>OY728160.1:840948455-842198455 GCA_963277665.1 Viscum album | reverse complement strand
TCAACAAGGAAAATATTACCTATACCTCCTTTCTGAACCTATTCTTTAAATATCCCCCTAGGAAATCAGTTTTTATAATTTTCATTCTTTCTAAATTTATAAGATTCTTCCATTGATTATGCTTAGGTAAACCATTATTCTTAGCCATTATGTTAAGTGAACATTTAATTTTCCTGTTGTATTCAATTTTTATGATCTTTTCTTCTCCACACACAAAATTTTTTCATTCCTTTGAGACGTTTTTTTATTCTTCCCACATTCTCGACATATAGAAAGATAAATATTCTTTTCACTATGGTCTCCACAACCCATAATCTCAATAGAATCTCTCTTCCTCTTCATTGGTGAATCAAAGAGTTGGCCAAGGTGATTTTTGTAAATCATACATCCAAATATCTAATGTGGAATAATTGAAATATCATTCACTCACTCTTACATACCATTTGGTTTCTCATAAACTCAATGTGTATCAAATTAAACATTATCCTAGGTCACTCCAGTTAATTCTATTGAAGAAAATAGAAAATCATAGTATGAGAATTAATATTCATAGTTGAAAAATAGATCATATTCTAACATTAATTATAGGACTTCTAAATCAGGGAATCTTATTTAAAATATATTGAAACATTATTCTACCATAATTTATTCATGGTCATTAATTTAATCCCTCATGATGTTAAATAAATAGATAGTGAATTTTCAAATCATATCCCTCATGTGTGACAATGTAATTGCTTAGAAAGTGTCGTCTTTGTATACCAATTAATTATTGTGTCAATCCAAACATTTCTTTTTTTGATGTTAATACACCTAGGTAATTCTTTCCCAAACCACATCCACTTGTAGTATATATACATCGATGTATATATACGAATCCATTCACCTAGTACTTAACCAATATTCCATGAATTTTTCCAATACATTTAATTATCCATTTAATTATCCTTATACATATAAATGAGGATATACCTATGTTTTTCTCATCCTAGTTTCCTAGGTATAACTAAACCTATCCTCTGATACCAACTGTAGTGACCCAAGATTTTCATGCATATATGTTATATGTTTTTAGATTAATATCCATTACATTAGGAAAGAACACTAGAGGATCATAAGGGTTTAGTGACTTTGGAAACATCGATAAATAATAAACTAATTCAAAAGTTACCTACATCATATCCCACTAATTTATTAATAATTAAAACGCTTCTGGTATGTTCCATATAAAATATGATTTTAACATAACCTATGTAAAAAAACCTAAAAACAGTGATCTATGATTCTCATTAAGGGTAAAACACGTAAATAAAAAAAATCTTGAACCTAAGTGTATGATTACATGAGAATAAAATATTAAAACCATACCCTATATATCAAAGATAAAAATCATAATCCATCGAATAAAGATTAGATGTTCATAACACATGAATTATAAGAAAATCAGTGAACATGAACATGGATAGCATAACATTGATATAAGACGAGAGATTGTGGTGGAAACATATGTATATAAAATAATTTCCATATTATATATGGTTTTTTTCCTTAGCTATCATAGTGGAATGGGTTCACTCCCCAAACCATCAAAGTAGCCATGAATTACTACTTTGACTATTTTAGTGAAAAAATTCGCATACGTAATTGTGTTCACTCTAAATTATATTACTATTTATCTCAAAAGATATTAATATTAACCCAATACATTGGATTGATATATAGGTCCCACCAATCATTTTTTATGGTAGAACAACCATCAACGGTTATAACATAACCACTATCACAAAATAAAAACCATAAATATGTGTGCCACAATATTATAAACCATTAATCATGTTAAAACTCACAAAATGAAATTAATTTCATAACACATTATTCATATTAAAACCCATTAAAAGAAAAGGGTTCCATTAACAATTCATCATATAATTACCCATTAAAAGGGAACTATTTTAATAAATTTATATTCATTTTAAACATAACCCAACTATAGATATAATAAATATGGTATAATTGTATCATATCCATAGTAAATATTATATAACCTCAAAGGGTGTTATCATGGATGATGAATTATTTTGAATGAACTCTTAGGATATATTTTTAAAAGATAATATTTTAAATTTAAAAATAACTTTTTAAAACATAAATTTTTTTAATTAATTTTCTTTTAAAACTACCTTGTAAACATATAATGGAATACATAAACTAATTTTAAAAACACGTTGAATAAAATAACCATTCCATGTTGAAAAAAATCAAACATAAAAAAATTTCAATATACATATCACGTAAAATAAACTTCGAAGCATAAAAATGAAGCATTAGAAATTTTTTGAGAAATTCCATAATGAAATTTGGCTTACAACATTGATTTTTTTAAAAAAAAAACATTATATACAGTTATTCCAAATAATCCTTGAATGAAATAAAGAAATAATTTAAACATTGTGTGGTTATGATATTGGGAAATTCTATTTATACAGTACAGGTTAGAAAAAATATTCCTCTCTGGTATTCGGTAGACTTTAAACTGGACTTGTTTTTGAAAACAACATGAAGATTTAATTTAAAAAACTTTTTAAATTTAAAACATGTGAAATTTTTTTATAAATTATATGGATAATATTAAAAATATTATGAAAATAATTTTTTTAAAACATTTTTATGTATTGAAAATTTATTTTTAATGGAAGAAAAAAATAAGGTATATATTCTTAATAACCATAATTTTAAACAATTGAGTATATAAATAGTGTAAACTGAAAGGAACAGGTGAATTTTAATTACATAATAATAGTTTAATAAATTATATGAGTTTATTGAGAGATGGATTATAATATTTTTACATAATAATCATAAATACAAATAATGATAATAAATAATGATATTGTATTATAAAACCATTACCATTTTCCAATCATTTGATTACTAATCCCCATAAAATAATAACAATAATTGAAAACATAAAATATCGTTAGAATAAATAAACCCATTATATTAAAATTAAAATGGTTTATATATACAATTCATAAAAATCATAAGTGCATAACATAATTTATGTCCCAAAGGAGGAAATTTGAGATATAAATCCCTTACGACATGGGTAATATCATTAATCTTATTCCACATTAATTCATAAAATAAATTAAAAAGTTAAATATCATGAAAATATGTAGTATCATGTAATTACATGTCATATATATAGTATTAACACCACACAAAAGAAAACAGTGGTGAATATTAGATATGCATCCCATAAATAATAAAGATATTAGAAATTACATACCTTATGTCTTGAATTTATTTTTACACATTATAACCTATTTTATAACATATATATTATTAGTATACATATTTACACAAATATAATTATATATATCATACCATATATGATTCCCTATTGACATTTTAGTATTCATTTATTCATAATTCTCTGTTAAAATCACATTTGTGAATAAATGTTTTTTTGTTAATATTTTGATTTGGTAGTATCAATAATTTTTCATTGATTCTGGTTCCATAATATATATAATCATAAACATGATATAAATATCTTATATTGTTATTAAATATAAATTTTTAGTAATCTATAAAAATTATAGATATAAAATGAAAAACAACATTCATGGAGATGGTTGGACAAACATTCGCATGAATGTGGATTCCATTTTTTAATGGTTGGAAAAAATAAAGGAAAATAATACATAAAACATATATAATAATTATGTTTATATATACATAACATATATTTATTATCTTTAACTTTATTATCTTAACCATAAAGAGTTTGTGAAAAACGAAGCACATTACGTCACGAGGCGACAGTTCATCGTACACACAAACGACATTATCATATCCCCCAAAGAATAGAATGTAAGTAGGAAAATGTGATAATAGAATTAAATATGTATAATTATGTTATAAATATAGTATATATTTTTATATATTCATTTAATATACCCATATTAAAATCTAAATTAATCAAAAATGAAAAACACATCACAATGTTTCTTGAGGTGGCATTTTGCCACACACACTATGAGCATTATTGTTTTCTAATGGGTTATAAGATTAGAATTTTGGTGTTATATAATAATTAAATATATATAATAATTTTATAAATATCGTTTATGATTATTAAATCCAAAATTATATCCAAACATGAGTGTTGCGATGGAAAATGAATAGCATCGGTTCGTGAAGCAATAGTCCAGTTTACACATGATCGACGACATTATTTATCAATTGATAGAAGAGAATATAGATATAGGTTATGAAATTAAGGTAAAAAATATAATTAAATTTAATATAATTTTTATTATATCATCATATTTTATGAATATTTTAACATGTAATATGAAGAAATAAAATTAAATCACCGGTTTTAGGACTATTACTCTTCTTCAGAGACCCTCTATAAGTAAAAACCTAATGATTTCATATGTGGGATACATAATAAAAATACATAATATATAAAGTTTTTACGGATGTAATAAATATACATTCACATTTATTGGTTAATGAAAATGGGTTTTGATGTATTAAGATGATAGGAGTGGGGATGGTCGTTTATAAGTGGGGGAGAGGACACCCATGAAATATATTATAATCTTAAAGTGACACCACATTTTTCACCTTCTAAAAGGGAAAAAAGGGTCATCATCACTCCATATAGGTTATCTTGTCTGAATATGTCCAATAAAATGGTTTTTGAAATTATTTTATGTCATTTACACCTATAATTTTAGTTTAATCACCAATAAACTTGTTTTAACCATATGAGTAGTAATTAATTTTTAATTTTGTAACAATTTATTTTTTTGTAAAATTAATTTTACAATATTTTTAGATAGTAATTATAACAATTAAAAATATGAATTATCTTTTTATAATCTACACTGACATAATTGGAAATTTTTTTTAAAAAAAATTTACCCATGAATGTAATGAGAATGTTATTTTTCGAAGAGAAAGTGTTCAAAATAATAAAAAGGTTGTATATAAATATTCAATATGAATTTGATTCCATCGACATGAATTAGATATATATATAATTTATATTCTTTTTAATGAATAATAAAATAAAATATTTCTTGAAGATTCTTTTAATAAAATAATAATTTTTAATAAATAAATAATCCTTAATTTTAAACTACAAATTTATTTTTTTAGAAAATTCACAAAAAAAAATCCTGAAAAGATAATTTTGAAAAGATGATTTCTAAAAAAAATATTAACATTTTCACAAATTATTTTGATGAAAATAGAAAAAAAAATTAAATGAAGTGCACAAAGGGTGATAGTACTATTTTTTAGAAAGAATCAAATTTTAAGTATAAAATTGGATACATTCTTATATCATGTCTAAAAATACATAAATGAATATTTATAATTCTATTCATTTTAGAAAATATAAATTTATTTTAAAATGTTCATCAAAATTTATTTTGATAATTTTTTGATATAAAACATGTCTTTACGAATAAAATATTATTTAAAAAAAATATTACTTTATCTTTAAATCTTAATTTTTATTTTTATTTCCAATTAAATGGGTCACATAAAAAATATTTTTATACACAACATAAACTCATATTTTTATAATTTAGTTAATACTATTCATACCCATCATTCTAATGACTATGAAATATCTATCATATTAAATTATAAATTTTTAATAGTATGTTTTATTATTATAAAACTTCATTGTTGAGTGTAATAGAAGTTATCAATGAAATTAGTTTTATTTAAAAAAATACTACATAAAATATCTAGGTGTCGTAGAATATAGGTGAAATATATATTTATTTTGGAAATAGTGGAACAGTTTATTCCATTGATGATAGTACTTACAATCTAACTTTTCTATGTATATTTGTTCTTGAAATGGAAAAGTGCTATTATGTTCCCATTTAAAAAATTATTTTTGTTTATTTTTTATAAGAGATGATATTTTCATTCACTATTATTCTTGTTATTACTTTTTTATATATAATAGTGAAATTTTTTATTCATTGAGAATATTGTAATCTATTTATACATTCTTAATATGGATAATCCTTCTTTTGGTATATTGAGTCAGAAGGCCATGGTTTATTCTAATCCATCCTTCATTTATAATTGTCATGTTGGATATATGAATGAAAAATATACCAAAATACTCTAAAAATATTTATTCTTGGACTCATTAAATTATTAATCATTTGATACATATGAATCATATTCATAAGGAAAAACAACCAAATACATTTTTATATAAAGAGTTAAATGCCTAATAGAGCATTAGATATCACACAAAGTGATGCACATGGACCATTTTGTACTGAATGAAGTTGTGATTTTAAGTACATTGTATATTTTATTTATGGATTTATATGGCATGGTTATGTGTTCCTAATGATACAGAAACATGAATTTTTTAAAAGATAAAAGAGTTCATAGTAAACTGTAAAATCAACTGGGAAAAAATGTTATGATTTTGTAATATGATTGTGTAGGTGAATACTAAAGAAATTAATTCGTTTAAAATCATTGAAATTGTAGGATATTTCCACAAATTACTCCTCCTGGTACACATTTGAGTGATGTTGTTGCTAGGTTCAGGAATCATATCCTATTAAACATAGTAAAATTGATAATGGGTTAGTTTGACCTTCTCATTTTATTATTGGTTTAAACTCTATAGAGTATTGCTGTACAACTATTCTGTATTCCATCTAATATATTCAAAAGAACAACATATGAGATATGGTATTATAATTATCCAAATATGTAATTTATGAAAATTTATAGCAAAAAATCATATATTTGATACCTGGATTTTTAATTACCTGACCATGAACCAAATATGTTACTCATCAACAAAAATGGTTTTGTAAGAAACATTAGTAGAACTAAAGGTATGGATTTATTATGGATAATTATGATGGAGTACTTATCATAGAAGATGAACCCACGTGTTACTAGGAATACCCTATTATTTCTTATTCTTAGAAATGGATAAAATCAATGAAATATGAAATGTAATCTACCAGCAAAAACTTTTATTGGGGAATTATTGATCCCCCTGAAGGGGTTAAACCCCTATGGTGAAAGTGGTTATTTGGTAATAAATCTAAAATGGATGGAAGACAGTATACTAATAAATCATGTGTGGTGGAAAAGGGTTATTATAAAATCCATGGTATTTGATATAAATACACCATTTCACTTGCTAAGATGACTAATCCAATTAATATATGGCCTATGATAGCATCACATTTTTTATGATATATAAATTTCCCATTAAAAGAGTTTTATTTAAATTAAGTTACATAATATGTGTTTGGTGAAATGTGGCAATTCATTGAGAATTTATATGTATTCCATGGTAAATATAAAAACCAAGATCACATCTTCATATAGATATTGTTGATGTTCTATAAATACCATGGTCTAAAAAATTCATTGTTTCATCTTATTAAATTAATGATTGATTTTTTTTATCTTCAGGGAAAAATTATTAAATTATTTTTACCAATTGAAATATTATCCATTAAATTTTTGTAGTATGTTTGAGTCAGTTGAGAAGGTTTAGTGAAGATGATAAACTATTTAAAAATGATGTGATGTTCTATTTAAGTAAATTTAATATGTTTATGAATTAATCATTGTTCTGTGTAAACCACATATAGGTGTTTTTGTAAGTATTAATTGTATTTTTGTGAAGAAATTATATAGGTGACCCAAAAAATGAAGTGTTTCAATGTAAACATGTGTTAAGAAACATGAATTTTATTCATTTGGTCGATCTAAGTGATTGTTTTTTTTTCATCATTCCAGCATTCATTTTCATGGTCAATTTCATTTTTCACAGAGTTGATCAATGTGGGTACTGAAATGTTCATCAAATAAATTGTAATCATCTTGAGGATGGTCCAATATAGTAGATTAACTACCTCATCACTGATCCACATGGTCAATAATTCATATATGTTGTCGATCCGTATTGTCACATGAACATTGATTTATATATGATGTAGGTCCAAATTATCTTGTGGATAATAAATTTTTCATGAGGATGATGAAAAATAATATATAAATTCAATTCATATGTTCAATATTCATGGATGATTTTCTACCACGTGGAATGTTGTAGAACGTTAATGAATTTTGATATTCCCCATGGTTGAAATTATGAGCTACCAAAAGTGGTATTTTTTAAAGAGAAAAATTAGATGATTTTTTTATGTATTATTTGTGGAATTAAAATACCATAATAAACTAAATGAAAATTATTATAGATGATATTAAAGGATATATATTTTAGGTTGAAGGTTGCATGTAACGCTCTGACCCTAGTTACCGAGAGGCGGTGCATTATTTTAATACATTGGCATGATTACAAAGAATTAAGTCCTGAAGGACCAATCAGTTTAGAAGTCTTGGAAAATAGATTACATACATACATCTTATATTACAAATTATAACATACAACACAACAAAAATAATCCTTTATGAATTCCATTATTCCCTTATCATAACCCTGCATATCAATCACAATACACTTCTTGGAATCCTAGAAAAAATAAATCATAGAAAGGGGTGAGCTCAAACACCCAGTAAGGGTAAGCAATATAGTGGAAGATAACATAAATATTAAGCATGGTGAATAATTGAAACAATATACCTTTACCAATAATAAACATTAATAATTTTACGGAAGGAATATGATCTGAGTAAATAATGACATAATAAAACAAAATCATGGGTATTCTTCTAGTCGAACGGACACATGAACCATCAATTTTATTTTCATAATGAGGGAATTTATAATACAAAACTTTAATTTCTGTGTCAGGGACTCATACCAGGACCTATGGGTTAACTGTAACCGGACCCAAAACCGTAGAGCCTCTGTAACCAGACACCATCCCGGAGTGCCTCTGTAACCGTACTCCAACCCTGAGAGCCTCTATAACCAGACTCCATCCCAGAGAGCCTCTATAACAAGACTCCATCTCAGAGTGCCTCTATAACCAGACTCAATCCCGGAGGGTCTGCTATAACCGGACCCCAACCCGGAGGGCTTACTTTTACTAGTCCCCAACCCGAAACATACTAGTCCAAAACCTTCATCATAAGAAAAGGTTGAAATATAACATAAACATTCGTATTAAAAATATCATACAAAATGTCAATACATTAACCAAAACCCATGAATGGTATATGAATATCACATCCACAGTCAAACATATCCAAAACCTTTACTATAATATGGAAGTTTTGTATGATAAAAAATCTACATCAAATAAACCTAAAACCCATCAACGGATGTCGACATAGATGAAATCAAAACCTTTTTTTATAGAAACAACTCTTTATATTTTGAAATCATTTAAGAGTCACATAATTATAATGAAAACATTGTTTTTGAAAATATTCTTATAAGCTTATAAGGGAAGATTTGGTGATGTCATAACGGCGGAAATATTCATTTCCAACCACTTTATAAAAAGTATAAAAAAGTATAAATGTATTTAACCCATAGTATAGTAAATGGTAAAAACGTTTTGGAAAACATTTTTATGAAACTTGGATGTGGATTATAAAGAGGTCCCATAAGATACATACATAAAAACACCTTAGATAATAAAGAGATTGTGAAATTAACCCTTACCTCATTGTAATCAATCAATTCATATGAACAATTGTCAATAACCACCAAATAAATCATAGAATATCATGAATATAAAGATAATCATGATAATATATATATATATCATATGACAGTACAAAATACCCCACATGCTATAAATATGTGGTGAATAATGGAAATCTCACGAAATTAATAGTGAGATAATAAACCCCTTACCTTGAGTCTGACATGACCCGTTCATTCATTAATATCATGAATAATAAACTAAAGTTAATTTCTACTTTCCTAAGAACCATTTTTATGCTTATTATTCCTTTTACATCACTTATTACCATGATATAAACATTATGTAATCATTTATGTTAATAACGTTCGTTTTGTCGATATTTCGCACTTGAGTCAAAAATGACCACTTTATAGTTACAAGTTGTTCAAGTGGTCAAAATTTCATTATATTCAGAATGATATTCATGATTTAGATATTATAAGTATCATTTATATCCAGTATATACATGTATTTATAACAGTACATATCATTTTGGGGAATGAAATGAAATGCACCGTTCATGGAGACGATAAACCGTACATACGCATGAACGCTACTTTCATTTCTATTTCTTATTTTAATAGAATTAAAACATTATTATACATATATAAATTATAATTCCAGTATAATATAATATATAATATCATTAAATCCATGCTCTATATTTCCCACACATGGTATTAATGAGTCATATCACTTTGAGGGGGCGGTAGTCCGCACTTTCTCAAATGAAATTATCGCGTTTACCCATAATTGAATCTATTAAGGCATGATATAAAATAAAAATACTAAATAATGAAGAAAACATATAAATAATATATATATCATATAAAAATATAGTTCCACCATAACGACTAACATGAGAGGCGGTAGGATGTAATTGAACAATCATCGTTTCGTGAGGCGTTAATTTTCCATCCACAGAAACGTTATGTTCTTCACCCATTAGATGGAGGTTTATATAAGTTTAGTTAGAATACTTTTCATAACAACATACTAGTATATTTAGGATAATGTTTTCGTTATAAGAGATTTAATAAAAAGAGTTTAGGGGTTGGAAAATTAATATAAAAGAAAAGAAGTTAAGAGAAACTATTACATTTAATTTTGGTAACTTCCTTTGGATTGAACCAAAAGGACTTATTGAAGTGCCTTAGGCCTAAGGTAAGGCTTCTAAGAAGAGTATAGGTTTGTAGGGAGCTTAATATGGCAGATTTTGGATGATCCTAAAGGCTGGAGAGGTATGAGGAATTGGTTATAATTGGTCTCCTTTTATAAGGGGGAGGAGGGGCTCTTTAAGAATGTGTGAAAATATTATTTTATTATATAATGATATTCAGTTTCTAAATGTCCAAAAATCATTAGGGTCGAAGATAAGATGACTCATGGTCGATATAAAATATTACAATAAGAATTGGACTTGTTTTGGATAGTATTTTCATATTTATAATCTAATTTATTTAAATCATTTATTAATGAGGTAAATACTGCATCATTATTGTGTCATGAATAATTTATATAATTCAATGTCTAAAAATTATTAAAAAAAATTCCATGATGTATAAAATCTTCTTATCCTTCCAATTAATATTTATATCCAAAATTATTACTTATATTACACCATATAAAAATTTATTAGTATAAGATTTTTGTTTTTTCCAATTTTGTCTTTACTTTAAATTAATTAATATAAAGTGTCATTATCATTCATTAGTGGCTCCATGGGGTCCCAAAATCGACCCAAGGATGCCCATGGTTGTCCATTACTAATACAATAAGGTTAGAACATGTGTTAACGTAATTTTGAATTATTACAATATTCTTTTTAACTTGAATTTCCCTATTTACCTTTAACCGCACAGAAAATAAAAGTCAAAAGTTACTATTCACCAAAAATTATTTTCATCTTATTGTACAAAATTTTAATTAATATGATTAACCATGTCTCTTGGATTTTTGAAATTAAACTCACACAAGCGGTAAAATTATGTTTTATGCGAATTTGCAAATTTTCCTAGGAGGTGGGTAAAAGACGGTGAAAAGTTCAATAAAATTTTATATATCTAATATTATTAAAAAATGACTCCAATGAATTACATTAAACATATATAAGTATTATTTATCTATTTTTACCTAAAAATAATTTAAATAAAATAAATAATTATTTAAATAAATAGTTGGTTTTAAACAATAACTCAGTGTTTTTCACTATTCATCAAAAATTGAAAGTTTTCAGAAAAATACCAAAAATTTACCCTAAGATAATTTTGATATTCTGAATTCAAAAATTATGTATATTTTACCAAATTTAAAACATATAAGTTTCATTTATTAATTTAAAATTAATTCCTGTTGTCAAAACCAAAATGCATATTTTTATTAAACAATTACTATCAAAAGACTAACACTTTTTTATATCCAATCTCAATGTGAAATTACATAAAATGATCAGAATTGGATTAAATGGTAAAAATATAATCTATTTATACTTCCAATGAATTAAAATTTATAATTTAACACTATAAATTATTTTCATTAAAAAAGTTGTTTTCAGTTAAAATATAGTCGTTTTCACTATTCACCCGAATATGAAAGTCATCAGAAAAGAACCAAAAATATGTTGAAATTAAATTTATATGTCTCGATTCTAATGAAAATGATTATTTTGTCAAATTGAATATATAAAAGTTTCAAATATATGATTTAAAAAGGGTTCACCATTAAAAGGTGGTAAAAGTGTATTTTTTGAAAAATACATCTTTTATCTGAAGAAATGAATTAGTTCTAACATTATGTCTAAGAAACTCATTATATGGATGATAAAATTATAATATTTATATATAGTTTAAAATTCAGTTAATACTATTTATAACCGCTTTTGAATGGCTAGTATGGTAAGTCGTGGTGCGCTTGAACTCGGGGTGGCGTGTAGTGCATGTAATTGAATTACTTTGAAAAAATAACGTACAATGAAATCTTCGGGTGTTACATTCTTCTCTCCTTCAATAAATTAAATCCTCGCAATTTGAAATTGTACTTCGAAAATAAAAGGATGAAAATAGAAAATACCTTTGTGGGAAAACCCGCATCGGAAATTGGGTTAATAAAATTTAGTCATAATAAGAGGAAAAGGGAAATGAAAGGGTCACCCCCAAATTATGATCTCGATTAAGAGAACATTAGAGGAAATTAGAGACACATTATTAAAGGAAAAACATAAATATTTATAGAGAGTTATTGAGGTCATCAGTCACAAAAAATTGTAGAATTGAGGGCCTGAATGCCATCAATCTATGATGATTTAAAATATCATCAGTTCAATATAACATAAGGAATTAGGATAACAAATTTTTAGTTTTAATATCCCTTACCAAAATTTTAAGAATTAATTTCTTCATAGAATAGGAGAAGAAAAAAATATATTTGACAAGTAGAGTTCCATCCTTTAACTAATTCCAACCACAAACTCATCTTTCACTCCAGAAAATAATAGAACTTAAAACAATATTTTATTTATCCTATTAGTATATGGTACCAAATAAAAATTAATTTATAATTAATCTACCATACCTTTTAAAAAAACTGCATTATTCAATCCAGGACATCACGTGGGGCAGTGGGAGGTGATATACCCTTGTCCCCCTTAGGTTGCGGGTTCAAGTCTCATGACCGTGTCGGGCGTGATGGGTTGTCTCCCGACCTCTAGGTTGTCCTTTTTATGAAAATCCAAAAATAACCATAACAATTGAATCCAATTTCTAACATAATCCATTCAAACCTTTAGACTTATCCAAAATAATTCTATCCAAACTAACAGTCCAAAATTTATAGGGAAGTTAAACACAATGAAGATCCTTTTTTCCACGCAATAACATGTGAACACCATCATCATGTATTCTTTTAAAACATGGTAACACAATCAATTTCCATAAAAGCATATTGATTACATTCATCCTCCCTTATTCTTTATAGAATACTGGATATATTCCTTATATCAAAAAATATGTATATTCAAACATTGATGAAATAAACTAACTATTAACTAGTTCCAAGGAAGTCAAGAATATCATATATAATATATACAAATCAATCATCTCTTATTCAAAAATCACTAACTCATTATCAGGACCATATTAATGATTACCATTCCATCAACCATGTATTTTCCAAAAAGGGTATCTTACATTAAGTTAATTTTCTTTGAACCATATAATCTCAAATCCTCAATAAAATAGTACTACAGTACAATCCTTATTTATCTCCATAATTCATATAACCAGTATATTGTTGATACAACACTAAAATCAAATAATCCTATAATAACAACATAATAACACTAGTCATTCCTCTTCATCTGATGTAGTATCATAAAGTGACTATTATCAATATCATCATTTGCAGTATACTATGATGACTGGGACATTGATTCATGCAGTGTCCCAACACCTTGCAATTAGAGAATTTTAAATTTGAAACCTTTTTATTACCCTTGAAAAAACATACTTGGTGTCCACACTTATAATAAACTCCCATTCCAATCATGAATTTACCAAGGTGATTATTTCCATATTTATCACATATGGTAAAATCCTTCTTTTCCCTAAAACCCTTTATCCATCTTTCTCTCTACCATCATTTTCTTCTCTTTCTTCCATTCAAAGCCATAGGACTCAGAGAATTATTTACTTATCTTACTAACACATGATATTTTTTTTCATATATTCAGAATACATGGGAGATTATTTCCCTTATAATGTTGGCTTAATACCATTAATGATATGCCTCTTCTTACACTTTGGATCACACGTATTGCTAGAGTTATCATTCCTTCTACTGGGTGCCATTTCTAAATAGTGGCATACACTTGGTCAGTTTATGAATCACAATTCATAATTCCAAACATGTAAAATAACTAACGTAAATTGAAATTATTATGGATATTATCCATAATCACAAAAACAAATTCATTGAGGAGGTATATACTCATAAACCCTTCATAGTGGTTTGTAAAGAAAACGATAAGTATCCAAAGCATATCCCCTAGGAGTGTGGAATCCAAGAGTACATCAAGGCCTATTTTCATGAACCAGTTCTTGTTCAAGTCTATCTCAATGTTTTGTTTTCCGGTTTTACCCCTACGTACATATGTGCCTTAGCCACCACTACCTGATCGTATCCAGGCAGGGATGTATTGCTTGGAAAACACCCAAAATATCTACAGTACCAAAATTTTAAGAAGTAATTCTATACTAATCTTCAATGTCTATCTTAGGTTAATGTTCTCTAATCAAAGTTTATCTAAATCTAGTTTCCAAGTTTATTCCTAAACTTCCTCTGATAACAACTGTAACGCCCCGACCCCAGTTACCCAGAGTTCTTGCATTTTTTAACACATTGGCATGATTACAAGGAATTAAGTCATGAAGGACCGATCAGTTTATCAGTCTTGTAAAATAGATTACATTACACATTATAACATACAACAAAACATAAATAATCTTTTATGAACACCATTATTCCCCTATCTTAACCCTTAATATAAATCACAATACACTTCATGGAATCTTGTAAAAAATAAAATATAGAAAGGGGTGATCTCAAACGCTTAGTAAGGGTATGAGATATAGTGGAAGGAAACATAAATATTATGCATGGTGAATAATTGAAACCACATGCCTTTACCAATAATAAACTTGAATAATTTTATGGAAGGAATATGTGTTGAGTAAATAATGCCATAATAATACATAATCATGGGTATTCTACAAGTAAAATGACCACATGAACCATAAATATTACTTTCATAATAATGGAATGTATAATATGAAACATTAATTTCTGTGTCAAGGCCTCATGTCAGGACCAATGGGCTAACTGTAACTTGACCCAAACCCAGAGAGAATATGTAATCAGAGTCCATCCCGGAGATCCTCTATAAGCGGACTCCAACACGGAGATCCTCGGTAACTGGACTCCAACCCAGAGAGCCTCTGTAACCGGACTCCATCTCGGAGAGCCTCTGTAACCGGACTCTATCCTGGAGGGTCTATTTTAACCGGACACCAACCCAGAGGGCTTACTTTTACTGATCCCCAACCCAGAACATACTAGTCCACCACATTCATCATATGAAAAGGATGAAATACAACATAAACATTCATATTAAAACTAGGATATGAAATGTCATTACTTTAACCATAAACAATGAATGGTATACGAATAGCACATCCATAGTCAAACATATCACAAAACCTTCAATATAATATGGCAGTTTTGTATCATAATAAATCAATATCAAATAAACATAAAACCCATGAAAGGATGTTGATAGAGATGTAATCAAAACCTTTTTTTACAGAAATATCTCATTCTATTTTTAAATCATCTTAGAGTCATATAGTTATAATTAAAACATTTTTTCTAATATTCTTATAAGCTTATAAGTGAAGATTCAATGTTGTCATAATGCCAGAAAAAATCATTTCCAAACATTTTATAAAAAACCAAAAATGGGTATAAATGACTTTAACCCATAGTCTAGTAAATGGTACAAACGTTTTGGAATACATTTTTAAGAAACAAGGATGTGGATGATAAATAGGTCCCAGTAGATACTTAAATAAAAATAACCTCAAATAATAAAGAGATTGTGAATTAACCCTTACCTCATTGTAATCAATCAAATCGTATGAACAATAGTCAATAACCACCAAATTAATCTTAGGATATCATGAATATAAAGAGAATAATGATAATATATATATCAAATGGCAGTTAAAAATACACCACATGCAATAAATATGTGGTGAACAATGGAAATCTCACGGAATTAAAACTGAGATAAGAAACCCCGTACCTCGTTTCTGACTTGACCCGTTCGTTCATTAATATCTTGAAT
Organism: Viscum album; assembly: GCA_963277665.1. NCBI lineage: Eukaryota > Viridiplantae > Streptophyta > Magnoliopsida > Santalales > Viscaceae > Viscum > Viscum album. The sequence continues at coordinate 842,181,871 of OY728160.1, read as the reverse complement.
AATAAACTAAAGTTAATTTCTACATTATTAAGATCCTTTTGTAAAGTTTATTATTACTTGTATATAACTTAATACCATGTTATAAACTTTATTTAACCATTTAAGTTATTAATGTTTGTTTTGTCGATATTTGGAACATGAGTCAAAAATGAACACTTTATAGTTACAAGTTGTTCACATGGTCAAAAGTTCATTATATAAAAAATGATATTCATGATTTAGTTATTATATATATAATATATATCCATTATATACATGTATTTATAATAGTACATATCATTTTGTGGTAAGAAATGCAATGCACTGTTCATGGACACGGTAATCCATACGTACTCATGAACGCTACTCTCATTTATATTTCTTAATTTAATAGAAATAAAACAAAATGATACAAATGTATATTATAATTCCAGTATAATATCATATATAATATCCTTAACTCTATCCTTTATATGTTCCACATATGGTATTAACAAGTCATATCACTTTGAGGGGACGGTAGTCCGCATTTCCTCAAATGAAATTATTGTGTTTACCCATAATGGAATCTATTAAGGTATGAAATAAAAGAAAAATAAAAAAGAATTAAGAAAACATAAACATAATATATATATCAAATATAAATACAGTTCCATCATAATGACCACCGTGAGAGGCGGTAGGAGGTAATTGAACAATCATCGTTTCGTGAGGCGTTTGTTTTCCATCCATAGAAACATTATGTTCTTCACCCATTAGATGGAGGTGTGTGTAAGTGTATTTAGAATTCATATCATAACAATATCCTTGTATATTTAAGATACTGGTGTTGTTATAAAAAATGGAATAAAATAGTTTAGGGGTTGGAGATGTAATATAAAAGAAAATAAGTTAAGAGAAACTATTACCATTAATTTTGGTAACTTCCTCTGGTTTGAACCAAAAAAACTTCTTGAAGTGCCTTATGCCTATGGTAAGTCTTCTAATAGGTGGATAGAGATGTATGGAGCTTAATTTGGCAGATTTTGGATGAGCCTAAAAGCTATAGAGGTGTGAGGAATTGGTTAGAAGTGTTCACCTTTTATAAGGGGGAGGAGGGGCTCTTTAGGAATGTGTGAAAGTATTATTTTATTATATAATGATATCTGGTTTTTAAGGGTCCAAAAATCATTAGGGTTGAAGTTAACATGACTCACGGTCGAAATAAAATCATTCTAAAAGAATTGGACTTATTTTTGATGTTATTTTAATATTTATAATCTAATTTAATTAAATCATTTATTAATGAGGTAAATACTTCATCATTATTGTGTTATAAATAATTTAATTTATTCGATGTCTAAAAATTATAAAAAAATACCATGATGTAGAAAATCTTTTTATATTCCGAATGAATATTTATAGTCAAAAATATTACTTATAAAACACCATATAAATATTAATTACTATAAGATTTATGTTTCTATCAATTTTTTCATTACTTTAAATTAATTAATCTAAAGTGTCATTATCATTCAAATGTGGCTCCATGGGGTCACAAAATCGACCCAATGATGCCAATGATCATCCATTACTCATAAAATAAGGTTAGTACATGTGTTACTATAATTGTTTATTATTATAATATTCTTTTTACCTTGAATTACCCTATATACATTTAACCGTGGTAAATAAAAGTCAAAAGTTACTATTCACCAAAAATTATTTTCATCTTATTGAACCACATTTTACATACTATGGTTAACCATGTCTCTTGGATTTTTTTTAAATCAACTCACAGAAGCGGTAAAATTATGTTTTCTACGAATTTTCAAATTTTCCTAGGAGGTGGGTTAAAGACGGTAAATAGTTCAATAAAATTTTATATATCTAATATTATTAAAAAATGACTCCAATGAATTACATTGACCATATATAGTAATTATGTGTCTATTTTGACAAAAAATAAATTTAAATAAAAATAAATAATTATTTAAATAAAATGTAGGTTTTAAACAATAACCCAGTGTTTTTCACTATTCATCAAAAATTGAATGTTTTTAGAAAAATACCAAAAATTTACCCTAAGCTAATTTTGATAATCTGAATTCGAAAATTAGGTCCATTTTAGCAAATTCAAAACATATAAGTATAATTTATTATTTAAAATTAATTCTCGTTGTCAAAACCAAAAGGCGTATTTTTAAGAAATAATAACTCTCAAAAGATTGACACTTGTTTATGTCCAATCTCAATGTGAAATTACATACAATAACCAGAATTGGATTAAATGGTAAAAATATTATCTATTTATACTTCCAAACCATTAAAATTTATAATATAGAACTATAAATTATATTGATTAAAAATGTTTTATTCCGTTAAAATATAGTATTTTTTACTATTCACCCAAATATGAAAGTTATTAGAAAAGCACCAAAAATTTATTAAAACTAAATTCATATGTCCCAATTATATAGAAGAAGTTTTGTTTTTCAAACTGAATATATAAATGTTTAAAATATTGGATTTAAAAAGGGTTCACCCTTAAAAGGCTGTAAAAGTGTATTTTTTGAAAAATACATCTTTTATCTGAAAAAATGAATTAGTTCTTACATTATGTCTAAGAAACTAATTATATGGATTATAAAATTATAATAATTATATATAGTTGAAAATTTAGTAAATACTATTTATAACCACTTTTGAACGGCTTGTTTGGTAAGTCGTGGTGCGCATGAAATCGGTGTTGCGTGTAGTGCAAGTTATTGAATTGCTTTGAAGAAATAAAGTAGTATGAAAATCTTACGGTGTTACATTATTCCATCTTCAATAAATTGTGTCCTCACTATTTGAAATTTTTCTTTGAAAATAAAAGGTTTAAAATAGAAAATACTGTTATGGTGAAACCCACATCAGAAATTGGGATAATAAAATTTAGTCTTAATAAGAGGAAAAGGGAAATGAAAGGGTCACCACCAAATTATGATCTCAATTAGGAGAGCGTTGGTGGAAATTAGAGACACATAATTAAAGGAAAAACATAAATATTTATAGGGAGTGATTGAGGTCATCAGTCATAAACAATTGTAGAATTGAGGTCCTCAAAGCCATCAATCTATGATTATTTAAAATATCATTAGTTCAACAAAACATAAGGTATTAGGATATAAAATTTTAAGTTTTAAGATCCCTTACCTAAATTTTATGAATTAATTTATTCATAGAATAAGAGAAGGAAAAAAATATATACTTGACACATACAGTTCCATCCATTAACTAATTTCTACCACAAACTCATCTTTCACTAAAAATAATAATATAATTTTAAAAAATATTCTATTTATCCTGTTCAAATAGGGTTCCAAATAAAACTAAATTTTTAATTCATATACCATTCCATTTAAAATTAACTACATTATTCAATCTAGGACACCACGTGGGCTAGTGGGAGGTGATACACCCTTGTCACCCTTCCATTGAGGGTTCAAGTCTTGCAGTCTTGCTGGACGTGACGGGTTGCCGCCTGACCATTGGGTTGTCCTTTTTATGACAATCAAAAAATAACTTTAACAATTGTATACAATTTCTATCATAACCAATTCCATCCTTTATACTTATCCAATGTAATTCTATCCAAAATCACAATCCCAAATTTATAAGGAAGTTAAACACAATGAAGATTTTTTTTTCCACGTAATAACATGTGAACACCTTCATCATGTATTCTTTTAAAACATTCTAACAACCTGAGTTACCATAAAATCTCATTGATTACATTCATACTCCCTTATTATTTATAGAATACTGGTTATATTCCTTATATCTAAATTTTATGAATATTCCAACTATGGTGAAATAAAAAAACTATTAACCAGTTCCAAGGAAGTCAAGAATATCCAATATAATTTATCCAAATCAACCATCTCTTATTCCAAAATCACAACCTCATTATCAGGACCATATTAAGGATTGCCTTTCATTCAACCAGGTATTTTCCAAAAAAGTGTATCTTACATTAAGTAACTTTTCTTTGAACCATATAGTCTATAATCCTCAATAAAATAGTAATGTAGTACAATCCTCATTTATCTCCATAATTCATATAACCAGTATATTCTTGATACAAAACATAAATGAAATAATCCTATAATAACAACATAAGAACACTAGTCATTCCTCTTCTTCTGATGAAGTATCATAACTTGACTATTATCAATAATATCATTTGAAGTATACTCTAAATTCTGGGAAATCGATTCGTGTGGTGTCCCAACGCCTTGGAGTAGGAGAATTTTACATTTGAAACCTTTTTCTTACCCTTGAAATCATGTAATTGGTGTCCAGACTTATAACAAACTCCCATTACCATCATGACCTTACCAAGGTAATTATTTTCACATTTATCACAAATGGGAAAATCCTTCTTTCCCCCTCAACCCTGTATACATCTTTCTCTCTATCATCCTTTTCTTCTCTTTCTTCCTTTCAAAGCCATAGGGCTCATGTAATTCTTTAATTATCATACTAAAACATGATATTATTTATTCATATGTTGAGAATACATGGGGGATTATTTCCCTTCTAAATTTTGTCTTAATACCAAGAATGATATGACCCTTCTTACTCTTTAGATCATATGTATTTCTAGAGTTTTCATTCATTCTACTGGGAGCCATTTCTAAACAGTGGCATAAACTAGGTCTGTTTATGAATCAGAATTCATAATTCCAAAGATGTAAACTACCTAATGTAAATTGAATAGTTTATGGATATTATCCATAATCACACAAATGTTTTCTTTGAGGAGGTATATAATCATAAACCCTTCATAGTGGTTTGTAATGAAAACAAGAATTATCCTAAGAATATCCCCCAGGAGTGTCGTAACCAAGAGTGCAGCAAGTCCCATTGTCATGCACCAGTTCCCATTCGAGTCTAGGTCAAAGCTATGTTTTTGGGTTTTACACCTAGGTACATCTGTGCCAGAACTGCCTCTACCTGATCGTATCCAGACAAGGATTTATAGCTTGGAAAAATCATAAAATCTCTATAGTACTAAAATTCTAAGAAGTTCTTATATAATAATCCTCAAAGTATATCTTTGGGTAATGTAATCTAATCAGAGTTTATCTAAATCTAGTTTCAACGGTTATTTATAAATTTACTCTAATGCCAAATGTAACACCCCAACCTTGGTTATCTAGAGTCGATGCATTATTTTAATACATTGGCATGATTACAAGGAATCAAGTCCCTAAGGACCGATCAGTTTAGTAGTCTTGGAAAATAGATTACAAACATGAATCTTAGACTACACTTTATAACATACAACACAACATAAATAATCCTTTATGAATACCATTATTCCCTTAGCATAACCCTGCATATCAATCACAATACACTTCTTGTAATCCTAGAAAAAATAAAACATAGAAATGTGTGAGCTCAAATGCTCAGTAAGGTTAAACAATACAGTGGAAGATAACGTAAATATTAAGACTGGTGAATAATTGAAACCACAAGCCTTTAACAATAATAAACATGAATACTTTTACGGTAGGAATATGAGCTGGGTAAATAATGCCATAATAAAACATAATCATGGGTATTCTACTAGTCAAATGACCACATGAACCATCAATATTATTTTCATAATGAGGGAATGTATAATATCAAACTTTAATTTTTGTGTCAAGTCCCCATGCCAGGACCTATGGGCTAACTATAACTAGATGCAAACCCGGAGAGCCTCTATAACCAGACTACATCCCGAAGAGCCTCTGTAACCAGACTCTAACCCGGAGAGCCTCTGTAACCAGAATCCAACCCAGAGAGCCTCTGTAACCAGACTCCATCCTGGAGATCCTCTGTAACCGGACTCCATCCTGGAGGGTTTGCAGTAACTGGACCCCAACCCAGAGGGCTTACTTTTACCGGTCCCCAACCCGGAACATACTAGTCTAATACATTCATCATAATAAAAAGTTGAAATATAACATAAAAATTCTTATTAAAACATGCATACGAAATTTCACTACTTTAACCATAAACCATGAATGGTATATGAATATCACATCCTTAGTTAAACATTTCACAAAGCCTTCAATACAATATGGACATTTTGTATCATAATAAATCAACTTGAAATAAACTTAAAACCCATCAAAAAAATTTTACATAGATGAAATCAAAACCATTTTTCATAGAAATATCTCTTTCTATTTTGAATTCATTTAAGAGTGAGATAATTATAATGAAAACATTTTTGTTTAAAATATTCTCATAAGCTTATAAGGGAAGATTTGGTGATGTCATAACGTGAGAAAAATTCCTTTCAAAACATTTTATAAAAAGTCAAAAAAGGGTATAAATGACTATAACCTATTTTCTAGTAAATTGTAAAAACGTTTTAGAATACATTTTTAAGAAACATGTGTGTGGATGATGAAGAGGTCCCAGTAGATACTTACATAAAAACCACCTCAGATAATAAAGAGATTGTGAAATTAACCCATACCTCATTGTAATAAATCAAGTAGTATGAAAAATAGTCAATAAACAAAAAATTAATCATATAATATCATGAATGTAGAGAGAATCATGATAATATATTTATCAAATGGTAGTAAAAATACACCACATGCAATAAATATGTGTTGAACAATGGAAATTTCACGGATTTAAAAGTGAGATAAGAAACCCCTTACATCGTGTCTGACATGACCCGTTAGTTCCTTAAAATCCTAAATAACAATATAAAGTTAATTTATAAATGATTAAGAAAAGTTTTCAAGTTTATTATTCCTTTTATATCACTTATTACCATGTTATAAACACTATGTAATCATTTGAGTTAATAACGTTGGTTTTGTCGATATTTGGCACTTCTGTCAAAAATGAAATCTTTATAGTTACAAGTTGTTGACATGGTTAAAAGATCATTATATCCTGAATGAAATTCATGATTTATATATTTTATATATCATATATATCTAGTATATACATGTATTTATAACAGTACATATAATTTTGGGGTAACAAATGAAATGCACCGTTCATGGAGACGATAAGTCGTACGTACGCATGACTGCTACTGTCACTTCTATTTCATATTTTAATAGAATTAAAATATAATGACAAATATATATATTATAATTATAGTATAATATCATATATAATATCAATAACTCCATCCTTTATACGTCCCACATATGGTATTAACGATTCATATCACTTTGAGGGGGCGGTAGTCCGCATTCCTCAAATGTAATTATCGCGTTTACCCATAATGGAATCCATTAAGGTATGCTATAAAATAATAATACAGAATCATGAAGATAACAAAAACATAATATATATCATATATAAATACAGTTCCATCATAACAGCCACCATGAGAGGTGGTAGGAGGTAATTAAACAATCATCATTTCGTGAGGCGTTAGTTTTCCATCCACCGAAACATTATGTTCTTCATCCATTAGATGGAGGTGTGTGTAAGTGTAGTTCCAATCGATATCATAACAAAATAATAGTATATTTACGATACTGGTGTTGTTATAAAAATAGGAATAAAAAGAGTTTAGGGTTTGGAGAAGTTATATAAAAGAAAAGAAGTTAAGATAAACTATTACCATTAATTTGGGTAACTTCATTTGGTTTGAACAAAATGGACTTCTTGAAGGGCCTTCTTCCTATGGAAAGGATTCTAAGAGGTGGACAGGGATGTAGGGAGATTAATTTGGCAGAGTTTGGATGAGCCGATTGGTTTGAGAGGTGTGAGGAATTGGTTAGAAGTGGTCTGCTTTTATAAGGGGGAGGGGCTCTTTAGGAATGTGTGAAAATATTATTTTATTATATAATGATATTAGGTCTCTAAAGGTCCAAAAATAATTAGGGTTGAAGATAAGATGACTCACAGTAGAAATAAATTCATTAAATAACAATTGGACATGTTTTGGATATTATTTTAATATTTATAATCTAATTTATTTAAATCGTTTATTAATGAGGTAAAAAATGCACTATTATTTTGTCAAAAATAATTAAATATATTCGATGTATAAAAATTATAAAAAAATATAATGACGTAGTATATATTTTTATCTTTCCAATGAATATTTATACTAAAAAATATTACTTATATAACACCATATAAAAATTAATTACTAAAAGATTTTTGTGTATGTCAATTTTGTATTTACTTTAAATTAATTAATATAAAGTGTAATTTTCATTCATAAGTTGCCCCATGGGGTCCCAAAAATGATCCAATGATTTCCATGTTCGTCCATTACTCATCCAATAAGGTTAGAATATGTGTTAATGTAATTTTGATTTATTACAATATTCTTTTTACCTTGAATTACCCTATATACCTTTAACCACGGTAAATAAAAGTCATAAGTTACTATTCACCATAAATTAGTTTCATCTTATTGAACCAAGTTATACTTATTAAGGTTAACCATGTCTCTCAGATTTTTTAAATTCAACTCAAATAAGCGGTAAAATTATGTTTTATATGAATTTTCGAATTTTCCAAGGAGGGGGTAAAAGGCGGTGAAAAGTTAAATAAAATTTTATATATCTAATATTATAACAAAATTACTCGAATGAATTACATTGAACATATATAGGTATTATGGGTCTATTTTTACCTAATATAAATTTAAATAAAATGAATAATTATTTAAATAAAAATTCGGTTTTAAACAATATCTCAGTGTTTTTCACAATTCACCAAAAATTGAATGTTTTCAGAAAAAATACCAAAAATTAACCCTAAGATATTTTTGATAGTATGAATTGAAAAATGAATATTTTTTTACCAAATTCAAAACATAGAAGTTTTATTTATTAATTTAAAATTAATTCCCGTTTTCAAAACCAAAAGGCGTATTTTTAAGGAACAATATCTATCAAAATATTGACACTTGTTTATGTCCAATATCAATGTGAAATTACATAAAATGACCATAATTGGATTAAATGGTTAAAATATAATCTATTTATACTTCCAAAACATTAAAATTTAAAATTTAACACTATAAATTATTTTGATTAAAAAAGTTTTTTTCAGTTAAAATATAGTATTTTTCACTATTCACCTAAACAAGAAAGTTATCAGAAAAATGACAAAACTTTATTAAATCTAAATTCAAATGTCTTGATTCTAAAGAAGAATTTTATTTTTTAAAATTGAATATATAAAAGTTTCAAATATTGGATTTAAAAATTGTTCACCATTAAAAGGTGGTAAAAGTGTATTTTTTGAAAAATACATCTTTTATCTGAAAAAACTAATTAGTTATTACATAATCTCTAAGAAACTAATTATATGTATTCTAAAATTATAAGAATTATATATAGTTCAAACATCAGTTAATACTATTTATAACCGCCTTTTAACGACTAGTTTTGTATGTCGTGGTGCGCTTGAACTAGGTGTTGCATGTAGTGCAAGTTATTGAATTACATTGAAAAAATAATGTACTATGAAATATTGGGGTGTTACATGGAAAATGAGAGAAGTTCCACATTATTATAGATAGTCCATGTGGTTGATATTACTTACACAATACATGTTAATATTTTGAGAGACAATGAGAAGTTAATTTTTTATATGAATTAATTTACATAAATACATAGTATTCTATATATTTAAAAGGATGATTTGAGAAGAGATTTTGAATGGGATTTCGAGGGAGCAATAAAATTAAAAATATCTTCCAACAATTAATAAGAAAATTTCACTTAATAAAGCTTTATGGAATTTCTATAATATAAAATGAACCTATTACTCAAATTTTACATTAGATTATTAATATTATAATTTTTTTAAAGATAGAAAATATTGAGAGGTTATTGAGATGATATATTAATTGTGTGATAATTTTTTGCGCCTAATATTTCACTCTATCATAGAGAGAGAAATATATTATGATAGTAGACATTTAGGATAAATGGGATCTATTATTCACCAATAAATTCAGGATGGTTGAGTGGGGAGTTATATCTATCAAAATATTCCTGGAGTTTATAGACTGGTAGTGTAAGGACCTGGATTTTAAATATATTTTTTTATTTTTATGATATTATTATGAGTCTCTGAAAATGGATAGCACATGATTCCGAGGCCCGGTGTGCCCGGAATGAATTTATGAACTTTTTTAAGGTATATTTATTAAATGCCCGAGTGTAATTTTCTAACATTTGAAACAGTGTTCATATTAAAAATCTGAGGTCACCATTGAATTCGCAGCATCGGGATTTGCTTACGGGAGACTTCACTATGAGCATATAAGGTCTAGAGAAAATGATTTTTAGGTCTTTTTAAAGGAAATAAATAAAATAAAATTGTTATTTTATTTTCACTTATATATTTTACTTCTTCGAACTGGCAATGTGTGGGACCAACGATGTGTCAAGCCAATAAATGGCATGACCTTTCAATTCTATGTAACTCCACTGTTGGGGAATTAGAAAGGATTCTAATTAATGTGCCTCCATTAATTCAATGAACTTTTCAAACTCTCCCTCTCTTCTATTTACATGGACCCTAGAGAGAGGTGTTGGTGCTACATCGCCAAGCAATGAAGTGTTGACAATGTGTCGAGATGCCAAACCCTTGGAGGACAGAGACGGTTCCAGCAGGAGATGATGAGAGACACCAAAACCCCGAACCAGAGATCCAAAATTGAGCGACTTCATTTGAGGTATGTTACTGGGGATGGTGAACACCATCCCACTTCCTCATCCATGGATGTTTCTCCACCATTCTTGAGGTAGGGGATTAACTTGATTTAAATTCCATGAGTTTGATGATTCTTTATATCCAACTTGATTATGAGAAAACATGTAGTGAACTGGGAAAACAAACCCAACATAGACCCTCCGCTACTTTTCTACCCCTGGGCCCTCCATGGAAGAATGATGGGGTGGTGGCACCGACAGGATACAAAGTTGGCAGTGCACTGACGCACGCTATAATAGGAGGCTGCCGCACTAAGACGCAGTGGTAATCGGAGTGGCCGATACTAGCATACCAAGGAGGAGGTTCGACGTTCCATTCTGCACCACTGGTGAGAATGGGGTCGCAGCACGTCAGCCGCAGTGGTTGTAGAAGGCGGTCGACACATTGACCGGTTGCAGAAGGGGATGTGGTGCGACTAGTATGCTACTGACAAGTAGAGGGTCGTAGCTGAAGCCGCGGTGGAGGTAGAAGCTGTGGTGGAGGCAGAACCCATGCCTCCCCTCAAGCCATAGGCTTCCAAAAAGTAGTGAGGGCCTTGAGAGTGAATTTGGGGTGATTGTTCCTTATATTTAGAGTGTAACATAATGGTAGGAATCATACATTTCAATAGTTTAAAAAAGTATTACATCTGAAAATTATCCAGAATAGACATTATGGCCATGGTACCTATAGCACACCTTAATGGAAGAACAATAACAAGTAACAATATATAAAAATCCAATGATATGTATATATAAAAAATTTATATATATAAAATGTTGATCATTTCATGTCTCATGTATACAATTTAGCCAAACCGTGTATGCTTGCATTAGTAAATTACATGTATCAAAATTCCAAAAATTCCTAAAAGAAAATTCTCTGAATATAATCAAGTGATTCTGCTCAGTCATGTTCTTCCCTACTTTTAATCATGGAAAATTGAAGAATCATTTTCTTAGTGCATACCCTAGTCCATACCTGCTTTTATATAGTATTTCGAAGTACCCAACTACAGCCGTAGATAGGGTGTGAGTTAAAAAACTAGTTGCACACAACCAATGGCCTCTATAACAAATCCTGATTATTCCACTCATGTAAAATAGACTGAAAATTATAAATTTTATGAGAGAACAGAATTTTTTATTTGTAAGGAAGAAGTATCAGAACATGTAATACTATAAATCCATAAAAGGCACCTAACAAACAATATTCATTCTCCTATAAAAAATTAGATGTATGAAAAAATAAATTAATCACAATGTCCATGTCATGTACAAAATATCTTATATCATCCAAGACCATTACCTATAACCTATAATTTTAAATAAACCAAAGCCATCCATATAATAAAACATGTCACATTTACATTGGTTGAGCTGTATAATCAGTAGTGTTAGATCTCATAGGGCTAAATCAAAGGAATCATTAACCAATGCATCCTCATTATGTCCAGGATATTATTGACTGAAACTGGGTTATAGTTTGTTTAGGTTAAAAGGATAATTCTCACAAACATTATCTACTACGAGCCAAAAATCCAAATATAATGGGTAGCAAGGCCCAAGGAATCCCATAGAATCAATCCCAAAGGAGAAACATCATCAAAGGATCCCACTACCACTATAATAATCCTAGTAGGTCTTGTCAATGACATATAATGGAATCAGGATCCATGATATACTAATCAAGTAATCCTATAGCATTTTAATTAATCACATTTCATTCAAAAATTCACAGTCACACAAATTCTATTACTTTACCCACTCGTATAACAATTCAATTTTTAACAACTAAAAACTTCACATATTTTATAACATTAAAAATGATGAAAACCATCTCATAATCATTTAATTAAAATAAATTATATTCACTTCACTTAATTAATCAATTTCTCAAAAAATGTGTTTTGTAGTTCCTTGAAACGTGTGTTTTAATTTTTTGAATCACTGCTTCTAGGAGGTTTCCATAGGATTTATTCATGGAACTAGAAACATCCAATAGTTATTTATCCAAAAGGGACCTACATTCCATATTCTATTATTCATCATGTTTTAACTTTACGACACTTTGGAATGTGCATTTTTAGAGAGGATGAGTGGTTGGACTTGTCAATCCCTTTTGAGGGTAATTATTGTCTACTCTAAGACTCCCTTTATAAATTTAAGATATTTTTATGAATCCTTATTAATTCATCTAGTATAACATAAGTTTACCTTTTAATTTTCAATCACATAATAACATGTGAAATATTTAGAATCATTAGTATATATTCCAGGTTCTTCATTAATGTAGATATCCATATTTATTTGAGGTTCTCCATCAATGGTATCCTTTCATATTCCATTTGAAGAATATTTTAATCATCGTTTTGATGATACTGGTTTTTAAGACACTATGCGGGTCACTCGGGAATTTACTAACATCCATGGATACAAATGTTTGTTTTGATATTGGGATCATTCCCACAAAATAGGCTCCCTACATATCCTTGTGAAAGGAATCAGAACCCTCATCATTCTGTGTTGCATAATGGGACAAGTCATACCTTTTATGGTCATGTGATAAGCACCTAGCCATTCAGTTTAATGTCATGTGTTATGGATTTCAATGTGAATGGTGCATAGTAAAATTTTGGTGTGGGACTTATGCTATACAATCCAATAATCAGGGAAATGATATGGGTTTCCAAGTAAGATTAGACATTTTTTGGGATATGTCCCAAGGAGAATAGGTTTTATTTAAGGTGATGGGTTTAATCTTTGATGAGGCTTCCTATGTATCCCATGTGTATGGGAATCAAAGCCCATTTTGTTCGATGAGTCTTATAAAAGAGTATAGTCCTTTGAGATAATTGTGTTTGGGATTACTTCCTAAAAAGGATGCCATGATAATTTTGGTGTATAATTTTAAGATTAATCTTATGGAAGACTTCCAAATTATGTGAATTAGGTTTGGATTCCTAATGAAGATATCCAATGATCTCAGGCTCTGAAAATACTTCCTAAGTATCCTGATTATTGTGTGAATCCGAGTTCTCATAGATCATTAAATGATGGGTGTTTGTGAAAATGTTGTAATCGTCACGAATCTCTAAGACCACGTGAGACATGCTTGGTGTGAGAAACAAGAGGATGTTAATGATTCAACCATTACATTATCACTTTGCCTCCTCTACTAGTGGAAGAGGGAGCACCTATGGTTTCAAGGGTGGATGAGGGAGAGGCGACAAGCCATCCATCTATTCACTTTACATTGGACAAGGGTCCAATGAAAGGAATAAGGGATGATTGTTGGGGGCTTATGCCTAGATGGCTGCCCTAAAATTGATTTTGGTAGGGAAGGGAGACTTTTCATTCGCTTGAATGGAAAATCAAGCATGAAATTTATCATCCATACCAGAAATTTGAGGTTCTGGCTGATTAAGAAAGGAAATGTCATGACCCAAACCCTTATTCTCAGAACCGAGAACTTCCTAGAATTTTTCTTGGGAGAACGGTCCATATAAATGCTCATATACAAACCCACAGACACACCATGAATCCTAACCCCATTTTGAAAAAAATATGGGAATCCTCTAATAGTGGACATAAAAACCCCAAATATGAGACATGGTGATGTGACATTCCAAAAGGTTTGATAAGTCAGGAGGTTTTGGTGGAGCCTTCAACTTAGTCCCTTTTAGATAAGGGAACAAAGGAAGCAGATACCCTACCATGAATGGATTTAAAGAGGTTACTTAACTGGGTATGTATACCATATACCAATCTCTACTGTGTAGGTACTACACACAAGTGTGTCACACAGGTACCCCACATTGCAGCACCACACAGTTGTACTATGTAGGTGTTCTATTTAGATGTGCCATGTAGGTTTGTATGATGACTGAAAAATATATTTCACAAAGGGGAAAAATGATGTAAAATCTTTGAAAGACTTTTTGACCATGTTAATTTCGTCTAATTATCTCTTCTCTTATATTTTAGTGATCTACAAGAGGCAATTTGAGGGATCTCGGAGAAAGAGCTATGCAATGGGTGCTTTAGGGAGTCTTTAAAATTTTTCAGTCCTTGAAATGGGAAGCCCAAGGGTTTTATTTATAGGAATAGATTGGTCTTGGTCGAAGAGAAGTTTTCAGCACAAGTCCTCCTCGTATGTTGTCCGCATAGGGGTACAGAAAATATACCACCACGTAGGTCTGCCGTGTAGGTATTCCACACATGTCTGTCACGCATGTCTTCCATGCATGTATGTCGTGCAAATATATGGAGGTTTTGGTTTTCCATTAAATTTTTCGAAGCTCTATTTGGTATTTTGAAATATCCATGCCTATAATCATAGTATTTTTTATTCATAAATAGAGTCAACATAAGTCCCCTGAAGATTGGATCTGATTAGAAATAGGGTCGATTACTAATGTGAAATTTTGGGGAACATGCTAAGGACTATGTGTTCCACAACGAATGTTTACCATAGAGTTACATTGTATGGGTATTTTGCATAGTGTTTTCTTACAGGTATGTCACAGAGATCTGCAGTTGGATATAAATAGGTTCAATCCTTTTTTATTTTCATCAACCATGCCTCCAAATTTTTTGGCACTCGTTATGTAGCTCTTTGGTCTAGCATCAACCCATTGTTCTCTTGCATAGTCTCTTTGAAAATTTCTCAATGTAAAACTAATTTAATGATGATGATATGCGGAAGGACATCATCTAAGGAGTTGCTCTAGGACCCTTGTCGATGGACCCATGCGATATTCCTCTTCCAAGGACGTACGCGAATAGTTTACTATACCAAATTTTTTATTTACATTTCCTTTAATTTGAAATATCTTTTTGTTATCAAGTCACAGTTACAACATAATGGGAGGATTTTGGTATTTATTTTTTTTTTGGAAAATGGTTAATTTGATATCCTTTACTGAAGAAACTAAGTTGCGTCAAAATGAAATGAAAAATATTGTCAGACCATAATATTTTGATGTTGTTGAATGTACTCATCCTGGACTACGTGAAGGTTTAATTTTGTATAAACGTGAATATCCACAATGTCCTTATTTACCCCTGTACAGTAATGAGATATTACAAGATTCCCATGTTCCATCTATTAAGAAGTAATTTCCAAAGAATTGGTTTCTTTAATACTCCAACTGTAACTGCATGAATATTAGTACAATGGGGTGACCATACATGAAGGAACAATCCCTATTGGTTGAATCCAACATCACATTGGTTGTACTAATGATATAATGAATCTTTTTGTAGTTCCAAGGCCACATTTCTATGATTCAACTTTTCAGGAATTTCAGATAGAACAACCTAATGGTCGGAAGGAAGACTGTGAT
The DNA here is from genome assembly GCA_963277665.1 of Viscum album. Classification (NCBI taxonomy): domain Eukaryota; kingdom Viridiplantae; phylum Streptophyta; class Magnoliopsida; order Santalales; family Viscaceae; genus Viscum; species Viscum album. The sequence continues at coordinate 842,165,829 of OY728160.1, read as the reverse complement.
ATTCTTTCTGGAGGAGGTGTGAAACCTAAATAGATGTTGGAATTTTGGGTGCACCGGACTTGTGCAGAATTCAGGAATGAGTTATAATATATTTATATTTATGTAGCCATCTATATGGGAAAATATTTTGTTCATTAAAACAATTTCATTCCTGAATTTCTTATTCGATGGAGTCCGCAGACGAATTCATTCCATTGGAAAAATGGTGAAGTTGGTATCAGTTTGTGGGATATCTACCAAATATTTGGGGTTCCCATTCTTGGGTAAATATAGGACGTGTTCATTCCTCCAGCTACAACATGGGTTTATGTTACAATAACACCAAAGTTAACTCATGAACTTTTCAAAATAGCAATGAAATTACCCAAATACAAGAATGATATTCATTCTAGGGTGTGGATGGAAGCCTTTTTAGAACCAAAAATATAGAAAGGTCCCACCTGTGGATGTCCTACTTTTTTCATTATACAAATAACCGGGGTAGTTTAGGGACATATTGTAATACATTGGAATGAGGAGACTATATGGACTGGGGCTACAAAGTCAAATATGATATTAATGAAAAGATATGCTTAGCTGCCTTCCATGCCATGTGGATAAGAATTTAATTGCTTCATGTTCGTGAGTCTGGAGGCAGTGTAAGGCCAAAGACACTTTTCATTGCATCTAAATTGGTAGAAGGGTAGTATATTGGTTTAGAAACTTATGTATCGGCAAGAATTTACTATTCCCTACTGCATTTATACAATGGTAAGTCTCTATTTAATATTCCAGGCTCGTTCCATGTGTTGTGGGTCTAGATTGTGGCACATTATTCTTCATATTCTGTGTTGAAGTGAGTAATAGTCCTTAATGGTCCAATCAAACCATTTTTCCAGATGGTTTCTAGTATTCAGCCTCAAAATTTGAGACCTAATGTAGTGCTAATGGTACTTAATGTCTCTGGGGAATTTAGTTTCATTCTTTTTGGTAACCCACCAATAGGAAAATTTATTGATGATGGTAAAGAAATGAATTTTTACTTGAGGTCTTTTTTTATGGACTTCAGAGATGGGGTATTACAGACTGGGATTGATGGTGAAATTATCTATGAGGCTTATGTCCTATATAGATTTTCCCGTCTATTCACATGTCTTCAACAATTAAACACTTGTCCACCAATGTATGATAGACATGAAAAACACTCAATGGTATCGAGACTATTATGGATTCTACTGGCTTTTGAGGAGTCCAAATTATCGATTATGTTACCTTCATTAGATGAATTGGTCATATTGGAAGATGGATATGCCACAACTTGGGCTTCTTCATATCCTCAAGGGGCATAGAAAAAAATGAAAATATCAAGATAAAGCTACAATGACTGTTGTGTGTGGAAATAATACTATGAAGTTGAAGGCTATAGATGACGCAGAAGTTTCATAGGATTCTGTGCCTTCAAAACATCTTCATAGGAGGTATACCAGGAAAAATAGGGATAAAGAAGTAATACCTAGGACGCCAAGGCGATCTAGTCTCTACCATCAAAAAGAGAGTCATATTATATAAATTTAACCTTTTTGATGGAGAAGGAAGGTCTGAGGAGTCTCACCAGTCAAAAGGTATTGAATCTCCTCCACAATCAACCTTACCGAGATTGAGTTATGTGTGACCATCACCCATTTGCCATTAAGAGAGTGTAACTCGTGATATTTGGGATGCATGGGTATTCCTCCAGCATGGAATTCAAATACCTGATGTGGGTGACATTAAATGACCTTCTAATTGAAATTCGGAAAGTAATCTGGCCAGAGTACAGTAGTATATTTTAGAGGTGGGGGCTTTTATTTATGAAACTGATGAACAAATCCCAATCTTTAAATGAGTAACTCATATGATTGATATAGGAATACACATTGGGTTACTTATTGACCCTGAGGAGGAGTAGGATATTTTTGTTAATATTGTGAACATATTATCCTTTTATTTTTTTCTCAACACTTCTTTACCATTCATGATCATTAATCTTGATGAAATGTACTTTTGTAGCTCGAATGCGGGGAAGGAATCTCCATACATGGTCTCGAATCACTAAAGTATGGGCCTTCAGTTTCTCCCATCGACGCATCAAATCATCCACCCAGGTCTCCTAAACATTCTCCAGGAGCGAGAATCATGACTAGCGTAATGGAAATGGATAAGCCTCTTCTATTACATCAAGTTTCTCATTCCAAAAGGAGTGTTTCGATTTTTCCTCACACATTAGGAAAAGAAATGTAAGAGAGAAATGAAATTAGTCTGAAGTGTTCACCAAATGATTAAGTATTTATACAGTCATCCATGCATTATAATTATTCCAAAACACTCGGTCAATCGCATTTATCCTCTGGCATGATCTGTTTTTCTCTTCTCTATCATGGGACTAAGAGATGATTCTTCAAGAATAGATAGGGGAACTCCAGGAGAAACCCAGGTTCATGTAGATGGATCTCCTAGATTGTCTAATAAAAAAACCAAAGATTCAGCTTTAATTACTCTTGGCTCTACAGAGAGAGCGAAAAGTCATGTTAATATCCAATATATTTCCCTTGAATATTAAATTCTTTGCTAATATCATTATTTTCAACATATCTAAGATTAGTTGCCTTTGCCAATGGATCTTGTAATAACCAATTCTGATATTCCTATAGATATAGAAGAAAGGAATGAAGACCCAGGGCAGTCTGAGATAAATACTAATTTTGACCCAAAACATGAAAGATCTGATGACGCAGTTCCAATTGAAGGACCAATTGAACAGAATGTCAGCGAGGCCAATTTGGGCATGAACAAATGTTTGTTTAATTTCATAAATGGTGGATATGTTATAACATTCCAAGCCACATAATGTGAAATAATGGAATCCCATAATCCAAATATTGATATTCCAGGTTTCATCAAGGTGTGTGGATATTTTCATGAGGAATTGATAGGATGTATGATCACATACTTGCACCTTCCATACATAATAGTTTTTCTTTTACAAGATACTTCACATCAATGTTCACCTTATAAAACTTTATCTACAGAAAATGTTGCAATTTCTATTCATAAATGGGGCATTCCACTCTATCCATCTTCTGTTGAAGCTTGAGGAATACCCACAGAGGACCCCCTTATTGAGAAATGTTCCAGAGCCTTCAATTATGACTAATAAGAAAAGGTAGAAGAGTTCCTCTTTTAAAGAATAATATACTCAATGTATGGAAATAGAGAATTATGGGGATGAATCCGATCAAGTGGATAACTTATTGGTGGGTAAATTTCATCATCTCTCTGGATCACAATCTATTTCTACCATTTTTATGAAACTGAAAATGACCTTGACTTATTATTTAGGGTTATTAGCTTCCACTGTTAGATTGGAAGGTGATGCTTCTGTTTTGGCTCAGGCATCAGTCGGTGATGAAGCTTCTACTATTTCGAGAGAAGCGGAGCAAGGATACCCTTTAAGTGATCTATTTCTAAAGTACATTTTTCCTCATGGTAGTGACTCGGATTCAGACATAGAGATGTAATTTCATTTTCTCATGGCACATAAGAATACATAGAGGCATATCTGGTGCATAATTTCTATGAATCCTTTAGACGAACTGATGTCCCATTTTTTCAAACTCCCAGCATTATTCTGCTTATTAGGATTTGCTGGATTTAATTATCGACCAGTCAACAATGCAATTAAAGAGACCATTCACTGACGGGAATATGAGTATCAACTGTGGTAAGATTTTTTGAAGGCTAAATGGCTTATAAATATTGAGAGCTTCCAAGTTTCATTAACTAAGTCATAGGTAAATCATAACAATATTTCAATCAAAATTAGACATCAAACTAAAGAATCCATGAAAGAGTTGTAATATCATCAACAGAAAGTGGATTTTGTTCATAACTAACTTGATCAATTGAACTAGACACTGGGAGAAACCAAATTGGAGGGGATAATCACCATTTCAACTACCATGGAAGCATTTCATCCATCCTAGGAGGATAAAATTTCTCCACAATCTCAACTTCAGTAGGTGATTAACCAGGATCATGAAGCTGTTCAACCAATGAGGAGTCATGTTGAGAGCTTATTTTAAAACATGATAGAGAGGATCCTTTTTGTGGTTGTCCCTCTGATTTCATTTCAATGAATGAATTTTTTTCACCAATCATATATGTTCACATTATTTCTTTTTTTATTTTAATTTTAAAGGTAATCATTATGATGATTTTCTAAAAAATCTAACATTCATGTTAGATAATCATGATTACAATGAAAAAAATGGGGGTGCTCAGAATTTTTTTTATTATGCCAATTGGCATAATGAGCATAGTTTGATTTTAAATAGAGTTATATAGAAAACCCCACTAACTATGTATCTTTTGACTTACTATTTCTAAATATTACCTAAATCATACAAAAAGTACATTTATTGAGCTTGGACTCGACTTTTTTTCACAGTTTCCATTACGGGTTCCTAGTCTAGTGAGTATCACATCTCTTGTTATTGGTAGTTTAGATTCATTCATATTAGACTATAAATGGATAATGTTTATGGTCTAATATAATTGACCAACAAATTAATAATTTTAATCCAAAACAAGATTCAGTGGCTGAGAATTCCTCCAATATTATTTTAAATATTATTAAGTGGACGCTTGAGCCCTGATTTTTATGGTCAATAAATTTAAAAAATTATCAAAATAAGGGAGTCTCTTCCAAGAACGATGTTACCATGATTTGATGAACTCATTATGGGATTTGTTTTATGCAAGGAAAACTAGGGAATATGCTGCATAGCCAAATAGTGGGGTCTTTTGATTGACATGTTGGAATGTAGGAAAATTTTTTGCAAGGAAACCTAAGGGCACATACTGAATAGTCATGAAAAAGAGCTATTAAGTATTTTAAATTTTACTATTGATTGGCAAGATAAAATGATTTTTGGGTGGCTCAATACATTAGTGGGTGGTTTTTTCAAGAAAAGAAATTATGATATAAATGGGTTATTTTATGCCGACATATTTCGTGAATAGAGTAACCATTTCTATACAAATTTTTTGAATAATGAATGGATAAAATTTTACAAAAGGATAATTTCTGATATCATATTTTGCTGTTTTATGTCATGTAGTGAGGACATTTTACTGTGTAGTTTTATGTCATGCAGTGAGGACATGGTACTGTGCAGTTTTAAGTCATGCAATGAGGACATGGTACTGTGCAGTTTTAATTCATGTAGTGCGGACATGGAACTGTGTAGTTTTATGTTGTGTAGTTAGAAAATTATACTATGAATATTTATGACATGCATTGAGGACGTAGTACTGTGCAATTTTAAGTCATGGATTAATGACATGGTACTGTGTAGTTTTATGTCATGTAGTGAGGACCTAGTACTGTGTAGTTTTATGTCAGGTAGTGAGGACACTATACTATTCATTTTAAATACATGTCTTGAGGACATGGTACTATGCAGTTAAAAGTCATGAAGTGAAGATATTGTTAGGATTTAATTTAAGGTATTTGGCTCTAAAGAAAGGTATGAGATTCTACAAACTTATTGATAATTTGTTTGGAAACATACTACCATACTCAATTATGGAAGAGAAAATTGTAAAATATTATATTTGAAATTTTTGAATATATTTAATGATATGAAAAAATGGATAATGAAATTATGTGAACTCTTTTACAAAAACGAAGTTACCATTATTTAAAAAACCCGTTATGGGGGTTGTAATATGCGAATCCAACTAGAGAATATGCTGCCTAGATAAATAGTGGAATATTTTGATAGAAATACCTATAATGTAGGAAACTTTTATGCAAGACCACCTAGGAGGATGTACTATATAGATAGGAAAAAGAGATCTCAGATGTTTGAAATTCAATTTCTAAAAGCCGATGAAATTTTATAAAGATTCAGGTTTTCCAAAACATAGAGTTTGGTTTATGGAGAAATATACCTGATTATGGTGAGGGAATATCCAATCATGATTTCCATTTAATTAGAGGAATATGGTTTTTATGAATGTCTAACCCAAATGTATGGAGTATGGTGTTTTTAGTTTTAGTTCATTTAACTATGACCATAAATGGAAAAAATATATGACATGTGGTCACGTGATCCATGGTTATTCTGTAATACTTTGAACACATGGAGGGACAGATGTGTAAATCATGGTCTTCAATACATTCAAATCAAGATAATGATAATGGGGAAAATATACCTGAATTACTGTTTTAAAATACATATTCTAGTATATTTTTATCAATGTTTCATGGGGACTAAGACACTATAACCCTGAATTAAATTACCATCATTGTACAAACCTATTGTGGGGGCTATATTAGGAAGGGTCACCTGGGGATTATTCTACATAGAAAAATAGTAGATTCTATTGAATGACATTACTATTATATAAGATAATTTAATGGAAGGTAACCTTGGTGCATGCATTGCATAGTCAGGCAATAGAGTTCTCAAATATTATAATCTTTGTCACCCGAAACTGTAAGAAAGATTATGAATATCTGGAAATATTCAATATTAAGAATGTGAAATAAGGAAGGGGTTCAAAATCAATGCACATTATAAATATTTTTATCAATATTGACTATGAGTTTGAAGTCCTTTTCATGAATCCTAGTCATATGTAAAAATGGGGACTTTCTATATTTCCATTGAATTTACATTAAGCTATGTCGTTTAGTTTCATGTAGTGAGGACATTTTATTGTGAAATTTTAAGTCATGCACTATGGAACGTTTCTAACACCAATATAAATTGAGACACTCTATTTATATAAATATTCCTTTTACATAATTCCCAATCATATGTGATCTATTCTTGGTTAGAAAAACAAGGAGCGATAAGGGTTTCTTCCATAACACAAAGGTGACACTAGTGAAGGATAGCGGTATTAGATTTTCATGTAGTTTAACATCATGTGGTAAGGATTAAGATCAATTGATGTGTAAATAAAGACATATCAAAGCTTGAATAAGAGATAAAACCCAAGTGTCACTATGTGAATTTATGGGGAAATAATCAACCCATTCACAATTCTTTTAGCAGTCCCTATATAGGTTTGATTCTTATATATAGAATAAAATGGGTTCTTTATTGTGATTGGGCCCAATATTAGAGATCTAGGCATCTCCACGTATCTCATATAGATGAGAATCATTGTGTAATTTTTCTTTAAAAATCATTTCCCATACCAATCAAGTTTGATATGGGAGATGGGGTTTTTTGACACGTTATGGAAGAATAGTTAAACTTATGAAAAATAATGGTATAAAGATACTACAATGTATCTTAAGGTAACACTCTGTATAAATTTAATTGATATATAAGAGCAGAAAAATGAAATAATGAATGATTATGGTTGCGACTGGGACCATGATTGGAGATCCATGTGTCTCTACGTATCTCAAATAGATGAGTATCAAGCCACACATAGTTCTTGAAACAAGGTCACTATGCAGTTCTGCTTCAGACATAGGGAAGAGAGGGACTCTTCTGACCCTATGGAGTAACAATGATTTCAATGATTCTTGCTTATGGAATCTCCAAACGTTCAGTAAGAAGACATTATCCGTATAGATTAATGTCTTGTAACGAGGAAAAATGATGATACATATTTTAACATCATGTTTCTTGGATGTTTATGGTTGTTACACAGTTTAACATCCCATGACTATGAATTTGTACTAGGTAGTTTTATTTATTGCAGTAAGGATGAATTTTTTCAATTATACAATTTATTTCGTCAATAATCTTGCATTGGTTAACGTTGTAATATGATCCACATCCATTAAGTTTAAGTAAGAATTTTCATTTGAGTAGTCTTTATGTATGGAATTAGGTCATTGACACTTGGCCTCAATCATTGGAGGTTTCTTTCCTGGTAACATTGGAGTCCTAAGTACCAAAACCAATTCTCCTTAAAGAAACGAATAAAGGAGAACTTTCTTGTTAAAATCCTGCACTATTTTGTTCTGATAGAAATCTAAATTATTTAATGTTTATAATCTTTTATCATCAAATTATTGAAGATCAGCAAACCAATTTTGAGACATCTCATCTGGAGACAACTGATCAATTATTACAACTCTTAGTGAAGTCAATTGTATTTCAATTTTAAAAACTAATTCTATTCCATACAACAATGAATAAGGGGTTTCTTGGGTAGAAGTATAGGCATTAGTCTGATAAGCACATAATGCATGAAAAAATTTATCCGAAAAATAATTCTTTAACTTTATCCACCATCTATTGAGCATATTTGAGAGGGAATTTTTAAATGACTCTATCTATCCATTGGAGGCCAATGGATAACAAGATGAATTGTTGGGTTTAATATTTTTCTCTTGATATAACTTCTCTACCTCAACAAAACAAAAATTGGTGCCATTTTCTGTCAATATAGTATAAAGGACCACAAATCAAGTAATGGTGTAAGTTTGGACAAAACTAAAAATGCTTTTGTCTCCGAATTCATTGAGAGGAATTGCCTCATCCCATTTTTAGAAGAAGTCATTAGTAGTAAGAATATACTTGAACTCCTTAGCTGTAGCTATAGGATAATGTCTTACTACATCAATTCCCAATGTGGAAAATGGCCATAAGGGTTTACCTATACTTAACAACTCTGGGGGTTGATGAATGAAGTTGGAATTCACTTGGCAGGGATGAAATTTCATAGTGAAATATGTTCAATCCCACATCATTGAATGCCTATAGAATCCAAGCCATTGGATTTGATCAGAAATTCAATGTCCGGACTAGTGACCACCACAAACTTATGAATGCACTTCTTTCATTCCAGCTTTAGTTTCTTATCCATCAATATATCTAAAGAGTATTCTATCAAAGACTCATTTGTAGAGGATCTTCTGGTGATCTGATCTATCATAAAGAGTAAAATTGGCCGCTCGTCATCAGATCTATTCTTTTTGAACTCTATTCGGTAAAAGTACACCATTTTGATGTTATTCTGTGATGGGTATTAGCCATCCAATTGTATGACAATATTTTATAGAAATAGTTCTAATTTCATTAATTTCCTCCATTCTAGGTTGATAAAAAGGTGAGACCACATAATGATGGGATATGCTAATAATTGTCTCATACCAATTTGGATTTTCCAAGGTTGTAGCTCCATTATCCCGGGCATCATCTTGGGCATTCTGTGATCACGACAAATAAGACAATGTCGACTCTGAGGGAAATTCATCCATTAACCCTCTAATGTAATCACACAAAGAGATTAACTCTTCTTTTCTGATTGAATATTCCCCAATTATTTTCTTGATTACCAATTTTAAATCACCATTCACATTCAAAGTGATTCACTTACACAAGAAGTTCCAATTCCATGCCTATGATGAGAGCTTGATATTACGCTTCATTGTTGGCAATGCCTTCTAAAAAAAGGAAGCAATAAAGCAAAACTTCCTTTTCTGGGGAGATAAGTACAATTCCTAACCCAAATTTTTTGAGTTTAGGGTAATCCATTTTTTCCCTATTGGACATCTGGAGACACCATCAATGTACATCTCCCATGTATGGGGATTATCTTTAATAGAGAAGACCGCTTCATCGGGATGTTCATTATTTAATGATGTATCTTCCTCATATGGGTGTTCAGCAAGGAAGTCAGCCAAGAAATGACCCTCTAATTCCTTTTGAGGAACAAACATGATATTAAACTGTTGAAAAATAACTACCCATTGTGCTAGGTTCCCTGAAAGCATAGGAGGACTGAGGATAAATGTGAGAAAGTTTTTACGAGATACGAATTGGGCCTCATGATATTCCAGGTAGTTCCTCAATTTTAGAACAATGAAGATTAATGTTAGGCATCACTTTTCAAAACATGAATTCCAAATTTATACCCCAATCATAGTTCACCTGAGATATTAAAGGATATTTACATTCCCAACATCATTCTTTCGGAAATGGAAGGCCCACAGTGATTGTTCTAAAGCTATCACATATAGAATAAGTGGTCTTCCTTAAATAGGTGCCATTAATACTGGCGAACTCAAGAGATATTTCTTGAGGGAATCAGATGCTTCATGGTAGTCTTTAGTATATTTATAGGTTACTCCCTTCATCATTAATATGGTGGATGGAAATAAATTGCTTTCCAAATTTTCAATAAAACGCTGAATATAGGACAAATTTACTTGGAGTCCTCTTAATTCATTCAGATTTCGAGGATGTGACATTCCAAGGATTGATTTTTTTCTCATGATCAACTTCGATACCACAATGGTGTACAATGTAGTTGAGGACCATTCCCAGGGTCACCTCGAAATCTCAATTCAAGGGGTTCATCTTCAAACAATGCTGCCAAATTTTATTGAAGATGGTTTCTAGATCAGCCAGTTGATCAGAACATTGTCAAATTTTACTACCAAATCATCCACATAACATTAGATGAATTTACCTTATATGGTTTTGATGATATGGTGCATGACATGTTGATATTTTTCAACAACATTATTCAAGCCGAAGGGGATTACTAGATAGAAAAAAATAGTTTTAGGGGATCTGATGATTGTAGATTTTTCATCTACTAGGGCCATATGGATTTGATTATACCCAAAGTAACCCTAAATGAAAGAAAGTTCTTCATAGACAGTTGTTGCATCAATTAAAAGGTATATGTTAGGAACTTGAAAGTCATCTTTAGGAAAACGCTGGTTAGGATCTCTGAAATCAATGAAAACTCGGATTTTCCCATTTTTCTTGTTCACTCAGAAAATATTGGCCAGCCATTTGGGATATAAAATTTCCTAGACAATCATAGAATTAATAATCTTATCAACACCGGCTTTAATTTTAGAGGCAAGAGTTGGGTGTGTTCTTCTTGCTTCCTTCTTCAATCCACAATGTTCTTCTGGAAAACACAAATGATGAGAGGATACATTAGGATTAAGTCCTAAAATTTCTGTATAATTACATGAAAATATATCTTAATGTTTATTTAGAAATAAATTATAAATCTATTTTGTCTTCAGAATTCATAGCTGCACTAATCAAAGTGGGGAGTGGATATTCTTATCAACCTAGATTTATTTCCCTTAGATCATAGACAGTGGTAGTGACACCTTCCTCAAATGCTATAGGAGCTTCTCTATAATCTTCTTCTTATTATTCATTATGATTTACTTCTTCTTTTCTACTTTCATAGTAGATGAAGAAGCTAAACATTCAGAGTTAGTAGAGGAGTTCATATTTTAACATCCTTAAAAATAGGCCACCATTTCTAACAATACTAATGATGAAGGGTATTTTTGGGCTAATAAAAAGGTGATGATGGATTTAGAATATACATCCATGTCTTCCCCTAACATTTCTACAACTTATTCTATTTTGATAGAATATGTAGAGGCATTTTGATGTTCTGTGGATGAAATGAAGAAATCTCCATTTAAGATTTCACCACAACATGGTGAATCAGAAATTTCTCCCATGCTATCAGGCTCGACTGCCACAATTGACAGTGTGGAAGTTACTAGATGAATGCTTGGATTTGGTTTTACCATTTCAATTTGATTGATAGGTAACACATAATCTATACTCAAATGTATGAATGGGTTTGCTGGAATCTTTTCCAAGCCATGCAGATAATGGATTTTGGTTACCTCTTTTGTCATAGACCACATTCAATTTGTGTGATAATATTATACCTCAATGTATTGAGATTAAAATATTTTGAATGGAGCCATATCATACAGTGTTCTTATTTGACCATTGAAATAGTACATGAGATATTGGTGGTATGATGAAGTTATGGCCACATGTTGATGTAGCTAAGGCCTTCCAAGAAGAATGTTGAATGTTGTGTCCTAATGAACGACCATGAAATATGAATTAAACATAAGATATAAAAACTATGTTCTGGGTGTAATCTCGCCCAGAGGTTCTTGGTCATTCATGTCATACCCTTACAACATTAAAGTGGAAGGAGATAAGTCAGGTTCAGTTAGAACCAACTATCGATGTGTACGAATGGGAATGAGGTTGACTCTGAAGCCATTATCAATGATGGATCATCAGTTATCTACTCCATTGACCTTTCAATATAGATACAAGGTCTTAAGATGTCCATGTACAACATCATCTTCATCTTCATCTGTAAAAGATACTCCTTCATGACATTTTTCAAGATCATTCTCTCTACAGTAATCCTCAGCAGCAACAAATTCGGTTTTAAACTCTTAATGACATAACAGAGCCTGAATAAGTGATTCTCCGAGATCTTTTGATAGACTCAAGGCATCCATAATTGAAATCAAGGCCGGATCATGTGCCATATATTCAAAAAAATCATACTTTTGGTCCATAGGTTTGCATTTCCCATCATGCAAATGTAGTTTTGTAGGTACCTTGGGAGTTTATGCTCCTAATGTAGATATACCTTATGTCAGAGTAGAATATGGGAATAATCTTGACTTTGATAGATCAAACTGACTAGGTCTATCTACTTGATCAGACGAAGATGGTGTTACTTCTAATCGGTCCTCTAAAATAATGATGTCAAGACGGAACCTGTCTTGTGTATAAGTAACTCCATGTTCTTGTTGAGCCTCCTGAAGGTCTGTTCCAAGTCTTTTTTCCACATATATGGTTCGAGCAGGGGTAGAGTTAAAATATTGGCTTCTAGAATACCCAAATCATCCCCTGTATCTTCATCCTTGGCCTCTTCTTCTAATTACCTAGTTAGGTACAGGGAACTCCAGGTCATTATTATCAGAGTCACTATTGGCATATGTATCTATTATGTGGATAACGTTGACAGAACCAAAGATCAATTCTTCACCAAATGAATATTCTTCATGACAGGATAGTTCATGTTGTGCCATTTGGAGGGGCGTTGCCCTTGCTTTTGAAGCTGATGGCATGAAATATTCCAGGTCCAAGGATAAATTTGTCCTTGACACGATCTCATCTTCTTCTGATTTCTCTTTTTCCTTCTGATCACATATCTTTTTTAGGAATCACTTTTTGATGATGGTGGTTTTATTGTGTCAGGAATGGAGGAAGAAACCATCAGTTGTTTCCTCTATTTTTATAGAATGGAATGAGTTTGGTTGATCCTTTTTTTGATCATCCAATCATCATGTTTCTGCACATTTTTACTTTTGACTCCCAGCCATTCTATTTGTTCCTCTAGATCTGTAGTAGTAACACATGATACTTGAGTTGTCAAACTTTTTAATTCATTTGTCTAGTGTCTACCATTATTTTGTGGAGGTACATGAAAAAATCACTATTGAATGGGATGACCCAACATCTTTTGAAAGGAAAAATAATTCAGAACATCTTCATCCCATTCTTTGTTTAGATTCATCAGCCTTGGAAATTGAACCGAATTATTTTCTAGAGCTAATATGTTGTAACTAGGAACTTGTTCATTCTGGAAGAAAAAAACAGTCTTCTTTAATTCCTCAAATAGTTTTTATCATTGATCTATTTCATCATCTTGACATGGTGGTCATTGATGAAGATGCTCTGGAGGTGGAACCCTTTGGTACAGTGATGGTTTTGAAGTGGAAGCAGGTATAGGTTTTTTCATAAGTGTAATGGTAAAAACCTTTTAATTCCCTGTTCTCCTTCACAGATATGATGGAATTACACAAGTTTTAGGTTTATTTTCTATATTATAATCTTATATATATTAATTAATTGAAGTATGTTCTCGAAACCCTCATGTGTATTTCACAGGGATCAGTGGTGTGCGTACCTCATGACATAAATTTTCCACAAAAATTGGTAACAAATCTTCTTGAGGGAGTTCAGGACATAATAAATTAAATAATTATTTAAGTCAAGTATTTAAATATGAAACTCTTTCATTCACCCTTTTTTTTCAATTTTTACAATCTAATATGGTTTTCTATGGTAATTTTGAGCTATATTGAAGAAGGAATTTCTAACAGAGATCTTCCCATCCTGTAATTGATCGAGATTGGAAACATTTATACCATAAAAAAATTGGCTCTAGTATTGTCTGCACAAAACACCTACACTTTACTTCATCTTGTTGTTTAGGAGTTACCATCATGGGATAACAATGAGAAAAAAAATTTGTTAAGTGTGGTTCTAAATCTCTTTAACCATTAAATATTGGGAATGTCGTATTCATAGAATTTGGTGGGGGAGGAATCAGATCCACTGATTCAAGATAAGCATTCTTTTCCGGCTGAACTAGAGCATACCATTCTTCCATGGATTCCAATCATGTTTTTAAGGACTCAATTGTGTTCATCAGAACTTGGGGAATATCCAGATGATCTAGGACCTCTACAGGTACAGTATTTGGAGCTTGAACTGGTTCAATAAAAAGAAAAACCATTGGTAGTGGTACTCGTATTTTCTGTGGATAACCCACTGTAACAGGACTATCAAGATGTCTTTGATACATTCCTTGGGTGTGTACCCAATAGAGGGAATTCATTATCTTCGTATGTAGTTACTACAAATTCTCTTTTCTTAGGAGATCCTACAGGATGTTCATGTTTAGGACCATCTTAGGGAGTACATCTAGTAGAAATTATACTTTGAAGTTACTCTATATTGGGTCTTTTCAACTCTTTCATCTCCTATTCTTTCTGTGAAAATATCTCTTCAATTGATAGATATTGACCATCTCTAGTGGAAAATCGATATACAATATGAATTTTACCTTTCCCCTTGTTAGATTCCATTTGGAGGGGTGAGAGATTTTTATTGGAAGGAATACCTAAAATCTAGCTGTTTTTTGGATTTCATGTACGTATATTGTCTTCATTTTCATCACTGTGAACCATATTATAAACAATCACATCATCTTCTGATTTCCATTGAACTAGACTTATTTTCTAGAGGATCTTCTGTAATGGTGTTAATGACATTTACTGACATATAATACATTAACAAAAAAATTTCAATATCTCAGTAAGATCGTCTCCCTCTATATCTTCAATGATACACTACTCTCCTATATGATGGATTTTTAGGAGGAGGATGATGAAAAATAATCTGAAGGTAATCTTTGGATAATTCAATTGTGCACTCCATTTGTAGCTTCTTCCCTAATCGGGAGATAAATGAATTCTATTGACAAGGCGATTATAGATGTGAAAATCCCCCAACCCTATATGTTGGGGTTGTTCCTTTGTTATTCTTCAAACTATTGAACATTTTTAATGAAATTTATGGTTTAACTGAATGAGCCCCTAGCCCTACAAGCTGGGGTGGTTCTTGAACTACTATGGCTGAGATTCACGTAGCTTCTCTTGATATTTTACGAATTTTGGTTCAGATATTAGCTTGGTGCATTATCTGAAATCCAAAAAAATCACCTACATCAGAATATCATTATGCTACTTCAGGAATTTTCATTATCTAACAGTTGACATCCTCTAAATGGGAGGCCTTCTTAATATTATCATATCTTTGATCTATAAGTAACTCAATATTTGGATTCTTTTGGCCTGAATCTAATAAGAGCTAGTTGAGGCATGTTCCTGAGCTTACATTGGATTACATACAAAATATGTTTATTGTAGCCATCTGTTGGAAATACCATTTCATGATACCACTTTGGGCGGGATTTGATGATTCTTGAGTGTCGTGAAATGAATTGCTCCATGTTTAACCCATCCTATGATATGAACACCAGATGGGGTGTCAAAAATTAACTGGCATAACCTCTTTTTATAATTATGGCACGAAGGCTGAAGGGTTGTCTGCTATTTTTTATCCTTTGGATGTTAGGAAATTGGGAGATATACTGAGTCAATTTGGGGTTGCAAACCTTATATTTCCTTCACAAGATTTTGATATTCATCATATGGTAATACATTGGTTTTCAAATGATGAAGAGTCTTATTTTAGTTGAGGTAAATATCATTAATGAAATAATATAAAAATAATTCTATAATTTTATATTGAGAATTTTTCAAAGGCCTGAACATGACTGGTATTTCTGTAGACAATTGTTTTCTAACGTTTAACATAACTTCATCGTCTTTAACTAGAGGTACCTTTACATTGTCTGACCAAAGTGGATTCTCTGTATTAGAATAAAAATGAACCAATGGAGGTTCAAGGAATGACCTTCCCCATAAGATGTATTCTAGTTGATAAATTATATAACTTGTCAATGACAAGTCATTAGAAATGACTAGCTTTGTGTTGTAAAGTGACTCGAGATATAAGGTGTCATGAACAGTCCTCGGGGCCTATGCTGTGACTACCCCAAGCCCGTCTTCCATAGTCCAGGGGCTGGAGACTAGCACCAAAGGCATAGATCCTGATAAAAAGGGAAGACATTGCCTTTATAGAGTAAACAAACGCCATAGAGTATGCAAGATGAGTAAACACCAAGTAAACTGAGTACAAAAGTAAGTGCTAGAATGTAAATGGGCCAGAATACAAACCCAACTGAAAGTAAAGTACAACTGAAAAGGAAGTACAACAACAGAAAAGTAAAGTAGTGAGTCTATGCCGTCCTTTGGAAATATCACCTGAAAGGTGGGTACAGATAGTCTCTTCTGCTCCTCGGCTCTAGCCGTCCGCTCCGAGTACATCCTGTCCAGTGATCCACCTCCAGGTACCGTCCATCTCCACGAGCTCCCACCTCAATCAGCGATGTGCATCGTCTGCATCCAACACAACGTAGTGCGGGCATATGCCATGCCGATGTGAGTATACGCTACTCAATAGGGACCCCGAGACCCCCGAAGGTCTCCCAGAATCCAATAAGGATAAACCACAAAGGAAAGATACAATAATGTAGTAACAAAAAACTCTACTTAGGTATATACCCATACATATACCTAAGTCATCAATTCCATTTCGTCTCCAACATCTGACCCCAAGTTCGATCTAGTCCACACAGGATAGTGCAACCCAATCCACACAGGGAAGCACAACCCAATCCACACAGGAAAGAAAGTCAATCATATAGAAGATAATGATTGAACTTCATGACTCATCTCAGACATGTACACTTTTTCGTAAGATGATAGGGATGATCAGATGTAGCCACTGATTCATCTAAGCTGTCGGACCCATATAGGATACAAGACCAGCTAAGCTGTCGGACCCACAAAGGATACAAGACCAGCAACTCTGCCGGACCCACATAGGATACAAGTACAGACTCAAATACTGATGGACCCACATAGGATACAAGAACAGTTTTCAAGTACTACTGGACCCACATAGGATACAAGAATATTAGTCATCTTCGTCAAACCCACGAAGGATTTTAGTACGGTCGTCGTCGTTGTTGAACCCATGGAGGATCCCAGTACAGTCGTCATCGTCGCCACAGTTGCAGCCAGCTCTAGGGTTCCTATACACAGCATGCCTGATTCCAGGAGGGTCCGCTCCACGAGCCAAGGGGGTTGATTAATCAACTAACATGAAGTCC
This sequence comes from Viscum album, assembly GCA_963277665.1. Taxonomy (NCBI): domain Eukaryota; kingdom Viridiplantae; phylum Streptophyta; class Magnoliopsida; order Santalales; family Viscaceae; genus Viscum; species Viscum album. Next base: position 842,148,381 of record OY728160.1, on the reverse strand, counting down.
GGAGTTGATGTATCCCAAAGTTCCGTCTCTTCAGTAGGAACTCAACGCCATAGACGGCGCGTCAATCGGACGCCCGGTCTGAGAGTTATTGGATTTTTCGTCCCAGGGGCCCGGTTGGTTTTTATGTCAAAACCAACCCAACCGTACTCCAAATGCATCCAAACCTCGAGTGGAGTAAGCCAAAAGAACGGTCTCACTAAGAGGAATTCATCAAAGTCGACAGCACATCAATCGGACGTCCGGAGCTCAAGTTATAAGTGTTTCCTCTCTGAGGGCCCGGTTGGTTTCGGGTTCGAACCAACCCGTCTGTACACAAAGATCTCATAAACCTTGACTGTAATATACCAAAATGACCGTCTCGATTGAAGGATCACTACGCAACTGACGGTGCATCGATCAGAGGTCTGTAGCCCGTGTTATGGGCATTTGAACGGATATGTCAAGAAAGTAGGGGGTTCAGGCCCGGTCCGACCCGGCCTGATACCCCCTAGGCCGGCCCGTTAGGGCATGACCCAGCACGGCTGGCGCGGCCTAGCCTAGTCGGCATGGCCCGGCCGGCGTGGGGGTCCGGCCCAGCGCGGGCGGCGCGGCCCGCCGCGCGCTCCCTCGCGCTGCGCGGACAGGGAAGGGGGGGGGCCCTGCCCCCCTGTTTTCCCAAAACGGCAGACCCATGTGGGGTCCGCTCTAGCTGGCCACCGAGGGTTACAAACCCCCATCCTTCTCGAACTCGGCCGACCGTTTTTGTCGTCCGGTGAGCCACCGCGAGACCCCCTATGGGTCCCGACTCCCTTGAACGTCGGTGCCTGGATATCCGGCAGCCCCCCTTGAAGAACTGCCACGACCAAAAGGCCACATCATCCTCCTATCCGGCGCGGCGCGATGGTGCCATGCCCCTCCGTCGTGGCCCGCCCTAGCCACGGCCTTCCAAGGAACTCTAGCGCCGCGCGACGGCACCCCACCCCTCCGCCGCGGCCCGCTCCAGCCGTTGTTTCCTCGTTCCCGCACGGTGCCTTTGAACTGCGCTGCCTCTGCTTCAAGTCGTGAATAATTTCAATGAAAAAAGGGGGAGGAGGTTCGGCCGTGTTCATGCGGTCTGACCTCCTCCCATTATTTTGGTAATAGTCGGCCAATAATTTAACGAAGTGTCGTCAAAATAATCTTTAATTGTAAAAAAACAACCCCAGCCTCAAAGAGATTTGTTGAAGCTTGCATCGCGGAAGACAGCGTCGTGGGGTGAGGCTCTGTTTACGTTGATGGAGAACGTCCGAGGAAGAAATGGTGTCTCCATTTCATTGATGCGGGAAAAAGATGGAACGTTGTGTCGGCATTCTTCGTGTTCTTGACGTTCTTCAACGAAGATGATGGATTTCTCCAAGACTTAGAGAATTCTCTCCAAATCTTCTCACACAACTAAACAACCCCCAAATAAAAATAAGACCTTCCTTATTTTATTAACACATTCCATGCATTTTCAAATCTTAAAAAACTCAATCTCAAAATTATATTAATTGAATAGCTTTAATCAATCCATTTAATGTGGGATTTGACATGCAATAAAGTGGGGGAGTGGTTGAGTTACATAATAAAGGGGGGTTGACAAAATTATGAGGGGGGATAGGGGAAATTGAAGGGGTGGGGCTCATGTGGGCCCCTCCTCACTAAATCCTATCAAGAGGAGTTAGAATTTTTAGTGGGTCCCACCCAAACTCCCACACAAAAGGGTTTAACCACTTATAAGTGAAATAAAATTTGTAACAATATTTTATTTCACTTAACACATAAAACACAAATTAAAACAACTCTTCTTGAGAAAACGCAACTCCAGTAATGGTCATCTTAAGAATTTATCGGTGCAATGGTTTAATCGGTGCCCTCATATTTCGATTTCGAGCACAGGTTCAAAAGTTAGAAAAACATGCTCGTTCGTTCACTGAACATACCAGAGCTAAACTTCAGAAATTGATTCCGGGCACACCGGGCCTCGGAATCAGGTGCCGTCATAAACTATGCACTCGTAAAATCCAAAAGAAATTAAGAAAAAAAATTCCTTGAAATTTACGGGTCTTTACATTACACCCACCTCAGGGATTTACATACCCATAAAGATACATCACAAACTAGGGGAACAAATGAGGGTACTGTGCATGCATCTGAGCCTCCCATTCCCAAGAGCTCTCTTGGAGGTTCCCGTGCTGCCACCTGATGCGCACTAGAGGAATTGACCGTCCACGTAGGACCTGCTCCTGTCGATCCTCGATCTCTACCGAGACCTCCGCAAAAGTCACCACGCCATCAATTTCTAGATCCCCATGGTTGATGATATGCGTCGGATCATGCATGTATCGACTCAGGTGAGATACATGGATGACTTCATCCACCTGGTGCAACTGAGGTGGTAGAGCCAGGCGATAAGCCACCTCGCCTATCTTGCTGAGAACCTGGAATAGTCCGATGAAGCGCGGAGATAACTTACCGCCCCAGCCAAATATCTGTAATCCACGTTGAGGTGAGACCTGCAAGAAAATGTGGTCTCCATCCTTGAACTCTAGTGGTCTCCGCCTCTTGTCAGCATATGTCTACTTTAGGCTCTAAGTTATCCTCATCCGCTACGGGATGACTAGGACCTTCTCTGTCATGACCTGGACCATCTCTGGTCCCAAAAGTGATGACTCCCCAGGGTCTGTCCAGCACAGAGGTGATCTGCATGGTCATTCATACAATGCCTCGTATGGTTCCATCCCGATGGTGGAGTGGTAGCTGTTGTTGTACGCAAAATCCACCAAGGGTAGGTGATCCTCCCAGCTATGACCAAAGTTGAGAGGACAAACACAGAGCATGTCCTCGAGAGTCTGAATGGTCCTCTCCATCTGACCATCCGTCTGAGGGTGAAAGGCAGTGCTCAGGCATAGCTGCGTCCCAAAAGCCTCCTCCAACCCCTTCCAAAGCCAGGAAGTAAAACGAGCATCCCGATCGGAGATGATAGAATATGGTACACCATGAAGTCATACGATTTCCAGAACGTAGAGGCGTCCCATGCTCCCCACTAGGCCCTTCTCTCTAATGGGTAGGAAGTGGGCCGACTTGGTTAGTCGGTCGATGATCACCCAAATGGAGTCGTGTACTCTGGTTGTAAATGGAAGCCCATTCCCGAAATCCATAGATATCCCATCCCACATCCAATCCGGGACCTCCAAGGGTTGTACCAAGCCTGCTGGTACCTGGTCCTCTGCCTTCAACTGCTGGCAGGCGAGGCATCGAGAAAAGAACTCTTCCACAACCTTCTTTATACACGGACACCAGTGCTATCGTCTGAGATCCTGGTACATCTTTTCCACCCCTGGATGTACCGCCAAAGGGGAAGTGTGAAACTCTCTCAGAACCTCCTCCTGTAATAGAGCTAGTACCATGGTATGTACTCTGAAAAGGATGACATTCTCTCCACTTACAGAGAATCCATCAGGTGCCTGTCCTGAGGAAATCTATGAACGCCGCGTCTCACAGTCAATTTCCACACGCTGTGCCTCTCTGACCCGCTGAAGAAGTAGAGGTGTGACTGTGAGCGACTGAAGAATGTTTGTTCCATCTCTATCCATGAAGGATATCTGCAAAGCAGCTAGCTGCTCTGTCGCCTCTCCATGTAGTTGAATGCATGTCCTCCTGCTGAGAGCATTGGTTACTACGTTCCCCTTCCCAGGAGTATATACTATCTCAAAGTCATAGTCCTGGAGGAACTCGAGCCATCGCCACTGTCTCAAGTTCAGGTCCTTCTACGAGAATATGTACCTGAGACACTGGTGGCCAGAATAGAGTGTAAAGAGCTCGCCAATCAGATAGTGCCACCACATCTTTAGAGCGAAGACCACTGCTGCTACCTATAGGTAATGGGTAGCATAGTTCTGCTCATGCTACCTCAACTGTCGTGATCCATAGGCGATCACTGCCGGCTCGTGCATCAGGATACACCTGAGTCCAGTTCATGATGCATCGCAGTAGACTACGTACCCGAATCCCTCCTCTGGTAGCCTCAAGATTGGTACACTGGTCAATCTCTATCTCAACTCCTAGAAGCTCTGCTGAAATCTATCTGACCACAAAATGGGCATCCCCTTCTTCTTCAAAGATGTAAGCGGTGTTGCAACTCTGGAGAAGTCTGGTACAAGTCTCCGATAGTACCCACCCATACCTAAGAAACTCCGCACCTCCGTCATGCTCCTAGGTGGCTCCCAAACTACCATTTCCTCGATCTTCACAAGATCAACCGCAACTCCCACCTCAGAGATGACGTGTCCCAAGAGGTGGACCTCACATATCCAAAACTGACACTTCGAGAGCTTACCATAAAGCTGGTGCTCTTGGACTGTGTCCAGTACAACCCACAAGTGGTAGGCATGCTCCTCCTCAGTGGTCGAGTATATCAATATGTCGTCGATGAAGACTACATCAAATCGATCAAGGTAAGGCTGGAAGATCCTGTTCATGTGACTCATGAACACTGTTGGAGCGTTGGTTACGCCGAAAGGCATAACCAAAAACTCATAGTGTCCATACCGACACCTGAATGCTATCTTCTGCACATCCTCATCTCGAACACTGAGTTGATGATAGCCTGACCTACGGTCTATCTTCGAGAACCACAACGCTCCCTTGAGCTGATCGAAGAGATCATCAATACTCATAAGTGGATACTTGTTCTTCACGGTCACCTGGTTCAGGAGACAGTAATCGACACACAGTCGCAAGCTCCCTTCCGCTTTTTTGGCGAACAAAATCGGAGAATCCCTAGGTGAAACACTGGGTCAGATGAATCCCTTGACCTGCAAGTCCTCTAGTTGTACCCATAGCTCTCAAAGCTCAGCGGGAGCCATCCGATATGCTGGAGTGGATTTTGGGGTGGTCCTGGGGTATAGTTCAGTATAGAAGTATACCTCTCTACGTGGATTTATTCCTGGAATGTCGTCAGGAAAAATGCCCGCATACTGATCCACCATTACAGGAAAACTCGGACTCTGCACGTCCACTGCTCCTAGGATGAGGCTAGCCAACTGATGAGTGATCGGCTATCCTCTCCTCTACGTGAGTCCATCCTGAACTGCAAAGGCTCCATTCTCTCCGTTGAAGGTGAACCTGCTCCCATTGGTACGGACACACCGCACCATGCCCCTAATATAGTGGATCTGAGCATGGACTGTAGATAAAAAATCCATGCCCAATATGACGTCGTAAGGCCTCGATGCCACTACAAGAAGATCCCAGCCAAAGCTCTAGCCTCCTAGAGTATGCTCACACTGCCGGCACCAGAGCGTAATCATCACGTCTGCTCCCGTAGGAGTCTCTAGTCATAAGGATCGAGCCAACGGCTCTGTCGGAATCTCCGAGCTCTGAACAAGGGCAGCGACAATGAAAGAATGATTCACTCTTGTGTCTATAAGAACTGCAGTAAGGGATGAGAAGACACGGATAGTACCTCAAATCATCTCTTGTGCTCCATGGTCGTAGGCCTCCGCTGCCTGAAGTTGAGTCTGCCTCTGTCCACAAGCACCCTATGGTCGGGGTGGATCTCTTGGTGGTGGTAGGGGTAGAGCCTCATAGAGTCTCCCACCACCTACTACTCGGCCAGCTCCTATGCCTCGTCTGTATGCTCCCTGTGGAACGCCACGGTCGAACCTCTGCCTCTTCCTGGGTGGTCCCTCAACCGTCTGATTCTCCTCTGCATGGCGGGTTGGGCAGTCACGAGCCATGTGGCCCTGCCCGCCGCATGCATAGCACTGTCTGCTCCTCGTAAGGATGGCTCTACGCTGTGTGCCCCGCACCTCTGACCCAGTATCCTAAGGTTTTCTTCCTGATGGTCTGGTCTGCTTGGACCCCTTTGACATCCGTCGACTTCCAGCTGCAGAAGACTCCGCTACACGCCGCCATGCGGTAGGCCTTGCTGCTGGTGTAGGCTCAGTATGAAAGTTCTCCACCAGAAGGGCACACTCATGTACTCCTACCTACGTCAGAATTTTGAGGGAGATCATCGAATCCATGATCTCATTCCTCAATCCTTGCTCGAAAGTCCAATCCCAAAATAATGAGTCTCGTACCCTGTCCATGGAGTAGCACGAGAGATCCGTAAATCTCACCGATTATTGGGCTACTGTCATGCTTCCCTGCCGTAGTTGTAGTAGCTCTTCAATGTGCACCGCACGGTGGGTGGCTGGTATGAACTCTGAGCAGAAGAGGCTCTCGAAGTCTGACCAATGAAGAGTTGTCTAGTCGTGCACCTGGAGCATCAGGCTCCACCATATACCTGCTGCTGCATGCAGAAGAATTGCTGAAAGGATCACCATGAGGTCAGATGGTGTCCCCACTAACCTGAAAACTCGTACAACAGCCTCAAGCCAATCCTTGGCTGCTTGAGGGTCCGTCTCCCTATAGAACCTGGGTGGTATCTGACGCTAAAACTCATACAGTGCACTAAGACGACGTGCACTCTCAACGGCTGGGGCTGGTGGCATCGGTGGCTCGACGGGTAGTGGTACCGCGGGTGCCTCCACTGTAATAGGGCCTTGCACCGAGGCATCATCACTCTGTGGGTTGTCGTCTGGAAAAACTCTTGGAACCCTAGCTGGCTACCATCGTGGGGCCATCCTGAAAGGAGATAGGTGATCCATGGTCAATACAGTATACCTGGTGAGCTGAAACAAAGTAATCACAAAGAAAACTTTGAAACACACATGCAATAATTGTTTTCATGCACTGATTCAGAAATCAGAAGTTAGCGTCATGGAATACAAATACGTCGGCCACCGCACCAACACTGGACTCCCTGGACTGATAACCACACTCAATACCATTAACACTATTGTTTCACATAGAATAAAGATCAGAGACCTGAGTTCTGCGGTAGAACCGAACTCCTCTAATACCTATTTGTCATGACCCATCCTCGGGACCCGTGCCATGACTACCCCAAGCCCGCCTTCCATAGGATAGGGGATAGAGACTAGCACCAAAGGAGTAGATCCCGATAAAAAGGGCAGGCATTGCCTTTATAAAGTAAACAAACACCAAAGAGTACGCAAGATGAGTAAACACCATGTAAAATGAGTACAAAAGTAAGTGCTGGAAAGTAAATGGGCCAGAATACAAACCCAACTGAAAGTAAAGTACAATTGAAAAGGAAGTAAAGCAATTGAAAAGTAAAGCAGCGAGTCTGAGTCGTCCTCTAGAAATCCCACCTAATGGGTGGGTACAGATAGTCTCCTCTACTTCTCGGCTCCAACCGTCCGCTCCGAGTATGTCTCGTCCAGTGATCCACCCCCTGGTACCGTCCAGCTCCACGAGCGCCCACCTCGATCAGCGCTGTCTGTCATATGCATCCAACACAATGTAGTGCAGGCATTGCCCGTGCAGGGGTGTGTATACGCTACTCAGTTGGGACCCTGAGACCCCCGAAGGTCTCCCAGAATCCACATAGGATAAACACAAAGGAATGTTACAATCACGAAGTAACAACCAGCTATGCTTAGGTATATGCCCATACATATACCTAAGTCATCAATTCTAGTTCAGCTCCACCGTCCGAGCCCAATTTCGATCTAGTCCACACATGATAGTGCAACCCAATCTACACAGGGAAGCACAACCCAATCCACATAGGAAAGAATTTTAATCATATCGAAGATAATGATTGAAATTCAAGACTTAGATCACACAGGTATACTTCTTCATAAGATGATAGGGATGATCAGATGTAGCCACTGATTCATCTAAACTATCGGACCCACATAGGATACAAGACCAGCTATGTTATCAGACCCACAAAGGATACAAGACCAGCTACTCTGCCGGACCCACATATGATACAAGTACAATGTCAAATACTGTCAGACCCACATAGGATACAAGAATACTATTCATGTACTGCCGGACCCACATAGGATACAAGAACAGTAGTCATGGTCGTTGAACCCAAGGAGGATTCCAGTACGGTTGTTGTCGCTGCCGAACCCATGGAGGATCCCAGTACATTCATCATCGTCGTCACAGTCGTAGCCTGCTCTAGGGTTCCCGCACACAACATGCTCGATTCGGGGAGGGTCCGCTCCACGATCCAAGGGGGTTGATACATCAACTGACACAAAGTCTGGATTTGATGTTCCCCATTGTTTTTTCTTGTCAATATGAACTCAACGCGACAGACGACGAGTCAATCGGAGTCCAGGTCTGAGAGTTATTGGCTTTTTTGTCCTAGGGGCCCGATTAGTTTTTAAGTCAATAAAAACCCAACTGTACTCTAACTACGTCCAAACCTCGAGCAGAGTAATCCAAAATAACATTTTCACTAAGAGGAATTCATCAATGTCGACGGTACGTCAATCGGACGTCCAGAGCTCTAGTTATAAGCGTTTCCGCTCCGAGGGTCTGGTTGTTTTCGTGTTCGAACAAACCCATATATACACAAAGTACACCAAAACCGTGAGTTTAATATACCTAAATAATCTTCTAGATCCAAGTATCGCTACTCAACTGACGGTGCATCGATCGGAGGTCCGTAGCCCAAGTTATGGGCGTTTGAACGGATCTGTCTGGAAAGTAGGGGGTTCAGGCCCGGTCCGACCCAGCCCGATACCCCCATGGGCCGGCCCGAACTGGGAACCCCGACCCGGGTCTGGGTCCAGCCCGTTAGGGCGTGACCTGGCTCGGCTAGCATTGCTCGGCCAACCAGGCGCAGGCCGGCCCGGCACGGGAGTCCGGCCCGGCCCGGTGCGGGCGGTCTGGCCCGGCGCGGGCGGTCCGGCCTGGCGCGGGTGGTCCGGCTCGGTGCGGCCGGTCCGGATCTGAGAGGGTGCCCGCGCGCTGAGCAGATGTGGAAGGGGGGGCACTAACCCCCTGTTTTTACGAAACGGAGAACCCCTGTGGAGTCCGTCCTTGTTGGTCGCCGGGGGTTACAAACCACCAGCCTTCCCAAACACAGCCGGTCGTTCTGGTCGGCCGGTGAGCTGCCGCAGGACCCTATTCGGGTTCCGCCTCCCTTGAACGCCAGTGGAAGGATATCCAGCCGCCCCCCTTGCAGAACCGCCATGGCCTAAAGGGAGCGACTTCCCGTTGTCCGGTGCATCCTGACGGCGCCGCACCCCTCCGCCGCAGCCCGCTCCTGCCATGGTTTCCTCGTTCTCGCGCGATGTTGTTGCACCGCGCCGCCCCCTCCAAGCCATGAAGAATTTCAACGACAAAAGGGGGAGGAGGTTCGGCCGTGTTCATGCAGTCCAACCTCCTCCTGTTATTTTGGTAACTGACGACCACTAATTTATCAAAGTATAATCAAAATAATCTTGAATTGTAAAAAAACAACCCCTACCTCAAAGAGATTCGTGGAAGCTTGCATCGCGGAAGACAGCATCTCGGGGTGACTCTCTGTATACGTCGATGGATAACGTCTAAGGAAGAAAAAATGTCTCCCTTTCTTTGACGCGGGAAGAAGATGGAATGGCGTGTCGGCGTTCTTCATGTTCTTGATGTTCTTCAACGAAGATGATGGATTTCTCCAAGACTTAGAGAATTCTCTCCAAATCACCTCACACAACTAAGAAACCCCCAAATAAAAATAAGGCCTTCCTTATTTTATTAAAAATTACCATGCTTTTTCAAATATTCAAAAACTCAAACTCAAAATTAAATTAATTGAATATCTTTAAACAATCCATTTAATGTGAGTGTTGGCATGCAATAATGTGGGGGAGTGGGTGAGTTACATAATGAAGGGGTGTTGACAAAATTAAGAGTGGGGTTAGGTGAAATTGATGGGGGAGTTGGTGAGTTACATAATGAAGGGGGGTTGACAAAATTAAGAGTGGGGTTAGGTGAAATTGATGGGGTGGGGCTCGTATGGGCCCCACCTCACTAAATCCTATTTCACTTAACACTTAAACCACAAATTAAAAAAACTCTTCTTGAGCAAACGCAACTCTAGTAAAGGTCATCTTAAGCAATACCGGTGCTACGGTTTCATCGATACCCTCAGATTGCGATTCCGAGCACCAGTTAAAAAGTTAGAAAAACCCGCTCGTTCGTTCACTAAACGTACCCGAGCTAAACTTAGGAAATTTATTCCGGGCACACCGGGCCTCTGAATCAGGTGCCGTCAGAAACTGCGCACTCGTAAAATCCCAAAGAAATTAAGAAAAAAAATTCCTTGAAATTTACAGGTCATTAAAGAATGTATTTCTCATCACTACATTATCAATTATATAATTATCTTTAAAATGGGAAATACTACTGTATAGAGGACATTCACAGTGAATTCCTTTACGGGGTGGACCGCCAAGGTGGATTAAAAGAAGGGATAATTGCTCTTTCACCTTTGTCATCTGGCTACACGAAGGGTTTTTGTGGATCTCACACAAATATATGCACTTTGGATTGACTGAATTTTCATGAATCAAGACTTCATGATGAAGTTTAAGATGGATAAAGGAAGAATTACCACTACTACTCACATAATTTGGTAATGGTAGGGTAGGATCATGATCTACACTAGATAAATGTTTGAGGGCTTAAAGTACTCCTGCATTATGTGGTATCAGATTTTAGCTTGACTCTTGATTTCCCAGCCGTGTTTGGAGAGACTTCTTCTTGGATGTTCTCTTATACTAATTTTGGGCCACTTTATTGGAGAAGTGGTTCTCATGGGTAGGTGTATGTTCCTTCCTTTGAGTAGTCACCAGAATGGACCAATTACCTCTTATTGGAAAGGGTGTATGTTCTCGATCTTGTTGTTCGTGTGATGTAGGGGAGTAAGACACATGACCCTAGTAGATTGTAATAGATGTGTGTATTTACTTAGGGATGGCATGCTGATGTGTCATCCGGTGTTTTAGTGTAGATTTATTTGTTTGTTCACTAGGTACTATTAAATTTGAAGTTATATTATCCTTGCATGCTTCTAGAAAATGGGTAGAAATTTGTGTCTTCTCTTTCACCATTGGTAAGATGTGTTTGGTGTCTTCAGTGGCTGAAATGGGAATATAAATCCATTCCATACCGAGAGTCAGTTTAAGTGCTTTCATAGGTCCTCTTTTCCATATTTATGAGTATGAATAGTACTCATGTATGGGAACAATGAGTTGGGTCTGCCCCATATTTGTTGTTGGAACATTCCGACTGAAATCTCCAGGCCCTACCAAATGAGGCTGTTGGAAGGCATGTTGAACAAGGGTAGGGGTATGTTCCTGATAGCTATTTTCTATAATGCATTGTTGGTGCAAATCCTTCAATACAATTAGAAGAGTCTACTAGAAATATTGGTGACTGTAAGCAAGTGTACGTTCTAGTTTACTAGTTTCCACCACATTAGATTAGAGAGATTCTTTAAATGAAGTTTTATGATCCAGTTGACTGGATGATAATTTGTAAACAATTCTATGTGTATGTTCATCGTACTCCACTAGATATTTCTTTTGGGGTTGGTGGGTTGCAGCTAGATGAGTCTGTTAGACAACAAAATTAGGACGGACTGGTGCATGTGCTCACTCGTTGTTCTCCAACATGTTTGGTTGATGGACATCTCTAGAGGGGTCAGAAGTTATTTATTACTACCTACTGATTGGAATTTGTCCCTGGTGGGTTTTCTTGCATGCCCAGGTCTGAGAGACTTGGGTTGAACTTCCTGAGGAAACACCGCCGTCATGTTGGGGGTTCACAGCCGTGCAATTATGCTAGAGGAAATTGTTGGTGGGAGTCCATGGGAAGAAATCCTGCATCCAGGAATTGAGGCCTTGAGTGACCTCTTGATCCATCTAAATATAGTATGGGGAGGGACTGGTTGTTTCATTCCGGGGATATGGACCTAAAATGGTTGAAAACGGTGGTCTGCACCATCTACTTCTTGATCATCATTCGTTGATGGCCAGACGATCGAGGATTGTTATGGACCTGGAGGTCCTGTCGTGCATCCTCCAATGTTGGGATTATAAAGTGCTGATGGTACTCCTTTGCTAGAATGTTTGTGACCCAGTGTTGAAGAAATTGTGTGGGCGATGACATCATTCTATTAAAGATACATCTTTTTTATGGACACATGCATGATTGATTCCTTCTTCTTGACTTCCTTTATCAATTGATAGGGGCCTGACAGCTTTGTAACATTATTATCTTGGTTATGGATTCACGTTGAGTTCACCATTGTATTATTAGTTCCTTGAAACGTTTGTTCTAATTTTAAGAATCATTTCTTCTATATGGTTTCCATTGGATTTATTCAGGAATCCGAAAATATCCAACAGTAATTTATCTAAAAGGGTCATGCTTTCCAAATGCTGGCATTCATTAAGATTGAACATTATGCTTCTTTGGAACATGCATTGGTCGAGAGGATGGGAGGTCAGACTCATCACACCATTTTTGGGGGAATTATTTTCTAGTCTGGGAAGCTCCTTAGAAATTTAATATATTTTTATGAATCCTTATTAATTAACCATTTATATTATATGTTTCCCATGTAATTTGGAATGTCTTATTAATAAGTGTAAAATTTATAATCATCAATATGTATTCAAGGTTCTTCATTAATGGAGATATTCGTATTAATTCAAGGTTCTCCGTCAGTGGTATCCTTTCATATACCATTTAAGTATTCTTTTAATCATTGTTATGATGATAAAAGTTTTTAAGACACTTTGTGGGGCACTCTGGAATTTACTATCATCAAGGGAGGAAGATGTTTGTTTTGAAATTAGGATCATACCCATGAAATTGGCTACCTTCGTATCCTTGTGAATGAAATCTAATCCCTCATAGTTCGGTGCCGCTTAATGGGGAACATCATACCTTTTATGGTCTTGTGATAAGGACCTAGACCTATAGTTTAATGTAATGTGGTATGGATATATATGTTAAAAGTGCTTAGTCAAATTTTAATGTGGGACTAATGCTTAAGCAACCCAATGAACATGGAAATTATATGTTATTCCATGTAAGATTAGACCATGTTGGGGATATGGTCCAAGGAGAAAAGGTTTGATTAAAGGTGTTAGTTTTGAATCTTGATGAGGCTTCCTACATATCCCATGTGGATGGAAAAAAAATCCCAGGTAGTTCGATGAGTCTCATAGAATATTATTGTCTTTTTAGATAAATGCATTTATGCTTAATTCAGGAAAATGATGCCTTGAAAATTTGTGGGGTTTAATTTGGTTATTATTCCAAAGGAGGGTGCCCAGATTAAGGGAATTTAGATTGGATTCTTGAAAAATATATCCAATGATCTCAGGCACTGAAATATTTCCAATGTATCCCGATTATGGTGGGAATAAGTGTTCTCGTAGTACATTCTATAGTGGGTGTTTGTGAATATGTTGTAATAATCAGGAATCTCATAACCCACGTGAGTCATGCTCGGTGTGAGAAACAATAGGATGCGAAATATTCAATAATGACACAAGCACTTTTCCTCCTCTACTGGTGGAAGAGGGTGCATCTACTGTGGATAGTGTCGACAAGGGAAACACAATGAGCCTTCCTAGTATTCACTTTACATTGGACAAGAGTTCAATGAAAGGAACAAGGGATGAAGGTTAGGAGCTTATGCCATGATGGAAACCATAAAATCTTTCCTGGAAGGAGTTGTAGACTTTATGTTCTCTTCAATTGAAAAGAAAGTGTGAAATTTACCTTCCCTAACAGAAATTTGAGGTCCTGGCTCTCTGAGAAGGGAGAGGTCAGAACCCAAATTCTTATTCTCAGAACTAGGAACTACCAACAATGTTCCTAGGAGAAAGGACCATGTGACTGTGGATATACACACCCACATACACTACATGTATCCTAACCCCATTGTGAAACATATTTGGGAAACCAATGACTGCATATATATGAACCCAAAATTGGAGACACACTAATGCACCTTCCCAAAAGGTTTGAAAATTCAGGAGGCTTTGGTGGAGGTTTCAAATTAGTCCCTTTTAGATAAGGGAACCATGGAAAGAGATACCCTTTAATTAATGAATTTAAAGATGGAACTTATGTTGTTATATAAGACGTATACCTAGATAAGTCGCATAAAAACTATGCACAAGTGTGCCATGTTGGTACCCCACGTTGCTGTGCTGTGTAGCTATACCACACAGGTGTGCTTTGCAGGTTTGTACGATGACTGAAGAATATATATCACATAGGGAAACCAAGCCGATGTAAAAATTGTGATTGACTTTCAAAACTTTCTTATCCCATTTAATTATCTATTCTTTCGTATTTTAGAGAGCTTCCTGATACAATTTGAGGGATCTGGGAGAAGAAGCAATATAATGGGTGCCTTTGGGAGTCATTCAACTTTTTTAGTCCTTGAAATGGGAATCCCAAGGGTCTTATTTATAGGCTTGGAAGGGGCATGGTTTAAGGTAAGTTATCCACATAGGTCATCCACAAAGGTCCTCCACATAGGTAAGCTGCATAGGGGTACAGAAAATATACTGTCGCGCTTGTCTGTCGCGTAGGTCTGCCGCGCAGGTCTTCCACACAGGTCTGCCATGCAGGTATGCCACACAGCTCTTTGGAGGGATTGTCTTTCCATTTAATTCATCAAACCTCTCTTTGGGACATTGATATACCCAGGTCTATCTTCATAGTATTTATATATTCATAAGTATTGTCAACACCATTAAAGCACAATCACACACCCCATGGGTGGAATAATCAATAGAAAAATGAATGTGAACACCCCATGGGTGGCCTAGGATGACTAAATAACCTTATATTATCTCAAAATCACTCATGGAAGACCTAAAAAAATATCAATTCATCCAATTTATCTATTAATCTTAATTTATGGGACAATAAGAATATCCAGACTGAGGCACCACATTAACTAGATCAATAATTTACCAAACCACATGGTAATGATATATACCTCCTCCAGTATGTCTGTATTATAGTGATCATCTAGTATAATCTCTTCATTCACCTGATATGGAGTGAAAAATAATGAAAAGATGAAAAACCAAAAAATATTGGATATTACTTTGTGAGGAGATAAATTTTCCAATACTAAGAAGAATGAATTTGTTAAACAAATAATGGAGTAATCATCGGTGAAAATCTAATGAGACCAACAATGTTCGATTCTGAGGTCAAATGGATGAAAAATTGAATAGTAAATGGTTTATCCTTTAAAGGATCTCTACTCTGTCGGTGTTATCTACTATAAGTTACGGGATAATATTTGTATCAAAACTATAAACTCATTATGTTAATTTTGGAAATTTCACAAAAAAAAATTGGGCCTCAATATTTACCCACATTTAATTCCAAACATTGTACCAACCATGAACCCTTTACTAATTCAAGGGGATCCTCACATTCTTTAAGAGAAAATTTTATCAAACAGTGCAAAAACCATGTCTCATACAACTATCCAATGAATGCAACATGCCACACGAGTGTGTGTGTGAGGTAACATAGCTTATCTGAAACTATGCAACTTGTATCACCCCACTACCAAACCACAATGAATTTGGGGTAACTCTATAGAATTCACTACATGGTTCCTCCAAACCATGTGGTATATCAATATATTTCTTCTTCAAAAAATTGGTTGTTCGGACTCTAAACAAACCCTAAACACCACTAATACAACTGTGATCACCTTGGTTTCACATATTTTTCCATAAAAATATATTTAAACTGAATAGAAAATATTCATACCTCATAGGAAAACTATATTTATTAAAATATTCACCCATTAAATAAATTTAAAAATGAATATACCTCTCAATGTTGGTCAACATTTTTCTGAGAATGACTCCATCAAATGGGAACATTCATCATCCTCCTGCTGACATTTCTCATCGTATAAATAAAAATGATGTCATAGAACTAGTTCTAGAGAAACTAACTAGTCATAAAGAACCCTTGTATTTATTTTAATGATTTAAATATGATTATCCTCAAATAACACATATACCCATAGATCCACCTCTTTTGGAAGAAGAGTGTGAGAAGTTTCTGAGTGAAAATGGAACAAATGAAATATATTGTTGATTTCGTGCATATCCTAACACCTCTATGGTAACTAGAACTTTTATGAAATGAAATTTAATCTCTAAATAATCTAAAATTGGCTGAAATACCATGTAGAAAGGATAATCTATCACTTAATCCATCCATGTCCCTTCCCCGGTGAGATACACAAAAAGTCTGAATCACGTACCCTAGACTCCAGAGGACAGTGATGGCAATCAGTGTATGATTTATTTTGATAACATGCAGTATCCCTCCCCTTCTTTATTAGATAAAGCTACTCAGAAGTATCTTTCATGAGACACAGTCCCAATATAGATGCCCAATCTGCCTCTACCTGCACATGGGTGATCGTCATGCCCTACTATACAAATACTAATATGGTTCCATTTGTATCTTATACCAATAACTATTTTTGTCTTAGAACATCACTAGGATTACATTAATCTCCCATGAATGAAAAAAATATTATATCTATGCTCTAATAATGTCCCCATGCATTTGAATCTTATGCTCGGATTGACCATCAATTTGATGGTGGGTGTTCATGCTTAGAAACCCATGTCTACCAAGCACCCTATATGAACTCGGCCATAAATGAGATGTAAACCAGACGTCCCTATTTGAAATTATAGTATGGGGAAGCCCATGATGTTTTAATATCTCAAGAATATGAAACCACCCAAAGATCATATACACTCATGTTCTCCCTCACCGGTATGAAATTAGCAAACTTCATGATCCATTCAACAACAACCCTAACTGCATCCCCACCTTGAGGTGACTTCAGAAAATTGGCCATGCAATCCATTATGAACTCATCCCATTTATACTATGGAATGGTTTATAATCATAAAATAAAATATGGTTGTTGATGTTCTACCATCACCTACTGACAGGTAGATCAACTCAAAACAAAACTAGTTACCTCTCATTTCATACCCAACCACCATTACCAAATACAAAAGTCATAGTAAATATTGTTGATGTTGAGTTGTACTTAAATTATTGAAGCATGAAACAATTGAATCATTACCTCTTGTATTAAAACTAGTCCCAGATGCATCCATGTATATATAGGATCAAATATTCACCTATAGTCAACTAGGAGACAATTCCTCACATTCCACACTCTCCCATAGTACTCTGACATCATAACATAATAGTTACATCATCATTCCTCTATCCATAATGGTAGATTTCATATACATGGTTTAGAGAAAAATATTCTGCTGACCCTATTTCACCTCCATGTTCATATTTAAAAGAAAATTATATAAGATCCTACTCACCTCTAGCCTACTAAGTTATATGAATTTGAGTCCACCTTTTAAGTGCATCAGCTACTGCATTTCCATTTCTAGGTGTATTGGTAAGATCAATGTTATAATACTCTTGGAACTCAACCCACATGCACTGCCTATGATTTATATCACACTATGTAAATATATACTTGAGTCTCTTTTTCCCATTTACACCACAAAAATCTCTTACAATAAATAGAGTCTCCAACAACACAAAACATTATCAATAGAAGCTACCTCCAATTCTTACATTAGGAAATTCATCTCATGTGGCCTTAATTAATGAGACTTGTAAGACACAAATAATTCCCCAGAATCAAAATTACTCCTAGATTTTTTTCAATTATATCACAATACACATTGTAGCTCATATTCATCTCTAGTAGAAATGGGATTGATGATGATTTCATTATTCCGTTAAGCTCCTAAAAGGATGTATCATTGGGATCTATCCTTAAAAAATCATAATATTCTTATTCAATATCTTCAAATGTGACACAATTAATGAGAATTCATGTATGAATAAACTATAATATCCCACAATCCAAAAAAAAATTAATTTTAGGGATGTTATCTGGGTTTACCAAGGAAACTAAAACTCTAACCATCTCTAGGTCAACTAATACTCTTATCTATAAGATAATATGACCTGAGAAGTGGATATGATACATCTATAAGTGGAACATTTTTATCTTATCATATAAAAGATTCTCTCTAAATGTATTTAAAATGACCTCAATAAGTTTATCATGTTTGTGTCGATTGTGAGAGTACACCATGATATCATCCATGAAAACCACCACAAATGATTCTAGCTATGGATGGTAATCTTGGTTCATTAGGGCCATGAAAACTACTGGTATATTCATGAGTCCAATGAAATTACTAGATACTCATCTAGAATATACCTTTTACAAAATATTTTATGAGGTATGTCTATAGTTCAAACATGTACATGATCATAAACAGATCTAAAATCAATTTTTGAGAAAACCTGAGCTCATCAGAGATGAACAAACATGCCGTATTTCTGTGACAAATGATATGAGTTTTTAACCATGAACTAGTTCAATTTTTGGTAATCCACACATATTGTAACAGCCCAAGATTTTATGAAAAATATTCTTTTTAATTTTATTAATGTCTTGTGTTGTACGCTACACCAAAAGGAGCTTGCAAAACACGCATCCTTGACTTGCCTTTCATTACACACAATCTCAACCTTCCTCGATAGCGTGTGTAGTACGCAATACTGAGTTTCACGAAACAAAGATATGCTATTAAAATATTATTAAAACTAGCCGTTATAAATAGTAATAACCACTTTTTAAATTTTAGAAATTTTAGCTCTCAAAATGGACTTCATTTTTGGATTCGGAGTATCGAATTTAGCCTAAGGTGAAATTTTGGTACTTTTCAGATAACTTTCATATTCTGATGAATAGTGAAAATTACTAAATTATAATTAAAAACAACTTTTTTAATCGAAATAATTAATAGTGATAAATTATTAATTTGAGTGGTTTTAAAGTTTATTTAGAATATATTTTTACAATTTAATACAATGTTGGTCATTGAATGTAATTTCACATTTAAACCAGACATAATCAAGTGTCATTCTTTTGATTGATATTGTTTCTTAAAAGCACACTATTTGTTTTAACAGCGGGATTTAATTATAAAATTAATTAATGAGACTTCTATGTTATGAATTTGGTAAAATAGACTTCATTTTTCAATTTGGAATATAAAATATAGCTTAGGATGAAATTTTGGCATTGTTCTGAAAAACATCAATTTTTGATGAATAGTGAAACTACTAAGTGGTGGTTAAAAAACTGAATTTTTCATAAAACATAATTTTACCGCTTCTGTGAATGGAATTTCAAAAATCCGAGAGCCACAGTTTATGTCAGTAAGTAAAATGTGGTTCAATGAGATGAAAATAATTTTTGGTGAATAGTAACTTTTTACTTTTATTTACCACAATTAAAAGTAAATAGGGTAATTAAGGGTAAGAATAATATTAATATTACCCTAACACATGTCCTAATTCTATTGGACAAGTGTATATCGACCAAAAACAACCTTAAGTTTAAAATATTATCAATTAGGACCACTTGGATTAGATTATGACATTTAATATTATTTTATTTAATGAATAGTTAAAATAGTTAAAATCAAAGTTTAATAACTAAAACATTTTTAATATGGGGTTATACATAAGATAAATTCGACTATAAATATTCATTAGAAATCTAAAAAGATTTCCTACATAATGATATTTTATTTATAATTTTTAGACTTTAAATAAATTAATTTATGACACAACGATGATGCAGTAATTACCCTTTTAAGGAAATATTAACATAATTGATGTTATAAATGCTCAAATGAATGTAATTTGAGACATTTTATGAATTCCACTAATTTTATAGGTTACTATGATATATTAGTGTTGATTTAATCAACTTGGTTTGAACATATAATTCTGTTATGGCTTTCGCAAAAATCATATATCAAATAGTGTCAAAATTGACACAAAATAGTTTTTAAATCAAATATTATATTATTAATTGTTATTTTATTCCTAAAAATATAAGGTTCGGCCAAATGACATTGATAAGGATATATGTATTAATAATAAACAATTTGGGGTTCGTTTGGCATGTTATAGTAAGTGTATTAACCATATAGTGAAAGAAAACAAAAAGACACGGTAAAAGTTAAATTATTTAACTTAGAGTTAAATCTAATTGATAAGGTTAAAATAATACCCTAAACATGTCTAAATATTATTGGTTGATAGGATTTCGACCCATACCTACTTTAGCTTCGAAATAAGACCCTTTGGAACCATTATAAACCGATTTTGACATTAATATAAAATAATATTTTTAGGTATTCCTAAGGTGCCCCTCTCCTCCCTTATAAAAGGACACCTCCAACCCCTCCTCCTCACACCAATTTGAGCACTCAACCTCGGCCAACCCCTGCCAAAATCCCTTCTCCACTTCCCTAGAATAATCCTAGAGGTCCTTCTCTTCTTCAAAGACCAATCTTAGTTCCCTAAGTGGAGGATTCAAAGAGGTGTTCCAAAGAAGAGGTAATATCCATTACCGATCTTTTCAATTTCTTTCTTATTCAACTTCTTCTTATTTAGTTGTTTCATGATAAAGTAATAACATCCGTATTTATTATATACTGATATGTTATTATAAATATGAAACAACTCTAATTAACCTTCTATCCATCCTACGGAGAAAGGAAATCACCGCACGTGCGTACGTACGGAATACCGTTTCCACGCCGTGGTGTAATCTATTTTCCGTCACCACCTTAATTGGATGGGTATAATGATGTAATGAGTAACTATACATGATTATTATAAAGTTATATTGATACTGAAATAGTATACATACACTTAAACACAATTCCACGACCATGGGAACGATATCATCGCTCGTGCGTACGTACGGACTACCGTCTCCACGACGCTATGAGATTCATTCTCCATGTAAACCATTTAAGAATGATTACAAAGTATATATAAGAAATAATAATGAAATATATGAAATTATAAAGCTACTGGATTTATGTATATATGTATATGTATGTCATCTACTTACTTCCATTCAAGACAATAAGGAAAGGAAAACAGCGTTCATGCGTACGTACGGACTACCGTCTCTATGAACGGTGTTTTTTCATTTCATTTATCTATCTATTATATATATATATATACTGAATATATATGATATATAAATCATATTTTATATTCTGGAAGTATGTAAATCATGATATAAGTAATAATAATGTCAAGAACAACAAGTTAAAACACCTACGATAAATGAAACGATTTTACCCAAAACGCTTATTTAACATGGAATTTACAAAATAACGGGTAATATAAAGTCATAAGTGAACCATATACGATATCATAACAATGAATATGATTCTGTAATAAGTCAATGACATTATTTAAATCATTATACAGGAGGTTCGGACACATACGAAGCAAATCAGACCTAAGGTAAGGGAAATATCACAATCTCATTTTTATCCGAGATTGTTTATACTTTGGTATTTACTGGGGTGTATTTTATCATCCACATCCATGTTTCTTCAATATGTAATATTATTTCCATCCACCTACAATTTTTTAAATCCAATTTTACCCTTCGGTGAGTTTTTAGTAAAAGATATGAAAGGAATCTTTTTTCGTTTTTCATACGAGGTACTTTTTGACTTTTCTGACAAAAGTACGAAGAATGTTTTTTTAACCTATACGGAATGAATGGATTTTTTAAAAAAAATTTCCAAGAAGCTTCCTTTACAAGTTTTCAAGTTTATTTTTAATAAAATTCTTTTAGTTTAAAATTTTATGACATGTTAAGAAAGGAAAATATTGTTGAAGTAAAAAAATGATATTTTCCTCAAGAATGGAGTTCAAGTGTTTTATCAAAATTATTTTCCATATAAGATAATAAAGGGTTCTGTTTTAATCCCTATTATTACATTGATTTGATTATGCTGTGATGGAATTATTTTTATGAATTCCATTATATTATATGAATTGTTTTATGATGTCATGATATTTAAGATTCCCATTTTTATTACATGGGTTATGCTATGATGTATGATTATGATTTTGTGGCACACATAAGAATGGTATCATTATGAGATGGGTGGGACCTATATCTCCCTCCAATGCATTGGGTAATGATTTTATATCTCATGAGATAGACATGGCTGGAATGGTAGGTTATACCGGTTCAGTGAAACAGGACTGAAACGAGGGTTACTCGATTCAGAAAGGGACTTTGTCCACTAAGATAGTCTTGGCAATGAGTCTTGACTAACAAGAAATGATTCTCTATGATTATGTGTGAATTCCACAAAGTTTCATGTTTTAAGTTATGATTATTGTGATTACATTTCACTGCCATGATTTATCCCATGTTATGAAATTATGCTCTCTTTTGTAGGTTAAGATTTCCAAAATGTTATGTTCTTAATACGATGTGATTGATATTTCTTTTGTTTACCCTTACTGAGCATTTGAGCTCACCCTTTTATGTTTTCTTTTCCCCAGGATATAAAGAAAGGTTTTAGGTAAAAAAAAGGGAAGATCTTTATAGGAGATGTTGAAGATCTTTCACCAGGATTAGAAGATTACGTTTCGAGTTTCCAAAGACACTAAACTATTACGATCATTGTGTGTATGTACTAAGTATTCTGCAAATGTAATGTAATGTCAATGTACGTCAAGTTTCGGGTCTCTACAGTTGGTATCAGAGGGAGGTTTAGTCAACCTTTGGAAACTATGATGCGAAAACGTTAGTGAGATCCCTAGAGATATTTCTACGGTATGTCTAGGGATGTCCCTAAGGTTAAGTATACGTATAGGTTATAGTACTAGAACTACGCTAACGATCATAGAATTAAACCTAAGATGTTAGATATTGAAGGTACTTCCCCTTTATTATGTTGTTTTCCCTAGCATGATTTTTGCCTCTCACACTATTCTTTTTGGGTTTTAGACGATGGCTGGAACCCGAAGGAACCGTGTTGGTCAATGCAATGGACAATGCAATGATTGTCCTCCTAAACAAACAAATTTTATGGGAGATGGAGTGCAAAATCTTATTGCTATACTTACACAAGCTATGAATCATTCTGGACTTCCAAATGAGCAGAGAAGGGAACAATATTCTATTGAGTCCTTCATGAGGAAACGTCCACCTTCTTTCAGTGGGTCTTCTGATCCACTTGTTGCTGAACAATGGATCAGTACCACTGAAAAGATATTTTCAGTTCTTCAATGTTCTGAACATGATAAAGTCATCTTAGCAGTATATAGTTTGGAAGGTGAAGCTGATCAATGGTGGAATCTTATCAAGAATACAGGGCAAAGAGATGAAATTGAGTCCATGGAATGGGACGAGTTCAAGAACTTATTTTTCAATAAGTAATTCCCTCGTATTCTTCGAACAAAGATGGAGAAGGAGTTTCTTGAACTAAAGCAAAAAGATGATGAATCTGTTGGTATATACGAAGCGAATTTTACAAGACTTGCAAGGTATGCATCTGGCATTATCATCCAACCTGAAAGTAAAGTTGATCGATTTTTCAGTGGCTTAAAACCAAGTCTTCGAAGGGCATTAGCTATAAGAGACTTCAGTAGCTATGAAGAAATTGTGTGTTGTGCTATCAAGGAAGAAATGGAAGTTGGTGTTACATATCCATCTCATGATTTTGACAAGAAACGAAAGATGGAGTTCAAGGATAAATCTCAGAATAATGGTGAAAAGAAGATGAATGTTTCCTTATGCACAAAGTGTGGAAAGAAGCATGGTGGATATTGTCTTAAAGGGACTAGAAAATGTTTTAAGTGTGGAAAAGAAGGTCATCGAGCAGCTGAGTGTCGAAGTAATGGAAAAAGGGTTTCTAATGATGTGAATAAAGAAAACATTGCAGAGAACGCACCACCAACACTTCAATGCTTCAAGTGTAAGGAAATAGGGCATTATGCTAATAAATGCCCTAATCCAAGGGTTAGTGATGATCAACATGAGCAACCACTGAAGGCAATGGACAAAGGGAAGTCACATGCGATCACTATTGGCAATGTTGAATATGACAATGATGTGGTGGAATGATTAAGTGTTTATGTAATGGAATTCCAAAATAATGTTGTATCATTGAGTATTGCAATATTTATTGATGTGGTATTCAATGTGATTGAGATATTTTTTGGAAATAAGATGATATGCGCATAATGAAGGGAAAACGAGAAAATGAAATGTTTAATAGTATTCATGAGCTCATGATTGATATAAGGACTAAGTGATATCATGGTTTGAGTATATAGAATTTTGAGGATTTTGGTATGTGGAAAGTGTTAACTTTTAACTACGTTCATGTTTTCACTAAGGTATTGAAGAGAATACATGATCAAAGACTTTGAATTTTTGGAATGTGACCAACAAAACATATCTTATGATATATGGGAATCGACGATGGTGTTAAATCTCTGGTAATCATTTTCACTATGTTATGAGAATGGACTGCAGTATTATGGATAAGCCTAAATATTGGAATGGATTATGTTGGACATAAGTTAGTATTGTTTAAGGATAGAAGATTTTCGATATTTTTGATGGGATGTTATAGTAATATAGTTTTATAAAAAGGAAAACCTACAGGACGGGCGACAGCCCATCGCGTCGGACAAGACTGTGGGAATCGAACCCACAACCGAAGTGCGACTGGCCTTTATCGCCTACCACTGGCCTACAGGAAGTCCCTGTTTAGTAGAAACTAGTTTTATTATATTAAGTTGTATGAAATATGATGTATAAGTCCATTTTAGGAACCATATATAATTAATCTCACTATAGATCGACTTATGTATATAATTTTTTTTTCTAACCTTTTGTTTGAGACAGATGGAATGACCCGTCATTCTATCACATGATCTGCTAACACTTCACGAATAACAAATTAAACTTCTTTTATTTAAGAGATTAAGTGGAAATTGTTAAAGGCACGAACAATAGTGAGATTGTACCAAAATAAAGTAAGTATTTATTCTAATTCAAATTCTTTAACATTAGGGAAACGATCTTGAAAACCAGAAATGTTGTCCTAGTGATCTTATATCTGATGAATCAGATGGTACCTTAGATCGTCACAAATTTATGGCTTTGTAATTGCTGGCTTTTCCATAGCCATGTTCTCTACCACTCTCCATCAGAACATGATGGTTAGATTTCTCTTCCATATCCATATTTTCACCTATGTGGAAACCCAGTGAATAGTTTATTTGGGTAACCGTTACGTTTCATACTTTAGTTTTTAAAGATTGGTTTTGGTATTCCGTTTTACGATGTGGGTTTCTATTAAAGAAACTTTCGAATAGTAAACCATTTATAACCCCGATGAATTTCGAGGGTGAAATTCATTTTAAGGGGGGTAGAATGTAACAGCCCGAGATTTTATGAAAAATATTCTTTTTAATTTTATTAATGTCTTGTGTTGTACGCTACACCAAAAGGAGCTTGCAAAACACGCATCCTTGACTTGCCTTGCATTACACACAATCGCAACCTTCCTCGATAGCGTGTGTAGTACGCAATACTGAGTTTCACGAAACAAAGATATGCTATTAAAATATTCTTAAAACTAGCCGTTATGAATAGTAATAACCACTTTTTAAATTTTAGAAATTTTAGCTCTCAAAATGGACTTCATTTTTGGATTCGGAGTATTGAATTTAGCCTAAGGTGAAATTTTGGTACTTTTCAGATAACTTTCATATTCTGATGAATAGTGAAAATTACTAAATTATAATTAAAAAAAACTTTTTTAATCGAAATAATTAATAGTGATAACTTATTAATTTGAGTGGTTTTAAAGTATATTTAGAATATATTTTTACAATTTAATACAATGTTGGTCATTGAATGTAATTTTACATTTAAACCAGACATAATCAAGTGTCAATCTTTTGATAGATATTGTTTCTCAAAAACACGCTATTTGTTTTAACAGCGGGATTTAATTATAAAATTAATTAATGAGACTTCTATGTTATGAATTTGGTAAAATAGACTTCATTTTTGAATTTGGAATATAAAATATAGCCTAGGATGAAATTTTGGCATTGTTCTGAAAAACATCAATTTTTGATGAATAGTGAAACTACTAAGTGGTGGTTAAAAAACTGAATTTTTCATAAAACATAATTTTACCGCTTCTGTGAATGGAATTTCAAAAATCCGAGAGACACAGTTGATGTCAGTAAGTAAAATGTGGTTCAATGAGATGAAAATAATTTTTGGTGAATAGTAACTTTTTACTTTTATTTACCACGGTTAAAAGTAAATTGGGTAATTAAGGGTAAGAATGATATTAATATTACCCTAACACATGTCCTAATTCTATTGGAAAAGTGTATCTCGACCAAAAACAACCTTAAGTTTAAAATATTATCATTTAGGCCCACTTGGATTAGATTATGACATTTAATATTATTTTATTTAATGAATAGTTAAAATAGTTAAAATCAAAGTTTAATAACTAAAACATTTTTAATATGGGGTTATACATAAGATAAATTCGACTATTAATATTCATTAGAAAGATAAAAATATTTCCTACATAATGATATTTTATTTATAATTTTTAGACTTTAAATAAATTAATTTATGACACAACGATGATGCAGTAATTACCCTTTTAAGGAAATATTAACATAATTGATGTTATAAATGCTCAAATGAATGTAATTTGAGACTTTTTATGAATTACACTAATTTTATAGGTTACTATGATATATTAGTGTTGATTTAATCAACTTGTTTCAAACATATAATTCTGTTATGGCTTTCACAAAAATCATATATCAAATAGTGTCAAAATTGACACAAAATAGTTTTTAAATAAAATATTATATTATTAATTGTTATTTTATTCCTAAAAATATAAGGTTCGGCCAAATGACTTAGATAAGGATATATGTATTAATAATAAACAATTTGGGGTTCGTTTGGCATGTTATAGTAAGTGTATTAACCATATAGTGAAAGAAAACAAAAAGACACGGTAAAAGTTAAATTATTTAACTTAGAGTTAAATCTAATTGATAAGGTTAAAATAATACCCTAAACTTGTCTAAATATTATTGGTTGATATTATTTCGACCCATACCCACTTTAGCTTCGAAATAAGACCCTTTGGAACCATTATAAACCGATTTTGACATTAATATAAAATAATATTTTTAGGTATTCCTAAGGTGCCCCTCTCCTCCCTTATAAAAGGACACCTCCAACCCCTCCTCCTCACACCAATTTGAGAGCTCAATCTCGGCCAACCCCTGCCAAAATCCCTTCTCCACTTCCCTAGAATAATCTTAGAGGTCCTTCTATTCTTCAAAGACCAATCTTAGTTCACTAAGTGGAGGATTCAAAGAGGTGTTCCAAAGAAGAGGTAATATCCATTACCGATCTTTTCAATTTCTTTCTTATTCAACTTATTCTTCTTTAGTTGTTTCATGATAAAGTAATAACATCAGTATTTATTATATACTGATATGTTATTATAAATATGAAACAACTCTAATTAACCTTCTATCTATCCTACGGATAAAGGAAATCACCGCGCGTGCGTACGTACGGAATACCGTCTCCACGCCGTGGTGTAATCTATTTTCCGTCACCACCTTAATTGGATGGGTATAATGATGTAATGAGTAACTATACATGATTATTATAATGTTATATTGATACTGAAATAGTATACATACACTTAAACACAATTCCACGACCATGGGAACGATATCATCGCTCGTGCGTACGTACGGACTACCGTCTCCACGACGCGATGAGATTCATTCTCCATGTTAACCATTTAAGAATGATTACAAAGTATATATAAGAAATAATAATGAAATATATGACATTATAAAGCTACTGGATTTATGTATATATGTATATGTATGTCATCTACTTACTTCCATTCAAGACAATAAGGAAAGGAAAACAACGTCCATGCGTACGTACGGACTACCGTCTCTATGAACGGTGTTTTTTCATTTCATTTATCTATCTATTATATATATATATATATACTGAATATATATGATATATAAATCATATTTTATATTATGGAAGTAAGTAAATCATGATATAAGTAATAATAATGTCAAGAACAACAAGTCAAAACACCTATGATAAATGAAACGATTTTACCCAAAACGCTTATTTAACATGGAATTTACAAAAAACTTGGTAATATAAAGTCATAAGTGAACCATATATGATATCATAACAATGAATATGATTCTGTAATAAGTCAATGACATTATTTAAATCATTATACAGGAGGTTCGGACACATACGAAGCAAATCGGACCTAAGGTAAGGGAAATATCACAATCTCATTTTTATCCGAGATTGTTTATACTTTGGTATTTACTGGGGTGTATTTTATCATCCACATCCATGTTTCTTCAATATGTAATATTATTTCCATCCACCTACAATTTTTTAAATCCAATTTTACCCTTCGGTGAGTTTTTAGTAAAAGATATGAAAGGAATCTTTTGTCGTTTTTCATACGAGGTACTTTTTGACTTTTCCGAAAAAAGTACGAAGAATGTTTTTTTAACTTATACGGAATGAATGGATTTTTAAAACATTTTTTCCAAGAAGCATCCTTTACAAGTTTTCATGTTTATTTTTAATAAAATTCTTTTAGTTTAAAATTTTATGACATGTTAAGAAAGGAAAATATTTTTGAAGTAAAAAAAGGATATTTTCCTCAAGAATGGAGTTCAAGTGTTTTATCCAAATTATTTTCCATCTAAGATAATAAAGGGTTCTATTTTAATCCCTATTATTACATTGATTTGATTATGCTGTGATGGAATTATTTTTATGAATTCCTTTATATTATATGAATTGTTTTATGATGTCATGATGTTTAAGATTCCCATTTTTATTACATGGGTTATGCTATGATGTATGATTATGATTTTGTGGCACACATAAGAATGGTATCATTATGAGATGGGTGGGACCTATATCTCCCTCCAATGCATTGGGTAAAGATTTTATATCTCATGAGATTGACATGGCTGGAATGGTAGGTTATACCGGTTCAGTGAAACTGGACTGAAACGAGGGTTACTCGATTCAGAAAGGGACTTTGTCCACTAAGATAGTCTTGGCAATGAGTCTTGACTAACAAGAAATGATTCTCTATGATTATGTGTTAATGCCAAAAAGTTTCATGTTTTAAGTTATGATTATTGTGATTACATTTCACTACCATGATTTATCCCATGTTATGAAATTATGCTCTCTTTTGCAGGTTAAGATTTCCAAAATGTTATGTTCTTAATACGATGTGATTGATATTTCTTTTGTTTACACTTACTGAGCATTTGAGCTCACCCTTTTATGTTTTCTTTTCCCCAGGATATAAAAAAGGTTTTAGGTAAAAAAAAGGGAAGATCTTTATAGGAGATGTTGAAGATCTTTCACCAGGATTAGAAGATTACGTTCCGAGTTTCCAAAGACACTAAACTATTATGATCCTTGTGTGTATGTACTAAGTATTCCGCAAATGTAATGTAATGTCAATGTACGTCAAGTTTCGGGTCTCTACACATATCATATAGGAACTATACAAATTAAAAAAAATGAACCTGATTACCCCATATTGAAGTACTAGGTTGTGAAAACCCTATTTCATATAGGTCCTCTAGCTGCCTATTTAGCGCCTACAACTCTATCAAAACCATCCTACAAGGAAGAATGGATAACGGTAAAGCTTCATGTACAATCTCTGTGGAGAAATACACCTATCTCTCTAGAGGTAAATTAGAAAATTCATCCTGGAAGAAATTCCTTATGCTATCAACCACAGGATGGAAATATTCCAAATGAAACCTATGATCTTCCAAATACAAATTGGGAATCGGGGATATCATCCCACTAATCTCATGTTCCTATGTTCAATATCGGCTCACATAGACATTCATTTCCCCTTTTTTAATAAAAAACTTCTCCTCTAATGATTTGAATGTTACCCTCCAACGAATTCATCCAATGTGGGATCAGAATGAAAAAATCCATTCCATCCCAAGGATAACGTACAACTGATCATCTCGAGGAAATAATATCCTTAAGAAGGTATATCATCCAATATTAAGGGGGAACTTCTTATATTGTTCCAAAATCTATATTCTAATTCCCAACAAAATATTGAGTGACATAATGCCTTTATAAAACTATACAATAAGCCCAAGGATTTCTACCACAGGTACATATATGAAATTAGGTGACGCAACTTTATTGAAAATGAATTTAAAACAGTATATGTTTCTAAAATAATAGTTATCAATATAGTTGGGTTTTCCTATTTTCATCAGGGGAAGGCAATAAAAATTGATTTGGCCTATAGAATGAGACTGTGAAACAACCCCTCGGCCCGTAGTAGGCCCACAATGCTCTCATAATACCACTAGTTCCTGGAAGCATTGACCACAAACACTACCACCTCAACCTGAATGACATATAATACTCTATATTTTTTTTTCAGATATGGTGTTGTGAAACCCACTATTCAACCATGATACAGTGATGAACCACATCCACTTACTTTTGGAGGTATGATCTTGTAAAAACAATGCATGTGGCCCATCATTCAACAAGATCAGAACATGAATGGGTCAAAAAAGAACTAATTTCTCATGTATACCCACATTCCACAAAGATGAAAGAAATATTCACTACCATCACTCATGAATTTGCTGATACAAATCTTTCGAGAACCCTAAAAACATCCCTTACTGCAACTGGATGCCAAACCACTATGTTGAGAGACTATACATCTCTTCTCTATGCGGCAATCATTCCTTAGGTTTTTTCTCTATAATATGATCATGATTCACTTTCAAAATAATATAGTTGAACCATAACCCATTTATCTATGATTAAATGTAATTTTTGGGACCCTCGTCGAAGTGTCTCTCCCTATATGCCCCATTGGTATACTATATTCGCAAAAGACAATCCATCTCATTGAATAATCATAAGTACTCCACAACTGTCTTATCGTCATGCTCCAAACTGATGAACACACTATCTCTCTCTTCTATATGATTATCAAGTAAAAATTAATCCAATAATGGGTTTTGTAAACCCCCCAACCCATGTATAATTACAATTCAATATGGTTCAAAAAACACAATCAATGCATTGCTTCATCTTGAAGCATGTATGTTGTGAGATATAATCTCCCGTCTAGGGGTGTCTGTAGATACTTGAATATTGATATAGTAGTCTCATGAAACATATTTGAAGCCTCTGGAATTCCATCTTCTAATAACGTGGGATTATCCTGCAGTTGTAACACATGAATCAACTCAGCCATAGGTAAGGAAGGGTGCGGTGCTCCCTAAAATGTTTTAATATAAGGTAATAACCCCTCATGAATCTATTCCTAAGCACCTACATCTGGTAAAATATTTATCTCCTTAGCTTGAACTACATCAGGATCTAACAGTATCCCCATACCCACCATTTATAGAGCATGTTTTTACTACCCTCCTTGCATACAACTGGATGTCATGGTGGTGTCATGTCTCTAAAATGCCAAACACATTTCAAATAAAGGATCAATAGAAAAATCATGGAAAAAATAGTTGGTCATATAAAAAATTTCCTATTTTTTTTGTCGTAAAAAACATACTTCTACAAAATGTAGGGCTTGTAAAATGAAACAAGCATAAAATTCACTAAAGAAACTTCCTACTACACACTCAAAATCAGTGTCTATTTCATGTTATTTGTTCCACCAAATTTAATTTCCAATTGAAATCATATTAATTTTATATTTCATTTTATATTAGATGAAATCGATAGATGAAAATTTATATCCATAACATCCCACACACCTCATGACTGTAAATATTGAATCCACTAAATCCATACCATTACATGTTTAAATCCTTGTTACTCATGGTCCACGACACAACCAGGCACAATTTTCAATAGAGGGAATCTACTATATCATAATCAATAAAACACATCTTATGTTATGTAAGGTTACCTATGTACAAAACATTATTCTCAATCCAATATCAAACATTTATCACCCAAAAAATATATCACATAAGGAATATATGAAAACATCATGGAAATAATAAATGCATCCTTTATGGAATGACATAATTCATGGAATGGGATTTGTAGCAGCCTCCCTAAATAATTCATGAAATTCATACCCTCATCAAATTGTGTAATGGTAAAACATACCCTCAATCATATCCATAATAACATCCTAATTCATGTGCATCACCCTATAGTGGAATCAAATCAACTATAATAGTAAAAAACCAAAAAGTTACTATTTCCATACATGGAAAATTTGGATTTTCATTTACATGGGTTAGCTAGGATAAGGAATAGTTTATTACAATATTCCAAAATCTTCCAAATGCCTTTTCCATTTTCACAAAATTGTAATACAATAAAAGCCAACGATCTCATACCTGAGTGGTAAGGGATCCGGCATGGCATCCAAGAGTCCCAGGTTCAAAACCGGGTGGATTCAAATTTCCGGGTATTGTAGCAGTACGATAGTAGGTACTGTAGCAAACACTTTTTGGTTCTATAGTAGCCAGACTATTCACATGATTTGGGATTTCGGTCCACCGGTTTGGGCCTACGGGTCTTAGGGCCTTCCGGCCATTAAAGGCCTTCGGGCCACATGGCCTTCGGGCCATTTAATACCATGAAGTAGCACAGTTCACATAGAGCATACCCCAGATGAGGATTCGAGAACCAGTAGCAGTCACCAGAAGAAGAGCTAACTAGATTGGAAGAATGAGAGGGTATGGAAACCGCCATCGGGACCAAGAACCGTGCAGCTTTTTATGGGGAAATGATAGCCGATCAACAATACAGGTGGGGAGCTAAAGGCAATCAAAGATGCAGAAGCTGGGGTGGGGCAGTTCTAGTGGGATGGGCCTACATGTCATGTATTGGGAATGGTATGCCTCTGGGCCTTCAGGTCTTGTATTATGGGTCATGTCGGGCCTTTTGCCTTGGGCCTATGGGTCATGTACGGGTTCCCATTCAACCCTTAAAAGGGGGATTGTATATAATAAAATAAAAAGAAGGCCTTCGGGCCATTCAGGGTAATACAATAAAATAAAACACCTCTAATACCACATTGAAATGTCCTAGACTCATGTTCCACTCAGAGGTTCCCCACTCCCGGCTAGCCACATGGACACATGTGTGCCTCTCGGTATGCCAGATGATGCTTACTAGTAGTGAGGACATATAGTGTGACTATTGGGAGACTATAATCTCTTTTATTTAGTGTAAAAAATTATAGAAATCATATAGATCAATATAAAAATATTTATACGAATGGAAAATTAGTGGGAATAAACTCTAAGACCACTAGACATGTAACCCACCATTGTGGAAGCACAATAATAAAAAATTTGAGATAAACATCCAAAGAAAAAGATTTTTACCACAGTTCTAAAATTAATCTCTTATTCAATGATGATCATGTCATGTCATATGTGTAAAAATAATCCAAATTTATTATAAATTCATAATTATAGTACGTTTATCAAAATACCAAAAATATTGAAACCTGCGATCATTAAATACACTCATGAGCCTCATCTCAATCATATGATCTCTTTCTCTTATGAAAAGCATAGTGTCAAGAATCATATGGTTCTTTACTTCCCTGGTCTATACATATATCCATATAGTTTTTCTAGGTACCCAACAACTTCCTGAGATTGGGTGTGGGATAAAATCATGGTAGGCTAACACCAGTGGTGTCTATAAAAAAACTATGTTGTGTATTTCAAGATAACAAAAATAGGGAATGTAATAGGTATAGAAGTACTGAATATAAAATTCCCATGGAAAATGTAACTAAACATGGTATATTTTTCAACAAGACAAGCCCCCCCTGCAAAAACATTTCAATATCCAATGACAAGGTAGTAGTAAAAATGAAAGTAAGCATCACAACCATGCCATATACACAATATGTCATATCATAAATCCCCACTCTGTATTACCTGTAATGTCATGTAAGCCACTTCCAGATAGTATAATTATACATGTCCCATGTACCATGATCAATCCATGTAATCAGATGTCTAATACCCCTAGGGGATGGATCCAAGGATTAGATACCCAAGGCATCCTCACATAGTCATAGGAGCATCTAGATGGAAACTAGGATATATTTTGTTTGGGTTATAAGGGTAATTCCCATAGACCATGTCTATTTTTTGTCAAAACAAGATGAATCTAAGGGGTAGAAAGGCCCATGAAATCCCATAGAATCTAGACCCCCATATAAATATCATCTACAACATCTACTACTAATATCATGATCCATGGATGTATCTTCCATGTCCTATAAAAGAATCAGGATTAAAGGTATACCAACCAAGTCATCCACTACCATATTAATTAATCATATTTCATTCGTTAACTATAAATCATTCAAATTCCATGAATTTTATATACCATTTAATAATTAAAATTTAATCAATTAAACCATTCTCATTATGTATAACATGAAATTATTGGAAAAACACCTACTAATAATTCATATCAATTCAAATAAAATCAAATCCAATCAATTAATTAATTGTATCATATAACTATGAAATATAAAGCAAACACCCCATGGATGGTGTAATCAATAGGAAATGGAAAGCTCATATCTCATGGGAGACCTGGGTTAGGGAATTAATCTCCAACTATCCCAAATGTACTCAAGGGAAACATAAATCGGATCAAATTTATTCAATTTTATTATTCAATTCAATTATAGGGGAACCATCAAAAATTCCACCGTGAAAAAAACATGAAAAATATATCTATAAAGCCCCAAACCACAGTGGAAGGCTATAAACCACCAATCATTGGTCTGTAGTATAGTGATCATATGAAATCAACTATTGATTCAAATAGATTGTAATAATAATGATGAATAGAGAACAACCTAGAAATAGGTCATATTATCTTGCACAAAACAATCTATGTCAATATCAAGATTAAAATATATGAAAAAAGGAACATATTACTATTCATCATGAATACATCTAGACCAACAACATTCGATTCCTTTCTTAGGGAGAAGAACTATGGAAAATCTATGATTTATCCTTAATAGGAGATCTGCTCCCTATGTGTTGTCCCCTAGAAATGAAGGGGGACGAAGAGTTTAAATACAACAAACTCATTAATCTAATTATGGACTTTTCATCCCAAAACATTATTTCTCATGGTTTGGCCTCATGTTTGGCCAAATTTTGAAACAACCATGAACCCTTTACTGATCCAAGGGTGACCATGCATAGTTCATTCACACGGTTATGGAATCCATGAAAAATCCATGTTTCAGCCCACTATCCATGTTCTGAGGCATTGCACATAGATATGAAACAAATGGGGAATGGTTTCATGGAAACTATGTAACCTATATCCCCCCTTATTGAATCCTGACACGGTTAGGGGTGACTGTGCGGCCTATATCGCTAGATTTTTTTGAACATTGTAGCCTATCATTTTTACCAAAAAGTGGGGCACCAGGATAAAAACATTCCATAAGCACCCTCAATACACCTATGATACCATTAGGTAAACACATTTTGTGGAAACGAATAAATTAATATTAACATAAAATATTTGTATGTCATATGAAGATCTGTGATCTTATAATGGGCATGGCATTCCCCATGTTGGATAATTACTTCACCAAACTCACTCCACCAGGGGAGTGGACTAGCATAGATTTTACATTATTTTCATAGAATTCAACAAACATTACAATAGTCCTTTAAATCATCATGAAAATTTTGAATCATTAATACCAATCATGATGTATATCATATTCAAATATCATTTCACTTGGTATCTACTAATTCAATTAATAATATGATTTCTGTATTGAAAAACACCCACACACTCAATCACATACTCATGCCCAATTACTGAATCTAAATTTTCATAAAAACCATATTATCAACACATCCGATAAAAAAAATAGAAGGAAATTTTTTGTGTCATTATTTAATTTTGATGGATGATAGTGATCATATTTATCATGATCTAGACTGATTTCATGACCTGTATAATTTCTCCCCATCACTGACTATTTATGTTTTTAATGTTGTTACACGTAAATGATCTATTTCATGTTCAATCAGAAATTAATATCATCAAAATGAGTCATAGAATAATCCTTTTTGAATAATGTTATATATCAATAATTAGATAGAACTGACGGTTCTTGTCTTTAGAGTGCCTAACCAGTTACCAAATAGGTTTTTGGATGGAAAGTTTTACTAGTCTTCGGAGGACATCATTTCGGTTGTATAAAAAAATTTAGGAGTATTTTTAAATTTATTTTATATCAAATTAAAAGAATATTTTATTTGGGGAATATTACTCTATATTTTTATATCCACATGGTGAATGTGCTAAGTCAGAGTAAGGTTTCACTGAGAGGGGGATGGTGAATAAGTGATAGTCTTTTTATTTTATGTTTCTTTTCAATTGAAATAAACTTCCCTCCAATTATAAATTTCAATTCTCTACTAAGAATGAAATCAAAATTCCTCAAAAGAACCACAAAGATTCACAAGGTTCACTATTAAATATGAATAACTACGTCCTTGGTATGGTTTGGAAATGATATAATACCATACAATAAACTATGAAAAAAATCATTGGATTACAATGAGTAGGATGTGACCTTTGACTCATGTATCACTATGAAACAATCCCACTAGTTTGTGTGCTTCCTCTTAGCACAATAAAGTATTTCAATTGTTTTGTAACAACTCATGTTACCTGATCATCGTTTATATACAACAAATGTATTCAAATTGTAACACAAATCTGTTGGGCGGAGAAAAGAATGAAGTGATGGCAAGAGGGGGGGGGGGGTGAATTTCCTTTTAAAAAATGATTAACAATTTAAAATCAAAGTGAAAGTGCAGCGGAAATAAAGAGGCAAGACACAAGAATTGATAACGGAGTTCGGCCTAAAACCCGGCCTACGTCTCCGCTCCCAACTCAATCGTTGAGAGATTTACTACCGCTTGCTTTTCAATGGTTGTAGCAAGAAACGCACTAGCCTTTTTACAGGTGAAGGCTAGCTCACCTATTACAGCTTGCTTTTTAATAGTTTGAGCAAGAAACCCACTATCCTTTTTAGGGGTGAAGGCCAGCTCACCTTTGACTCAAGCCTTTTAAAAGGAAAGGCTTGACTAACCTCTTCACACCTTGAAGGTGGTGTGAGAACCCAAATGAAAGGGAGATGAGAGAAAGAGGGGTTTGTAGGAACAAACCCAAAATGATGCTCAAATTGATAAAACAATGAAAAACCGTAATGGGGAGGTCTTGGGCGCCAATGGATTGATGGAGCTGATGAAGGGCGCTCCCAAGCTTCTTTGGAGGTGCTCCTTGGATATGGAAGTTGGTTGGAGCAAGTGGGGTTCCCTAGGAAGAATCCGCCGAAGGTTCGCCAAATGATCAAAAATGTGTCCGTTGGCTTCCGTATGGCTTGGTTAGTGTTCTGGGGCTTCAAGGTCCTTTATTTATAGAGGGGGAACCCTCATATGGCCGTTAGAGGCCTTTGGAGCCGTTGGAGAGGCTTTCGGAGCCGTTGGAGGCCAAGTGGACAGGCTGGTCAAAAGCCCAACGACTAGTTTGACTGGCTCCACCGGCTGACCGGTACAGAGCCACCGGTTGGCCGGTGTGTGCAAAATGGAGAGGCCTTCGGGCTCAGGCTCCACCGGCTGGCCGGTGCTGAGGCCACCGGTTGGCCGGTGGTGAGGCAGTAGCTTCCTCTTCTGTGCAGGTGCCACTGGCTTGTTGGGCGGAGAAAAGAAAGAAGTGATGGCAAGAGGGGGGGGGGTGAATTGCCTTTTAAAAAATGATTAACAATTTAAAATCAAAGTGAAAGTGCAGCGGAAATAAAGAGGCAAGACACAAGAATTGATAACGGAGTTCGGCCTAAAACCCGGCCTACGTCTCCGCTCCCAACTCAACCGTTGAGAGATTTACTACCGCTTGCTTTTCAATGGTTGTAGCAAGAAACCCACTAGCCTTTTTACAGGTGAAGGCTAGCTCACCTATTACAGCTTGATTTTTAATGGTTTGAGCAAGAAACCCACTAGCCTTTTTACGGGTGAAGGCTAGCTCACCTTTGACTCAAGCCTTTTAAAAGGAAAGGCTTGACTAACCTCTTCACACCTTGAAGGTGGTGTGAGAACCCAAATGAAAGGGAGATGAGAGAAAGAGGGGTTTGTAGGCACAAACCCAAAATGATGCTCAAAATGATAAAACAATGAAAAACCATAATGGGGAAGTCTTGGGCGCCAATGGATTGATGGAGCTGATGAAGGGCGCTCCCAAGCTTCTTTGGAGGTGCTCCTTGGATATGGAAGTTGGTTGGAGCAAGTGGGGTTCCCTTGGAAGAATCCGCCGAAGGTTCGCCAAATGATCAAAAATGTGTCCGTTGTCTTCCGTATGGCTTGGTTAGTGTTCCGGGGCTTCATGGTCCTTTATTTATAGAGGGGGAACCCTCATATGGCCGTTAGAGGCCTTTGGAGCCGTTGGAGAGGCTTTCGGAGCCGTTGGAGGCCAAGTGGATAGGCTGGTCAAAAGCCCAACGGCTAGTTTGACTGGCTCCACCGGCTGACCGGTACAGAGCCACTGGTTGGCCGGTGTGTGCAAAATGGAGAGGCCTTCGGGCTCAGGCTCCACCGGCTGGCCAGTGCTGAGGCCACCGGTTGGCCGGTGGTGAGGCAGTAGCTTCCTCTTCTGTGCAGGTGCCACCGGCTGACCGGTGCTGAGGCCACCGGTTGGCCGGTGCTGAGGAAGTAGCTTCCACTGTTTGGGCTGGGTGCCACCGGCTGGCCGCTGGTGTGACACCGGTTGGCCGGTGGTCTGGACAGAGGGATGGCTTCTGTCCAGGCCCCCATCGGCTGGCCGGTGCTCTTCCATCGGTTGGCCGGTGGACTGAAAATCAGTCCACTTTGGCTTTTTTCCTTCTTGGCCTTCTTGGCCCAATTCCTTGGCCACCTGAAATTATTCCTATCATCCAAAAACACTTAAAACAATATTAGAAAAACAAGAGGGTGATTGTGATCATGAAAATAAAACCACGAGGGGTTCGAGAGGTACAACAATCTCCCCATATTTTGATGATCACAATCACCAAAACAAGAAATGTAGAAAATGAAATGAAAGGCATGCTTTAAAAGATTTCTCCCCCAATCAACCAATAATTTCTCCCCCTTTGTGATTATCAAAATAGCACGGGGCATAAAACTTGATTGAGAGATATGGTTGAAAAACAAGATAGAGATTTTAAAACCAATTGAAATTTTTGAAATTTGAATTGAAAGTTTTGAATCAAGAATTGAATAACAGTTTGAATTGAATGTTTGAAATGAAAAATGAATAACAGTTTGAATTGAAAGTTCTGAATCGAAAAATTGAAATGAAAAATTTGAATTGAATATTTTGAAATTAAAATTTTGATACCAAGTGTTGAAATTGAAAGTTTGAATCGAAAATTTTGAAATTGAAATAAAATGGGCTTAAACGATCCTAACTCCCCCTAAATAAAAACAACAAATCACCGGGGAGAGGTTTTTGAAACCGAGACAAATTTTGGCCCGGAGAGACTCGCTAGAAGGGATTTTTCAATCCACACTTGTCTAGTGGCGGGTCTTCTCCTAAAAAATTCATCATTTAAGAAAATATTTTTGGTCCTACCATACCGGGCATTTTTGCAATTGCACTCATAAATTAAGTGCCCGGGTTTTTTACAATAATTGCAAAATTTAAATTGGGAGCTCCCCCTTACAAAAATAGTAGGTGCATGGGAAGAGGAAGCTTGCTTGGAATATCCAAGCCCTTCGGTGGTTCTAGATATGCGTTGGGAACCGAGGAGTTTGGTTAAATTTTGTTCCCCTTGGGTGAACTTAGCTAGAGTCTCCCTTAGATCATTGATGGTTGATTCCATGGAATCAACATCGGGAAGATTTTGAATTTTGAGGGACATCTCTTCCTTCTCTTTGAGAAGTTGTTCTTTTTCGGAAGAGAGTTTTTTGAAATTCTTTTTTAATGCAACAAATTTGGAAGAAAGTTCGTGAAAACCTTCCTCCAATTGATCTCTCGCATGTTGGAGATCCTCATAAGACATGTGATTGAAAGAATTTGAAGAACAAGAGGATGAGGAGTCGGAAGATGTTACCTCATTACATGCCATTAGACATTTATTACCGTTGTTTCTTGAGGAGGATGAGGAGGAGGATGTGGAGCTATCACTCCATGTGGCATTGAAAGCCTTCTTCTTCTCCTTTTTCTTGGCCTTTTTCTTGTTGAGTGGGCAATCGGGCTTGTAATGGCCTTTCTCACCACACCCGTAACATTTTACCTTGGGCTCGGATTTTTCGTTGGGTTGAGCCTTGCAGGATTTCTTCTTTTTGTGCTTCTTCATGAACTTGTGCATCTTGCGGGCAAGGTTCTCCATTTCGGAATCGCCGCTTGAAGTGGAAGAAGATGAGGAGGATGAGCTTTCTTCGTTTTGTACCTTGAAGGCGATGTTCTTTGGAACTTTGATCGGTTTGCCTTCCTTTTCAGCTTGCCTCCTCATGGTGATCTCATAAGTCATGAGAGATCCGATGAGCTCTTCGACCGGCATGTTCTTGATATCCTTCGCTTCTTGAATTGCCGTTACCTTTGGAGCCCATGAGCTTAGTAGGATCCATAGGATCTTCTTGACAATTGTTTCTGCAGAAACATCATCACCAAGGGACTTTCTCCCATTGCAAACATCAGTAAAACGCGTAAACATTTCAGTAATATCTTCAGATGGATGCATCTTAAAAGACTCGAAATCTTGACGATACATGTCCAATCGAGTATCCTTAACTTTGTTGGTCCCCTCATGGGTAACCTCCAAAAGTTTCCAGATTTCGTGTGAGGAGGTGCATGTGGAAACTCGATTGAACTCATTACGATCAAGGCCGCAATGTAGAGCATTCATGGCTTTGCCATCAAGCTCGAAATTTTTAATATCGGCTTGGGTCCATTTGGATTCATCGGGGGAAGAGAGAGTGTAACCTTGCATGACAATTTTATAAATGGGATAACCTATACTTCTAAGAAAAGTAGTCATGCGGGTTTTCCAATAATTATAGTCGGTTCCATCAAAAAATGGAGCACGACCCAAAGAAAAGCCTTCGGGGGCGAAAGAGGTTGATGCCATCACAATGGATCTTGAATTTGAAACCGGTGAAGGTATTACTCAAATTTTTCCTCTGATACCAATTGTTGGGCGGAGAAAAGAAGGAAGTTATGGCAAGAGGGGGGAGGGTGAATTTCCTTTTAAAAAATGATTATCAATTTAAAATCAAAGTGAAAGTGCAGCGGAAATAAAGAGGCAAGACACAAGAATTGATAACGGATTTCGGCCTAAAACCCGGCCTACGTCTCCGCTCCCAACTCAACCGTTGAGAGATTTACTACTTCTTGCTTTTCAATGGTTGTAGCAAGAAACCCACTAGCCTTTTTACAGGTGAAGGCTAGCTCACCTATTACAGCTTGCTTTTTAATGGTTTGAGCAAGAAACCCACTAGCCTTTTTACGGGTGACGGCTAGCTCACCTTTGACTCAAGCCTTTTAAAAGGAAAGGCTTGACTAACCTCTTCACACCTTGAAGGTGGTGTGAGGACCCAAATGAAAGGGAGACGAGAGAAAGAGGGTTTTGTAGGCACAAACCCAAAATGATGCTCAAAATGATAAAACAATGAAAAACCGTAATGGGGAAGTCTTGGGCGCCAATGGATTGATAGAGCTGATGAAGGGCGCTCCCAAGCTTTTTTGGAGGTGCTCCTTGGATATGGAAGTTGGTTGGAGCAAGTGGGGTTCCCTTGGAAGAATCCGCCGAAGGTTCACCAAATGATCAAAAATGTGTCCGTTGGCTTCCGTATGTCTTGGTTAGTGTTCCGGGGCTTCAAGGTCCTTTATTTATAGAGGGGGAACCCTCATATGGCTGTTAGAGGCCTTTGGAGCTGTTGGAGAGGCTTTCGGAGCCGTTGGAGGCCAAGTGGACAGGCTGGTCAAAAGCCCAACGGCTAGTTTGACTGGCTCCACCGGCTGACCGGTACAGAGCCACCGGTTGGCCGGTGTGTGCAAAATGGAGAGGCCTTCGGGCTCAGGCTCCACCGGCTGGCCGGTGCTGAGGCCACCGGTTGGCCGGTGGTGAGGCAGTAGCTTCCTCTTCTGTGCAGGTGCCACCGGCTGACCGGTGCTGAGGCCACCGGTTGGCCGGTGCTGAGGCAGTAGCTTCCACTGTTTGGGCTGGGTGCCACCGGCTGGCCACTGGTGTGACATTGGTTGGCCGGTGGTCTAGACAGAGGGATGCCTTCTGTCCAGGCCCCCATCAGCTGGCTGGTGCTCTTCCATCGGTTGGCCGGTGGACTGAAAATCAGTCCACTTTGGCTTTTTGCCTTCTTGGCCTTCTTGGCCCAATTCCTTGGCCACCTGAAATCATGCCTATCATCCAAAAACACTTAAAACAATATTAGAAAAACAAGAGGGTGATTGTGATCATGAAAATAAAACCACGAGGGGTTCGAGAGGTACAAAAAAATCTTCAATTCCTTACCAAGAATAAAGGTAATAACTACCTAGACATTGTTATGAAACACTATGTCTGATTCCTCTATGTACGATTCTTTCAAAACAAAGCACCCAGTCCGATTCGTTCAATAAAAAACTCCCATTATGATTATTTCCAAAAAAAGATCTCGGTCAGATTATTTAAATTCAAAGCTCCCAGTCTGATTATTTAAATTAAAAGAACCCAGTCTGATTTTATGAGACAAAACAATAGTGTAAAGTCACCACCAATTAAATTCCTAAATATAATTTTCATTCCGAATGGAATATGAATGAATCAGAACCACCCAAGACAATTGTCAATCTGAACGGAATTAAAAAATCCTTCTTTATAGACACCTGAAGTTTCTCACTCTTCTAAAAACCACGCAATTACATTATACTTCATGCTTATTTTAGTGGACCGAAAACATGTTTATCCGGGAATCCCAAAACACTTCCCCGCTCACTTGAATTGACATAAATCTGAATTTATCCTGAAATATTGGAGAATTATGACTTCATCAAGGCTTCTTGATTCTTCTCAAATATTCTAAAATGTTCATATCATTGTTCTAGACTCCAATTTGAAATATCAATACCATTACCATTGATAATAAATTCATGGTTCTGAATATGATTATATCATACTTATTTCTTCAAAACTATGCTTGATACCGAACCAATTGAATGTGTTTGAATAAATGCACATTTCCACTTGAGATAAAATCACTATTTTAAAAGAATGTATCCTCCTTTCCAATTTATTCATCTATATCCAAATTATTTTCTTCTATCTTAACCCTCTTGAGAAAACACATCATCTCCATCAACTACCTTTATTCACTAATATGTGTTTGAATCATGACTCGATTCGTGACTTTGAATGAATTGAGGATCAACTTCAAAATTGTATGAATCCAATTGGAATGTATTGTAAC
Source organism: Viscum album (assembly GCA_963277665.1). Taxonomy (NCBI): domain Eukaryota; kingdom Viridiplantae; phylum Streptophyta; class Magnoliopsida; order Santalales; family Viscaceae; genus Viscum; species Viscum album. Next base: position 842,104,890 of record OY728160.1, on the reverse strand, counting down.
ATTCTATTTATTCATAGTTTATTTTCATCTCAACCCAAGCATGAGCTTTTCTAAATACAAGTTCTCTGGATACTATAATCCTTAATACAATCATATCTGGTTACGATCATTATGGTTATGATCATTCTGGTTACGATCATCCTGGATTCAATCATGCTGGTTACGATAATTATAGTTATGATCTTCCTGGTTACTACCATCCTAGATACAATTAGGCTGGTTACGATCATTCTGGTTAGGATCATACTGGATACAATCATTCTGGTTATGATCATTCTATATACATTCATTCTAGTTATGATCATGCTGGATACAATCATTTTGGATACAATCATTTCTAGATAAGATCATTATAGTTATGATTGCTAGTTACAGTTGATGGTTGTGATTTATATTTACAATTGATGGATACATTACAATACAATCTGATAAGGATTATCTACCATGATACTTTGAAGATAAATCTGATATGATTCATTCTTAATCGACACCATTTCATTCCATTTTTTCTACCAGAATATGATTGTTTTTTAAAAACAATAGATGTCTCATTTTCAATCGGAATCACATTTCATTAACATCACCTTTCCATCTGTACCACATTCATTGGCCCAAAATTTCCATCGGTAAAACTTCTATTACATTCACCATGAATCTAATTTTTTTTGAAACACAATCGATCCAATTTGGATACAATTGTTTTCAGATTATTTAGATAAACAATCTGAATACGATTGTTTTCTGATTAGAAGCATTTCTTTTACTACCCCTTTCTTCTATCTAGCATTCATCACAATTTCACACATCAACTCGTTATATATATGAAATAAAAACCCAAAAATCATTGTCACAATTAACATGGTTTTGATTCTATTCATAAAAAATGCAAAACAATTGTTTCCACAAAACATTGTGATGTGATTTCCTTTCTTCAAAACATAAATTTACAAAAAAAATATAACACCTAAACCTTCATCACCTTAACCATATACTAGGTCCCACCACATGTATATTTAGAGGTAATTCCAAATTGGGGTGTCTAACCAAAATGAAAATAAGTTTGTCTTTCAACAGAATCACATAAATGGTGTGTTCTTAACTATCTTCCATTACTTATTCATATGAGTTGAGTTTGTGAAATAATATTTAGAGGATCTAGAATATAAAAAAGATAAGTATGTTTAATTGATAAAAAATATTTTATTAAAGAAAACCATAGATTCAACCACTCTTTTTGGTCAATCCACCTTGGGATTCTACAAGATATGTCATCTAAATTTCAAATTCACTTTACTAAATACAAAATTTATTCATTGATGTTTATATCATAACAATAAATGTCTTTTTATTAAAAAATTATTCGATTGTGTTATATAAGATTCAACAATATATTTGTGGATTGAAGAATGATTATATGAGTTGGAATATTCATTTTTATTATTCAATTAAGAAAAATTATTTTCATGAAAAATTTTAAAAAGACGTCTAGTGGTTCTATAGTGTTTCTAGTATTACATGGGGATGAAATTATTCATATTAAAATTATATATTTTCATTAATTTCTATAAATATTTGGTTGGATAAATACATCTCATTGAAATTAAATAGTGAATTTGTATATATAATAAACATGATGAGATTTAGAAATAGATCTATGAGGTTTCATTGACTGATTCATGGTATATTCATTGGTAATTCTTTAAATAATTTTACCATTGGGTACTTCATAAATGGCTCATTACAATTATTCCATGAGGGATATGTTATAGTAAAATTAAAGATCCATCTATGGATTTAAAAATGATTGATATAATTCCTTGTGCATATTCTATAAGTTCTATCATGAATGCCATTTCTTATACTCAGTCTAATGTAACGTATCCTGCAATCATAATTAATATATAATTGTCCAATCCAAGTCAATGTATCTATATTGTAGTTAATAAATTATTTATGTATTTGAGAACAAATAGGATATGTCCATAATCATTAGAGGAGTGTATGTTCTCAGGGTAAGGGGTCACACTATGTGTAGTCTCTAATATGATAATGATGACATAATATCATAATTAGTAATCATTTTTTTATTAAATAGAAGAGCATTCAGTTAGAAAAATGATAATCACACCATAGTGGTGAACTCAATAACATTGATATATTGCGTCATTAAAACATATGTTGTGAAGGAAGATATTTTGATGAAGAAGTCCATTTCTACACAAGATTTGTCTCCATAAATATTGAGTTCTATTGAGTTTCAATATTAAAAAAATAGATACATTTTTTAGGGTAAAGGAACTCTATTTCACCTAATTAAAAAACACATTCATTAAAAATGCCATCTCATTTGAGAGATCACAGAGAGCGCCAATTCTAGGATATGTTGGGTGGCTATAAATACCGTTGAATTATATTCATTTATAAAACCATTAATACATTAGACTGATTAATTTCATGTTAAATTTTATAGTATATAGTAAATAGGAGATGGATGAAATGGTTAAATAAGGTATCGTGGTTTTATACTAAAAGAAAATATATATTTATCACTAATTAATTCATATATGTTGTATTTTATTTTACCTAAATTGTTGAATGATAATATCCCCGAACATAATGGCTTCGAGTTTTTTCATAAACAATTATAACTACAAAATCTTATGCATTGTGATAATATGTCAGTATTAGAATATGTAGTTGTAATAACTAGGCCCCGCTGATAGCACAAACACCACGCCTTATCATAGCCATCAGGTCCTGGCCTGCTAGGTACCACCAGTTTCCCCACAGACACATGGTCCCCACCTAGGGGCCCATGCACATTCTTGAACGGGTCATCTAACTAATCATAGTCACCGCTGGCGAAAAAATTTCCATTCTATTGTGATTTGTTCTCAGTCACACACACCCTGGGAAACATCCCATAATATCACCCATTTTTATCACTACTCCAGGCCAAGCATGATTAACTATTGAGTTGTAATCTAGTAGACTCTTGAAAGAAAGGTTCATCTTGTTGACATTAGTCATATCATTTAGTAATTTAACTCTTTATCATTATTGAGTGTTATAATCACCCACTTTGAAAACACAACATCCTCATTGTGGACCCTACATCACAATTCAGGCTGTGTAGTGCACTTATGGCTAGGTTTCTCCTCTAACACCAAATGTGACAACTGGTTCCTAGTGACAATAGATACAACCCGCCATAATAGGGACGTCAAGTCCTTGCCTTCCATGTACCACCAGTTTCCCCACAGACAAGTGGTCCCAACCCAAGTTCCCAGCCACATGTATGAACGAGTCATCTAACTAATGATAGTCCCCACATGCCAACACATGTCCTTTCTAGTGTCCTTTGTCCTCACTAACACACATCTGGGGAATCATCCCATAAGGTCACCCATCTTGATTACTAATCCTGGACAAGCACGATTAACTATGGAGTTGTAATCAGGTAGGTTCCTGAAAGAAAGGTTCATCTTGTTGACATTAGTCATATCATTTAGTCATTTAACCATTTATCATTATGGGGTGTTAAAATCACCCCACTTTTAAAACATAATGTCCTTGTTGAGGACCCTATATCACATTTCAGGCTGTGCATTGCACTTATGGATGGGATTCTCATCTGACACCAAATGTGAAAAATGGGTCCTGGTGCAACACATACTACCCACCATAACATGGACGCTAGGTCCTGGCCTGCCAGGTTCCACCAGTTTCCCCACAGACAAGTGGTCCCCACCCAAGGTCCCACCAACATCCCTGAACGGGTCCTCTAACTAATGATAGTCCCCATAGGCAAACACATGTCCATTCTACTAGGCTTTTTCTTCATTCACACACATCCTGGGAAACATCTCTGAAGGTTACCCATCTTGATCACTACACCTGGCCAAGCACGATAAACTATGGAGTTGTAAATAGGTAGGCTCCCGAAAGAAAGGTGCATCTTGTTGACATTAATCATATCATTTATTCAGTTATCCATTTATCATTATGGGGTGTTACAATCACCCACCTTTAAAACACAACATCCTCGTTGTGCACCCTACATATCAATTCAGGTTGTGCACTGTACTTATGGCTGGGATTCTCCTCTGACACCAAATGTGACAACTAGGTCCCGGTGACAACACATACTACCCACCATAACATGGAAATCAGGTCCCAGCCTGCCAGGTGCCACCAGTTTCCCTAGAGACACGTGGTCCCCACCCAAGGTCCCACAAACATGCCTGAACGGGTCATCTAACTAATGATAGTCCCCATAGGCCTACACATGTCCTTTCTACTATGTTTTTCTCACACATTAACATCCTGGGAAACTTCCCAGAAGGTCACCCGTCTTAATCACTACTCTTGTCCAATAAAAATTAACTATAGATTTGTAATCAGGTAGTCTTCTAATAGAAATGTTCATATTGTTGACATTAGTCATATAATTTAGTCATTTAACCATTTATCATTCTTGGGTGTTACCATCTCCCCAATTTTAGATCACAACGTCCTCGTTGTGGACCATACATCACAATTCACGTTTTTCACTGCACTTATGGCTAGGCTTCTCCTCTGACACCAAATGTGACAACTCGGTCCTAGTGAAAACACATACTATCTACTATAACATGGACGTCAGGTCCTGGCCTGCTAGTTACCACCAGTTTCCCCACAGTCATGTGGTCCCCACCGAATGTACTACCCATATTCCTGAACGGGTCATCTAATTATTGATAGGCCCCATAGGCCCACACATGTCCTTTATACTATGTTTTGTCCTCACTCACACACATCCTGGGAAACTTCCCAGAAGGTCACCCATCTTAATCACTACTCTTGTACAATCACGATTAACAATAAATTTTTAATCAGTTAGGATCCCGAAATAAGGTTCATCTTGTTGACATTAGTCATATAATTTATTCATTTAACCCTTTATCATTATTGGGTGTTACAATCACCCTAATTTTAAATCAAAACATCCTCGTTGTGGACCCTACATCACAATTCATGTTGTGAACTGCACTTATGGCTGGGCTTCTCCACAGAAACCAAATGTGACAACTGGGTCCTAGTGACAACAAATACTACTCGCTATAACATGGACGTCAGGTCCTGGCCTGCCAATTACCACCAGTTTCCCCAAAGACACGTGGTCCCCACCCAATGCCCCACCCACATTACTGAATGGGTCATCTAACTAATGATATTCCCCATAGTCCAACACATTTCCTTTCTACTATTCATTGTCCTCACTCACACACATCCTAGGAAACATCCCATAAGGTCACCCATCTTACTCACTACTCATGTACAATCATGATTACCTACGGAGTTGTAATCTGGTAGGCTCCCAAAATAAAGGTTCAACTTGTTGAAATTAGTCATATAATTTAGTCATTTAACCATTTATCATTATTGGGTGGTATAATCACCCCACTTTTAAATCAAAATGTCCTCGTTGTGGACCCTACGTCACAATTCAGGTTGTGCACTTCACTTATGGTTGGGCTTCTCCTCAGACACCAAATGTGACAACTGGGACCTGGTAACATCACATACTACCCTCCATAACATGGATTTCAGGACCTGTACTTCCAGTTACCACCAGTTTCCCCACAGACATGTGGTCCCCACCCAATGTCCCACCCACATGCCCAAATGGGTCATATAACTAATGATAGTCTCCATAGGCCAACTCATTTCCTTTCTACTATGCTTTTTCCTCACTCACACACATCCGGAGAAACTTCCCATAAGATCACCAATCTTAATTACTACTCTTGTCCAAGCACGATTAACTATGGAGTTATAATCAGGTAGGATCCTAAAAGAAAGGTTCGTGTTGTTGAAATTAGTCATATCATTTAGTCATTTAACCCTTTATAATTATGGGGTGTTACAATCACCCCACTTTTAAATCACAACATCCTCATTGTGGACCCTACATCATAATCCAGGCTATGCACTGCACTTACGGCAAGGTTTCTCCTCTGACAACAAATGGGACAACTGGGTCCAAGTGACAGCACATACTACCCACCATAACATGGACGTCAGGTCCTGGACTACTAGTTACCAAAATTTCCCCATAGACACGTGTTCCCAACCCAATGTCCCACCCACATTCTTGAACATGTCATCTAACTAGTGATAGTCCCCATATTCCAACACATGTCCTTTCTAGTGTGCTTTGTCCTCACTCAAACACATACCGGGTAACATCCCAGAAATTCAACCATATTGATCACTACTCCTGGCCATGCATGATTAACTATGGAGTTGTAATCAGGTAGGATCTCGAAAGAAATGTTCATCTTGTTGACCTTAGTCATATCATTTTTTTCATTAAACCCATTATCATTATGGGGTGTTACAAGCACTCCACTTTTAAAACACAACGTCCTCATTATGGACCATACATCACATTTCAGGTTGTGCACTGCACTTATGGATGAGCTTCTCCTAAAACACCAAATGTGACAACTTGGTCCATATGACAACACATACTACCCACCAAAACATGGACATCAGGTCCTGGCCTTCCAAGTACCACCAATTTCCCCACATACAAGTGGTCTCCACCCAAGGTCCCACCCACATGCCTGAACAAGTCATCTAACTAATGATAGTTCCCAGAGGCCAACACATATCCTTTCTATTGTGCTTTTTCCTCACTTACAAACATCCTGGGAAACATCCCAGAAGGTCCCCCATCATGATCACTACTCCAGGACAAGCACGATTAACAATTGTGTTTTAATCAGGTATACTCTTGAAAGAATGGATCATCATGTTGAAATTATTCATATCATTTTGTAATTTAACACCTTATCAGTATGGGGTGTTATAATCACCCCCTTTTAAAACACAACGTCCTCATTGTGGACCCTACATCACAATTCAGGCTATGAAGTGAACTTATGACTGGGTTTCTCCTCTAACACCAAATGTGACAACTCGGTCCTGTTGACAACACATACAACCTACCATAACAGTGATGTTAAGTACTGGTCCCCACCCACATGCCTGAACGTGCCATCTAACTAATGATAGTTCCCACAAACCAACACATATCCTTTCTGTTGTGCTTTTTCCTCACATACACACATCCTGGGAAACATCCCAGAAGGTCCCCCATCATGATCACTACTCCAGGGCAAGCACGATTAACAATTTTGTTGTAATCAGGTATATCTTTGAAAGGAAGGTGCATCTTGTTGACAGTAGTCATATCATTTAGTAATTTATGTCCTTCTCATTATGGGGTGTTATAATCACCCCCTTTTAAAACACAACGTCCTCGTTGTGGACCCTACATCACAATTCAAGCTATGCGGTGAACTTATGGCTGGGTTTCTCCTCTAACACCAAATGTGACAGCTGGATCCTGGTGACAACACATACGACCTACCATAATAGTGACGTCAAGTCCTGGCCTGCCATGTTCCACCAGTTTCCCCACAAACAAGTGGTCCCCACCCAAGGTCCCACCCACATGCATGAACGAGTCATCTATCTAATTATAGTACCCACAGGACAACACATGTCCTTTCTAGTGTCCTTTGTCCTCACTAACACACATCCAGGGAATCTTCCAAGAAGGTCACCAATCTTGATCACTACTCATGGGCTTGCACGATTAAGTATGAAGTTTTAATTAGGTAGGCTCCTGAAATAAAGGTTCATATTTTTGACATTAGTCATATCATTTATTCATTTAACCCTTTATCATTATGGGATATTACAATCACCCCACTTTTAAAATACAACGTCCTTGTTGTGGACCCTACATCACAATTCTGGCTATGCACTGCACTTATCTATGGGCTTCTCATATGACACCAAATGCGAAAACTGGGTCTTGGTGCAACACATACTACCCACCATAACATGGACGTCCGGTCCTGGCCTGCCAGGTACCACTAGTTTCCCCACATACATGTGGTCCCCACCCAAGGTCCCAGAAACATGCCTGAACTGTCGTCTAACTAATGATAGTCCCCATAGGCCAAGACATGTCCATTCTACTGTGATTTTTCCCCACTCATACACATCCTCAGAAACATCCCTGAAAGTCACCCATCTTGATCACTACTCCTGGCCAAGCATGACTAACTAAGGAGTTGTAATCATGTAGGCTCCTGAAAGAATGGTGCATCTTGTTGACATTAGTCATATCATTTATTCAGTTAACCATTTATCATTATGGGGTGTTACAGTCACCCCACATTTAAAACACAACGTCCTCATTGTGGACCCTACATCTCAATTCAGGTTGTGCACTGCACTTATGGATGGGCCTCTCCTCTGACACAAAATGTGACAACTAGGTCCTGGTGACAACACATACTACCCACCATAACATGGAAATCTGGTCCTGGCCTGCCAGGTACCACCAGTTTCCCCAGACACACGTGGTCCCCACCCAAGGTCCCACCGACATGCCTGAACGGGTCATCTAACTAGTAATAGTCTCCATAGGCCAACACATGTCCTTTGTAATGTTATTTATCTCACGCATACATATCCTGGGAAACTTCTCGGATGGTCACCCATCTTAATCACTACTCTTGTCCAGTCATTATTAACTATAGATTTGTAATCTGGTAGGCTCCCGATAGAAAGGTTCATCTTGTTGACATTAGTCATATCATTTATTCATTTAACCCTTTATCATTATTGGGTGTTACCATCACCCCAATTTTAAATCACAACGTCCTCGTTGTGGACCATACATCACAATTCAGGCTGTGCACTGCACTTATGGATGGGCTTCTCCTCTGACACCAAATGTGACAACTGGTTCCTGGTGACAACCCATACTATCCACCATAACATGGACGTCTGGTCCTGGCCTGTCAGTTACTACCAGTTTCCCCACATACACATGGTCCCCACCAAATGTCCCACCCATATACCTGAACGGGTCATCTAACTATTGACAGTCCCCATAGTCCCACACATGTCCTTTCTACTATTATTTTTCCTCACTCACACACATCCTGGGAAACATCCCATAAGGTCACCCATCTTAATCACTACTCTTGTACAATCATGATTAATAATGGAGTTTTAATCAGGTAGGCTCTGGAAATAAAGATTTATCTTGTTGACATTAGTCATATAATTTAGTCATTCAACCCTTTATCTTTATTAGGGGTTACAATCACCCCACTTTTAAATAAAAATGTCCTAATTATAGACCCTACATCACAATTCAAGTTGTGCACTGTACATATGGCTAGGCTTCTCCTCAGACACAAAATGTGACAACTAGGTCCTGATGATAACACATACTACTCGCCATAACATGGACATCAGGTCCTGGCCTTCCAGTTACCACCAGTTTCCCTAGAGACACATGGTCCCCACCCAATATCACACCCACATGCCTCAACAGATCATCTAAATAATGATATTCCCCATAGGCCAACACATTTCCTTTCTACTGTTCTTTGTCCTCACTCACACACATCCTTGGAAAATTCCCAGAAGGTCACCCATCTTACTCACTACTCTTGTACAATCACGATTAACTATGGATTTGTAATAATTTAGGCCCCCAAAATAAAGGTTCACCTTATTGACATTAGTCATTTAACCATTTATTATTATCGGGTGTTTCATTCACCCCACTTTTATATCAAAACGTCATAATTGTGGACCCTACATCACAATTCAGTTTGTGCACTGAAATTATGGCTGGACATCTCCTCTGACACCAAATGTGACAACTGGGACCTAGTGAAATCACATACTACCCGTCATAACATGGACGTCAAGACCTGGACTTCCAGTTACCACCAGTTACCCACAGACATGTGGTCCCCCCCAATGTCCCACCCACATGCCTAAACAGTTCATCTAACTAATGATAGTCTCTATAGGCCAACACATTTCCTTTCTTCTATGCATTTTCCTGACTCACACACATCCTGCGAAACATCCCAAAAGGGCACACATCTTAATTACTACTCTTGTCCAAGCACGATTAACTATGGAGTTGTAATCAGGTAGGCTCCTGAAAGAGAGTTCATGTTGTTGACATTAGTCATATCATTTAGACATTTAACCGTTTATAAATATGGGGTGATGCAATCACCCACCTTTTAAATCACAACGTCCTCGTTGTGGACCCTACATCACATTTCAGGCTGTGAACTACACTTATGGCTGGGTTTCTCCTCTGAAACCAAATGGGACAACTGGGTCCAAGTGACAGCACATACTACCTTCCATAACATGGACGTCTGGTCCTGGCCTACCAGTTACCAACAGTTTCCCCACAGACATGTGTTCCCAACCCAAGGTCCCACTCACATGCCTGAACGGGTCATCTAACTAATGATAGTCCCCACAGGCCAACACATGTCCTTCATATTGTGCTTAGTCCTCACACACACATATACAATGTAACATCCCATAAGGTCAACCATATTGATCACTACTCCTGGCCAAGCATGATTAACAAAGGAGTTATAATTAGGTAGGATCCCGAAAGAAAGGTGCATCTTGTTGACATTAGTCATATCATTAAGTCATTAAACCCTTTATCATTATGGGGTGTTATAATCACTCCACTTTTAAAACACAACGTCTTCACTGTGGACCATACCTCACATTTCAAGCTATGCACTACACTAATGGTTGGGATTCTCCTCTAACACCAAATGTGACAACTAGGTCCGGGTGACAACACATATTACCTTCCATAACATGGGCATCAGATCTTGGCCTTCCAGGTACCACAAATTTCCCTACAGACACGTGGTCCCCACCCAAGGTCCCACCCACATGCCTGAATGGGTCATCTAACTAATGATAGTTCCCACAGGTTAACACATGTCCTTTCTATTGTGCTTTTTCCTCACATACACCCATCCTAGGAAACATCCCAGAAGGACCCCCATCTTGATCACTACTCCAGGCCGAACCCACATAACGAACTAATGATAGTCCCCACAGGTCTACACTAATCCTTTCTAGTGTGATTTGTCCCCACTCACACACATCCTGGGAAACTTCCCAGTAGGTCACTCATCTAGATAACTACTCCAGGCCAAGCACACATAACAATGGATTTGTAATCAGGTATGCTCCAGAAAGAATGGTGAATATTGTTGACATGAGTCATATCATTTAGTCAATTAACCCTTTATCATTATGTGGTGTTATAATCACCCCCGTCAATTAAAGCGCAGTGTCTTCATTCATGGTGACGACACATACTACCTGCCATAACATGGATGTCAGGTCTTGGCCTGCTAGGTACCACTAATTTCCCCACAGACACGTAGTCCCCACCCAAGGTCCCACCCCCATGCCTGAACGGGTCATCTAACTAATGGTAGTTCCCACAAGCCAACACATGTCCTTTTTGGTTTTCTTTGTCCTCACTCGCACCCATCCTGGGAAACTTCCCAGAAGGTCCCCCACCGAGATCACTACTCCAGCCGAAGCCCGCTTAACTAACTAATGATTGTCCCCACAGGCATACACATGTCCTTTCTAGTGTTCTTTGTCCTCACTCACACACATTCTGGGAAACATCCCAGTAGGTCACTCATCTTGATCACTACTCCAGGCCAATCACGCTTAACTATGGAGTTGTAATCAGGTAGGCTCGAGAAATCAAAGTGCATCTTATTGACATGAGTCGTATAATTTAGTCATTTAACCCTTTATCATTTTTGGGTGTTACAATCACCCCCCCTTTAGAGCACAATATCCTCTTTGTGTTCCCTACATCACAATTCAGGCAGTCCACCGCACTTAAGCCAGGGTTCCTCCTCTGACCCCAAATTTGAAAACTCGGTCCTAGTTACTACACATACACCCCTCCATAAGCTTTTCATTGTGTCTTGGCCCACATGGTACCACTAGTTGCCTCATAGACACGTGCTCCCATCCTAGGGGCCCACCCACATGCCTTAATGACTCTTCTGACAAATGATAGTCCCAGTTGGCCAACACATGTCCTTTCCAGTGTGCTTTGTCCTCACTAGCACTCACCTTGGAAATATTCCCAGAAGGTCACCCATCCTAATCAGTACTCCATGCCAACCACACTTAACTGTCGAGCTCGAATCATGTAGGCTCTCGAATGAATGGTGCACCTTGTTAACATGGGTCATATCATTTATTCATTTAACCCTTTATCGTTATGGGGTGTTACAGTAGTAGTCTAAAGAGATAATAATTTTGAACTTATTATTTATATAGAATAAAAAATCTTATATGACAGAATATCATATTGTCACTGAATAAATGTAGTGGTGTATACATATTAGAAGTGCTTTTCTACTTGATGTTAGAGATATAAAAAATATGAAAACCATTATACTTTTATTCCATTCATACATATAACATGAGGCTTAGAAAATTAGTGGTGGGTTGGATATGTTTTTAAAAATGTCTTTGGTAGGAATTCAACTAAGATTGAATATTTTCACTCATATAATGGGAAAAAAATTTCCCCTTGATTGAATTAGATAGAGGGAATCCATTTTAAGTATTAGTTGGTTCATATATGATTAGTTCAACTACATGGATGATGGAGATGTGGTGATCACATTGTAAAGACCTGTAAAATTCAAGGAAATTTTTTATTTTCTTAATTTTCTTTGAAATTTTATAAGAACACAGTTTCTGACGGCACCTGATTCTGAGGCCCGGTGTGCCCGGAATCATTTTCCGAAGTCTGGCTCGGGTACGTTCAGTGAACGAATGAGCGGGTTTTTCTAACTTTTGAACCAGTGCTCAGAATCGAATTCCTAGGGCACCGATGGAATCGCAGCGCCGGTATTTTCTTAGAAATTCCATTTCCGGAGTTTCATTTGCTCGGGTGTGCATTTTTAATTTTTTGTGTTTACGATTAGAAATTAAATAAAGTGGTGCGACAACTTTATTTTATTTCACTTAAAGCCTCTTAAGCTAAGTTATAGCGGATAGGGTGGAACTCAAAATATCCTACCCTCTTCGTAGGATATTTGTGAGGTGGGGCCCGCACGAGCCCCACCGTTTCTTTTCCTCTAAGTAACGCACCCGCAAAAACCCCTTTTAATTGAAAGTCAACCGATGCATTTTTTTAAATTATTAACGCCCCTATTAATTGGGCAGTTAAGTCATTACCATTAATTCATCGAATTAATGGTTCGTTTCTTAACTTTGTTTTTCATTTGTTGGCATAAGAATAAAATAAGACCAACGCATGTGGGTGGCTTGTTGAGAGGTTTTGGAGAAACTCTAAGTTATTCATCCTCCTCCACGAAGAACGCGAAGAACGCGAAGAACGCGAAGAATGTCGAACCCTCGGAGATCGACGATGCGACGCCGTGTACCGTAATGCCAACGATCCTCCTTCCGTGACGTTTCATCCGCGACGATCCTTCCCCACGACAATCTTCGATCATAAACCGATTGAGGTAGGGGATTACAGACCTTTTTAATTTCCTTTGTGGATTTTATCCTCAACATGGGTTTAATTGGTGCAATTAAATCTGTGTGTTTTCTTTAACCCTCGGAGATCATCGACACGATGCCGTGTACCGCGACGACGTGACACCCCTTCCGCGACGCGACGATCCTCTTCCTTCATGGCGGTCAATTCCACGAAGAACTCATGTTCGACGACTATGATGAGGTAGGGGTTTGATTCATTTAAATCTTTGTGATTTATACCTTCGGCGTTTGATTAAAATTGTTGTGAGACTTTTAAGAACTCTAACGTGGTGGGTGTGGACTAACGAACAAATCCGAACCCACCGCCCCTTTCGTTCTTGGTGTGTGAAACAGCGGACGTCAAAAAAACAAGCCGCACGGGTGATGAGAGGTCCTCCCAGTGAAGGACGGACCCCAGGAGGGCCTTTGGTGAAGACGGAGTGAAATTTTGACCACCGGAACTCGTTCGGTGGTCCGCGGAGTAGCCCGCCGGCACACCTCACCGGCATGGCGGCTCCGGCGGCAGGAGGCGGCGGCGCCCGGCGCGCTGCCAGAAGGAACCGTCGTGGCTGAAACTGTGGCGGCAGCACGCGGTCTCGTGACCGCGTGGGACCAGAGGGGAACGAGACATGGCAGCCTGGCCGCGTCCGCTGGCAAGGGCAGCCCCACGCGGGGCCGCGGTTCCCTCACGCGGCAGCAAGCCCCCCGCTCTGCTCGGCCGTAACCGGCCGAGCCGACCCATCTGGCGACTGGAGCGCGCAATTGCCAGCCAGGCCGGGTCACGCCATCCGGGTCGGGTCGACCCGGGTCGGGCCGACCTAGGGGGGTTGGTTCTAGTCGGTCTGGGCCTAGACCCCCCGTTTTCGGACCCTTTTCGGTATGTCGCCCATAAGTTGAGCTACGGGCCTCCGATTGACGTACTGTCAGCGGCGATGCGATCATTGGACCAAGAAGGTCGTTTTGACATATCACTTTCATGGTTTTAGAATACTTTGGGATCGGCCGGGTTGGTTCGTACACGAAACCAACCGGGCCCTCAGAGCGGAAACGCTCATAACTTGAGCTCTGGACGTCCGATTGACGTGTCGTTGACTTTGATGGATTACGCTAAGTGAAACGTATCTTTTGGCTTAAACCGCCCGAGGTTTGGACATAGGTGGAGTACGGTCGGTTTGGTTTTGACTTAAAAACCAACCGGGCCCCTGGGACGAAAAATCCAATAACTCTCAGACAGGGCGTCCGATTGACGTGCCGTCTGCGACGTTGAGTTCCTGTTGAGGATACAAAACATTTGGATACATCAACTCCGGACTATGTGTCAGTGGATGTTTCAGCCTTTCCGCTCATGGAGTGGATCCTCCCGAACAAGCTTGCTGTGTGCGGGAACCCTAGAGCTGGTTGCAACTACGACGACGACGACGACGACTGTACAGAGATACTCAGTTGATTCGACGGTGACGACTACAACACTCAGTGATCCTACGTGGATCAGTGCTATGGATCATGTGTGGGTCCGATCCTATGTGGGTCTGCGCTCAGCGTTCTTGTGTGGGCCAGCGCCTACATATCCTGTGTGGGTCTGATCCTATGTGGGTCTTTACGGGGGTTAGTTACCTATCGATCCTGTGTGGGTCAGATCCTTTGTGGGTCATTGCGGGGGTTAGTACCTATTGATCCTTTGTGGGTCTCAGGGATTAGATGAATCAGTGGAAATATCAAATCATCTCTATCGTCATACAAAGAAGTATTATTGTGTGATCCGAATCCTGTTTTGCTTTCATTTGTGGATTGTGTTGTGCTATCCTGTGTGGATTTAGGTTTTGATTTCCTGTGTGGACTGGGTTGTACATGGGCTCGGATGTTGGAGCCGAACGAGAATTTATGACATAGGTATATGTATGGGAATATACCTATGAAGTGTCGGATGATACTTCGTGATTGTATCTTTCTTTTTTGGTTTATCCTTTTTGGATTCTAAGAGACCTTCGGGGGTCTCAGGGTCCCTACAGAGTATCTTATACTCACCCCTGCACAGGCTATGCCTGCACTACATTATGTTGGTTGCAGACGACAGACAGCGCTGATCGTGGTTGAGGCTTGCGGAGCAGGACAGTACCTGGAGGTGGACCATTGGGCGAGACGTACTCGGAGCAGACGGTTGGACCCGAGGAGCTGTGGAGGCTATCTGTTCTCACCCTTCAGGTGGGACTTCTAGTGGACAGCTCGACGTTGCGACTTTACTTTCAGTTGCTGTTTTCCCTTTCGAGTTGTACTTTACTTTCAATTGATGTTTTCCCTTTCGAGTTGTAGTTTACTTTCAGTTTGGGTTTGTATACTGGCCCACTTACTTTTCCACACTTACTATTGTACTCAGTTTTTACTGAGTGTTTACTTCTACTACTTTCTTGCTCTGTGGTGTTTGTTTACTTTACAAAGGCAATGACTTCCCTTTTACCGGGATTTACGCCTTGGTGCTAGTCGCCAGCCCCTGGCCTATGGAAGGCGGGCTTGGGGTAGTCATGGCACGGGCCCCGAGGACGGGTTGTGACAAATTGGTATCAGAGGAGTTCTGTTCTACCGCAGAACTTTGGACTCTGATCTTTTTCTATGTGAAGTAATAGTGTTAAGCATATTGGGTGTGGTTATCAGTCTAGGGAGTCCAGTGTTGGTGCGGTGGCCGACGTATCCGTACACCAGGACCCTGACTTCTGATTTTGGACTTAATGCACGAAAACATTGATTGAAAGTGTGTTTCATGTTTTCTTTGTGATTACATTGTGTCAGCTCACCATGTATACTATTCTGACCGTGGCGCACCTGTCTCTTTTCACTATGGCCCCACGACGGCAGCCAGCTAGGGTTCCGAGAGTTGTATGTGACGACAACCCACTGAGCGACGAGGCTTCGGTACAAGGCCCTTTGATAGCTGAGGCACTGGAGATACCTCTACTCGCCGAGCCACCGATGCTTCCAGCCCCAGCCGCTAAGGATGCATGTCGCCTTAGTGGACTGCAGGAGTTCCAGCACCAGCGACCGCCCAGGTTCCGTGTGGAGACAAACCCCCAGGCAGCCGAGGACTGGCTGGAGGCAGTGGTATGAGTTTTCCGGTTAGTGAGGACACCAGTAGACCTCATGGTGATCCTCGCAGCGAGCCTACTGCACGCAGCAGCGGGCCGATGGTGGAGCTTGATGCTCCAGGTGCACGATGAGGCATCTCATCTCTGGATAGATTTTGAGAGCCTCTTCCACTCAGAGTTCGTCCCAGCCACCCTCCTTGCGGTGCGCATCCAGGAGCTTCTTCAACTGCGGCAGGGCAGCTTGACGGTCGCCCAGTACTCGGCGAGATTTACTGATCTCTCGCGCTACTCAACAGACATGGTACGGTACCCATTCTTCCGGGCCCGGACCTTTGAGCAGGGATTGAGACATGAGATCAGGGCATCGCTGATCTCCCTCAGCATTCCGACTCAGGAAGGAGTACTGGAGCGAGCCCTTTTGATCGAGAGCTTTCTTGCTCAGCCTTCATCAGCGGCAAGACCCACCGCAGGGCGGCATGTAGCAGAGTCTTCTGCAGCAGGCAGTCGACGGATGACTCATGGGTCCAGGCAGACCAGACCCTTAGGTAGATGACCTCAGGACACTGGCTCAGCTGTGTGGGGCACATAGCACGGAGCCAGTCTTTCGAGAGGCAGACAGTGCTACGCATGCGGCGGGCAGGGCCACATGGCTCATGACTTCTTGACCCGTCGTACCGAGGAGCAGCAGACGGTTGAGGGGACACTGAGGCTGAGGCAGAGGGTCGAACGTGGCGGTCTGCAGGGAGTAGGCGGACGAAACAGAGGAGCTGGCCGAGCAGCAGGTGGTGGGCGACGCTTTGAGGCTCTACCACCACCACCACCAGGAGGTCCTCCCCGACCAAAGGGAGCTGGCGGGCAGAGACAGGAACAACTGTAGGCAGTGGAGGCCTATGACCATGGCGCGCCCAAGATGATTCGAGGTACTATCTCTTTCTATTCCACCCTTGCTGCAGTTCTTATAGACACAGGAGCGAGTCATTATTTCATAGCCGCTGCCCTTTTTCGGAGCTCAGAGATTCTGACAGAGTCGTTGGCTCGATCCTTGCGGCTAGAGACTCCTACAGGAGCAGACTCGACGATTACGCACTGGTGCCGGTAGTGTGAGCTTACTCTAGGATGCGAGAGCTTCGGCTGGGATCTTCTTGTAGCGGCGTCGAGGCCTTACGACGTCATATTGGACATGGATTGGTTATCTACAGTCCATGCTTAGATGGACTGTATTAGGCGCAAGGTGCGATGTGTACACACCGACGGGAGTAGTTTCACCTTCACCGGCGAGAAGGGAGCCTTCACAGCACAGGATGGACTTCCGCAGAGAAGGAGACAACCCATCACTCATCAATTGGATAGCCTCATCCTAGGAGCAGTTGACGTGCGGAGTCCTAGTTTTCCTGCAGTGGTGGATCTGTATGCAGACTTCTTTCCCGATGACGTTCCAAAACTACCTCTTCGCAGAGAGATAGAATTTTATATTGACCTGTACCCCGAGACAGCCCCGATATCGACTCCAGCATATCGGATGGCCCCTACTGAGCTTTGAGAGATACGTGTACAGTTGGAGGACTTGCAGGGCAAGGGATTCATCCGACCGAGTGTTTCACCCTGGGCTTCCCCGATATTGTTCGCCAAGAAGGTGGATGGGAGCTTGCGACTTTGTGTCGACTATCGTCACCTGAACCAGGTGACAGTGAGGAACAAGTATCCGCTACCAAGGATTGAAGACCTTCTCGATCAGCTCAAAGGAGCACAGTGGTTCTCAAAGATAGACCTCAGGTCAGGCTATCATCAGCTCAGAGTTTGGGACGAGGATATGCAGACGACAACCTTGAGATGTCGGTATGGCCACTACGAGTTCTTGGTTATGCCATTCGGCGTAACCAATGCTCCAACAGTGTTCATGGGCCTCATGAACAGGATCTTTCAGCCATACCTCTATCGATTTGTCATGGTCTTCATCGACGACATTTTGATATACTCGACGACTGAGGAGGAGCACACCTACCACTTGCGGTTCGTACTAGACACACTCCGGGAGCACCATATTTATGGTAAGCTCTCGAAGTGTCAGTTATGGAGATGTGAGGTCCACTTCTTGGGGCACGTCATCTCTGAGGCGGGAGTTGCAGTGGATCCTATGAAGATCGAGGCAGTGCTAGCTTGGGAGCCACCCAGGAGCGTGACGGAGGTGCGGAGTTTCTTGGGACTAGCTGGATACTACTGGAGATTTGTTCCAGATTTCTACAGAGTTGCGGCACCACTCTCAGCTTTGACGAAGAAGGGGAAACCATTTGTGTGGTCAGATAGATGTCAGAAGATCTTCTAGGAGCTGAGATAGAGATTGACCAGTGCACCTATCTTGAGGTTGCTGGAGGAGGGGGTAGGGTACGTAGTCTACTGCGATGCATCAGGGACCGGACTCAGATGTGTCCTGATGCAGGAGTGGGTGGTGATCACCTATGGATCACGTCAGTTGAGGCTGCATGAGCAGAACTATGCTACCCATGACCTGGAGTTAGCCGCAGTGGTCTTCGCTCTAAAGACATGGCAGCACTACCTGATGGGAGAGCACTTTACAGTCTTTTCTGACCATTAGAGTCTCAGGTACATCTTCTCTCCGAAGGACCTGAACCTGAGATAGCGGCGATGACTCGAGTCCCTCCAGGACTATGACTTTGAGATAGTCTATACTCATGGGAAGGGGAAAGTAGTACCCGATGCTCTCAGCAGGAGTATGGGAATTCAGCTACTTGAGGAGGCGATAGAGCAGCTAGCCGCTTTACAGATATCCTTCGTGGATAGTGATGGAGTATCCTTCCTTCAATCTCTCACAGTCACCCCTCCACTACTGTAGTGGGTCAGGGAGGCACAACGTGGGGACGCTAACTGTGAGATGCGTCGTGCACAGATATCCTCAGGACATGCACCTTATGGTTTCTCCTTTGGAGCAGAGCACAACTTCCTTTTTAGAGGACGTACCTTGGTACCAGTTGCTTTACGGGAGGAGGTGTTGTGTGAGATTCACACTTCTCCTTTGGCGGTACATCCTGGAGTGGGGAAGATGTACCAGGACCTCAGACGATAGCACTGGTGGCCAGGCATGAAGAAGGTTGTGGCAGAGTTCGTTTCTCGATGCCTCACCTGCTAGAAGGTGAAGGCAGAGCATCAGGTACCAGCAAGCATAGTACAGCCCTTGGAGGTCCCGTAGTGGAAGTGGGACAAGATATCTATGGACTTAGTGACTGGACTTCCGCGCACTTCCAGAGGTCACAACTCCATTTGGGTGATTGTCAAACGACTCACCATGTCGGCTCACTTCTTACCCATCAGAGAGCAGGGCTCAGTGGAGAGCTTGGGACGTCTCTACGTTCAAGAGATTATAGGACTTCACGGTGTGCCATCATCTATCATCTCCGATCGAGATGCTCGCTTTACTTCCCAACTTTGTAAGGGGTTGCAGGAGGCGTTCGAGACCCAGATACGTCTGAGCACCTCCTTTCTCCCTCAGAAGGATGGTCAGACGGAGAGGACCATTCAGAATCTTGAGGACATTCTCCGCGCATGTGTCCTCGACTTTGGTTGCAGCTGGGAGGACCACCTACCCTTGGTGGAGTTTGCATACAACAACAGCTACCACTCCACCATCGGGATGGCACCATATGGGGCATTTTACGGCCGACCTTGCAGATCTCCTTTGTGCTGGACATACCCTGGGGAGTCAGCACTTGTGGGACCGGTGATGGTCCAGGCCGCGACAGAGAAGGTCCAGGTCATCCAGGAGCTGATGAGGACAGCTCAGAGCCGGCAGAAGTCTTATGCTTACAGAAGGCGGAGGCCATTAGAGTTCGAGGATGGCGACCACGTCTTCTTGCGTGTCTCACCTCGACGTGGATTACAGAGATTTGGACGAGGTGGCAAGTTGTCTCCACACTTCATTGGACCATTCCAGGTCCTCAGCAAGATTGCTGAGGTGGCTTATCACCTGGCTCTACCACCTCAGTTGCACCGGGTGCGTGACGTCTTCCACGTATCCCAGCTGAGGAGATACGTGCACGACCCGACGCATATCATTGACCATGGGGAGCTGGACATTGATGATGGGGCGACTTTTTCGGAGGTCCCAGTGGAGATCGAGTATCGACAGGAGCAGGTCCTACGTGGACGGTCGATTCCTCTTGTTCACATCAGATGGAAGCATGGGAACCTCCAGGAGAGCACTTGGGAGTGGGAGGCTTAGATGTGTGCTTAGTACCCATATTTGTTTCCCTAGTTTATGATGTATCTTTATGGGGACGTAAAGCCCTAACATGGGAGTGATGTAAAGACCCGTAAAATTCAAGGGAATTTTTTTTTCTTAATATTTTTTGGAATTTTAGAAGAACGTAGTTTTTGACGACACCTAATTTCGAGGCCCGGTGTTCCCAGAATCATTTTCCGAAGTTTGGCTCGGGTACGTTCAGTGAACGAACGAACGGGTTTTTCTAACATTTGAACCGGTGCTCGGAATCAAATTCCGAGGGCACCGATGGAATCGCCGCGCCAGTATTTCCTTAGAAATGCCATTTCCGGAGTTGCGTTTGCTCGGGTGTGGTTTTTTAATTTTTTGGGGTTATGTTAAGAAATAAAATAAAGTGGTGCGATAACTTTATTTTATTTCACTTAAATCCTCTTAAGCTAAGTTGTAGCGGATATGGTGGAACTCAAAATATCCTACCCTCTTGGTAGGATATTTGTGAGGTGGGGCTCACACGAGCCCCACAGTTTCTTTTCCTCTAAGTAACGCACCCGCAAAAACCCCTTTTAATTGAAAGTCAACCGGTGCGTTTTCTTAAATTCTTAACGCCTCTATTAATTGGGCAGTTAAGTCGTTACCATTAATTCATCGAATTAATGGTTCGTTTATTAACATTGTTTTTCATTTTTTGGCATAAGAATAAAATAAGACCAACACATGTGGGTGGCTTGTTGAGAGGTTTTGGAGAAACTCTAAGTTCTTCATCCTCCTCCGCGAAAAACGTGAAGAACGCGAAGAATGCGAAGAACGCCGAACCCTCAGAGATCGACGACGCGACGCCGTGTACCACGACGCCGATGATCCTCCTTCCGCGACGTTTCTTCCGCGATGATCCTTCCCCGTGACAATCTTCGATCATCAACCGATTGAGGTAGGGGATTATGGACCTTTTTAATTTACTTTGTGGATTTTATCCTCAACATGGGTTTAATTGGTGCAATTAAATCTGGGTGTTTTTTTAACCCTCGGAGATCGTCGACGTGATGCCATGTACCACAATGACGCGACGCCCCTTCCGCGACGAGACGATCCTCTTCCTCCGCGACAGTAAATTCCATAAAGAACTCATGTTCGACGACTATGATGAGGTAGGGTTTGATTCAATTAAATCATTGTGATTTATACCTGCGGCGTTTGATTAAAATTGTTGTGAGACTTATAAAACTGCTAATGCGGTGGGTGCGGACTAACGAACAAGTCTGAACCCACCGCCCCTTTCGTTCTTGTGGTGCGAAATGGCAGACATCAAAAAAACCATCCGCACAAGAGATGAGAGGTCCTTGCAGTGATGGACGGACCCTGGGAGGGCCTTTGGCGAAGATGGTGTGAAATTATGACCACCGGAACTCGTCCGGTGGTCCGCGGAGCAGCCCGCTGGCGTGCCTCGCCGGTACGACGGCGCCGGCGGCAGGAGGCATTGGCACCCGGCGGGCCGCTGGAAGGAACTGCCACGACTGAAGTAGTGGTGGCCGAACACGGTCCCGCGATTGCGTGGGACCGGAGGGGAACGGGACGCGGCAGCCCGGCCGCATCCGCTGTAAAGTGCAGCCCCACGCAGGGCCGTGGTTCCCTCACGCGGGGGCAGCACGCCCCCCGCTCCGCTCAGCCGTAACCGGCCGAGCCGACCCACCTGGCGACCAGTCCACACCCGTGCAGGCCAGGCCGGGTCACGCCCAGGCCGGGCCGGGCCACCCCGGCCGGGCCAGGTCACGCCATCCGGGTCGGTCCGGGCCCAGACCCCCCGTTTTCGGATCCTCTTCGGTCTGTCGCCCATAACTTGAGCTACGGGCCACCGATCGACAAACCGTCAGCGGAGATGCGATCCTTGGATAGAGAAGATCATTTTTACATATCTAACTCAAGGTTTCATAATACATTGGGTTCAGCCGGGTTGGTTCATACATGAAACCAACCGGGCCCTCGGAGCGGAAACACTCGTAACTTGAGCTCCGGACGTCCGATTGACGTGCCATCGACTTTGATGGATTCCTCTGTGTGAGACGGATCTTTTGGATTACACATCATGTGGTTTGGATGCAGGTGGAGTATGGTCGGGTTGGTTTTGACTAAAAAACCAACCGGGCCCCTGGGACGAAAAAGCCAATAACTCTCAGCCCGGGCGTCCGATTGACGCGCCGTCTGCGACGTTGAGTTCCTGTTGACGATACAGAACTTTTGGATACATCAACTCCGGACTATGTGTCAGTTGATGTATCAGCCTCTCGGCTCGTGCAGCGGATCCTCCCGAACGAGCTTGATGTGTGCGGGAACCCTAGAGATGGCTGCGACTGCGACAACGGCGACGACTGTACAGAGATCCTCAGTGGATTCGACGGCGACGACTACAGAAGTCAGCGATCCTACATGGACCAGTGCTACTGATCTTGTGTGGGTCTGATCCTGTGTGGGTCAGCGCTCGGGGGTCCTGTGTGGGTCAGCGCCTACAGATCCTGTGTGGGTCCGATCCTGTGTGGGTCTTTGAAGGGGTTAGTTACCTATCGATCCTGTGTGGGGCAGATCCTTTGTGGGTCATTGCGGGGGTTAGTACCGATCGATCCTTTGTGGGTCCGACGGCTTAGATCAATCAGTGGAAATATCTGATCATCTCTATCGTCATACAAATAAGTATTCATGTGTGAGCTGAATCCTATTTTTATTTCCTTTGTGGATTGTGTTGTGCTATCCTGTGTGGATTTATGTTTTCCTTTCTTGTGTGGACTGGGTTGTACATGGGCTCAGATGTTGGAGACGAACGAGAATTGATGACTTAGATATATGTATGGGAATATACCTAAGCAGTGTCGGATGTTACTTTGTGATTGTATCTTTCCTTTTTGGTTTATTCTTTGGGGGTTCTGGGAGACCTTAGGGGGTCTCGGGGTCCCTACTGAGTAGCTTATACCCACCCCTGCACGGGCTATGCCCGCACTACGTTGTGTTGGTTGCAGACGACGGACAGCGCTGATCGTGGTTGAGGCTTGCGGAGCAGGACAGTACCTGGAGGTGTACCACTGGGCGGGACGTACTCGGTGCGGACGGTTGGACCCGAGGAGCTGTGGAGGATATCTGTACTCACCCTTTAGGTGGGACTTCCAGTGGACAGCTCGACGTTGCAGATTTACTTTCAGTTGTTGTTTTCCCTTTCGAGCTGTAATTTACTTTCAGTTTTTGTTTTCCCTTTCAAGTTGTACTTTACTTTCAGTTTGGGTTTGTATACTGACCCACTTACTTTTCCGCACTTACTGTTGTACTCAGTTTTTACTTAGTGTTTACTTCTACTTCTTGCTTGCTCTGTGGTGTTTGTTTACTTTACAAAGGCAATGCCTTCCCTTTTACCGGGATTTACGCCTTGGTTCTAGTCGCCAGCCCCTGGCCTATGGAAGGCGGGCCTGGGGTAGTCACGGAACGGGCCCCGAGGACGGGTCGTGACACACAAACACTAGATTAATGAAATTTGTTGTATTTATTGACCAAGAAATATGTTTTCAAGAAATTAGTAATTTGTGATATTAACTCTACAGGATTAATATTATTCTATATGCAGTGGTCACTCAATTTCATGTATAAGTTGATTATGCTGCTATACATATAATTTATATGATATATATATTGGATCATAATATAGTTGTATATGTATATTCGATGACACAATACAAAAGGGGGTGAATGGTATGTTTAAAAAATATGTATGAAACACTTACTAAAGTACTTAAATTAATAGATCTTAAAACAAATAAAATTCACAATCAATACAATAGACCATATAGGTCTTGGATAGGATGGAAATACAGAGATGTAAATCTACATGTAACGTAAAAAAATTGTTTTTTATTTGAATGAAATTATCAGATTAATAAAAATGTTAATGATCCTACCATATTGCATATCTATTCTCTTAGGACAATATGAATCGTAATTGAATCAAGTAAAATTGAATTGAATATTCTATGAAAGAGGAATCAATAAAATTCTCTTTCTAAAACAAATAGTTGTGGAAATGTAAAAGTATTACAATTATTTTAACCCCAAGTGAAGGGTATCATTTCACCTATGATAGATGATTTTTCTTACCTCCACCTTGGTAATCCCTCAATACGATGATTGACATTTCTTTCTTACTATACCCTGATTTCCTTGATTAAGAAGGTAATCGACACCTCTATCCTTCATGAAATTGAAGGCCCTCGATACAGTGATCGGCAGCGAGTCTTCCTATCCCCAAAATCCCACTATTATTATCACAATTATTGATCACACAAAGCAGAAATAAAGCACTTATTGTAATACAAGAACCAGTAACAAGTTATTCACTTCTTGTACATTCATGTATTTTTCACCAAGAAAGAGATAAATCCCATCATCTCTCCCAAGAACTTGATAGAAGGAAAATTTATGTATTCTAGTTTGAATGACCTTCTATTTATAGGCATCAGGTTCCAATGGTCATATTTTTTCCAACGGTCATATTTCACTAAAAACATAGAGGGACCTGTACACCTGGCATTACATCAGTCAAAACAAAAGAGAATACATGATATCGTTTTGATTGGTAAATAACAAATTCAATGAAATCATTTAATTTGAAAGTAGTAAGTACAAAATTATAAAACAATGAGTATGAGATAAATGAAATCGATATTGAATTTATGATAAGAGTTTAATGCATTTCATAAATGAAATACATAACTTATTTTCTAGGCTTATCATGATAACAATGAAAATCAATTAATAATTATAACCAGGTTATGATTCATAACTTTGTTACGATGCATGATATTTAATCTGGTTACAGTTCTTGGATACAAAACATAATAAGTGTATGATGCAAGACACGAAGATGAGGCATAACCTGGTTACGATATCATGATTAAGATACACGATTATGATTCAGTACTTATCCTGGTTACGAATCATGATACATGATATTGCAATACAATAATTAACTAGATTACAAGGTGGTACTTAACCTGGTTACGATTTCAGATTATAATGCAATACATATTTAGGTTACGATCGCTAACTATGATGGAGTGCATAATCTTGTTATGATTCTGAAACAGCATATAAAAAAATGTGTAGGAACAAAAAACACAACTTTCATAAAAATAATTCAAACATGAGATAAAAATTGAGTGATTATGTTTATCAAAACAACATAAATGATAATAAATATATGTGATTAGATATGTGGGATTTTTTATTTACAAAACAAATGAATGATGGAATAATCTAAATATGTTTTGACACAACAATCTCTCTCTTTTTGGAAGGTAAAAAAATCAAAAAAATAAGATATCACCCAATAAATACTTATCTCCCCCTAAGTTTACTAACTCTAGTGTATACAAATAATTCCAACCCTGGTTTAAACAACCCATAAAGGATCATATTCTCCATAAATGTTCTTGTGACATCTCCCACTTAATCATACATTAATAAAAAACACTCTTTTCAAGGCCATTCTCCCCCTTTGTGATAGTCATAATGAATAAGGGTGAGAATTTATTTCCTACAAAACGTTAGATAAATAGAGTACAAAACAATAAATGTTACTTGAAACAAAATTTTATAACAACAAGAGTTCAACCATCATTCATTGAACATTTGTTTTTCAAAATGATTTAACAACGAGGGTTTCATCTTCTTGAACACTTTTTTATCCTCCATGAGCTTGTCAAGAGCTTCTCACTGAACCTTCAACATCTCATCATGTTTAGTAATAATATTTTCTTGCATTCCTAGATGATATTCATGAATCCGATTAATGTCAAAAATTCTCCAATATATTAAAGGTTTGTTCTATGTACTAATCCAATTTCATAGTGATTTTCCTCTCAGAATCCATGTCCTTAGTGAATTCTAGGAGATCACTAAAATTATTCTCAGTGTTGATCTCTTGAGCTGGCTGGTTCAAGTCCTTATTAGATTTTTCCTCTTCCTCTTCTTTTTTCCATCTTTATTTGAAATTTAAATGACTCTCCACGAAGAAACCTTTTGAGATACTCTCGTGGAGGGTAGAGGATCTAGAGATGGATAAACAAAATATGGTACTTTTAATGACTCAACAGAGTGACTTTTCTTATTTGTATCTTCTTTTAATTAGACTTATATTTACTATTATCCCTATTCATCTTGATCATGTTCATCTTGGCCTTCTTCTTCTTGTTCTTCTGCCCATTCATCATATTCTTTATCAAGAGTCCATGTAGTTGATTCTTTAGAAATATTTTCTCTTTTCATTTCTTTGTTGGAACCGATTGAGAATTTCTAGATGGCTCCCTTATTTCAATTCTAGATTTTTGTTGCTGATCTTTTCTTAGATGACTATCAATATAAATAGCAACAGCCTCTATTTTATTCAATATCTTATTTCTCTCTTCTTCTTTCAGTGTCTCTTCAGACCTTACATTTAAACCCACATCATCATCCTGATCCAATCCGAACCGAGGATCCCCATCTTTCCATTCTTGATTTTTATCCATCCATTAAGTAGCTACCTCATCTGATAGAGAATTTTGATTCATTGAATGTTTTGGAGTTGTAACCTTAAGTTCCTTTCTTTTGTTTGAAGATGACTTGAGAGGATTAGATGGGTTCTCACTACCTTAAGCAAATTCCTTTTCTTTCTTAGAATTCAGATCATTCTCAAACAATTTCAATTCAGTGTTGAAATTTAAATTGATACTCTTTATCATATTCTTACAAATTTGGGGCTATTTGTAGAAAGTCAGATCTTACTAATTTTTAATATTAGAAAAAACCAAAAACTCTTTAAAAAACATGCTAATAATTGTTTTAAACATGATCAGCAACGATTTTATACCATAGTATTCGAGCTTCTTAATTGTTTGTAAATTAATCACATAAGGTTAAACTTCTTCATGTTCACCAAGTAGTTAATAACATAAACATCTAAAACATTAAATTTTTCCTTTTCACCTTTTCTCATCACAAAAAAACCTTGAATCCTAAGGGATATGAGTTTAGTATCTCTTGATTGATGACCCACTGTTACTTTACCATCATTAATTTCAAAAAGGTTTTCTTCAGATTTAGACCTATCAAAGGTCCCATCAACATCCACTAACATATGAGAAAAAAATAAAGCATCTCCCCCAAATGGAACATCTAGAAATATGGATGCCTTTTTTAAAGAGGTTTTATATTTCTTATTATACATCATAAATGAAATCATAAGATCCTTGTCTGTCTTTACTGATTTATAAAATTGTAACACCTCATCATGATAGACATGTTCCTGATTAGAAACTTGTCTTTCCATAAAAATTGATTCCCAACCTTGAAAACTTATAATTCTTTTCAAATAAGAATCATAAAACACATAAAAATATCGGGAGATGAACCTTTCACCACCGAAAGTCATGGAAGAGAAATCATTTGGAGTCATTTCTTTTAGAGATGAATCAATAGACTCAGTTGAGATAGACTAACTCACAACCTGAAATACCTTCTGATTACAAAAGCTTATAAGATCACTAATTATGAAAAACGAGGTAATAACCCACAGAACATTGTTGAATATTTATTGAGTAGCTCGTATTGTGAGAAAACATAGACGAAATTGATGTGGGAAATATTTTTTTAAATAGATAATTGACGGTCTAGATTAGATCTAACTGATACAATGGTCAATAATAATTTTTAACTCATCAGGTTTACTTTAAAATAAAGTCGTATTCTGTGTGAAAATAATTTAGAAGAAAAAGAATGATATGAGAAAAAACAATTAAAACAACCGAATTTAGATTTTCAAAAATGTACATGTCGATGTAATATGTTAGATATTATGGTTTTAGTATATTTTTCTTATGAAAAAACAATCTAAAACAGATAAAGAATCTAAAACTGGTAAAATATAGTAGGATGATATCGATTATTTAGAACCGATAGAATAATCCCCAATGTAGTCCAGTACAAATATTAATATTTTAGTAATGATATGTTAATCTAATACCAATTGTTCAAAATTGATAATATAATGAAATATAGTTAGATTAGAACTCATTAGAAAATTGAATACCATTGTCTAAATATAGTACAAATTTTTTTTGAAACTAAAACATGAAAATTATATACACATAAAACTGATAAAATTTAAACACCTATAAAAGAAATCTGTAGAGAAAAATAAAGTAACTGTGAAACAAAAAATGACACTGATAAATTTTAAAATAAAAAGTGAAATGAAATGTATACTCCCCCTTCGAAAAGAAGTAACTCGATGTAATGAGATGGCTTAAACAAGAAATAGTTGTGAATTATTACCTTGAGTTGATCATTCCAAGTGTCATGTTTAATGTATTCAAATCTATCAGAATATAAAGTATTTTTGAAAATGTCAGCATGTTGTTCTTGTATTCAGATGAATTTTAAAACAATATATCCTTTAATTGTATAATTCTTCAGAAAGTGATTCCTAATATATTTGTGTTCTTCACATGAGTGTTGTTCATGGTTTTTACTAAGAGTAATGGAACTAGTATTGTCACATAGTATTTGATTTTTGGAAAAAATCATGCCATAGTTAGTGAGTTTGTGTTGTATCCACAACACCTGAGCATAAAAACGTCCAATTGGAACATATTCAGCTTCAAAAATGGAAAGAGATACTAAGGGTTATTTCTTACAAGACCACAAAACAAGAGAATATCCTAATAAATTACATGTTCTAGATATATTCTCTCTATCCATACTACATCCGCCAATGTAACATCTGAAAAAAATTCAAAACAAACACATTTCCAGAAGAATAGAATAGTCCTAAATCTATAGTTACCTTTATGTAGTGAAAAATTATTTTCTATACTTTTAAATGAGGTTATTTTGTATTATATTGGAATCTTACACATAATAATACAGAAAACATTATATCTGGATGACTAGATGTCTTGTATAACATGCTTCCTATCATACCTCGAAAAGTTGTTTGATCAAATAGTTTCCCAGCTTCATCAAGATCAAGGGAATTTAAGGTACTAATTGGAGTTCCAATTCTTTTAGTGTTTTCATATCCATACTTTTTTAGTAAGCCTTTGATATACTTATTATAATGGTCCGGACCTCTCCATCCCATTACTTTGTCGAAAAGAAGGTCATAAAGTGTTTTGGAGGGTAGAATGGACTTTTCCCACACTTTTCAGAATTTTGTAACTACATTCCTTGTAGTTTTATTACACGCCATGTACCACCATGCCGAGTATACCCCGTGTTGAAGCCATATCCTTTCCACGTGAGATAAATAAGTACACGTTGTGTATCCCATCCTAGACGTCGTGTAGTTTCTCACTGCGTACGCATTACCCTCAAACAGTGTGTTGACCAGTCAACGGATGTGTACTGTGTTGAGGTCGTGTCCTTGCCACGTGAAATAAATAAGAACATGTCGTGTAGCCCATCCTACACATCGTGTAGTTTCTCCCCGCATACGGGTTACCCTCAAACCGTCTGTTGACCAGTCAACGGTCGTGTGGCGCATTGAATGCTGTGTTGGAAGCCACGTGGCGACCGTGTGGAATGGCCGATTACATACTATGTATTAGGAAGTACACATCGTGTACTTTAGTTTTTCATGCCTATAATAGGAGGGGTCCTCTCCTCCTTTTCAGATCATTCCCCTCCTCCCCTATCCTTTGAGAAGAGCCCTCTCGAGAGACTCCTAATCTTCTTTTCTTCCATAACTTCTTCGCCCGAACTCCGATTGACGATCTATCAGCGGCCACGAGATCGTAACAATGAGGCGGAACATCCTAGATGGGATCTGTTGTTTTCCCTTTGGCCTTACCATCCTAGCTTCCACCAGAGGAGGTTTTTTTTTCAGGTTTTGACAGAAGCAACGGATGCTGACAAACATCTTCTAAAGTTGATCTGGGGGAGCATTGTGATCAGAACCTGTTGAGGTAATAATTTTACCTTCGTCTCTCTAATTTGTGCATCATGCGCAATGGGTGTCATCTTGCTTTCACGAGACATAGTTTAACAAGTTTAATGAAGATAATAATTGGCTTAAAAAATGGGGATGGATAATTTCTTATGTTTATTTTTGTTTATCCTATTGTTATGTTGTGAATTGAATAGGATTATACCTACTGAAAATCACGGTCGTTGGGGGCCTTTGCTTCCGTAATTATGTGTTTCCCTATCTTTCTAGACTATTTTGTGGATGGAAAATTTGTGGAATATGGAAATTGGTTAATCACATAATGTTGTCTGATTAAATAAATATCTGGAACCCTTTTGTGATCACCCTGGTTGAATAAAATGGAATAATGAACATGTGGGTGTGGGTTTGTTTACGTGGTGTGTGAGAAGGGGGGGGGGGTGAATCCTGGGTGGTTATGAATAGGATGGGCAGCGGGGCTGCGGTAAATGATATTAAAGGGGAAATGATGTGGCACGATCCTGGTTTTGTGATACGGTTGTGCAGATGTGGTTATAGTGGTAGTAGGGCTGCAGTAATGGGTTGTGATATTAAAAGAAAGTGGGAAGTTGATAAATGGACTGTGGGGAATGATAATGAATTAAACGCGAGAACAATAAATGGGAATTGATTGATTATAAAAGGGTTGGTTTTGTGTTTCTTATGTTCTACCTAACTTGATTTGTGGTTTACAGGGTTTTGTTCTACGAAACGCTTGATCTGGTTTGATATTTTCCCAGTAGTTAAGGAACTAATAAACTAACACTGTTGAAACATGAAAACCTAAATGGGTTTTGGATTGTTGTTGTATGCATAATTCGTAGTAGCAGTGCCGAGGAACATGCTCATTTTCTCTGTTTAGAAGCCATAGGTTGGGCTGTGTGTTTGGTATACATATATGTATCTATATCATTGTGTTTTGTCACACCCCACCCATGTTGATCACTTAGTGCCGAACACTCCCATTTCATGGGAGAGGGTGTTTTCACCTTAGTTACTAGCTCATTACTACTCCTTATTCCATATGCTGTGATGGCTTGAAGTGACCATACACCCATGACTCTTCGGGTAGGTTTCGATTGGTGTGATTTTATCCCAAGACTCTTCAGGAAGGTTTAATGTTCCCAAGAACCTTCAGGATGAGGCCCAGGTGTGTGCAGGTGGGATATGTGGTTGTGAGTCCTAGGTGTTTGCAGGCTGGATATGTGGTTGTGAGGCCGAGGTGTGTGCAGGCGGGATGTGCGGTTTGTGAGGCCCAGGTGTCTGAGGGTGGGATTTGCGGTTTGTGAGGCCCAGTTGTGTGCGGGTGGGAAGAGTGTGGTAGCGTCAGGAAATTCTCCATTAGTAAGAGTATCTAGCTAGTGGGGGAAAAGGAGCAGGGTACCCAATATTCTTGTGCTTATATACTACTACCTGCATGTTTTTGTTTTTTGTGAGCGTGGCTAGTGAGGTTGGGTGGATAGATTTCCTTGCTAGGTTTTGGTTTCTTCTGTTGTTCTCACGGGACATTAGGATGTATCCCCACCTGTACATGATAGATTTAGGTTTCCCTACTGAGTATACTTGTATGCTCACCCTAAGTTTACTTTCAGGTTTCTAGGAGAACTAACAGGGCCATGCAGGACTATACAAGTCAGGACAGTTGGAGTTGTTGCAGTTTTTGTATTCTTGTTTCTTTCGGTATTGTACATTTGGGTTTTCTTGTACTTGTACTTTGTCTCGGAATTGTTTAAACATTCATGTGCGAATGGTTTTGGTTTATTTTCATTTAAATGTTCCTTTTTCTTTTTTTGTTTGAGCCATCCTATTTCCCGATCTTAAATAATAAAAAGGGTAATGCCTCCCATATTTGCGAAAACTCATACCCTTGGTGCTAGTCACCACTCCGGGGCCTACTAGAGGAGGTACTTGGGGGGGCATTATCTCCCTTTCACCATTCCTAGCTCAGGAGGGGAATATTTGGTGGGAGGGGGTCATGACCGCATGGTATCAAAGGTGATGGTTGAGAGATAGGATAGAGTATGGAGTTAGGCACATTGAGGATTACATGGGATGGTAGGGCAATAGTGTTGGCTGATCTTGGTGCGTGACATAGGCTAGAGAAGAGTGTCTAGGACATGAGATTTTAGGGCCCCCGTGATCCGATGCAAGGACATTGAGCCTACCAAACGACCAAGTGCAACTACATTGATTGCAGGGTAGAGACCCTAGGGATGGTACATGCATCATCATGTTTGTGTTTTACTTGATTTGGGTGTTCTGGGAATGAAAATGATATAAAGTGATAAAATTAAACCTTGATAAATATCCTTACTATTTGGGATTAGGTGATCTTTGTTTACCGTACAGCTATGGCACCTAGACGTTGTCCCCGGGTGACTTAGACAGTCGAGGCCCAGCAGATTCAGGTGGTTGATTAGTTGAGAATTGACTAAGAAGAGGAAGATGATCAGTGGTAGAAGACTCTCCTTTCCTTACAGCGACAAACCCTCAAAAAGTATGAGGGTAGTACTTCAGATATGGAGATGGAAGGGTGGTTTGATGAGCTAGGGATCACTTTTACTTTGATCAGTTCTCTGAGGGAGTATTGGGTTCCCCTAGCAGTCAGTCAGCTGGGAGGTGCGACGCGTTAGTGGTGGACGCTCTACCTCGGGGAGAGGTATGAGGCAGAGGTTCCATGGGCTGTCTTTTAGAAGGATTTCTGAGAGGAATTCCTTTCTTCCATGATCATGGGAGAGAAGCGGAAGGTGTTACTCTCCCTCCAGTAGGGGAGTATATCAGTACGAGAATTGGGGATCAAGTTCAAGGATCTCCTACTCTTTTCTCCAGATCTCTTTCCGGATGAGGATTCTCGGGCAAGACGTTTGGAGAAGGCGCTTCATCCTTCGCTCTAGTATTCTGTCACCCCCTTCTCCATTCTTACGTACTTGGCAGTACAGAAGAAGGAAGAGGTTGTAGAGAGGATGCACTCACAGGGAAGTGCACCCCGAGAGAGGATCCAGCTGGATTCGTCGAAGGGGAAAGTAGTCAGCAGCAGGTCTCCTGCGATAGGACCTTCCAGATTCAGGCCAGTAGGGAGCAGGCCCCAGCAGTTCCAGTTTAGATATTCGGTTCCTCGTCCCTTTTTCACGAGCCCAAGACCAAAGTGCTTCTCTTGAGGAGTTTTTGGGCACATTCAGAGTCGGTGCCCGACCCGAGCTTAGTACGGTGGAGGTGGGAAGGTTCAGTGCCCTCCTCAAGAGCACCAGTTGCCGGCGAGGCCCTTCCAGCAGCAACATGACCCTGCTCCTCTGAGGGAAAACTTTGCAGGAGGAGGCTGACCTCAGGGACCTCGACCAGGGCATGGTCAGGGAGGTGGTCGACATCAGAGAGGCAGAGGAGTTGGGCATGGACAGTTTCACGTAGTATATTTGGTAGCTCTGGTAGGACCAGAGGTTGTGCAAGGTACAATTTTCTTGTTCTGCACTCTCATAAATTTTTTGTTCGATTTGGGAGATTCACACTCCTTTGTTGAACCCAGTCTATCCCATGCATTGGGTCTAGACATAGAGAGACTTTCCGTACCCCTGATGCTGAGTACACCAGTTGGGGGTCAGACCAGCGTATCTTGTCTTTTCCAGGGATGTGGGATGACGTTGGGACCGCATCGATCTAGTAGGGATCTTCTTTTACTAAAGATGCTACCATACGATGTTATCATTGGCATCGACGGGATGTTTTCTGTTAGTTCCGTTATCGACTGCTTCTGAAGAATAATCGTGTTCTCTGATGTGGATGGACATCGTGTAGCATTTTTTCGTGAGATGAGCTATCAAGTGGGAAGTCGGCGTGTGAAGCCTCTCCGTTCCTTGTTAGGCGGGTTATCAGTGGTTTCTACTGATACAGAGATGATGGATGTTCCAGAGGTTGTTGGGGAGTTCCTCAATGTTTTTCCCAATGAGGTTGTGACTCTACCCCCTGAAGTGACGCTGAGTTCGGGAATGACTGACAGCATGGTGCCCATCTGATTTCGATGGCCCCTTTTCAGATGGCACCTTCGGAGTTTCAGGAGTTGCGGATTCAGATTGATGATATGATGGAGAAGGGTTTTGTTCGACCCAGCGTGTCACCATGGGGTGCCCTAGTTTTGTTCATGAAGAAGGCAGATGGTGGTATCAGGCTTTTCATAGACTACTGATGGTTGAATCAGGTAATGGTCAAGAACCGTTACCCCCTTCCAAGGATAAATGATCTCTTCGACCAGCTGTGGGGAGTATTTTGGTTTTCTATGATTGATATGTGATCTGGATATCATCAGCTAAGGGTAAAGGACAGTGACATCTCGAAGACGGCTTTTAGGTGTAGGTATGGGCACTTAGAGTTTGTAGTGATGCAGTTTGGAGTTACAAATGCACCAGCTGTGTTCATGGGACTTATGAACCTTGTCTTCCGAGAGTTTTTGGACTGGTTCGTGGGTGTGTTTATCGATGACATCCTGATCTAGTCAAGATCAGAGGAGGGGCAGGTTGAGTATCTCAGGGTAGTCTTAGAAGTCCTTCGACACTACCAGCATTATGGGAAATTATCGAGGTGTAATTTCATGACGCAAGAAGTACACTTCCTTAGGATGTGGTATCTCAGCATGGAGTGTCAGTGGACCCGTCGAAGGTGGAGGCAGTTGTTTCTTAGGCGGAACCCAAGAGCATGGTAGAAGTTAGTAGTTTTCAGTGGTTGGAAGGTTATTATCGGAGGATCGTTTCGGACATATCTCCAGTTGCAGCTCTATTAATATCTTTGACTATGAAGAACCAGGTCTTCCTATGGAGCATAGAGTGTCAGAAAGCTTTCGACTACCTGAAGGAGAAGTTGGCCAGCTCTCTAATACTCTGGTTTCCAGAGGAAGGGTTGTTGTATGAGGTATATTGTGATGCTTCTGGCCTTGGGTTGGGGTGTGTGCTGATGTAGAAGAAAGGTGTGATCTATTATGGTTCTAGGTAGTAATGCCCTCACGAGCGTAACTATGCCACCCATGACCTAGAGCTGGAAGCAGTAGTGTTTGCACTAATGTTGTGGTGACATTACCTCTTTGGGGAGTGCTTTTTGGTCTTCTAAGATCACAAGTGCTTACGTTATATCTTCTCCCAGCATGACCTGAACATGCGACAATGGAGATGGGTTGAGTTTCTTCAAGACTATGACTTCGAGATATCTTGCACTGATGGTAAGGGTAACATTGTGGCTGATTCCCTAAGCAGGAAGTCACATAAGGAAGTGGTTCGGGAATTCACTGATTCTTGGAATGATATGGGAGAGTTGGCTTCCTTGCACTTAGATGCAGGTGTTGATGGTGTTAGAGGCTACTTATTTCAGATGATGGTGTAGTCCTCCTTATTGGAGCCGGTGGAAGAGTCTCAGTGGGAAGACTCTGAGGTGGAAGTAATGCGAGATCATGTCGATCAGGGAAACACTCTAGAAGGATGGTCAGAGGATAGCCGGCATGAGATGATTTTTCATGGAAGGTTGTTTGTTATGGAGGCGATGTGTGAGGGAGTTCTCCGTGAGTTCCATAGCTCAGCCTTAGCGGTACATCCGGGAGCTTCAAAAATGTACCGGGCCTGAGGGAAAAGTTCTGGTGGGCTGGGGTGAAACGGACAGTGGTGGATTTTGTGGCTAAGTGCCTAGTATTCCAGCAATTAAAGGCTTAACACATTGTTCCTATTGGTTTGTTACATCCTTTAGATGTCCCTAAGTTGAAGTGGGTTGAAATATCAATGGACTTCGTCACAAGACTACCCAGAGCTTAGGGTGGTTATGCTGCTATCTGGGTTGTGGTGGATTGACTGATGAAATCAGCTCACTTATTAGCAATTAAGGAGTTGAGCCCAGTGTGTACCTTAG
This sequence comes from Viscum album, assembly GCA_963277665.1. Lineage (NCBI taxonomy): Eukaryota > Viridiplantae > Streptophyta > Magnoliopsida > Santalales > Viscaceae > Viscum > Viscum album. The sequence continues at coordinate 842,068,259 of OY728160.1, read as the reverse complement.
CAAATAAATATGTAGATGAGGTGGTGCGTTTTCTTGGAGTTCCGAAGACTATTGTCTCATATTGGGATACTCGGTTTACCTCACGATTCTAGAGGGGGTTACAACATGCTTTTGGCACCCATCAACACCTTAACACTGCTTTCCACCCCCAGACCGATGAGCAGACAGAGCAGACTATCCAGACATAGGAGGACATGCTACGAGCATACATTCTGGATTTCAGAGGATCATGGGTGCGACACTTGCCTTTAGTAGAGTTTTCCTTCAACAACATCTTCCACTCTACTATTGGCATGGAACCATTTGAGGCTTTGTATGGGATACCATATCGTTCACCCATATGCTGGGCAGAGGTTGGTGAGATAGGTGATCTTGGGCCAGAAGTAGTACAGAGGACCACGAAGAAAGTTCATCTTTTGCGTGAGAGGATGAAAGCAGCTCAGGACCGACAAAATTCTTATGCTGATCGTCGAAAGAGGCCCTTGGAGTTATAGGTGGGAGATCATGTGTTCTTGAAGGTTTCCCCTCGACGGGGGAAGAGAAGGTTTGGGAAGGGGATTAAGGTCTCCCCTAGGTTCATCAGACCTTTTGAGGTGGTGAGGCGAGTCGGTGAGGTGGCATATCAGCTGGCCCTGCCACCTCAGTTGGAGAAGGTTCATGACATCTTCCACATCTCCCAGCTTCGTCGGTACTTACGCAATGACTCCCACATTATCAACTGGGGAGATATTGATATGGGAGACGATGCGACCTTTGAGGAACGACTAGTCAGAATTGATGATCATAAAGAGAAGGTGCTCTGTGGACCAACCATCACCTTGGTTCGCGTGTTGTGGAGGGATGGCGGCCTCGATGAGAGAACTTGGGAGCGAGAGGCTTAGATGCTCGATTAGTACCTTGAGTTGTTTTGACTTGTGTTTTTCTTTGTTCTCTTGAGGTTTTTCTTGATGTTATACTTTTTACTTTTGATATATGGCATGCTTGGATTGTCTGTTGTGAGATGTTTTGTTTCCTTGTTCTCTGGATGTGTGTAACGTGTCCGGATTTGTGGGGAAAGGAAAAAGTATGATCCTAAATTGAGACGTATTAATGTGGATGCGATTAAACCCGTGCAGGAGATTCAGTGCCGCCTAAAGCGGATAATATCTCGACATAGGAGAAGGAATTCCTAAAACATATGATTAGGGTTGTTGGTTGGGTTCCTGTTATAACGAGAGTCCTTATAGGTATCTTGTTGGGTTCATCTGGGTTTTTTTTTTCTCAGGGATGAGAATGTTTTAAGAGGTAACTGATGTAATGGTCCGAACCTCTCTGGCCCATTCCTTTGTCGAAAAAAGGTCACGAATTGTTCTGGAGGGTAGAATGGAATTTTCCCACACTTTTCAGAATTTTGTAACTACACGCCGTTTAGTGTGAGTACACTCCGTGTACCCACTTTCCGAGTATACCCCTTGTTGAAGTCATTTCCTTTCCGCATGAAATAAATAAGTACAAGCCATGTATCCCATCCTACACGCCGTGTAGTTTCTCCCGACGTACGCGTTACCCTCAAACCATATGTTGACCAATCAACGACCGTGTGCCGTGTTGAGGTCATGTCCCTTCTGTGTGAAATAAAGAAGTACACGCCATGTAGCCCATTCTACACGCCGTGTATTTTCTCCCCGCGTACGCGTTACACTCAAATCGTATGTTGACCAGTCAACGGCCGTGTGCCGCGTTGAATGCCTTGTTGGAAGCCTTGTGGCGACTGTGTGGAATGGCAGAGTACACGACATGTACTAGTAAGTACATGTTTGTACTTTATTTTTTCTCACCTATAAAAGGAGGTGTCCTCTCCTCCTTTTCAGATCATTCCTCTCCTCCCCTCTCCATTGAGAAGATCCCTCACGAGAGACTCCTAAGCTCATTTATTCCATTACTTCTTCGTTTGAGCTCTGATTTACGATCCTTCAGTGGCCACAAGATCATAACGATGAGGAGGAACTTCCGAGCATGGATCTGTTGTTTTCCCTTCGACCTTTCCTTCCCAGATTCCACCCAAGGAGGTTTTTGTTGGGTTTTGATAGAAGCGACGGTCGCCGACGGACGTCTTCCGAAGTTGATCTGGGGGAGCATTGTGATCAGAACCTGTTGAGGTAGGGATATTACCTTTCTCTGTCTAACTTTTTCATCATGCGGGATGGGTGTCCTCTTGCTTTCACATGAAATAGTTGAACCAGTTTAATGAAGATTATAACTGGCTTAATGAATAGGGATGGGGAATTTGTTATGTTTATCTTTGTTTATCCTATTGTTATGATGTGAATTGAATAGGCTTATTCCTACTAAAAATCACGGTCATTGGGGGTCTTTTCTTACACAATTAAGTGTTTCCCCTATCTTTCTAGACCATTTTGTGTATTGAAACTTTGTGGAATATGGAAATTCGTTAATCACATAATTTTATCTGATTAAATAAATATCTGGAACCCTTGTGGGATCACCTCAGTTGAACAAAATGGAATAATGAACATGTGAGTGTTGGTTTGGTTACGTCGTGTGTGAGATGGGGGGTAGTGAATCCTGGGTTTTTATTAAGAGGATGGTCAGTGGGGCTGCGGTAAATGATATTAAAGGGGAAATGATGTGGCAGAAGCCTGGTTTTGTGATACAGTTGTGGAGATGTGGTTATAGTGGTAGCATGGCAGTAGTAATGGATTGCGATATTAAAAGAAAGTGGGAAGTTGATAAATGAACTATGGGGAACAGTAATGAATTAAACGCAAGGATAATCAATTGGAATTTATTGATGATAAAAGGGTTGGTTTTGTGTTTCTTATGTTCTATCTAACATGATTTGTGGTTGACAGGGTTTTTTTCTACAAAATGATTGATCTGGTTTGATATTTTCCCAGTTGTTAGGGAACTAATAAACTAATAATGTTGAACCATGAAAACATAAATGGGGTTGAGATTGTTGTTGTATGAATACTTCATAGTAGCAGTGCCAAGGCACATTCATAGTTTCTCTGTTTAGAATCCATATGTTGGGATGTGTGTTTGGTATACATATATGTATCTGTAGCTTTGTGTTTTTTCGCACCCCACCCATGTTGAGAAATTTGTGCCGAACACTCCCATTTCATGGGAGAGGGTGTTTTTACCTTAGTTACTAGCTTCTTCCTACTCCTTCCATAGGTTTTGATGGTTTGAGGCGACCATACACCCAAGAATCTTCAGGTAGGTTTCTATTGGAGTGATTTTATCCCAAGACTCTTCGAGAAGGTTTACTGTTCCCAAGATCCTTCGGGATGAGGCCCAGGTGTGTGCGAGTAGGATATGTGGTTGTGAGGCCCATGTGTGTGCAGACAGGATATGTGGTTGTGAGGCCCAGGTGTGTGCGGGCGGAATGTGTGGTTTGTGAGGCCCAGGTGTGTGCGGGCGGGATGTGCGGTTTGGGAGGCCAATGTGTTTTTGGGCGGGAAGAGTGTGGTAGTGTCCGGATGTTCGCCGTTAGGAAGAGCAACTATATAGTGGGGGAAATGGTGCGGGGTACCCAATATTCTTGTGCTTATATATTACTACCTGCATGTTTGTGTTTTTGGTGAGCATGGATGGTGAGGTTAGGTGGATAGAATTCCTTTCTAGGTTTTGGTTTCTTCTGTTATTCTCACGGGACATTAGGATGTCTCCCCACATGTGCACGAGAGATTTAGGTTTCCCTACTAAGTATACTTGTATGCTCACCATACGTTTAATTTCATGTTTCCAAGAGGACTACCAGGGTCGTGCGGAACCCTACTAGTCCGGATAGTTGCAGTTATTTCAGTTGATGTATTCTTGTTTCTTTAGGTATTATACTTTTGAGTTTTCTTGTACTTTTACTTTGTCTCAGAATTGTTTAAACATGCATGTGGGATTGGTTTGGGTTTATTTTCATTTACATGTTCCTTTTTATTTTGGTGTTTGACTCATCCGATTTCCCGATCTTAAATAATAAAAAGGGTAATGCCTACCATATTTGTGAAATCTCATACCCTTGGTGATAGTCACCACTTCGGGGCCTACTAGAGGCGGGACTTAGGGGTCATTATCTTCCTTCCACCATTTCCAGCTCAGGAGGGGCATCTTTGGTGGGAGGGGGTCCTGACACTTATGATGATACATATACAATCCTTTTGGATTTAGAGATATTTGATAACCTAAAAAAAATGTTAACACACCCATCATACTCATTTCAAACTAATATTTCATTATATTCGCAAGGGAATTAGTTAAGGATTGTAGATTTGAAACAATTATATTGTCATCATCATATATTTGGAAAATCAAAACATTTTTATTTTCCAATTTTATAAATGGTGTTGGGTTAGCAGTGCCTTCTGCATAATTTTTTTTAAAGTAAATACTATGAGTCTGTTATACCATGCTCCTGGGGCTTGTTTTAGGCCATACAAAGCATTGGTAAATTTAAAAATGTGATCAGGTAGTTTGTATCTACAAAACCTGGGGGTTGATCAACAAAAACTTCTTTTTGAAGAAAATCATTAAGAAAAGAACATTTTACATCCATCTAAAAATGTTTGAAATTGAAGTATGTTGCAAAGGATAATATAATTTTAATATATTCAAGTATAGATACTAGCACGTAGGTTTCTTCATAGTCTATTCCCTTATGTTTATTATATCCTTTAACAACAAGTCTTTCTTTATTTGTTACTATGAATCTATTTTCATCACATTTTTTTTCCTGAAACCACAATTCACACAAAATACATTTGTTTCTTTATGTTTTTCACCCAACATCCAGACATGATCCTCTCAAATTCATTTAGTTCATATTTCATTGCCTTCATCCAATCAGCATCACTTAAGGCTTCATTAAGAAGTTTTAGGTTCAAATTGAGAAAGAAAGGAAAGATGTTCTACTTCATTTATCAATGATTTTCTGGTCCTTACAGGTTGATTTACATCTCCAATGATACTATCATTGGGATTATTCTTAAGAAACAACTAATTTGGGTTTTGTAAAACTTTTTCATCAACATAAGATAGAAAGTCTACTAGGGTAAATTTCTTATAACACTATCATGATAATTTCCCTTTTCATATGATTTTTCAATCAATTGTTGATAATCAATTTGTGAAAATACATCAATTGGTGTAGGTAGGGAATTTGTAAAAACAAAGGGGTTAGTTTCATCAAAGTTAATCTTCACTATTTCTCTAACAGTATAATAGTATTAATTAAAAACCCTATAAGCCTTAGATGTTGTTGAATAACCAAGAACGATTCTTCATCGTATTTGGGTTCAAGCTTATGTAAATTTTCTTTTGTATTAAATATGAATACATTGCATCCAAACACTCTAAAGTATGAAAGATTTTCTTTTCAGCCTGTCCAAAATTTATAAGGTATTTTATTAAGAAATATTCTAGTTAAAAAATGATTTATTGTATAAAATACAGAACTAATAGCTTCATCTAATAAGTTCTTAGCAAGTGAGTATTCACTAAACATGGTTCTTGTCATTTCCTGGAGAATAAAAATCCTTCTCTCAACAACACCATTTTACTGAGGGGTTCTTTGAGATGAAAAGTTGTGATTAATACCTTTTTAACTACAAAATGTTTCAAAATCATTATTTTGAAATTCTCTACCATGATCACTATGTATAGTAATAAATGATAGTTTTTTTTCTCATTTTTAACCTGGGATTTAAAATTTTTTAGATAGAAAAACGTGTTGGATTTATTTTCTAGAAAATAGACACATGTAAATCTAGTATAATCATCAACTAAAACAAATACATAGTGTTAGCCTCTAATGCTTATAGTTTGTATTCGAAGAAAAAGATCAATGTGCACTAACTGTAATGCATTAAAATTTGATACTTTGCTTATTGATTAAGAGCTAGTTTTATGTTGTATTCCATATTGATAGTGGTCACAATCCTTTTAAGAATCAATCCTATGATCAGGTAGGTCCTTAACAAGTTTTTGAATTAAATTTTTACAATGGTTTCCTAGGTTTCAGTGTCCTATCCTTCTATGCCATAACCAATATTGGTCATCCATTACACTTAATAAAGGCAAGTCTTGGCTCCTAAGGGATTTTATGTTGATCGTGTACACATTATCATGCCTATGGGAAGAATGAATGAATTTATAATTTAAATTGTGAAAAAAACATTTATCATTCCTATAAATAACAAGGTAACCATCATCACATAATTGACTTATTTTTATAAGGTTTTTCTTAAAACCGTAGACAAATAAAACATTTTAAATTATAACATTTCCTAAAACAACAATATTAATTATACTAATGATCTTTCTCTGAGCATTAACTCTGATGGTCACTCTTCCACCATTAATTTCAGTAATCTATTCAAAGAAATCTTTGTTACCTATAATTTTTCAAGAGAAACCACTATCCATGTACCAAATTTTCTTGTGGTTGGTGCGCATCTTATTTTCCTATAAAATAAACAATTAGTTTTTTAGAACCCAATCATGTTTGGATCTAGAAATTGTAGATAAAATAATTTTGAGAATCCAATTTTTTTTTTATGAATGGCCTTTATGAAATCCTAAAGATTTAGTTTTATTAAGATAACGAAATCATTCCCAATGTCCACTACATTGACATTTTCTAAAAAATTGGGCACATTGTGGAACAAAATAGTTATGACTAAAAGTCAGTTTTGAGTGAGTGTATCCAAATCCAGAAGTAATCATTAAAGGATGAATTAGAGAATACAAATTATAAATGTGTTTATTACCACAATTATCATTTAATAAAAGTTTCTTATGAAAAAATATTTCAGATTTTTTTCTAATGACTACATTATCACTCTCGCAAGAAATTGTTTTTGAATTATTTATTATTTCTTACAAAAATTTTTCTAAAACAATTTGTTCAAAGTATTTAGAATGTTTATTCTTCTCATTACTAACTTCAATAAGATAATTTGAAATATTTTAAAAGTCAAGATTTTTATGGTGAAGATATTTTGAATGATCTGATAATTCTTCCATAAGAATATATATTCTAGAATTTTCCTTGTAATGATTTTTCGAGAGATTTGAATTGCCATTCTCATTTAATTTTTCAAATAAAGAAACGTCCTCAAAGGAAGGTAAATTGTCCTCTATTGAGGAGGATTCTTCATACCAAGAGTAATAATGTTAATCCTCAGGATAATTTTCATTTAAAGATACATTTTTATGGGATTCAACATTGTGTAACTTATCCATGTAGTAATGATTTTCAATTGGCAGTCTGGCTATGAGTCCTTGTTTCTATGATGAGAAGATTCATAATCCGAGGAGTCGTCTTATGAATCACCACCACATGCACTACAAGAATCATTTTCCTTCAAAAAATTCTTTTTCTTTGACAATAAATAATTTTTCTTGTTTCCTTCATAATGTTTATCCTTTCTGTATTTTCTTTTTAGTAAAGAAAATCTAGTCTAATATGACCTAATATTTTGTATTGTTAACATGCTACCTCTTAATACTTATTTTCATTTCTATTATTCTTTTTTAATATGTAGTGAAAGTGTTTTTGTCCATTAATTATGTTCTTCTTTCGAGCAATATTGGATAAATCGTTATGTTAATGATCAGTGTTACATGATTCTAATAGAACAACATCATTCATAGCTTTGAATTTTGTTATCCTTTTCGATGTCATAGCTTTAGTAGTATTAATAAATACAATCCAATTTGCATTATTCTTCTTATTTAAATCTACATCTCTTTTCATTCTAGTCTCATGCTGATGTAGAATTCCAAATTACTCATCAAGAGTAATTTGAGCAACATTCCATTTTTCATCAAGAGTTGTTCTTTTTAAATCCCACACAATAGGCATAATATAAATAATTGTGTCTAAAAGTGATTCACCGTCTATAACATTTTCAACAATAAATTGTAGACTATTGATGATTGTCATAAACATTTGTTGCACCTTTCATTGTGGTTATCTATATGAAAAAAAGAAACCCATGATATTCTACTCGAAGCATTCCGCTTCTTGTTTCTATGACTTTGGATGTACCAAAATGTGTGACTTACATTTTCATCTAGATAAAATTGGATTCTTCACAAGATGATATCTGAATATATATATTTTTGTTCATAGAACACGATAATGTATTGTGTACCTTGTCATTTAGTTGATATTCTTGTCTCTTTTGATTGGTGAAGTTACTAACTTCCTTGTTTGGGATTTTATAACCTCCAGTAAGCTTGATAATGTTGTCCACTCCAGTATTAATAACAAATGTATTCATTTGATCTCTCCAGTACTCATAACCATTCACATCAAATATAGGTGGTCTAGTTTTATTTAGATTCTCAATTGATCCAATACTCATTCCTACCATCTTATAAAACAATAACTTTCCACTCCACACGTTAATGTTTTAAGTAGTAATAAACAAAACAATTGTAAATGAAAAACAATTATATTGACAAATGAAATAAAGAATTTAATACAAAATAGTGGAAACCCCCATTGATACAAATTTCTGGATCGTAATATGGATGTATATGTATATTAGATGACACAATACAAGAGGGGAGTGAATTGTAAGTTTAAAAATATTTATTTAATCACATAAGAAAGGACTTAGATTAATATATCATAATCTAATACAATTAAAAATAAATTCAATAGATCATAAATGTCTTTGATACAATGTGAAAACAATGATGTAAACCTACAAGTAATTTAAAAAAAATTGTATTTGAATTCAATACAATGATCAGAGTAATAAAAATGTAAATGATTCTACCATATAGTGTATAAAATCTTGTAAAACAATATGAATCATAATTGAAATAATTAAAATTCAATTTTATATGATAAGAAAGAGGAATCAATGTAGTTATCTTTCTAATACAAATAACAGCAGAAATGTAAAAGTATAACAATTATTTTAACCCAAAGAGAAGGGTATCTATTCACCTAGTACTGATGGTCTATCTTTCGACCAACTTGGAAATCTCTCAATAATATGATCAGCACGACTGTCTTCCTATCCCCAAAATTCCTCAATTAATAATGTAATCAGCACCTCTGTCCATCAAGCAATTGATTTCCCTCGATACGATGACCGACATCATGTATTCCAATCCCCACAAGCCCTCAATCGTTACCACAATGATCTGTCTCACAAAGAAGAAACAAAGAACATATAAAAATACAATATTAAGGAACTAGCCATTAACTTCTTGTATCTTCTCGTCTTTTGCACAAATCAAGAGATAAGTTACAGAATCACTCTCTTGAACTTGATAGAAGAAAAATTTATGTATTGTGGTTTGAATGACCTCTTATTTATAGGAATCAGGTTCCTATAGTAATATTTTCTATAACAGTCATATTTCTATGAAAAACTCAGATGGGCTTGAATACAAGGAATTAAAACTGTCAACACAAAATAGAATACATGACATCATTTTTAATTGTTAAATAACCATAACAATGACATCAATTTTGTTAGAAATTAGTAAATACAATTGTATAAAAATTGAGTATGAGATACATGAAATCAATATTGAAGTTATGATAAGAGTGTAATGCATTTCATTAGTGAAATACATAACTTGTTTACAAGGATTATAATGAGAACAATTCAAATTGATTACAAATTATAACCTCGTTATGATTCATAACATGGTTATGATGCCCAATTTTAAATCTAGTTTTGATACATGGATACAACACGTAATAAGTGTATGATACATAACCCGATGATGATGCATAACCTAGTTATGATATCGTGATTACGATACACGATTATGATTCAGTACATAACCTGGTTATCAGGCATGATACATGAGATTGAGATACTATACATTACTTGAATACAATACGTTATTACATTGTAGAACATAACCGGGATACGATTTTTGATTATAATGCAATACATAGTTAGGTTACGATTACTGACTGTGATACAGTGCATAATCTAGTTATGATTCTGAAACAACATAAAAACAATGTGCATGAACAACAAACTCGACTTTCATAAGCTTTCATCAATGATGGAAAACAAAGTGTTTTATTTTTACTGTTAAAACAACTAACATGACAAATAATATATGTGATTACAGTATGTGTGATTTGTGATTTCTAGAACAAATGATTGATAGAAAAGTCGAAAAAACTTTTGACTCAATAATATCTTTTGTTTTACATGTTCATTTGGATATAAGAGAATGTTCGATCACAATAAAAAAATACCTTAATATCTTTAGTGGCTTCAATGATTCGCTAGAGGCCTCACTTTTGACATATATTAAATAAGGGTTTCAAATTTGATTTCAATGATATTATTACCCATAGGGTATCACTATTTTCACTTTTGATAAAGGATTAATTTTGGGATTCTTTTTTTCAAATATTAAGAGTTTTTTATGAATCACTTCTAAATGATATTTGGGTGAATTCAGAAATAGTTGTGAAGTTTTTCATTACGTCCTTATAGAATTTTGTTGAAGTTGGTGAGTTTTTAAAGGATCAAAATCAGTGGTAGTTTATTTTAAAATATCTATGAATTGTAATATATAAATATATTCATGCATATGTATATTTCATATACGGTAATACACAAGAATCATATAGTACATCAAGGATGCTATATAAGACATCACATGAATACATTTGTCCATATCTTCAATCATGTTTTGTATGATTATAAATCAATTCCATTTATTTTTTAGTGGTGTTACACATTAATTATTGAGTTTAATGATTATTACACTAATTGGTAGTAACTTATAGATCCCATTGGATTCCATTTGATGATCAAGACCTCCAAATTTATTGAATAGTGGATATAAAATGGATTTTATAACTCATGTTATGTTACACATTTTTCATGAAATCCATCTTGTAACTCTCTTCGGTTCGAAAAAAAAACAGTTTTTGGGAAAAAGAGTTATCACCCATTTTAATGTTTAGTTTCTTCTCAATATGATCATGAATCTACTAGAAGGTGTATCACCATCATATGAATTAGGAATTTGGTTATTTTTGGTGATTTTCATCCAAAATCAAGAAGATTAGATGCAGAATAATTTCTTATATGTTCTCCTAATTTAATTTTCTTCAGTTTTTGCACATTTTATTTATTGAATAGATATTAAGAACATCATAGGTACCTTTAATTGATTAATTTCAATATTTTAACACCATAATCTTATATCCATCCTCTATTATGTGATTCATCTACAGACCTTTCTCCAGTCAATTCATTTTATTCCATGTCAATTTATCTCTCATATCGAGAATCTAAATCATCTCATCATTATATAATAATTAAAGCTCCCAATGAACTCATCTTACCGTAACTAAATTAAAGGGTACTGAAATATACATTCATAGTTATGATATATAGATGACATCATGAACTAGGATTAGTTTTAATGGTTTTGTTAAATGATATGTAACAACTCATCTCCACTTCAATTTTTCAAATAGCCTAATTAACAGTAGATATAGTTTCCCTTTATTTTCAAATACCATTACACATTTATATAGTGATTCCTTGTAGAATACTTTACCCATACTAGGAATTCAATATCCTTCAACTATTGGCAGGTATAACTTACTCATCTACTCTGTTCAATTGAGGAACAAATTTTTTTTATGATATTTTTTTTATATTTAGTAAAAACAATGTTATTTTCGGGTATTTATTTTTGTAAGTTAAAATATTTCATTTTGGTATTATTGGATACCATTACCAATTTACATAGTTAAATAAACACATTTAAAATTATATTGTAACAAGAATAAATTTATGTTTTATGCACTTGGATAGTACACGTTGGAAACTATCTGACATGAAAATGAGTGGAAACCTGAAATAAATACTTATATTCGGTTAGTGGATGAATAAAACACTACACATCTATAAATGGTGGTAATTACCACTATGTACATCCACCAATATATATTTAACCAACTAATGATTGGATTTTTGGTGTCAATAAATGAATTACTTGACAACCATGTGTAAATATTGAAAAAGTCACTACATGTTATGTACTTTTGAAATGCTATAAATACTTTCTTTAGATATAGGAATAAACATTTCCTTCAAGGGAGAGTGTTCATACCCATTTCAAGTCTCATTTGAAAATTTCCATCACTTATTATTCATTTATTTTATTTTTATTATATTATATTACATTTAATTACATTTATTTATAATTAAAATTTTTATTCATAATTTCTAATACAGTCTTCTTTTAGCTTATATCATTCATTTTTTATTTACTCTAGATAATTTTATGTATTTAATTTCATTCATCAAAGAATATATATAATTAATCCATAACTAATATTGTGTAAATCCACCTCTCATGATGGTATTAAGATTATGGATGGAGAAATGATGTAGAGCGTGATATTTTTATGATTTTTAAATATTTTAAGTCACATATGTCTCATATTTAATATATTTTTGACGTAATTGATATAATTTATTAGATAAATATATTATTAGGGATCCAAGACATGTAATGTTCAAAGGGTTATTGACTATCATATTTCTGTTAAATTTTATAGACATAAATATGTGTCTAGGATTAGGTTGTAACCAATGCTCTGTGAAAATATGAACCAAACAATGAAGTATATCAAAAGTTGATTTGTTATGAAAAATTTCTGTGATTTATAATATAATATCAATCATCCCTTTTCATAAATTCCCCTTTAATTTTATAAAACTCTTTTAAATTGAATTATAATATTGTGTCATCATTTTTAAAATAAAACACTTAAGAAGAAAACAACTCCCATTACATTTCATTTCAATTCCACTTTAAAAATATTAAAATTTTCATCCCTCCTCTAATAATTTAATGGGATAAAACATATGTTTAGTTCCTTACATTAGTTATTGAAATTTAAAAAGTAAAAAATCAATAGATATATTACTAACAACTCTTGTTAATTTTGAAACCATAATGGGGGGAGGGAGTAGAATTAAAGTTCATGTTTTTTTCTATGCCAATAGTAATATTTTATGAATTTTTTTATATGTTTTATTTTTCATTTTTAAATAAGACTTTTTAAAAAATAATTCTTCTAAAATTGACATTCTGGTACTAAATAGAGACGGAAGTCAATATTAATTGACCAGAAATGACACCTAACTCCATCATCCCCATTTTCCATCTCTCTCTCTTTAATCTATTATTAATTATAATTTTTCTATTTAAATAATTTAAATTTTTTTTAGAATTTTTTTTAAAAGATAAAAAATTCAAACAGATTTTGATATGTTTATTAATTTATTATTTTTAAAATTTTGAGGATAAATTAACTATAAATTATGTTACATTACTTATAAAAGTTTTATCCTTTTTTGAGGATGAATCCTTTGAGAATATATATATGTATAACATCATTCATCTTTTTTCTGCTCCAAATAATCCAAAATAATAATAATGTAAATTGGATGTTCCTAATTTATGATACTTTACATATTATAAAACATGATTTTCGATTCCATGACTGTGAATGGGAATGTAAATAATAATTTCGGGAAAATTCATTCTGGTTATTCACCCAATAAAAAAATTACATTGAAAATATAATTTCTTAATTATTAATTATGAAATTACTTACAAGGAATGTTCCTAGATTACTTGATTTCCTATAATTATATATATTTTATATATCTAGATTTCATCAATTTTATATAATAATAATGTTATAGTCTTACGTATAGCAATATGTGAAACATCATTCAAAAAAAGTATACATGTATAAAATAAATCCTAATACTAATACACACACACACACACACATATATATTAAAAAAATTTAATGAATCATGTAACAATTGTTCCATTAGACGTGATCATTCCTCATTTATATTCATCAACACAACCGATGTTGTAAGATTTTTTATTTTCATTTTTATAGTTTTCCATGAATTATTTTGAGAATCATATAAAATATTTCTAAAAATTAAAATAAAAAATTAACATTATAGTGGAACAAAAGGGGATCAATTTAATATTCAGGGTTCCATGGGGTCAAACATGCTCTAATTTCAAGTGTTTCCGCAACCATATGAGTCACATTTAATCACTATCTTTCAATTTATTTTTTTACATGAAAAGTCATGTGTGTGATAGATTATAATCTTTTTAATAGAATCAATATTATATTTTCATACATATTCTGTTTAAAATAATGGAAGATTTAAACTGGGGGTGGAGCTTGGTTGTTGGGTTGATTTTTTGTTTAGGGTCTAAAATTACCAGGTCCAAGCCCTTCTAATAAACTAAACATCATCATTTTCATGAAAAATATAATGAAATGACTTGTTTAATAACACATTATTTGTGTCACATGTGTTATTATATTAATTTATATTAAAATAAAATATGAAAATAAATATAATACTCGTGATGGTATTGGATCAGTATGGTGGCTCACAATCAATGGTCCAAAAAACTCGTGTTTGAGTCCTTCCATCTGACCAAAGTCCATCATTTTTAAAAAAAATCCATGCATCATGAATACATTTGTATGAAATATATTTTGACTATCTATATTTAAAATCTAAAATTCAAAAAAAATATGATCGTACAAACATCACCCCAGTGATTGTGGGGGACCCATGGGATCGACTGGTCACTGGTTCGAACCCCACCCTAAGAACTGGGATAAATATTGATTCCCATATATTCAATTAAATATTTAGTCATCATGTATTTAATATTATAATTTTTATTATAAATAATTTGTAACCAAAATAAAAATAAAAAAATATAATAAATAATTATAAATAAAGAATAAAAAATTTAAATTAAAATTTAAAATAAAATTTTAATTTACTATTAATGAAAAATACTTATAAATATAAAATAAATTTATACATGTTTTGCGTCTAAGATATACACACCTTGTAGTCATATTTTAATTCATAAAAACTCCTTTTCCCCTTTATTCTCTCACATGAAATGTCCTTTCTCGATTCATATCATGGAATCCCCTTTGTGTCATGCCTCTAATAGAATAATTTAGAGACTGTTAGTACTTTAATTTATATCCATTTTATTATTTATTCATGTATATATTTTGGAGAACCTATTTAATTAATTTAATTTCATTCTAGTAATTTATAGGAATATGGGAATATTTATGGATGAAATACAATGTAAATAGGCATTCCTTAAAGTGAAAAACATGTAATATAACACACAAAACGATCAACCAAAGGCTCAGCACAAGTCACACAGATAGAGTACATGGCTCATGATTCACCTTTACTATAATTGATATTTGAATTCAATATAGATCATGAAATTAAATTAAAATTTATAAATTAAATCCAATTTTAAATAATTATATTCTTTAGGAAAAAATGAAAGTATTGAAATCACTAGCACTGAATTGGTTATTTTGGATGGCTATACATTATATCATGTCAGATTTGAAAGATCATTATAAATCATAATTTTTGATAGTATATAAATAATATATTAACCATATTATTTATATACATATATAAGTCTAAGATAAATCCTAGTTACCCATACAATTGAAGTGATGGCCTCGACCATGAAAATTACACCATATGAATCCGATTTATCTGATCTTCTGATGGAGAAAAAAAACATTGCAATTTTTTCTGGGCCAATAAAAATATGAGATTCAACAATTGATTTATGAGTGAAATCATTTGTGGGAGAATTTTAATTTCAAAACTATAATATTCCAATTCATGTTCTCCAAACAACCCCATGAAAATCTCAACATCAATCTCCATACCCCGTTTGGGCCTTCACTAATATGTAATAAATCTCTATGTATCAAGAAACTAACATTATGATTTAATGTATTTTAATTTTTAATGAAACAATGATTATATTAATCTTTTATTTCCTTAGATTTTATAATAATAATTTTTTTAAAATAAATATATTTTTTTTCAAAGAAACCAAAAATGGGTTTTTGGGAAATTTCTACTTTCAATCAGCACCCTTTATTTTAAATATATTTATTTCAAATAATAAATATTTTAATAAAAAATAATTATTATGTATTATTTTTGAATATTTATTATAATATAATTTTATGAAGTCCAATGGAATTATTATGTGGTTCTGAAAACTATTTCTGTAAAAAAAATTATTTCAGTCAATGGGGGTTTCTTTTTTAAAAGTGTAAATTATCATAAATTGAAAATTATTTCGATAAAATAAAAACTATTTTTCAGATAATAATTTTTAAATTATATATCAGTGAAAAGTTCACAAATTTTAGAGACATTCATATTATTCATAAAAAAATTAAACATGATATAATTAAAGGTGTGTATAATGACATCATAAATTTAAAAAATTGATGTAATAAATACTATAAAATGTTTCGATAACCAAAATTATCTATCTCTTTTAAGATAATTTTTTTTCTAAAGTTATTTTATCAATATTATAAACCATTAATGATTCATCCAAAAAATTATATTTTATGGTTTTAAAATCAATTATTTATAAACATGACTCACTTCCACATAATTAGTGGCATTACATTAAATATTAATGTTCATATTCAAATAAAATAATTAAAACTACATTGATTTGGTTGAAACCACTAGAGAAACCCATTATATGGTTTCTTGATTTGATTAATTTTTCAAATAGATTTTAAAAACAATGGTAAGAAATTAATAAATAATTCTCCTCTCTTTTTATATAAAAATACCACCAATGTCCCATTCCTATTAACTAGAAAATATTAGATAATTGATTTAATATATAATTTCCTCTCTATATCCTAACAATGGATTCCCAATGCACTTAACAAGATCCTCCCATGTTGTTTGAACATCCCTATCAGATTAAGGGATCTTCTCTTTCTCCTCATTATTGAAGCACCTTCATTATTTGAAAACATCCAATTCAAACTTTCTAATTTTTGGGAAACATTTTTACCCGTATATAATAATTTAAATATTATTTTCATGGGATTAGATACCCCTTTCACTGCCATTGAACCCTTATATGAATAATTATCTACATTTTTTTCATCCATTTCATACATTGTATGGTGAATACCCATCCTTGTTTCCAATCAATGAAAATCCCCAAGATGTACCTATCCTTATGTAATAGTGGGATTCCATTTATGTAACCCAAACTCCTTAATATTACGATTCAATGTGATGAAATGTTATCCTATATTGTATGTTATATGTCCCATAGTTATGAATGTAAATAATATGAATATGATAGGTTGTCTCGGAATTATATACTCATACAATGGATTGGGTAATGCTTTTATCTCATGATATGCATTTTATTTTTCATGGGAGGTGATCTAAGAACACTATTTGATTATAGTTCGAGGATATCCTTGAGTTATTTTTACAATGTCATGTTTTATGTTGTTTCCACATGCCCTTTTTTCATTTTGGTTACCTTTTTATATCATATATCAATGATAATATATTTGATTCTCACCCCTATTATATTACATTTATATTCCAATTTATCCACTTTTATTACCTATATCATGTTATTTTTTAATTATTCCCTTGCTTTAACTAATATATCACCCATTTCTTCTGTACATCCACATATTATCCCATACTTTTTTATAAGATTAATGTATTTTAAGTGTATGTTATGGAGTTTTAGTTTATAACTGTGTATTTTTTTCACATCTTTATGTTATTTACCCAACTTCCCAAAAAAAATAGGCATCAAAACATCACGGTTTTGTTATATATGTCTCATTATTAAATAAATCATAATATAAAATTTATGGATGATATGGGTAATCATAGTTTGTATCGATGGAAATGTATTTTTATTTTGGGTATTTGGACTAGAAAAATATAATGAAATTGATAACAATAATAATAATCACAATAAAACATTCCTAATATTTTTTAAATTATACAATATTTTTTTAAATGAATATAAATCCATTTATGGATACTAGAAGGGTATATGGATTTTTAATGGTTATACTAAGTGGTAATAACCCTAAAATGTGTGCACTGCACTGGACATGATCATTACCTGGTTAATGAAAAGGTTTCTTTATTGTAATCCTGGTTCGACATTCCCATGTGATTTGATTTTATTAATTCACCAACTCGTTAAAAATAATTATTGAGGGTATAAAAAATTAAAATAACACATTATGTAACAAAATATATCATAAAAATTATAGATTCAATCCTTAAAATTCATAAGTTTAGAAACATATGACATTTATGAGTTATAACTTTAATATTCATGGTTTACTACTTTTGTTATTAATATAATAAAATAAATTCATCCTTAATTTTACTGTTATTTTAGAAAATGAATTGGAATAGGGGTAACTGAGTTAACAACAAAGGTCATGAGTTTTTTATTAACTATCCAAATGAGATAAAAAACATTATGGGGATAAAGTAAGACATCATATTATTATTCCTCAAACTATATAAAAAATTATTACAAACAACTCAATCATATTTGAGTCTGTAAATAGATCAATCAATAGCTGGAAAACAACTCATTGAAGTTTATGTAATAAAGGTGATAAAGGAAGTATGATTAAATTTTCAAACATAGAAAAATATTCAAACAGGATCCAAGGGAAATGTCAAAAAGGATCTTGAATATGATTTGGGTGTGAAAAAATAAGTTATAAAGTATCTAATTATAATGGAAAAATAAATAATTTAGGTAATATTATGGAAGAAAATAAGGTTCAATGAAAGTTATTGTTAATTGTTATTTGTTATAAATGTGAGGAACTGGGTAATTATCCAAAAATTATGTATTCCAAGATCTAACAACGATACTAAACACCAAAATACCTCAAGAATAAGAGGAAACTGAAGGAATTATAACATGTTGAATTGTGATAATCAAATAACACATAAAATAAACTCTATAATTCTGTATTCGTTCTTGTATTATAATTTATTCATAGTATCATATCTTCTATGTGTTATATGAACATAGATTCACCACCTATAATGATTTGATATCACCATGATAAACATATATGGTCATTGTATCATAGTTTTATATTTCTGGTAATGTTCTTCTTGTAAATAATATCATCCTCTCTTTATTGGAATTCGATGTCATTTGATTTATGGAATGGTTTTCCATGTATTGATCCAGAATTAATTCTTAGGAGATGGAGTTCACCCTCAATACCAGGAATCACCCTCTTATTGTAAAAAAGTGTAAGGATGTGGATGGATCTCCTTTGTAATTATCATCTAAATAATGGATATTATTTTCTTATAATCACTCTTGTCAAGATAAAATGATTGATTCTAAGGAAAATATCATTCGTGATGACATGGATATTGTAAGAAAATATGTCCCTTAATGAAATCATAGGACTTCCTACAAATCTAGTTGTTGTTTTTTCAATTGAACTTGTACCAGGATAAAGTTTCATTATTATTGTATTTTATCATCATGAAAAGACTATTTTTGGATCCATAGAAAATTGAGGTAATTTGAAGGATAGCCTAGACCATCCTCTATGACAGAAATTTACAGTTTCCTTGGAATAATAGTTTAATATCATTAATTTGTGTGAATCTTCTCACTATTTTTAAATCAATTTATCCAATATAACACAGAAGGGGGTAAATTATTGTTGGTATGATGAACATAAATATAATTTTCATGATATCATTAAAATGATAATCAGTTCCCCTTTTCCAACATTACCCACTATTCGGGAAGGATTTGTGATCTATATTGATGAGTCTCTAAAAAAATTGGCTGTGTAGTCATGCATGAGGAAATCATGATAACCTATTACTCCCATCAATTATATTACCATCACAAGAACTACCTAATAATAGACCATGTGATGATTTCAGTGACCATGAAGCTGAATATTTGTAAAATTACCTCCCTAGGGAGATTTTTGGAATATATATGGATCATAAAAGCCATAAGTATATTTCATACAAAAGGACCTTAATATGGACCAATTAAGCCAGTATTAACATGTCATGTATTATGATTGTTCATTTAATTACAATCCTTGTAATCAGAATAATGTGGTATATGGTCTGATTAAAATGGTTCATAAACCCTATTCATGAGGAGAATTACATGGAATCAAACCTTTTTGGACATATAGTTGTTTGAAATCGGAATTATTGAATTATCATCACCAAACCTTTATCAAATGACTCCTAAACCATCTATTCATCAGATGGTTTGGGATTCATAGATTGATAATGAGGTGCAATAAAAAATTTATTCAATATTCCAAAGTCCATATTTTATAAAGATAGAGTTATATGGTTTCAATCCCAAATTTTTGTGCTATAAAAAATATAATTCATGAGGGAAATCTCGGGTGATGTCAATACCTCACATGTTTCTATTTTTCAAAGAAATACTGTGATGTATAGTGGTTTGAACCAAAACTTATGGTGGGTTTACATGAAGAGGGATATATTATAATTTTTTTCATGATTGTTTCTATTCCAAGAATTAAATAATTAATGATATATGTCTAATGGTATAACACATCCATTACAAAAATCTATATGGAAATGAGAAAAAAACCATGGAATTCATTGTAGGCCTCCATTGGAGCCCTAAAGAGAATAACTCTATTTGGGTGGTCATAAATCCCCTTACCATTTCAATGCATTTCAATGAAATCAAGGAACGATTATATCTTGACAAATCAACATGATATAAATAATGTATGTTGTGATACTTCATTAAGTACAACTCTCTATTGTATCTGATTATGATATGAGGTTTACCTAATAGTTTTCGAAAAACCTTCAAAAAGTGTTGGATATAGAGCTAAACATCAACACTTCTGTTCACCCTAATATGGATAGTAAAACTAAACACCAAATAAACTCCAGAGGATGTTGTGAGATATTTTACAATTTATTTCCAATAATTTTTTGATCAACACATTCTTAGAGTGGAATTCTCATATAACAACTGCTTAAATTCTATAATTCAAATAGAAACATTTGAATGAAAATATTGGGAGAGGGTTCAGAAAAAAATATATTGGTATGAAGTCAAAGATACAAGGATGATATGAATTTATCTTTTTTGAGAGATTAAAACTAATATTCAAGTAATATATCATCATATGAAATCCAGACACAAATGACATTAAATCTATGAAGAAAATAATCAAATAGACCTAGAATTTGAGGTTGGAGATAAATTGATCATTCTTATATCACCATGGAAGAAATTTATGGTGGTTTGGAGAATGTTATATCGTTTTCAAATATATATTACCCCTTTGAGATCATTCATCTCATTTCAGTGGTGGTCATTTGAAATAAACTCCCATCTAACCTATCTCAAATACATGATGTTTTCCATGTATCCGTACAGAGGAAATACATAATAGACCCCTCATAGGGACTAAATCCTATGGTTGTAGAATCTCAAATTGATATTTCATATTAGGAGTAGAGAGGGAAGATATTTGATCATAGATATAAGGTTTTACAAAATAAGACAACTATCTAAGACCAATTACTATAGTGGAACCACAAGTTTGATAAACCAACTTGGGATCCAGAATATGTGATGAAATATATGTTCCTTCATAAATTATATTATTTAAATGAAATTTTGATGTTAAAATTTCTGACGTATGAATAATTTAAGGACCTATCTATTTATAAATTATGTCCACTTTATAAATGAGTAGAGGAATTATTACAAAATGGTATTATATAAAAAACATGTACTACATTAGTTATTTTGGATAGTTATAGGTTATATCCTATTAGATTTAAAATGTTTGTAGGGATCATAACCACTGATACTGCATTCATTATATATGGATCATATTATAAGTATTTATTTATATATATTCTTATAAAAAATCCATTTGACATAGACAAAAAAAGTTATGGTATCAACCCATAGGATCATACCTTATAAAGCTCATTTATTAGAACTTCCATTGGAGAAAAAATATCTAGTATTTTTCATTGACCAGTCTCATATTGAGTTTAAAAAACTAAATCCTGATCAAACCCACTTATAGTATAATTTCAATCTCATTGAGATCATGACCCAAACGATCTTTGCCAAACCATCCCAAAAAAATTTCTTCATCATTAATCTTACCCTTAGGGAATTGTCTTGTTTGATAAAAGTATATGAGTGCTGAACATGATAATATGGAGTTTTATTTTTTTAAAAAAATCAGGATTACATATTTATTTTCATATATTATAATGTTTAAATAATATAATCAGATTGAAATCATATTTAGAAATGTTAAAGTAAAATTTTTATTTCTTGGGAATATATAATTTCAATTAAGACACAAATTTGGGTGAATTAAAGGATTTTATAAATAAATTATATTGTAGTAAAATATGATTGTTAAATTATATTATATATATATATATATTTGAATTCAAATATAAATTATATATGGTCATTATAACTAAAAAGGTAAAAAAAATGTTTTTAAAAAATGGGTATTGATGATTTAAAATTGAAAAATCTCATATATATAGATATATGTTGATAAAGTAAATATTATTTTCAAAATCATAGCATTTAGACTATCCAATGGTGAAATATTTGAGTTTTTTTGTGGTAGTTTAATTTTTAGGTAAAAATTAAATATGATATAATAACATGGTAGGTATTATGACATCATAAAAGCGTAAAAGTGATGTAATGAATAAAATAAATAGTAGAAAAACCAAAATTAGACATATAAAATAATGAAATAAATTCACTGTAAACATGATCCAATTCAACATAAATTGACTATAAACATGATCCACTTCAACATCCCCAAGGGTATTATTTTAAAACATTATTTAATTAAACATATAAAATAATGTAATAAAATCATCGTTATGTGAAATTGTGTTAAAAAATATGATATTGTTTTTTATATAAATTTATCTGATAAATTCCAAAAATTATGTTTATAAATTAATAATGAATTCTCCATTATTTTATATTAAAAACTCATCCAACATATCATTCATCTTTACTAAAAAACCATAGCATAAGATGTTACTCATCCATTCCCTCTTTATAGATCTCCCAATGTGTCCCCATGTTTTTTTGAAGCTACTCCCATTGTTTTATATGCTCCCTCTCAAGGAAAGGTATCATCTCCTCATTTTTATTAATGAACCTTTATTGTTTTTTTCATTTTATTCTTAATTTTTTATATTGGCACATGTTTTTATAAATACTTATTACTACACATATTATGAAAATGTTATTAGAGACTCCTTTCACTCTCATTAAATCCTTCCATGAATCAATATATACCCCATTATGCTGCTGAAATTATCTCTTGACTTTTCTATATAATCCATTTGTGTATTAAATACCCATCCTCAAACCAACTCAATGATATTAATGCAAATACCAATCAATAGTTGATTTTGTAATTATATATTTTTAATCCAAAAACCTTAATCATTGGATTTATTGTGATGAAATATTATCATATTTTGATTGATCTAGGTGGATCACTTATGCATGTACCTAATATGAATGGTACGAGTGGGACTGATATTGTATTGCCTTCCAATTCATCAGGTCTTTTTTAATCACATTTTATTCCTTGTATAATGAGTGGTGTATTGTCCTAAGAATATTATTTTATAATTTATTGAATGTTATCATTTATTTATTATTTCAAATCCTTGTTTTATGTTTTATTCACATTCATTTGTTTCCTTCATGTTATCATCATATATCACACTTTGTTGACCATGTTCATAATTATCACCCCTATAATATTTCTACGATATGCCTATTGAATCTCATTTATTGCATTCATCACTTTATTCATGAATAATTATCTTATTAGCCTTTATAGATCGACCCTTTCCTATGTATTTTCATAGTTTATACCTTTTAGTTTTAAGAAATAAATGTACTTTAATGGAATGCCATTAAATTTTAGATTTTATATTTACATTTTTATTCATGTTGATATATTCTGTTTCTATATACCTATATAAAGTAGGTTTCATGATCATTTTTCGTTGTATTAAGTGTATCCTTTTGTAAAAAATAATGAAATAATGTTAATGAATTATATGGGCTATCTCATGTAGTGTAACTTACTCTCCAGTCATGTGGATGGTCGGAGGGAGTATCTATAGCATGAAAGATGGATCAATGTCATTACTATTGGTTGTGTAATCTAAAAATAAAAACCATTTAGTTATTAACAACCTTTTTAATGATTATTTATTTATATTCCTTTTTTATTTTATTATGATATGGCCAATTTAGACCATTCATCCAAGGGAGAGAATCACAATATCGTATATCTAGCTGAGAAGTTAACAAAATAATAAAAATGGTGGCTAAAGGTATAAGAGGGAAAACCATGGATTGGTATTCCAGTTACACATTGGCTTGAAATTTTGATGATAATTTCTCTAAAAATATATTTATCCCACCTTTAATTATCAATATTAGTAATTCCACCCCCTCTCTGAGCCTCCAAACCATCTAACCAATCTATATTTGAGGTTACAACATATGTGAGGACACAACCTATATTTCTAGTTCCACAACCAAACCCATTCTTTGACTTAAATGCATAGATCACATCTTGTGACTGCCTATAACTATTATTTTTCTATACCATCTAATAGTGACTCCGTCTACTAGAAACATATATTCTAGAGAGGCTTAATCATTTAGATGAGTTTTAGGAGTTGTCAGATCACATTTCCCTACTATATATTATATAGAAAAACACTAATATATATTGATATTTTTTTAGAGTTTGTCCACATTTTCCTTCAGCGATCCATCATACATGGGAGATTTGAGTGAAAATGATAACTTTATCTAATTCCTTTAACGAGTATATTTATTTTCATTGATGATAGCAGATTTCAGTTGAGGGTATAAGATTTATCTCCATACCACCACTCCACAAATTATTTTCACTCACACACACCCCAATCGAATAGAATCACCCAATTTATAGTTGGAGATTTCAAGAACAAATATCAGGCAAGGTCCTACATCACAGAAGAGATCCTTTATTGTTCCACACTATCTTTTATCTCCGTCATTATTTCAGTACGATTCTGTTTCTATGGAATGAGGTTGGAGGATTTCTATCTAAGTGGGAAATTGAGCTCATTATATGAATTCATCGACATGAATAACACGAAATACACTTTTTTATTATTGAATACATCCATTATATATTCCTTAGTCATCATGATAATCTTAGTGGTGGATTAATTCAACTTGTTTATCATATTTCATAATAGTTTTTTAGACATAACCTCTATATGATCTTTGAGTAATACCTCAGTAGATGTATTTTATAATGATAATATTCATTGGCATGTTCATATGGAAGGGGAATGATTATTTTCAAATATAATAGCTTTTTACACATATAGTGGCAAGGTTTTCTGATTCCCATAGGGGACTTACTGATATGGCACCCACACCTGCTGATCTTGAACTACCCCTTCTTTCCATTCTTCTAATATGTCATCCTTTTCTCCACATCTTGCATCAACCATTGAGTTATCCATACCTAAATATTCACACATACCCTAAACTAAATATACATTACACTTTTGATTTATACATGGAATACTTCTATGTGTTGTATAGAGGGCCACATATAATGTATCAAGACTTAGATTTCACATCTTGCTAGCCCATTTTCCAGTCTTCAACCTAGGATGTGCATCCTTGGATATAATCTTGGACATCATATTCCTCCCACTCTATTTACATTATATTCCACTACCTATGAAACAACTTCTACATAAAAATTCATATATTGGGATTTTCCATATGATTATTTTGGTGTTGACGTGTTCCATGACCATACCACATCATTGGAGACTCCACAAACCAATTTGGACACACAAACTATAGATTTACATCTTCTAGTTCCCCCAGACCCGGATCTTCCAACATATATTATATAGTGAATGGTTTATGAAATTTTTAATTATGATATGTATTTTATGGTGCAATTATATACTTTTAATTTATATAGATTCATTTTCCTTGTCATAGAAAGAAACTCTTTGATACCTACTTCAAAATTTTTCTTACTTCTATGATTTTGACATCATAGAAGACATTCATTATTTTAATTGTACAAGTTATCCATGAGTTAAATTTATTCATTTCATCAATTATTTATTATTTTCATTCACATTATATGTCCTCCTTACTGTTTCACAAGATCTCACTTTTAATATTAAGTGTTGGGGATAGTATCTCAAAATGCACTAGTTGATTACTTTGGTTGATTTAGGATACATCATTAATTAAATAATATTTTCTTGCTTATTATAATCATTTAATTAATTAGTATTATAAATAAAAATAATTGTA
This sequence comes from Viscum album, assembly GCA_963277665.1. Taxonomy (NCBI): domain Eukaryota; kingdom Viridiplantae; phylum Streptophyta; class Magnoliopsida; order Santalales; family Viscaceae; genus Viscum; species Viscum album. Next base: position 842,041,880 of record OY728160.1, on the reverse strand, counting down.
AATTTTGAAAATTCTTATATTTTTTCATTTTTAGATTAATTATAGAATATTTTTTAAAAATATTTCTAATTGTATATTATTAATGTTTGAAATTTAGATATAATAGATAGGTTATTTTTACTCATTTCATAACGTGGATTATTTTTTATTAGTTATCAAGAGAGGTACTATAAATAAAATTTCTTATACTCTTCCAACAGTCGACAATTTTTTAGTGAACCGAAATTATTTTTATCATCTAAAAATGGGTTTATCCTCTACAAATTATTTTTATCATAATAAATGTATTATTATTAATGAGGTATTTTTTTCATCCTTTTATCGACTTGATTTTGAGGCCTACCATACATTACCCAATCTTAGTCCCCTAATATATAATAATGACCATAACAGTATCTATATACCATGAATGTTCTCCCTTCCTACCCATACTCATGAATATATTAATTGATTATTATTCTATATGAGTTTAAGATAATCATGTTATTTCCTATGCATTAATAAGCATATGTTTCACTGTGGGGGAGTTTTAGGATTATTTTTTGATTTGAGGGAAGTTACACTAGTAATTATTCATTTCAATTAAACTAATTCATCTTAATGAGAAGAAATGACTGTGTGAAAAAGAAATATTTTCATAAAAAAGGTATACAAAAAAAGAATAAAATAAGTGGAATTATATTTTATTGTGCCCTATTTTATTTCACATGTAGCATAATAATTGAAATGGTTTTTTTATTTTAGTGAAATCACATTTGTGTACATTGATTTTTGGATCATCTATGTTTTTAATGATCGATAATGTACAAAAATTTACTAAAAAAATCTTATCATTATCTTCATGATTTTTAAAGGTTGCTGCACAAAACTCACGAACTATTGTAAATCTATTAAAAAAATTATTATTCTCACACTCTTATTTGTATCATTTTAATGGAATTATGATTTTACAAAGCCAACATAATTCCTTAAAATATCTCGAGATAAAAATAACATCACATATATTTCAATATTGCGATATGAGTGACATTAATTATAGGTGAGGTAAATAATTCATGGAATGCGTATTAATATATGGTTTCTGAATGTGAATAGAAGAGAAATTATGTCTTTGACTGATATTATATATGATCCATGATTGGAATAATTCTACTCATTAAAGCAATTTATTTTTGAAATTTTATGTTATAAATTTATTTTTAAATATATAACTAATTTTATGATTCTATTTTTAAAGAATAGATTCTATTTTATTTATGTTGATATTCTTCTAAATATTGTGAGGGAGTTGAATCATCCATTTTTATAGGATATATTTTTTAGACTCATTATAAAACCTGTTAGTTCCATGTATCAGTTTCTCTAAGGTAAAATATTGTATTCTAGTGTTTTTCAATTAGTTTAATTATATTATAGTTAAATAAAAATATTTGTATTATTTTTTAGAAAAAATGATATATACATTCCATGTTCGTTGATAGTAAATGACATGAAATTTATAATTTTTCATAGAGTATGAACCTAGATTATAATCCTCAGCTTGTTATGAGAATAAATCTAAAAATGAATTCCCTTTCCAGGTTTCATCGCACACCATGTACTTCTACTCAGTACTTGTTGAATAAGTTTTGAGAGGTTGTTTAAGGTTTATGATAGAATTTCTCAATTATCATGTGGAAAAAATCATAAAAAATTTACAGTATTACAAATACAATATTACACATAATGTAAAATTCAAAATGATATAAATATATACATCAACCTGAGTTTTAAAATTTTCATTCGAGGGGGAAATGTGTATCTCATTTCTATCCTCATTTTTTCTTCTATATCTCTTCTTTTCTATTTTTTTATTTTCCAGTCATTGAAATCTATTACATAAAAATAATTTTTCAAATTGAAATTTTAGTTTCATAATTTAAATTTCAGTATTATATAAGTTTTAAAATTTTAATTTTTACTTCATCGTCCTGTTATTATTTTAATTTTTTCTTTCATTACATAATATCTATTATTCTGTCTTGATATTGACAAGATAAATCCACCTCTTAGGGTCTATTGGAGATTATGGATATAGAAATGATTTAGAACATGATAATTATATGAATATTTTATCAATGTTATGTGTTATCTGTTTCATATTCAATGGATAATTGGAATACATGATATAATTTAGGGGATCTATGGATTATTGAATAACTTTGACAAGTAACTATTTATGAGTTATTGAGAACTTTTTATTAAGAAAATAGTTTTAGATAGGAACAAGGATTAACTCCAATTATTAGAGGAATAATAAACAAACATATGTTGTATAATGGATTTTGATTTAATTTTAAAAAATAATTATTCATGATGATATCAATCCATCATTTTCGTTTCATAAAATTTACTATTTTTCTAGAAAACTGTATTCAATTCAATTATATCTTCTTCCAATCTATTTAAAAATTTAAATACAGATAAAATAACCCCCATTTACTTCTCATTTTATTAATTATAATAAAATATAAAATTTTCATTTACCCATTAAGTTTTCTTTGGGATACAATGTAGGTTGGATGTTTTACTCTAGTTATTATAGTTTTATAAAAAATAATAAATCAAGCATGTGATAACTGAATATATAAGCTACCTTTAGATTCATATGGATTGATATTACCTTCTAAATTATCTCATTAACAAGTTCTTGAACCAATATTTTTTTATCAAATTATATCCAAACATTTCACGGTCTGAAACCTCTTTTCAGACAATGTTTCATATAGATTTAACTGATTTATGTATTTCTAAATATTATTAAAAATGAACTCCAGAAAGGTAAGTACTTTTGAGAACATCCTTAGAAGTCAATAGGATATAAAAATAGAATGTATTATTATATTAGTGTATTTCTTTATGACATACTTCCTATTTGAGGATGTTATTTTATGTTTTGATTAATCTCTATGTTAAAGAATTTCTAAATATATACTTATATTTTAAATGTGATTATTTTATAAAAATTAGATGCCATTGGAAAGGGCTTACCATGGTGTCTCATAACATCACTTATATTGAACATAGTAAGATAATCAATATCTGAATCATCTCATTTTGATATGAAATGGGATAGTTTCTTACGATGGTCTATAATGACCCATGGTTCATTATTTTTCCATTTGTTTCCTAGGATTCCATACAATGAAATCTATTGTAATATTATCCCTCTCCTGATATAGTATTGGTAATTTTTACCAAATTAATATGGGAAGTTTTATTTCAATATTCACTTATTGGGATACAAAGAATCTTTCTGTGTAATTTGAAATCTCAAAAATTTTGTTTTCCCAATGAAATATCTTGGATATCCATAAACAATATGGTTCTAAAAATATGTATAGAGTAATTTGAACAATTGGTTTCATCCATGATTTCATTCTTTAACTTCTGTATTGATAGAATATATAACCTCTACAAAATCATTAAACTCTATCTTCACTATTGATTTAATCTTTTAATTTAATATTTCCCACATTTTCATCTTTTTTTATAGACACTCAACATCATGTTGTAATTTATTAGTCATCCATTAAAATAATTTTTTTAATTATATGGAGTAAGTAGATTTTTATCCTTCAATTATTATACCTAAGTACATTATTAATATATCCACATGAACTAGATCCTTCTCTATCTTCATCATGGATAAGATAATATTACCATTTCTACATAATACATTTTATAACTTGTATGTTTTTTTGGTTTTGATAATGTCTAGGAAAATCATAATTCTTTACTAGTTCCAACCATATACATGGATTGATATTAATAACCCAATATGTATTTATATATTTAAAACACTTTTGGTTTGTATATATATAACATATAACTCAATCAAGATAATTAATATATTTCTTTATCAGGGAACTCGAAATTGAAAACATTAAATCTTGAGTTTTATCATTTTTCTCAAGGGGTTTCTTATGTCATGGTTCATAAACAACCTTTTTAGAATTTTTTATAAGAACACATCCAATACCATTCCATAATGAGTTAATGTAAAACCCATTATTTACCCAATGGAAGAATAAATATATGTGAATTTATAAATCTCTTTAATTCCATAATGATATAATCACATACCTCGGTCTACCATAATTTTACTCCCTAATGTTTTTTCTTAGTTATTTAATTAGACAGTCATGTGATGTTCTTAATAAACTATCAATAGTAACTTGATAAGAAAATGAATAGATGGTTTTATTTATGTTTTTGTGTACTGACCGTTACTTAGAAACATTTTTGATGTGTCATCCGATGTACCATTTTTGGATACAATATGGCTCAAGAAAGTATCTTTTTAGTCCAAAATTAAAATTTACTAAATTCCCTAGGGAACTCATTTTCCCTCAAAACATCAAACATGAATTAAAAATATATCTCATGTTCCTCGTAAATAATAGAGTATATAAGAGTATAATAAATAAATACTTCTACAAACATATAATGATAATCCATTAATACTTTATAAATTATGTAGATAATCATACTGTGTCAGTTTTTTTACCAAAATATTTTTAATCTAAATTTATATTGATGAAGAATTTTATGATATTTTATCTTGTAGAAAACCTCATTATTGAATTTTAAATAATAACTATAAATAAATATTTTACATCAAGAAGTATACATCTCCATTAATATCATAATTAATTTCTTAAATAAAAAAGTGGATAATTTTTATTTATATTCATTGCATTTATCTACCAATAATAAATGAATATCCTCATTGGGACATCATTATCCACCACAAAAAAGGTGTTCTCTAAGGTGAATATCCTTTATGACTGAGACCCTTTTTCACATATGCCTTGTAATTATTTCTTTCACTCAATTAACTCAGCCAAATACATTATATATGGTGTCTTAAATATGGGATTTTCATCAAAGATAAAATCAATTTAGAATTCAACATCTCGATAATGGGAAATCAGGGAAATAAATATATTCATTATATTATAATGGGTATATATTTGATTTTCCAAACCCATATCTCATTTATATTTTTAATTCCACCCATTTATTCCATTAGTATTTTATTAAAATAAGTTGTTAATGATGTACATTGACAAGATTTTTGTAATGAAATATCCCCTAGAATGATAATTAGATTATCAATTTCAGTACTAATTATAAATTATTTATCTATTAAGTATATTTTAGCATTATAATTTTAGAAAAATTACATACTAAAAATTATATAAAAATAAACAATGGGTATAATGATTATATTAGAAACTAGAAAACACCAATGAATTTTAATTTTCACTTCTACGCATTTCATTTTTGTAATCAAATCACTATTCATTTTTTTAAAAGAAAAATCATTTCATAATATTTTAGGGGTGACATAATATTGTTTTAAATAATATATGATATATATAAATGTATGCAAATATCTATAATCAGGTTATTAATTATCTAACATTTATTTAATAGCCAATGTACCTTTGATAAAATCATTTAGATCTTCTACATTATCCTTTTTTGTTTTAAAATCATTTTTTGGTCCATATGCCTCTTATGTGCTACTTTTCTATATCTGTTAGGTTATTGGTGAGAGTAATGTCCCATTTATTTGTAGATAAAACGTTTTAAATTGATTTATTATTTCCTTCCTTTTCACTTATGATCTTTATTATCATTCACCATATATATAAAACATACACTCAATCCTCTAAAATATTTCATGGGGTGTTTCTTTTAAATTTTTTTACATATTGATAACTCCACTCATCCATTCATTTATTTTCCACGGGTTATTTCCTCAAAGAGGTCAAAGATCCTATTATTCATTGGATTCCATTCATAACTGAAGGATTTATAAAACTCTTCATAATTCCACATAACACTCATTACTATCTCATTGTATATTGAAATTGATTAAGATACTAATGTTCTTTAAATATAAGGATTAATACCATTAAATAAGAGATAAATCATTCTCTCTAAGTTGCATAGATAATATGAAACATACATTACTAACTTTGTGATGTTATTTTTATAATAAAACACAATATTTTCATCAATTTATGTACGTTCTTGAATTTAAATTTGATCTCATAATGTTCCTCCATAGGAAAAAGATTTTTTATAAATGAAACCATAAATACATTTCACTTTTTATTTTATATATCCTCATCATTCTCAGTATTTTGAATATGTTACCACTATTGTTTAGAATCTACCGTTAAATAATATTAATCAATGATAATTTTTCATTCTAAAAACACCATAATTAAAGTATGATATTTTCATGTGACATTATCCATTTCTCATCCAACATTGTCTGATTGGACCCTCAAAATGATGTATTTTTTTCCTCATAAAACAATCTAATGTGGTTAATCATTAATGAATGGAAACTGGTTTATCCATGAAGAATAGTATTTTTTTTACAACCTGATTAAAATGTAATTAGATATTAATAATGTGTTCAGAAACAACAGTAACTCCTTTATCAAAATTACTTAGACAGTCCCAAGATTTTCCTCAATTGTTTATGTGTATTCCATTACTCCCCAAAGTAATCATTGTCTTTGAAATGGAATAGTTTAATTATAAATATTATAAACAAATAATGTATAATACATTACTTATATTTTATGATTTCAAAAAGTATGGTCCTATTCATAGGATAATTATCAAACCAAAGGGATGTTTTAACTAGTTGAGGTCCTTTTCTCCGCCCTTTTATGCTAATTAGCTCTCTTTATTACCCTTATTATACACTAATTTCTATGATTACATTGTAATTGACATTTAACGAGTGCTTCGAAGACCCAATGTTTATATAACCACAATATATACTCTTATATCCATCATATTAATTCATACCATTCCACAAGAAACATATCATTTCAATTTCCATTAATATGCCTGATTTTTGGCATGATTTTTTTTCGATATTTTACTCATTTTAGTAAAAATGTTTTTTTTTGAAAAATATTCTCTAAGATATTTGTACAATATATTTTTATAATTAAATTTTTTCTATTTCTAATTATTATGTATATTAATCTTCATAAATACAGAACTGCGGTTTTTCATGGGATATGTGTATTTCGTATAATGCTTTTTTGGAAATTATATTAACTCAATGAAAAAGGTTGAAAAAATGACCATAGTGATTGGTGAGTTTTCATACACCTTTGATGAATTCATGTTTTTGGGTTTTTTCTATGTTGGGAGTGATCCATTTTTCTATAACATGTTGTTTTATTACATTTTTTTTGTATATCATTCTGTAATTTCATATATTTATATATTTATATATTTATAGATTCATTATATCTTATGATACGATAATTTTCTATCCATTATTATTTTTAATCTGAGTTATTCAGAGGGATATTCCTTTTATTATTGGGATTATTTCCCTCAATGATTATAACTAACAAATAACATAATAAAGATATGCTTCATAGATCATACTAAACATTATTTATTACTATTCTCAGTTTTAAATAGAATTTCTTCATGCTAGAGTTATATGATATATTATTGTTGAAAACATAGAAGGTGTTCAAATATTATATTATAAATGGTTTGGGTTGGTTTGTGAATACATGTGAAACCGTGTTAATGGAGATGGATTTCAATCTAGCATGTAAGAAAATACAACAATATGTGTGGTTGTTGATGTATTACTATAATGTGAAATTGATTATTTTATATGAAACTCATGATCGTAGTGAACTGAGTTGAGGGTATAATTATATTCGTACATGAACTATATAGCGTTCAGAATAATATTTATCCACATTCATGATTATGATGAGGATATTATATTAGGATGGATCGTAATGAAATTCAATGATTTTTCAAATCATATCTATTTTTTCTGTGCTACAAGTATATCCAGGATTTTTAATTCACAATAATGAAATTTTATCCAATGTAGAAACTACTAATAGAGATTAGGATCCAATGGTGATAGATTTTGTGCCATAAATAATTTTATCATATCAGGAACTAATCCAAAAAACCCATAAATCAATATTCCAAATTCATTTACAGAAAGGCTTGAGGAGCATCCTCGACCTCCAAAAGTTCGAGACAAGCACTCATGCATAAAAAAAATTGCAGAATAATTTATCCTAACTATATACAATAAACTAACATTGGATATATATAAAGATAAATAAATAACATAATAATGTTACATAAACATAGTCAAAAAAACAGTGATTTGTCAATGGGAAAATATAGAAAAATATATGTACCGGATCCTATAATGATCCCAATGTAGTTGGGTAAAAAATAGTAACACCATGTTCCAAATGGGAACCACTAAATTAGTACTATAATCCCAAGCCAAACTAATATTAATAATCACTACCTCATTGTGACATCATTCACTTTCCTACATTCTATAAATAAAACTATACCCACACCCAAGGGTATGTGTATGGTTTTAACTGAGAAGCCTAGTGGGTCCCCACCAAGTGTCCATAAGAAATCATTTTAAAATATTCAAATGCTCTAATTTTAAAAGAAAATAAGTAATGATATATAATTTTTAATGAACAATTAAAAACAGGAAATTTCATCTATTTCAACAATGTATATACCATATCATGTAAATCAGCTTCCAAGGAACATTTAAACAGTCTATTTACCCCTGTAAAATAATGATATGTAAAACTAAAAAATTCAGAGATCTTTGGAATGTACCCTTCTGATAATGTATCTCATGGTAGAAATGTTCTTCATTCAATGATCAATCACGAATAATGTTCACCAGGAATTTCCCATGAGTAATAACCAAAGAGGAAGTGGAATACCCAGATGTGAAATTCCCCATTATCAGGTTTTGAAAACAGCCCTTGACATGACCACCCAAAAGTATAGGAATACCCCAACACATATTTCCTCCTTCTAATCATGGACATACATTTTTCTAGTACACCACCTTTGTACCCTAGGCTCTCATTCATTGAACAACTAAAATCATTTTCAATGGGCATATCACATTACAAAACTATCCAAAATCCTTTTTACAGAAAAACCATGTTTTTATACCCAATCACTACAACAAATGCCGGTCCTAGCGGCGGTTTTTTTGCCGTTTAGCGGCGGTTTAAACCGCCGCTATATTGTGTGGCGGCGGTTTACAAAAACCGCCGCTATGTTTGGCGTCGGCAATCTATTAGCGGCGGTTTTTTCGATTCCCCGGCGGTTTTAGAAATGTGTCGTAGGTCCTTCATTTAGCGGCGGTTTCTCTTCATTTAGCGGCGGTTATATGGGCAGCTTATTCGCGGCGGTTTTAACCGCCGCTAAATTCAGGCTTTTGATGCGCCTATTCTGCGGCGGTGAATACCGCCGTGAAATATCAGCATAATAAATTTAGCGGCGGTTAAAACCGCCGCTAAATTCTTCCCAGTTCATCATTTAGCGGCGGTTTTAACCGCCGCTAAATGTTCACAGGTATGGCATTTAGCGGCGGTTAAAACTGCCGCTACATGTTGAACTGGAAAAAAAAATATATTGGATCTGCTCCACCACTGCCCTAAATTTTCCAAAACTACAGCCACATCTCACCCATCAGCCCCACATAATATCACATCCACACATATTTGTAATGTACAACAGCTTACAACATTATTACATCATCACCATTTCATATTCCATCACTAAAAGAATACTACCACAAACCCCTACACACAAAAACCAACATCCTCATAATAGTGACCATAACATCTCTTACCATAATAAAAACCAACATTAAAAATGGACACAGGTCACACATTAGTGGTAGCGGTCACACCGTGCCTCGGATTGAGGCGGAGTTGACTCGTACATGTCACCAACATCCTCATAACAGTGACCATAACATCTCATATGTCAGTTGTTGATTTCACTTAAAATTAAGTCCATTTTTAACAAAACATTGACACTGTGAGTGGTGTTGGCCACACCGGGCCTCAGATTGATGCGGTGTTGAATCTTACACGTCACACATGAGTCATTGATTGTTGTGAAAATGTATCAACGCAATCAGAAGCCGTTAGATCGGTTTGGCGTATGTATGTAAAATATTATCCATTTTAAACTAAATACATACACTTGGAGTGATACCGGTCACACCGCTTCTCTGATTGAGGCGGGGTTGAATCTTACACGTCACATTTGACCCATGGATAGTTGTACTTAAGTTTCAATAGAATACCAATGTGTTTGGTCGGTTTGTCGTATGTCAGTTGTTGATTTCACTTAAAATTAAGTCCATTTTTAACAAAACAGTGACACTGTGAGTGGTGTCGGCCACACCGGGCCTCGGATTGATGCGGTGTTGAATCGTACACGTCACACATGATTCATTGATCATTGTGAAAAAGTATCAATGCAATCAGAAGCCGTTAGATCAGTTTGGCGTATGTACGTAAAATATTGTCCATTTTAAACTAAATACATACACTTGGAGTGATACCGGTCACACCGCGTCTCGGATTGAGGAGGGGTTGAGTCGTACACGTCACATATAACCCATGAATCATTGTCCTAAAGTGTAAACACAATCCGAAGGCGTTTGGTCGGTTTCCCGTATGTCAGTTGTTGATTTTTCACTTAAAAATAAGTCCATTTTGAACAAAACAGAGGCACTTGGAGTTGTGTCAGTCACAACAGGCCTCAGATTGAGGCGGGGTTGACTCGTACACGTCACATTTGAAGGTGAGTATGCATACACAATAGTTGACCTTCTTAGAGAAGGGTTTCTGGAAGAGTATAAAAGACATTAAGAAATGAAGATCATTAGAGTGTTGGAGCAAATGTGGTTGCTACAGACAATGTGGAAATCGTCTTGTGCAAAGCGACCTAAGTTACAACTTGCAGGTATTGTACTCTATTTTTTTCTGGAAGGTTTCAGTTTAAATGAATTTTGGAATGATCATTGCTAGCCATTGTCTTTTAGGTTTTTTTGACAGCCGAGGGGAAAGGGTGGAGTCTGAAGACATTGTAGGATATGTCGAAGGGTGACCGCTACCACCCAAAGAGTCGCTCTCTTGTTTAAAATGGACACCACTTTAATTGGAAACAAAAACTGACCTATGTAAATCTGACCAGACGCATCCAGATTGCCTTCATCCTTTTGGAGAAGGATCCACGGGTCCTTGGTGACGTGTACGAGTCAACCCCGCCTCAATCCGAGGCACGGTGTGACCTCTACCACCCAAAGAGTCACTCTCTTGTTTAAAATGGACACCACTTTAATTGGAAACAACAACTGACCTACGTAAATCTGACCAGACGCATCCGGATTGCCTTCATCCTTTAGGAGAAGGATCCACGGGTCCTTGGTGACGTGTACGAGTAACATGCAAGAATGATGGACCACATTTCTTTGGCCTTTGGACAAAAAAACCAGTAAAATCTCGAAAATACCTTCATATCATGCATTAACCAGTAAAATCTCCAAAATACCTTCATATCACGCAGTTCTGAAAAGAGTCACTATTTAAAAGAAAGTCACAAATTTAGATACATCTCGAGATGGTCAGTTTAAAAACATTTTGAGGGACACTACTAAAGACATTCTCAGATATGCACACATCCCCCACTTTTAGATCGTTGTCTACTACAATGATCTTCCAAACAAGATATGCATTAGAACGCTCATGATACATAGAGCAATTCACTGGCCACCTTTGAGAATGATCTGAAGCACAAACCATGACAGCATTATGTTTTTAACTTCAGCACCTCAATTGAGAATGTGACACCTTTCAGGACTTGGCGCCATTGTATGTCGTTTCGTCCACTGAATGGGTCTATCCTTTTATTTAATTTTTTTAACTTCAGTCAAATATTCTAGAATGATGTCGCGACAGATCCTTCACCATTTTGTTTCGCTGAACATCTCATTACATTGTTAAAAAAAAGCAGGGTGTCTTGCATGGGCAATACGTTCCTGTATTAAAGATGATGCACTCCCATTTATTCGAACCCACAAACCCACCCCACGGCGCGACGGTCATCGGCAGGTGCCTGGGTTCCTCCCCGCATGAGAAAACAGGGACTCATATTTTACTGGAAGGCAGGGAGGAACCCAGGCACCTGCCGATAACCGTCGCGCCGTGGGGTGGTTTTGTGGGTTCGAATAAATGGGAGTGCATCATCTTTAATACAGGAACGTATTGCCCATGCAAGACACCCTGATTTTTTTTAACAATGTAATGAGATGTTCAGCAAAACAAAATGGTGAAGGATCTGCCGCGACATCATTCTAGAATATTTGACTGAAGTTAAAAAAATTAAATAAAAGGATAGACCCATTCAGTGGACGAAACGACATACAATGGCACCAAGTCCTGAAAGGTGTCACATTCTCAATTGAGGTGCTGAAGTTAAAAACATAATGCTGTCATGGTTTGTGCTTCAGATCATTCTCGAAGGTGGCCAGTGAATTGCTCTATGTATCATGAGCGTTCTAATGCATATCTTGTTTGGAAGATCATTGTAGTAGACAACGATCTAAAAGTGGGGGATGTGTGCATATCTGAGAATGTCTTTAGTAGTGTCCCTCAAAATGTTTTTAAACTGACCATCTCGAGATGTATCTAAATTTGTGACTTTCTTTTAAATAGTGACTCTTTTCAGAACTGCGTGATATGAAGGTATTTTGGAGATTTTACTGGTTAATGCATGATATGAAGGTATTTTGGAGATTTTACTGGTTTTTTTGTCCAAAGGCCAAAGAAATGTGGTCCATCATTCTTGCATGTTACTCGTACACGTCACCAAGGACCCGTGGATCCTTCTCCTAAAGGATGAAGGCAATCCGGATGCGTCTGGTTGGAATCTATGTGTCCCTTCAGCGACAATGAGTTTGTGTCACCATTATAATTTTGGTAACTAGGTGAGGTGGTGCTAAGAATTTTGGGCCATGAGTTGTGGAGAGGATTGGAACAAAGGTGTTCCGATTGTCTCTCCACAGGGTAGTGTAGTGCCTTATCGATATCCTCTTGTGCGGTGGTATAGTAACATTACCTAAACCTTTAATTTTCATTTTATGTTGATAATAAATAGTTGAGAGATGAACTTTAGTCATTTTTATTAAAAATACACACTATAAACCTATAAATTATCCTTGAGAGATGAACTAGGGTATTAACTAGACCATAAACCAACTTTAAAGATATAATCAATTTGACGTTTCATGACAATGTGGTCAGTTCCTATTGGCAAAACCAAGGGGATCGACACTACAATGTAGATTAGGAAACCCTAAGAGTGGGAGAATCCACAATGGGAGATTTCGGAACCATCCTCACAATAAAATACACAAATCAATCACCATTTTCCATGATTAAAATTTCATTTATTCACTTAAAATAGGGAGTTAAATTACCTATATGTTACTGTCGGTGCTTCCCATCATTAAATATCTTAATCACTATTCGATGATAGAAAGTTGACTCAATTTATTTACTTTATTCTATTTTTAGATTAATTATTTGGGAAATACACCTCACCCTATTCATTTTAATGGTCATGGAATAAAATCCCAACCATGAAAACTATAAAAAATACCCCATTAAATCATCATATAATCATTCTATAATCACTGATTAATCATAACACCACTTGTTCACACCAGGATTCCCCACACTACTAAAATTCTATCACATCAATGTCTGTACTTGTACCCACCAAAATGAAGTGTGAGTTGATCACTAGATGAATTTACCCCCACCATCTTACATGTTTCTCCATAATTTCTAGATCTCCCACAATATCTCACCCTAGTGGATTTTTATAGACCACTTTACATGGTCAAGATGAAATTTCCCTTGATTTCAACCCCAGATGAACACTCTTACCACATTGATATTTTATTATTATCCCATTATATTATGATATACATATGAATTAAGATCCAAATCAACCAACCTTATCACCTATTTACAAAATCCCCACCTTAAATCATTAGTACGAGTGTATCCAGTTCCTAGAATTCTTTCCTTACACCCCATCTGTGAATCACCTTGAAAAGGTTTCCTTTTCCCAAAACCCCATTAATATTGAATGTATTCATATTTTTTACTCATATCTTAGTGTATAATTTAGTTATCAAGACTTCCATGCATTCCAACCATGCTTCTAAAAACTTACAATCATCCTAATTTCCTTATGAGTAAAATAATTATGCTAACATGAAATCCCTATCTCAAATGAATGATAAGTATCTTATCAAAGGTCACTTTTTCCTAGATTAACTAACCTTTATAAGGATTATTATTGATAACTATCCAATTATTATTTCACCTGGATGAATCATTTTTCCACATTATCCAAATCATCCCAAGACTAGGCTGAATATGATTTTACCTTGCAACCCCAAATCAATATCCCTATTTTTCAACATCTGTGAATAAATACATATTGAATCAAACCCAAGTCAAGTACCAAATCCCTTAAAAATCCTGTAAAAATAAAAAACACAAATCATCCTAGACATATCATAAGTCCTCACCCCTATCATAGAACTAACCTTCAGTGATAATAACACCCTCACCATAGGTTTCACCAGATGGTCGGGTCTATGGGTACGATTCATGGATCATAAACTTGGTCATTATATCTAGTAAAACCTATAATACAACTTGAAATACATTTAACTTTTATATAAAAATCACAATCAGTCACCCCCATCAATATAAAATAATACCACAAGGATAGTCACACTTATATACATCGCATATCTAGTATATTATGAAGTAGAACTCTTAGATCTTGGCCAACTAAGATATCATTGATCAACCTCTTAATTCATTATCAAGTGATAATTGGTGATGTTTAATCCAACTAACATAACCCTAATCTATAATTTACCCTTGTCTATTAATTAACTTTACACCAATTAATCATTTAATTCCAAATTAATTACTAACCAATAACTTTTAATTAATCCAAGACTGTTCTCATTTTCATTTAAAAACACTATCTTATCATCATAAAAATAATCCATCAACATTATATCCACACAAATAATTTTCTCATTATAAAATTTTATATGGTACATGAATAATCACGAGTATGTCAAGCAGTAGACATAGAGAAAACTCACATTGGGGCCGAAGTCGAAGCGAGAAAGGTCATCGGGAGAAGGGGGTCGCGGGTTTCCGGTCGCAGGCACCGCCGGAGGAGGTCGCGGGCTCGCCGGCGGAGGTCGTGGGGTCGCCGGAGGAGGTAGCGGGGTCGCCGGAGGAGGTCGCGGGGTCACCGGAGGAGGTCGCGGGATCGCCGGGGGGTCGCGGGGGGCTGCGGGCGAGGGTTGCAGGGAAGGGTCGCGGGGGGCTGCGGGCGAGGGTTGCAGGGAAAGGGGCCGGGGTAGGGAAGGTCGGGGTTTTTTTAAAAAAACAATGGTTTAGCGGCGGTTTATTAAAAACCGCCGCGAAATGTATTTCGGAAAACGTTTAGCGGCGGTTTTGTGAACCGCCGCCACAAAACCGCCGCTAAACACTGTTTATTTTGTAGTGAATTAATCCATTTAATCCAACAATGCTATCAAATATACCATTATTTTATAAATATACTGGGGAAACCATTTTATACCAAATAAAAAACAAATAAATTTCAATAAACCATACACCATGCCATTAAAAATTTAGAAATAATGTTTATAAATGAGTTATCATGCATAGTTCATAAAACAATGACATTAAATGAAACCACAGACCTCCAACACTTGATATAGGAATAATTAAACTAGTTTTACACATTCATGAATAATATGGATTTAGTAATCATGGGAGGATAATAATCCACGAGTTTCCAATAAAAAATTTCTAATAAATCAATTACATGAATGAATTAAATTATAGAAATCACTTACTGTAATGATTTCTAAATTATTTCCAATTATAAATAAATTTATGGACAAAAATCCCCAATTCCATAATGGATCTACGAGAAACCAAATTATATCACATCATAACCATAATATCTAGCCTCATCTATAGTGACCCCAAAATAACAAACAGAAATATTTAACATTATTGATGAATATTCAATGCATATAACAATTATAAGTTCTCAAGGACCAAAATTGTTTTGTTTCATTGGATAATAGAAACATAATTAACTTATTTCTTAATTTTTTTTTTCATATTCCTTAAATTTAATATTATGAATTTTCTATCTAGGGATATCATACATATAATCTTCGATCAAAAAATGAGGAAGCGAATCAGATGAAATGATGAGATTAGATACTCGTTATTGATAGAAATAGGAGATATCAAACATAAGAGAGAACAAGATAATCACAAGGCTATGATAACATAATCATGTTCATTTTATCAAGGTCAAATATATATAACCATTGAAGCATAAATCTTAATTTCTAAACTCATTTCATATCCTCAAGCATGATTAATAATGATGTAAAAGAAATAACAATCATTCAAGTGTCATAACAAACATTTGTATCCTCATAATCGTAGTAAATGACAATATTATGAACTAAGCTATTGAAAAAGAGGCAAAGATTAATTTTGAGATCAGAGTTATTTGTATTCATTCTCAAACTCTAAAATGAGGGAATATCAATTTTAAATGATGGAAATAAATTTTGTACTAAGAATCGATAGGATAAATCATAATAATTCATCAAAGTTTGAAAAGATCTTTTCCAAATCATGTACACTAATATCATAATCATATCATGAGAAAAAAATATCACATTACCCAATTATGTGGATCTCTATAACAGGCACAACCATCAAATAATCACAATTCATTCTTTTTATTCAATAATTCCATGAAAATATTTACTATTTCATCACAACTTAACTCATGTAAAATAAGAATGTCTCATAAATAATTCTTCATCATAATCATGAACCATCTAGAGAAATAATAACAATGATATCATTATATAATATCAATTCAAAATCATAAGTAACATTAGAGAATGTTATCATATATTTAAAATTACTTTAAAATTTCACAGGGATATTTATTGAGGAAAATATTGATTCTCATTTTGAAATAGATTATTTTATATATAAAAATTACCAAAAATATTATGGAAAAAATATTCATTTAAAACAACAATGTAAAATTTACATAACAATTCAAATCACTAATATTCCATGAAGAAAAGTAATTTCACTCATTTAATAATCATAAAAAAGGAATATTGTTCACACCTTATATAAATATTATCTTTTTTAGAAAATGACATGATGATTCATTTGAAAACATCTTAATTAAAGTTAAAAGTAGGTAAAAATGAATTTTAAAATAAAATTGAAAATTTTATAAATATTCTGGAAATGTTTTTATAGAACTGGGATATGGAGGAGAAATATTCCTGACTAGAAGAAGATAAATGACGTCTTATTTTCTAAATATCATTTTATAATCAATTTTTAGTACTAAAGATTAAAAAAGTGTACTAAACCATTAAAATATTACAAATAAATAGAATATAAAAAATTACTTTTTCTTATCGGTTAACTATCAAAAGATTTCTCTTATAGAAAATTCATGCACAAAATATCCAAATTAAAATGAGATTGAAACATAAATCTCTTACCTCAAGCTTCATCTTACTTCGTATGTGATAATACATCATTTATAACAAAAACATATTTAATATATATATATCCATATTCAAATATAACACACCATTAATGTTTTACTTATAATATATTATCATTCTTCTAATAAAAAATCAATTTTAAAATCTCTTTTCTTGGAGATAACTATTTGATTTTTCATGCATGATTCGGTCCATATTTTATGGTCCTTGTATATGGATCATGGTTCCATTATATCCAGAAAAACATTTAATTAATATCATATTTATTAATTATATTAAAAATTAGATGTATTCATATAATGTGGTGAAGGAAAATTACTTCATCACTTTGTACATATGGAAATATATATGTATGCACAAGTGATGTTTCTAATTTCCAAAGGATAAAATGAATTAAAAATAAAAATATAATTTGAATTTATAGAAATATTATAATAACATATATGTAGTCAATCTATAATTACATCCATCAAAATTAAGAGGTGATTAAAAGTGAATCACATCATTTCGTGGAGGTGTAGTTCACAAGTACACACAAGTAATGTTTTCTTTTCCCATGTGAAGGAAAAAAGATGGATAATGGTTGTTACATAATCATAATAAATGTTATGTATATTTTGGTTACCATATTCATTATTTTATACTGTATCCCATATTTTTAGATGATGTATAATAAGGAATAAAATATAATGTAGTCAAGTAAGATTTATACCTCTTCCTTGATAAAACTTGTTTTCCATTCACCTTAATCCATTAAAGGAATTTAATTTTTAAATAATAATATATCCATGATATTGGTAAGTAATATAATTTGGTAATATGGAATATATATGACTATGTAAAAGGGAAAAAAATTTTGAGTAAAGGATAATAATAGGTGAACATATATAAGTGAGGGTAAGGACACAAATGGAATTACATAAAAGATTAATTATGATATACCTAATAATAAAGTGAAGTGGTACGAATTAAAAAAAAGTCAAGTATGAGAAGTAATATTTTTTATTTTGAATCATCGAATAACTTTAATAAATGGTTTAGATACACGTATATCATTGTCTTCAAGTTAAATCAATTTTTACTATAACAGTGATAACAGAATATTTTACCATGATAACTTAGTTATATTAATAAAAATAAAAGTGACCTTCAAACAAAATGTTTATGTTGTGATTATAAATTGTTAATACATTTTATTATATTCATATGCTATATTTTTTTTCAAATTATTTTAATGAATGAAATGAAAATACATAAAAATTATTTTTAAGAAAATACATTTTTAAGCTTTAAAATAATTTTCCATTGAAATCAAGTAACTTATTTTGTTACATAACATTTTTTATTGTATAATAATAAATAGAGTAGATTTATTGTATTATATTTAGACAAAAAATCAGTGAAACCTTCCATTTTTTCAATTACATAAATATATCCAAAAGTAGTTTATAAGTTGAATAAAGTATAACTTATGTTCACAAATGTCAATTATAATTTTGGAAGATCCAAATTATATTTTTAAATGATTTGTTTTATTACATTAACATATATTTTATCAATAAAATTGTTTTTAAATATATTATGGCATTTATATATCAAAAATATTTGTTCAATGATACAATATTTCAAAAATTAGTATTCTCGTTATTCATAAAAAATCCACTATTTTATAATAGACAGAAAAATTAACCCTTAGATAAACTTAATATGTTTCCTCTTAATGATATATTCAATTTTTCAATTTTTTTTTAAATTTACAGAAATTATACTTCTTATCCATGCAATAAATAAAATAAACCCCATTTTTGATGAAAATATATTTTTGAAGCATATAATGACATTTCATAAAATAGCATAATTTTTTATTATTAATTAATCAATGAATATACATTATATAAAAATTTTATACATGTCATTAACAATTTAATTATTCCAATTCATATGGTATAATTTAATGACAATGTTATAATGGTTGCATTTATATAATAATATTTTTATTATATAACATAGTTCTATTAAAACACAATATTCCATGTTACGAAATACATGAAAAAAATTAAATTTATTTCAAGTAAAATAAATCATAAAATATAATATTGTTATATACTAAACCCTTATAAAAATATCACCCTTGAAATTTCCTCCCTCTGATAAAAAAAATTGAGGAAACTTTCTCCTCATCATAACACGAGGTTATAACATAGCTTCCTTATATTTATGGTTTCATCATAAAACCCTTAACGGGTGGTCATGTTTCACAGAATATTATCTCTTTAATAATTAATCTCCAGTAGTTATTACTCATAAGTGAAATTTTTTCTTAGTTGTAGATCCTATGATATTAATATATGTGATGGAACAGGTGTGTAATTAGTTAAGAGAGTTACGTGGAAAACATCGAAATCATGAGAGAGATTCAATGGAAGACCGAAGATATAAGAAACTAGTCTGATGTAATGCCTTGACACCAGTAATCATTGAGTCGTTGTATACTACTATTATATTGGAATATTTATAAAAAAAATTAAACCCATAGGACCAATCAGTTTAGCAGTCTTGGAAAACAAGATACAAAAATGAGTCAATTATTACAAATCAATGAACTAATTACTATAATTTTATTTCTTCTAAGGATAGTGACTTTATTCCTTCTAGTGTAACCTTTCATAGTTTTTTTATTATAGTTATTGTATTAATGGGGATATGAAAAAAAAAATAATAGTGAGATCAAGTGATCAGTATGGGTATGTGATCAATAGAAATAATAACGAATCAATTAGCATAATCATTATGGAATGGTAAATAATATTACACACTTTCCATTTAAACAATTTCATAAGGCATAATAAAAATTGAATCATAAAAAATTGAAACATATTCAATTAAATCAATAAAATGATAATTAAATGCATCCACAGATATGTCGAATATAAAAATTATGTGTAAATAATAATTGAGTCTGATTAAGGGAAATTCATAAATATTAGACAACATTTTTTCTCGGAACATGGTTCCGTTTCCATTAAGACTATTCAAAAGGAAATTTATAACATACTAGGTGAAAAACCGATTAAAATAGTGTAGAAAATTGATTTATCCCATAAAACCACCAATGCAATGAGGGGATATCTATAAATAGGCCCCATTTGTGTTGGACTTGTCTAAAACACTCCACATATATCTAATAATCTATTTAATTTATGAAAATTCTACCTTATATAAAATATGCATTGTGTAAAATATATGGATTTATCAATATTTCCTGAGATATCAAATAACATTCAAAGAACACTCCATATTTTAAAATGGTATAGGGGTTTGTGAATAATCATATCAACAATAAATCATATAGATATTTTGGGTAAATTTATAGTTCAATGATTATATAATAATCAATATTTAATGGGAATTAACAATGAAATCATGTTAGTAAATGTTAATAATATATTTGGTCTAAGGAATTATAAACCATCCATGGGAATAATATGTATGGTATTAATTAAATGTATCCCAAGGCAATTAAAATAATGGTTTTCTGACATTGTTGATTATAAATACAAAAAAAGGTATTTTAAAAACATTATCGAGAAAAACAATATTTTTTATTATGAAAAACATTTTGAAAATATGATTCTTTGAAAATCACTTCTCAAACATATTATTTAATCAATAATATTTTCAAAATAAAAAATATGATTTAGAGAATGGACATCAGATATTTATATACTTTTCATACATGATAAAATAAAAGAAATTCCTTTTGAAAGGTAAAAGGGTATAAAATTTCCATAATTTTAAAGAGATTAAAATATTTAATTAAAAAAAAATTAAAAGAAAAAAGGGAAAAATTCCATTAATAAAAATTTATGTATGGATAAAAACATATTTTAATACATTTTTTGAACATAGAGTTTTTAACATAAAATAGGTTACCTGGAAAATATATAAATGAGGTCGGGTTTTATAAATAAAATTTTCTAAAATATTTTGACTACCAATTAGTGGAAAATTGTACTATTAGTTGTAAAATTAATTAATAATCTGAATATAATAAAAATAAAAGTATTTTTAACAATAATAAGAATATTCTTCAAAAGAAATTCAAGTATAAACAATTCTGAATTAGATGAGATTGTTAAGAAAAACATGAAAGGACCATAATGTTGAATTGAGAGAGTATGAATATTATGGGTATAAAATTTTAATATACATAATACATGTAGAAATAAATCAATCTATAGTAAAAATTTATTACACACATAATCATATAATATTAATGATAATGACGAAGTAATTTATCCAAATAAAAATGAACCGTGTAATGAAATTATTTACCACTTGGAAAGTTTTAACTAAAATCCACATTGAAGAAATAATTGAAATGGAAACAAAAAATATGATGAAGATAAAACAATTAATGAGATAATATATCAAAATGTGTTTTATATAAACCACAAAAAATATTTATGTTGTGAATATGACATTTCTATCACAAATGTAAAATGTGAGATGAAAATCCTTTACCTTGTATTTCATGTTATAAAAAACCCTTTAAAATCATGTATAATGGTTTCAAACATGAAAATAACTTTCAAGATAACCATAATAATATTTATACTATGATATAATGTCTTCTTATAATATCCAACTACTCTTTAGTTAACAATCATTCGTTATTCTCACTATTTTTTGTACAAATTGCCTAGTTTTTCGAGTTTGTTTTGACTTATATCTGGTTTCATTTAATAATTTGGTCCTGATTAATTCATCTATAAAATATAAAAAATAACTGAAATTGCAGATATATTTATAATATACATATTTATTATAATCCATAAAATTTGGGTATAATAAATGAAAAGTACCATTCATGGAGAGGGTAGGTTGTACATATGCATGAACACTATTTTAATTTATTTTAAATGTTTTAAATTATGATAATTAAAATATATATATTTAAATTATAATTTATTAATTATATGTTTTTTATATATATCACATTTTATTATTAAAACCATTATTTATACATTCCATGTATTGTGGGAATGAATCACATCACTATGAGAAGGATGTAGTCCACACTTCCCAAAACAATGTTATCATATTTACACAAAATGGAAAGAATAAATTTATGTGTTATATAATAATTAAAGATTTATTAATACTACATAAATATCATATATATCATATAAAAACTATTTTACATCAAAATTCCCAACCATGAGCTGTGGTAAATGAAAAATAAACGGCATCGTTTCACGTGGTGTTTGTTTGTTGTACATGAATGGTAGGATCATTTCCGATTTGATGGAAGTGTTTATAGGTTTTGGAAAAAAATCATAAGATAAAAACAATTAATTATATTTATGATACTTTTTTATATAATCATTTAATAATAAGATTTCAATTGGTTGAGAGTGAAAATAAAACAAAGGAGCTTAAGGAATGATGTGAACTCTTCTTTGGGTATCTCTTCCTGGATTGCACCAAAGTGATTCCTTATATGTATTTCATCCCAATGGTATGATTCTAGGATAAATGGAGTGATTTTAGGATATTATTTAAGAATATATTGGGTTAGAAAAATGAATTGATATGTTTGTATAAGTGGGGGTGAGTTCCTTTTTATAGTGGAGGAAGAGTAGTACTCATGTTAATTTTTTAAAGGGAAATCCATTAATATTTTTACCATGTAAATTGAATCCTATAATGGAAAATATAACATAAAATGGATTATAGTTTATAAATACTTACTTCCAATGGACTCAAAATAATTTTATATTTTCTTTTGGATATTATGTTCAATTTTTAGTCCCTTGTTTTGCTAATTTTTCTTAATTACTGTAATTAATTTTAATTACATTCACTGTTATTTTTATTCCAAAAGTATTTTTACCTTGTTATAAATTTTAAAAAATCCTTATTCCAAATATGGAATGAATTTTTCAAAATTCAATTCTCATAGGTGGTAGAAATAAATTTAAATTTAGTCTTGCAGATTGGATGACAAAGCATTGTTTTAAAGTAATGATTTTTCAAAGATTGAGATGTGTTTATATCCAATATAAATGAATAAATTACTACAATAACCTATAATGGTTCTATTTATGTAAAATTTTTCTAATTTTACTTTAAAATACAATTTATGGTTATAAATAAATTAGAGGAAAAAGTTGTTTTGAATTAAAATTCAGTATTTTCCTATATTCATCAAGAAATGAATCTTCATAAAAAATTAAAAAAATCAATCAAAGTAAATTTTGATGTTTCTATTTTAAATTTTATTATTAAATTTTATCATGAAATTTATATAATTTCACAATATTTGATTTAATATAGGTCTATTATTAAAATGTGGAAAAATTTCCCTTGAAGGAAAATACAAATTTTAAGTATAAATATGAATTTATTCTAATCTTATGCCGGTAAAATCTATTGTATGAATGTAAAAATTATTTTATAGAATATATTATATATATATATATATTAAACTAATATCACTCACTAATTATTATTAAATTAATTAATTAGGGTAAGAAACATTGTGAGCATATGAATAGTTTTCTATAAAATCATTCTATTCATATTCCATTGGATCTATTATTCATTTCTAATTAATTTAAACAAATTAATTAATTTTATATATAAGAAAATAATATTTTTTCGTATTTATGTTAATACTATTAATAACCAATACATTAATAGCTAGGTTGTATCTTATTGTAATAAATAATAATATTTTAATAATATTTTATTATTTTGTATAACTATGTCTTGCTTGTAACTAAAGATATAGAACAATGTCTCCCTTTCATGTAAGGAATGATAACTTAGTGTTTTCATACATTTATATACATATAATAGATAAGTAATATTAAATATACTATAAATTATTGGGATATTATAGAGCCTTATGCACTTGGTGTTGCATGTCATACACACTATCAAATACAATGTCACTCTTTTAGAATATTCATGATGTTATATTCTGAACAGCATAAATAAATTGTACCCTTAACATTTAAACTCGTTCTTGGTTAGACATGTTATTATATTTTGAAATTACAATTTTGAAATCCCACATAGGTATAAGGTTTGTTAAAATATCCTCTTGAAAATATTGAATGGGAAGTATAAATGTTATATTTAATAAGAAATAAACATGATTCTATATAAGAGAGCATTAGTAGAAAGTGAAAATATTGACTTGGAGGAGTGGTTTAAATATTTATAGGTAGTGATTGAGGTCATCGATCACAATCGATTGACAGATCAAGGGAACACTTAGTGCATCAAATAAATAAATCTAGAGTGATTTAAAATACTATTGGTTTTACCAAAATTAATGTTTCTGGATAACATTTTTTTTCTGAATATTTTATTAATGTTGAGTAATTAATTAATTAGATTTGTATTTGGAAAATAATCTTACTCAATATATTTCTATAAACTCAAGTTCATCCATTGTTTATTGTTTGATCAAATTATAATTCATCTCTTACACCATGAAATGGATTTCCTAAAAATAAAAATTGAATATTGATGTAATAAAAAACACTATTAACTGATCAAAAATCCCATACAATAGTGAAATATATTTCCATTTGTCTCATACTATTCTAAAAATCCAATAGGGTTAATAAATTAATTTCTAAACCGAAAAAGTATCTCTAATGGTTAATCATTAATACTTATTTTTTTAAATTGTTTAACAGAAACAATTACATGATAACCAACACATCATGTATGCCATTGGTAGGTGTGAAACTCTTGTATTCATTTAGCCTTGGGTTCAAGTCCCACATCCATGTTGTAATTGATGGGTTTTCACCCAGTATATTATTTATAATTTTCTGAAAACATATTATTATATTTTAGAAAATTAATTTGATGGAAATCCTTGAAATATGGTTAATCACTTAATAGCATTTTAACTATGTTTTTTAATACAAACCCACCAAAAAAATACTTCATCCATTTATTTCTACATAGGTCCTTCGTTGGTCTACAGTTTTTACTTTTGAAGAGGTAATTGACTCAATAAATTCCCATGTTTTCCACATTTAAAATAATGAACCAAAAATGGATCGCTAAGATGAGATTTATCTTTTTCCATCACATCCTTAATTTATCCTCAGCAAATCATTTATTTTTTTCCTTCATTCCCACACATATATCATTTAATCGTTATATCGAGACACTTTCCTGGGCGTCTCTTTCCAAACTTCTTGCATTATGTAAATAGAGCCCTTTATTCTCCATGGTATCCACCACATGTGATCTTAGAGAATGCTCTCCTTATTTTGTTTGGTGAGTCTTGGAGTTTGTTATTGTATATGTTTATAATCATATTTTAGTAATACAAAATAGTCATTATCACAATCTCATTCACACCTATCAACATTCCCTTCATTTACTCATTTACACCTCCTTGTATTTAATGTCTAACACTAACATGATTCTTTGAGGTTCCATCCATTGACTAAAACATTAAATCATCGTGTTAGTAACAATAGGCATAGTGAGACAATCTTTTATAGGATATCTAAATATTGACACCTAATTTTAAGTCTACAAACCATATTTCATCAAAAAATATTTATCATATATCCAAATCCTTCATAATGGTTTGTAAATAAAATTTGAATTATCCTATATATATCCCTTGGGAGTTTCAAACTAGGCGTGCAGTAAAAAATGTTGTCATGTACCACGTTATGATCAAGTCAGGCCCAAAACACCTTTTCAAAGTTATTACCCAATGGTATATCAATACTATAAATCACATACACTTGTATTATCCATATAGGGCCATATTTCCAGGAAGAACCACATAATATCAACATTATCAAAATTATAGAATGTTCTTCTATACATATCATCAATTTAAAATTTAGGGATATGTTCCCTAATCTATATTTTCTTAAATTCAATTTTCATGGTTGCTACTAAACATCATTTGATACGAACTACCACACCCCTACTACAGAATGCTTGGATCTAGTATCTATATCCACTAAAATGAAATGATAACAAGAAAATTCATCAACAATACAAATCTATTTAGTAGTCTTGGTAAACTGGATATATAAATGTGTATATTATTACATATCAAAATACAAATTTCAACATTTTATTTCAAGGATAATAAAATTATTCAATATATTTGATCCATGAATATATTTCATTATAAAATTATTGGATTATAGGGGAATAAAAGAAATAATTGTTATGTCAAATTCCTAGTAAAGATATGTGCTAGTCAGAAATAATAATTAATCGACAATAATAATCAATAAATAAAGCTAAATAACTAAATACACATTCAATTTAATCAACTAGATAATGCATACTCAATATTGAAAATGAAATAACTTAAACATGTTCCATTTGATCAATAAAATTAGAATTAAATATGTCTATATATATCTAAAAGAAAATCCCTTGGCTAAATAATAAAAGAGTTTCAATGAGGGAAATGTTATTTTTTAGATTCCATGTTTCCTTGTTTTGTGGTACGTTTACCATCAAGACCTTCAAAAAACAATTTATAACATACTGACTGAACATATAGTAGATTATATTATCAACAGATTTTTCCAATGAGGCCTCTAATGTATCGAGAAACTATCTTTATTTGGGCCCCACCCATATTATACCTGTCCATATCATTCCTAAAATATTTAATAATTCATTTAATCCAAAAAAATGTGCCATATCAAATATCTAAATCCTACGAAGGATGCATATTTATCATTATTTCTTCATATATCAAGTAATATTCAAAGTATACAATGTATCTAAAAATTATATGTGGTTTAGAAAATAACCTTATCCATGATAAGTGATATGGAATTTCGGAGGAAATATAATGTTGAATTATCATAGGATTTTGAGTATCTCAAGGGGACTGACAAATAAATCAAGGTATTGAATGTGAATACTATCCTTGATCAAAAAAAACATATAACATCTAGATGAAGAAACATGATCGTAATAATACCACATATCCCATGAAGAGTAAAATAATGGGTTGTCTTCATTGATGATTTTAAATAAAAAAATTATTTTAATCCCATTACTAAAGCAAATAAAATTTTCATTTTGAAAAACATTTTTTATATACATTTCATTGATAATAACTTTTAAAAAAATTTTCTTTAATAATAAATCATTAAAACATAAATTTAAATCTTTAAAAAATCTATAGTGGGTAATTACTTACTCTTAATAGAATGAAAAAAACATTCCTTTTATAAGGTTAAAGGCTATTGTAAAGGCCCCTATCCCATTATCTCGAAGTCGGTTCCATACATTGTTACATTGGTACAACGAACAAGAGGAAACATCCCAAAGGACTGAATAGTTTTAAAAAGCCTTGTATTTATTACACATTTAATCATAATTCGTTACATAAATATGCACATAATAAAACTATGAGGATCGAGAGGTCTAATTTCGTAGGAATTTAAAAACAATACATAATAGCTTAAAATTGGAATTAAAACATCTTTATTGAAATATTGTTTTCATGGAAACTAAATTCCCTCATACTTATGATTTCATGGGTTATCTTAAGGACATACATAAAAAATGGGTGAGCTATAAACCCAATTAAGGGAGTGAATATGGAATAACATGAAGAATACTATACAAGATAGGAAATAGGAATATCATTGGATCATAAGAGTTACTTGAACATAAATTCATGATATAGTATGATTATAATAACATAGAAATGTGGCAACAACATACAACATGATACTAGCATGAGCCAAGTCTAATTACAAATGGATTAGCTTGAGTAAACCGTCATTTCACATTAATTATCATGATTAAACCCTAATTTCATATGGTGTATCATTATATTATACAATACCTAATGAATTGGAGTTCTATCAGGGTGCACCTTTCATAAACATTACAATCTCATGTTTAAGTGAGCCACATAAATCATATAACATGGATTCATTCAACATCATCATTTATTACATGATAAAAATATGTGGAATACATAATGTTATATACCATTAAATAAGAATATTTTCATAAAGGTGAATACCCTTGAGAGACAAATGGGTATGGTATTCACTAGATGATGATTTTGGCTTGGAAAATCACAGTGCAATTTCAGTAACATAATGACATCATATAAAAATTCATAAAATTGGTTGATGAGAGAGAAATCGATATATTGTAACCTATAAATGAAAAGTAATATAATAGGACCATGGAAGATAATATCCCAACATATGAAATGAAATACAGATTCAAAATATAGAAGAAAAACTTTAATGGAAATAAGAATATAAAAATCCCTTACGGAATTTCAACATGGTAACGGGTATACACGAAAGGCACAAATTAGAGGGAAATGGGTATCTTATTATTTGAAAAGGATGGATGTATTGGGTAGGTTAAAAATCATACCCTAACATGTATAATTCGAAATAAAAGGGTATAATTACATAATGAAATATGGATAAAAATGTGATAGGTAAGAAATTTGAGGATCCCTTACTTGAGTGTGTGATTTCAAAAGCCTGGAAACGGGATTCTTGAGAGCTTGGGGAGCCATAGGTGGATTTTGTGTCGGGGGGAGATTAGGGACGTGCTTTGAGGATTCTTAGTGAAGATATGTGGGAGATTGGGTGAGATTATATAGTAAATGAGGGGGAAATTCATTAATTTTCCACAGACATTGGTTACAGAATCTATATAATTAAATATTCAAAACCACAAACCCTAATATAGGTTTTACCCTTGGTTTTCCCAAATGGGAGAGGAAAAAAAATTTATAATAAAATGGTCAAACATATTAAAATATGTCTTGTGCTTATGTGGAGATGAGTGATAGTCTCAAGGAAATGTATTTGAAATAATAAAATATATTATACATTTTGGAAAATTCATGGAAGAATTAAAAAATAAGAAAAAGAAATATAAAATTGTAGTATTTTAATGGGAATATATATTGCGGTGAGAAGACCCATTATAATATTTATTACATCATTTTGGGGGTCACTATGATGTCATAAAATGCACATTTTATTTATATGATATTTAATTTTTTTTAAATAAATGTCTTGGAAAATTAGGTAACATTCACCACTGGATAATTTCAATGTTCTGATTCCAAAAATAATATTCAATTTATCTAAATAATTTTATAAATATGTGAATTTTCACTTTTAAAATTTAAAATAACATTTATTGAATATTCACATGTTTTGACAAAAAGAGTTGTCAATCCTTAATAAAAATTACATTTGTGTTAAGAAAAATTATATACACATTTATTATTAATAAATTTAATTTGATAATAATTTATTATAAAATTTTAATTATTTAAAAAATTCATTAATTCCTTCAAATATATACTTTATGTTTTATCATACAAAAATATAACTCTTATCAAATTAGTTACCTTTTCATTAACAGATTTTTAAATGATATAGTCATCATTTAAAAGGATTATTTTTATAATATTATTAATAAAAAAATTATTTTAATATATTATTGTATATATTTTTCAAGAGTACCATTTTTACCTGAAAAATAAATGTATCAAATTCATAATTTTTTTAAGAAATACTATTCTTATTAAAGAATTGGTAGTAGAAGACAATAATTTATAAAATGAATTACACAATAAGTAAATAATAAATTATTACATAACCCTTTATAACACCAGCATAATATGTAAGGGTAAGGTGTGCGATGGTGACTGACTCTTGGGGAAGCTCAGATATCATCGTTCATGTGGTAATCTATATTAACTTGAACTTCTACCATAGTTCATTCAATTCAAGATTAACATGTTGATTCTTGGCTTTGGTTTGGTTCAAAGAAAATCCCAATGAAACTACCTCCTTTTAGAGCATCAAAAAATGAGCAATGAATGACCCATGTCTACTGGATGAGGCCATCGTCTCCTCTATCTATGTCGAAAGGATTTTTTTTCAACGTTATAGTTATACGAGTCATCTGATCACTGTTCAACAACTATATTATCATTGGTAATGATACATAGAAGTCATTTAAACAAAATAAAAAAAGTTCATGTGTTTTCTATATCCATTAGACATAAAAATAAAGGTAAATTTATTCATAAATGATCAAATCATTACAATATTCCCCCCTTAAGAAATTTCACCCTCAAAATTTCCTTTTACCACAGTAAAATAGATGAGGGTAACTCTTCCACTTCACTTCCTCATGTTCCCACATTTCTTTTTATTGATTGGGGTTTCTCCATATTGCCTTGATGTGGGGAATCATCTTATTTCATAGAACTTTTTCTCTAAAATCGATGATCATCACAATCTTCTCTTCACAAGAGATTTTATTTCCAATGGTACCACCTATTGAATGATTACCTATGATGGGATGGGTTTGTACTTTATCAAGAGTGATACATGAAATACATCATGTACTTGAAATTGGTTTGGTGGGTTTTCTAGTCGAAGGTCACAACTCTGATGCTATCAATGATCTAAAAAGGTACTATGTGACTTGGACTAAGATTTACATCCAAAATATCATAGCTCTCACCCATGTAGATATTTAGAGGAATACTATGTATCCTACATCATACAATACATCTCATCAATGATAGTCATCATAGATCTTTTATCAACTTTGAGATGCTTTAATGTGCTTCTGGGTAGTATTCACCATCTCCACCATTTCATCGACCATTTCTGGACCTAGATGTTTTTCCCCAACATGTCGGTGTTCTGCACAACATCCCCGAAAGTGAATCATAAAGAGCCATATGGATACTTGAGTGGAAACTATTTTTGTAATAGAACTCAACCAGAGGAAGATTTTGAACCAATCCCCCTTTAATGTTCGTTCATCATACTCTCAATATTATCTCAATTGTATGGATAGTCTGCACCGATTATCCATCAGGTTGTGGATGATAAGATGTAATTTAGTTCGTATCAGTATTCAGAGCATGTTGGAGATTCTTCCTGAACATAGAGGTGAATCTTGTATCTTGATCTGGTACAATCGATAGTGGTTCTCCATGCAGCCTTACAAATCCTTTGATGTATATCCATGCCAATTTATCAAATGAGAAATCCTCTCGGATTGCAGTGAAGTGAGAATTCATTCTAAAAAGATCCACACCAACCCAGACAGAATTATTTATTTTGCGTGTCTTTGGATGTTCGGTGACATAGTCCATGGTGATGTTCTCCCATTTTCATGACGGTATGTCTAATGGTTCCATCATGCCTTTATACTTATTCCTCTTATCCTTCACTTGCAGACATGACATGCACTTTTATGTATACTCAACAATCATCTGCATCTAGTTATCTTACCAATAATTCCCTCTGAGATCTCGATACATCATTATGTTTTCTTGGTGGATGGGGAAATTTAACCAATGTGCATCATCCAAAATTTATTTCAATAACTCAATATTTTATAGAACAAATAGTATTAATCCAAATCTCAAAATTCCTTCTTCATTAAAATTGAACTCCTAGGATTTTCTTATTCATATAGTTTTCACGTTCTACAGAATACTTACATAATAACTTTTACATCATGTAACCTTTCCAAAATAGACGATTGAATAGTAATTTGTGAAAGGATTGATGATGTTCCCTTCTTTATGATCCCCATTTATATCTTCATCAAATATAATTAGATTAGATCATTTTCAATTCTCAACAACAAATGATTCATTGGGTCCTTTATAAATAGAGCATCTTCCACATTGTTTTCTTTCCCAAGGTGGAAATGGATTGATAATTCCTAGTCTTTTGTCATCTCTACCCTTCTTCATTGGTTCATATTATCATTTTTCTGTGTGAATAAATAATTGATGATTTTTTGATCCGTATATATTTTTCATCAACACACAACTTGGGGCCTTCTTTGAATCATCATAGAGTACCATGAAATGTTCTCCACATGTGGGTAGTGTGACCACGAGAATAGTGATATTCCACCTTTTCAAATACATGATGATATCTTTTAATTCATCATTACAACCATACTTGACTGTCTTCTAAGTTATATTGGTAAGAGGGTTTGACACTCATAAGATATATATCAAAAATCCGTGATAATAGCTATCTAACCCAAGGAAGAAACAGATATCTATCACAGATGTTGGCCTTGTGCATCCCTGAATTTCATTTGTCCTTGGGGATCCATAGATATCCCATTAATTGTGATGAAATGGACCAATAATGAGACTTCTTTAAACCATAACTCTCACTTGTTGTACATTCTTTGGATCATCTCATTTCTCAAGGTCTTTAGAATAGTGCTTAGAGGCTCCTCATGCTCCTCCTTTGTTTTAGAGTATATTAGAATATCATCTATAAAGACTACAAATTTTTTTTTGAGGTAATATATAAAGAATATATTAATCAATTCAATAAAAATTTATAGAGAAATAGTTAATGTGGAAGGTATTAATATGAATTCACTGTTCCCTTACCTTGTACGAAAAGTAGTCTTGGGATATCCTCCTTCTTCACCCTTATATGGTAATAAGACAACACCAGATCCACCTTGGAGAAGTATTGTGATAAGCGTAGCTAATCGAACATGTCATCAATTCGTGGAAGAGCATACTGGTTCTTTATCATGATTATTTTGATCTCACTATAATCAATGAAAATGAACATTGTACTATCCTTATTCTTAATGAAGAGGACTTGTGACCTCCATGACAAACCACATGGGAATATAAACCCTTTAGACATATTCTACAGTAGTTTTTTCATTAGAACCTCTAGTTCCACAAAATCCATTCTATATGGAGAATTGGATATTGGAAAAGTCTCTGGTATAAGATCAATCGAGAATTCAACATCTCTTCTACGTGGAAGACCATACAATTCCTTGGGAAACACAACAAAAAATTCCCTCATAATAGGCATGTATTTGAGGATGGTTCCTTCTATATACTCAAAAATCTGAGAATGATATGTGTGCTCATAGGGATGTAATATCCACACTTGAGATGATGGTGCTATAGAAGATTCATCCTCCTCCATTCACTTGTACATGTTCAAGGGTCGATCTTGATTATGAAGATTGATTTCCCTCTCAAAACAATTTATATTGGATTTATATCAGGAAATCCAATCCATGATAATAATTAAGTAAAATTATACCATTGGGAGTATGATGAAGTTTTCTGGGAAGTTCAATACACAAATAGTGACATGGATGGAGTTATATTCATGGGATACAATAATTTCTCCATTGGTTGTTCTCACCGACTTCTCTACTTCCATGATTTGTGGTGGTGTTTAAATTTTTCTACTAAACATTCCAGATATAAAATAATTCATAGAACCATATTAAAAAAGTACATTCACTGTAATTCGATGAAGAATTATGGTAAATATCACCCCATGGTTTCCGGGATTCACTTTAGCAGTAGTTACATAAACATCTCACCTATGTTGCCTTGTAGGTTGATGGTTGCCTCAAAAAACACATGGCTTAGGGAACTAGATCAAAACATTCCTTGGTTCATTGCAGTTTTACAAATAAACAATAAATTGAGGGTCATACACTATGATCCACTCCTCTATTGTATCAATAGTGTTTTCGTGTCAGCAACTATTGTCTAGGTACCCTTCTATTCCACACCAAATTTATTTCTTCATCCCATTCAGAGAATATTCACGGTGCTTCTTTCCACACCATTTCCTAGTGGGGTGATGGGATTTCATAGCACTAAGGATTTATCCATCATACTACTCACTTTAAAGTCCACTTTCTGCTTCTTATCCCCATGATACCCCTAAGATTTACCGATCTATATTTCAATAGTGAGGGATCATTGAACATTTTTCTCATAGCTATTAAATCCATAGATCTCTTGGGATTTCCGTAGGCTGGGTATTAGGCCACCAAAGAAGAGTTCAATATTTCATTTGGGTGCAGTTACAAATCCAAAGGTTAACTGTGCAATCCTTGTGATGTTTTCGTTGTATGCTTTGATGGATTCATTTTCTTTTTTTTCATAAGTTAATTAAAGTCCCTTTCCATGTTCAGTTGGAGAGTGAGAGAAAAATATTTATCAATAAAAATTTTCTAGAAATTGTTAAATTCCAAGGCCTTGATCTCTTTTTTAGGATTCATATTTTTGATCAATGTCCATCGTTGATCAGCTTCACCATCAACACAATAAGTAGCTAGAAGAACCTTCTCTCGTTCGGAATAGTGAGGATGGAGAATAACTTCTCAATAGTGTTGATCCATTTTTCTTCTATTGAGGGATCAGATGATCCATTTAATGTAAGAAGGCTTTGTCTCAAGAATATATCAATAAAAATAATTTTAGGTGTAAGTATCTTAATCTATAAAACACTTAAATGTGAATCTAATAACAAAAACTGATAACTTATAAATTAAATTTATTTCCTTAACATAGGAATTTAGAGGCATCAATATATGTTATCCATCATCTACATCCAAATATATATTCATAGGGGAATTTCTTTTATTCTTTTAATAATGGTTCTTACTAATCTTATGAATTTATCAAAGCATATCCCTTAGTATTGTTGAACCAAGAGTACAGAAAGACCCATTTTTGTGCACCACTTCCTATTCGAGTCTATCTCAAAGTAGAATTTTCGATTTTTACCCCTAGATACATTTGTGCTAGAGCCACCTCTACCATTTTGTCTCTAGACATGGATGTTTTTTTGTGATAATCCACATACTGTAAACTCACCGAGATTTCAGGATTATTTCTTCTACTCAGTCTTATCCTTAATGCTTTCACAATAGTTTTATAATCATAATCCAAAAAATTACAAAACCTATCATTTGATAAAAAATATAACAACCATGGTCTTCATTATGTATTTAATCCTGATTTATTATATAAACATACACTTAAGAAAACTATGAGGATCGAGAGGTATAGTGTCTTGGTAAATTAGAAACATTATAAAACAACTTAATTCATGAAATACAACATCTTTAGTGAAAACTTCTTTAGCATTACCATAAAATTCATTCGTACATAAAATTTCATGTGATAACCTAAGGACATACATAAGAAAAGGGTAAGCTATAATAAATTTAAATGGAGTAAACAAGACACAACATGAAAAATTCAATACATGTTAGGCAGTTGGCAAATCAATGGAGCATAAAATAAACATGAACATAAAAACATATAAAATAAAAAAATTATTAAAAGAAACTATTGGATTAAATAATTCTATTCATTTTATATTCCATATAAAATGATAAAACATGACTAGAGAAAGATAAACATATATCTGATGTAACCCCCAATATTGAAGTGTAATTCCCCAATTTATAATCCCCGATATGATGTATTATAAACTAATATCTGGCATAACCACCAGTGGAGAAGAGGAATATGATGATGTGTAATTTCCATACTAATCATGTATAAATTTCCCTATATGGAACTCTTCCTATGTACCATGTTAATCCTTGTTCTAAAAATTTTAAATAATTTTAAAATGGCCTATAATAATTAAATAGTCAATACAAAACATATTTTCAACCAAAAAACGTGATTTGAAATCCATTTTATCCAACAAAAAACTGTTCTTTATAATAAATCCTCCATGGTGATATATAATCTGAAAAACTATTTATATCAAATCCCCCAAAGAAGAAATTAAATAGATCGGATACCTTTTCATTAAAAATTTATTTTGAATTTTATGTTTTTAACAAGCCATCATTATTAATAAAATAATTACTTTGAATGAAACTGACCACCTCAAACAATCGACATTACAAAATTACATTTGATCCACGCACCTATTGAAGAAGAGGGATACAAGAATCAATTTTCAATCCAAAATCGTTAATTCACAATAATTAATTTATAATTCATATATTTTTTTAAAAAAGGAAATAAGAGAAATCACTTCCCATGATGATTTTCAAATATGATACTACAAAAAATGTATATATGGAAAATAATTCCCAATTCCCTGAGTTATATATAAGAAACCCTTTTAAAACATGTAATAAACATTAAATATTGAATAATTATACATGTCATAAGTTCTATTCAAGGATAATGTTTTGCATGTTGAAAAAATTAAATTTATAGGAATGCCTTTTAGAAATTTGATATAACACCCAAGGATCCACTGAATCCGAATAGTAGCAGTGAAGGAATCCCCATAATAATCATGTGTGGTATCCTAAGATAGGATACAATTACAATAAAAGAAAAATGCAGTGAAAAAGATATGTGCTAGGTTTAATATTAAAATTCAGATTTATGAATTCATGTCATGTGGTTTCGATGCATGGTTTCGAAAATCATGCAACAAGTGTGTGCACTTTTTTGGAAAACAATAAGATCCACAAGGTTTGTCCACATAATTAGACAAAATATGTTTCAAAATGTGAATATCCTATTTCCAATATTTCAATTTTAGAAAATATTACATTCATAGTGTTAAATAATTATGATCCTAACCATGTTCCCTCATTTGGAGCTCCAAATCAGGTTGTAGGAATTCTTGGGATGACACGTAAAGTTATCCATAACCATTTCCCTTACCATTCACAAGATCATAAAAGTAACTAAACTCGAAAATTTCAAATAAAATTATACTATACAAGCGTAAAACAGGAGATGGTAAAAAATATTATATTTATACCTGAAATTGATATTCGGAAGTGACACACCATTATGGATCATGAGGATAACTTACAATTCTTACATATACTAACACATGACGTCTTATTGAGGGGTGAGATCCCTATATGAAAATAAAAATCATAGGATTCATAATCAAGCCATAATATATATTAATTCTAGAACTATTTTCAATATGAAAATGACCTCTAAGATACTCATCCAATATGTCCTAGATTAGAGACAAGCACCAAAAGTATATAGAATAAAAATTTGTGGAATTACCATCATATATCATAGTAATATAACAATAATAATAATAATAATAATAATAATAATAATTAATAATCTAAAGACCATTTTATTCCAAAATTCATGAAATATCAAAAAATACAAGTTCCAATAAATGTAGTATGTAAAATTCATAAATAGTGACTCTAAAAATGACACAGAGATCTGATATAGTAATGTCTATCCCATTATCTAAACTTTCTTTGGAAAACTAAAAATTAGTTTACATATAAGTGTGATAATAATAGGTATAACATGTAGGATCATAATCAATAACTCTCCTAAAAATTTGTAATATGAATATGAATGATTCCGTGAAAAAATATTATGGACAATAAGCACCCATTGTGGAAAATACAACCCAACCACACTAATGTTCTCCCCCCAAATATCATATCTATTTTATTAAAATATTACCGAGGGATAATCCTAATGGTTCCCAATATTTTAATTACCATTATTTTGTTTCTATCATAGTCAAAAATAAAATTTCAGGTTCTCATATTACATTTTCAGGCCATTATTAATCATGTCGCACCAATCTCATCTTAGCCGATGTGGGTCATAGCACATCCATAACAATCCCAACATCCTATAATACCCAACATCCCATGTTTGTATCATTATTTGAAACCCCAAAACCATATATATATCATGATATCTCATTTAATTCACAACCTCTCTGTAACATCCCAAGTAAGTAATGAATAATAGATATTTTTATCTATGTCTATTAATGATTAAGATAGTGTTATAGAGGCTTAAAATGAAAATAAATACAATCTTATGCATGGAATACACTAATATTCTTAAAAGATTGTTTTACTACCTTTTGATGGAAAACCATTTTTGAAACTATATTTTGACAATTTTACAAACTATGTTTGTCAAAATAAACTTATCCTTTATGATTGGGACATCAAAATTTACCTTGTGTGAATTTTTGGTATTTTTCTGACAATGTTCATTTTTTAATGAATAGTGAAAAATACTGCATTTTACATCAAAGCTGCTTTTTAATCTAATTTATTTATATGATTAGATTATGTTTTGAATTGGTTTTGAAGTGAAATTAGAATATATTTTTACCATTTTATCCAATGGTGGTCATTGGAATCAATTTCACTTTGAAATTAGACTTAAACTGGTGTCAATCTTTTGATACTTATTATTTTGTAAAAACACGCTATTTGCTCTGGCAGTGGGAATTAATTACTAAATTAATTAATGTGACTTATATGATTTGAATTTTGTAAAATAGACTTCATTTTTGAATTCGGAATATCAAATATAGCTTAGTGTGAATTTTTGATAATTTTCTGAAAAACTTCAATTTTTGATGAATAGTGAAACCACTAAGTGGTAATCAAGCAAACTGATTTTTCAGTTAAATGAAAGTTTACCAGTAATGTGTATTGAATTTTGAAAATCATACATACATGGTTTTCATTAAGAATTAAAATGTGGTTCAATGAGATTAAAATAATTTTTTGGTGAATATTAACTTATTAAGTTTTTAATCGCGATTAGTGGTAATTAGTGTAGTTTAAGGTATAAATAATGCTTTAATAATATGAAATGACCTAGACACATGTCCCAAACTTATTGGTTGTGTCATGGCCGACCAAGGCAAGCCATGGGTCAACTTGGGGACCCCATGGAGACATTGTGGTTGGGAAATGACATAAATAACTTTTTATTTAATGTAAAAGTAAAAATGACACAAACATAATATGTTTTTCGAAAACAATTTTTACATGGGGTTATAAAGACCAGATATTTGATTATAAATAGTCATTGGAAAGATAAAAAGATTTCCTACATCATAGTATTTTTTTATGATTTTTAGACATTATATAAATTAAAATATTTATGACATAATAATGATGCAGCGATGACATCATTATTTGACGATTTAAATAAAATGGAAAGACAATGTAAATTCTATGAACTACACATGGACAAAACCAATTATATGAGTGGATTTCTAACCCTTATCACCTTAGCCACGAATTATATCAATTTGGGACTTTTTAAAACCGAGAAACATTTTCAAATAAAGTAATATTTCTTTACTTTTCAAAAGTGCCCCTCCTCTCCTCTTATAAAAGGCCCCCACCTCTACCTCATTTCACACACTCCTCAAGCCTTTGGCTCGGCCAAACCCTGCCCATTTACTCTCTTCAAATCCCTCTCCTCATCCTAGAGGATTCCATTTGGGGAGAATCCTTTCAATGGAAGCCTTTAGGCTCAAATCAAAAAGAAGTTACACTTTTAAAGGTAATTCATTCTCTCATGTTCATTTGTTTTATTTTGCTTCTCCAACCCCCTAAACTCTTTTTATTTACTTATTTTGTAACAAAACCAGTATCTTCAATATACAAGGATGTTTTTATAATATTTATTTTAGCTACACTCTCACACAACTACATCAAATGGTTAAAGAACATACGGTTTCCGTGGATGGTGAAATTCTGCCTCCCGAAACGATGATTGTTCAATACTCATTTAACACCTTCAAAGTTGGCCATTATGATGTCACTATTTTTATATATGATATATAATATGTTTATGTTTTCCTTAATCTTCTGTTTTTTTCATTTTGGGCATACCTTTATGGTTTCCATTATGGGTAAACACAATATCTTCATTTTAGGAAGTGCGGA
This sequence comes from Viscum album, assembly GCA_963277665.1. Classification (NCBI taxonomy): domain Eukaryota; kingdom Viridiplantae; phylum Streptophyta; class Magnoliopsida; order Santalales; family Viscaceae; genus Viscum; species Viscum album. Next base: position 842,001,694 of record OY728160.1, on the reverse strand, counting down.
CTACCGCCCCCTGAAAGTGATTTGATTCGTTAATACCATATGTGGGATGTGTAAAGGATAAAGTTAATGATATTATATATTTTATTATACTGGAATCATAACATACAATTATATCATTATGATTCCATTCCAGAAAATATGAAATAGAAATGGAAGTAGCGTTCATGCGTACGTACGGCTTACCGTCTCCATGAACGGTGCATTTCATTTCTTACCTCTAAATGTGATGTAATATTATAAATACATGTATATGATGAATATATATGATATATATGTTATCCAAATCATTAATATCATTCTGGATATAACGAACCTATGACCAAATTAACAACATGTAAGTGTAAGAATTCTATTTTTGACTTAAGAACCAAATACCAACAAAATGAACATTATTAACTTAACTGATTACATGATGTTCATAACATGGTATAAAAGGAATAATTAACTTGAAAAAGATTCATAAGCAAGTAGAGATTAACTCAAGTTTATTATTCAGGAGATTAAAGAACGGTTGGGTCAAGTCGGATACAAGGTATGGGACATCGTCTCAATCTCCTTTCATTGAGGCATATTTTATTTATACACAACTTTCTTTTATACGGTGTATAAACCTCTTTGACTTTTACATTTATTCAAAAGGAATATTTTTTATACGAAGCGTTTAATAAACGACAAAAGGGAATGTTTTTTTCATACGTATGCGGCGACAACGACTTCTCCGCCGTTGTGACCGTTATTTGAGTTTCGGCTTCCTCTACAAGCCATATTTTTTTTAAAACGAAAAATAAATACCATGTTTTACATTGGTATTGAAAATGGTTTTCATAATGTTTTTATTATATCAATGTGTTGTATTGATATCTCGTGATTGAAATGTGGAAATGTTATGTTTCTTTTATGAATGTTTTATGTGATATGATTATGTTATGGTTCTTGGGCATTATTATGAAGACGGGTGGTTCCGTGATAAACTAAGGGCGGGTGAGCCCGTTATAGCTCTCCAATGCATTGGGTATCGCGAAGGAGTGAAATGTTAAGGTTTCTCCGAAGAGATTTAGGGAATATATTGTGATGGGTATTCCAAACGTAACCAAGAGGGTTACTCCCTACATAAGAATGTTATGAATGCCTCAAGTTACCTTTATGTCTTATAATTTCTATGATATATTCATGATTTTATGAGGTATGTTAAAGTGCATATGTTTTATGGGTAAAGTATGATTTCATTATTATGTATATATGAACTCATGTTTCCTTTCCATGTTTTTTTATAACCCATACTGAGTTTTTATGCTCATCCCAAGTTTTTGAAATGTTTTTCACAGGACAAGGGAAAGGTACATGATAAGATGATAGAGTCAAGGATGTGTCAAGAAATAATCCATGTTTTATTTTAAATATGTTTCCATTGATGGGAATGAAGAATACTATCTTTATGTAACCACTTTGTTTATATGTGGAATGTAATGCATGTTTTATGATCTAATTCTCTAAAACTCTAAACCCGAAAAGATCCTCAATGTGTAATCTTGTAGTAACTCAAGATTAAGTAAGGTTTAAGGCTGGGGCCTTATACTCTCCCTATATCACATTCACATTATTGTTTGAGACCATAAACATGAAGGGTATCAACCAAATTCCAACCACTAACCATGCATGACCCCACCATATTTCATCACACCAATACGGAATAGGATCATCTAGTACCCACTTCCTACATTACATTATTATACCTTACTTAATCCATTAAAACCCATTCCACACCTACATTGGAGAATAGAGAAGATATATTATTCATCCATATTTTCCCTCACTAACCCATTAGTTTGGAGAAAACAAATCAAACCCAAAACAATTTGGGCATTAGTAGCGATATCTAAATCATGTGGGGATGTGTAAATAAATAATAAGAAAAAAAATATTATTAAATTATCTAAAAAATATCCCAACCTATGGGTTAACACCAATAATCTCTACTAGATCCCAAAACACCCACAACATTATCATTATTACTCATTGTGACAGCTAACATTTTTACAATTCATCCTTAACCAGAGTTTTCAATCAAAAGAATCACAACATAATCTATAATTGACTATTTAATTCCATCATTAATTTATTCTATATTTGTCATTTAACACAAATAATATATTCATTTTTCCATTAATTTATTCATGTTCAATTCCCTTACATATTACCCAAATTTATCTCAGTTCATAAGATAACTATTGTATGTATCGACATTTCATTTATAACATATAATTTCAATTATATCCCATTCCATTTTCTAGATTTTCCATTAAAAATATCATTCCATGGGTACCATTAGACTATAATAAAATCCCTACAATACACAATCATATATTGCAATAATCTTAAAAAAACTCATAACTAAAAACCACAACAACCAAACCACCATGTAACAATGATCACCCATTCTATGCCTATAATTAAAAGAATCCATAACCCCATTTTCAAAAAATTTCCAAATCCTATCCAACCCCATCAGTTTCCACACAACATCCTCAATAAAAGACACAAATTTCATAACACTAAAAACAACCATGAAAGCACAAAAGTGACCAATTTTATTTATAACCCCTTCAATAAATCCCATATTTAAAAATATAAAAGTATTTTTCAAACCACAATCAAATGGATAACGACATAACCAAACCACATTTCACATAATTGCTTCATTACCATATTTATGTGCCTAAACATTATGAATGATGTGTTTATCCATTTAAATAATAGTTTGGAAGCAAACATATCATAGGATATAAAAATTTCAAACCAAAAGAATAAAATATACTAATTACATAAAAATATGATTAAATAAAGGAAACACATGTGTATCACACCATTACATTTTTTATCAAGTCAAGTTCATTAACATCATTAATATAAATTCATAATATCCACCCCTACAATTAAAAAATCATAAAACCACAAAAATATACACTTCAAAAGAATACGGTATTTGAGTCCCCTCCCACAATACAAAGATTATACAAATCATTAAAAGGGAACAAGATTAAATGAATCAAAACAACATTGATAGAAATTATATCCACCTAAGAACAAATCCATAATAGGAAAACATTAAATATAAATTATGTCTGAATAGAACTAGATAAATATTCATAAAAAACATATATAATGAATAAGCTTAAGAGAAATAATAATAATATGGTAGGAGAGTAAATCAAATCCATAGAATTTGATACTAATGATCTGAGGGGTTTGAATCCTCAATAATATGACCAAGGGGAACAAGGAGGTTTTCAGGTGGGCTTGAATTTGGTGGAAGAAAAAAAATTGAACCAAGGTACATTGAACGCCAAATTTATAGAGAAACCCGTACATGAATTCATCATTAAGTAGAGGAATCCAAAATGGTCATAATGGACACAATCAATGTGATTTTTGTTTGTTCATTCTATTTGAAAAACCAATCTCATTGAACCCCATTCTATAACAAAGGTTTTTTTTGTAAAGTTTACCGTCACCCTGATATTAACCATAATCTGGATGATGTTGTTCCAATTACAAGATGACAAACATAACTACTCACTAGGATATATATGATAATCACTTATTGTCATAACTATCCTCACTAATCACCAAAACATAGGGATACCATTATCATTATTTCAATATTACCTCAAATTGTTAAACCCCACGAAACCCCACCTTCATTCCCATTGGTCATGATTTTTCCATTAACTACATATTATATGGAAAATATCAATGCACCAAAGACATCAATGTGGTTCACCCAATATCTTGGAAGCATCCGGCCCACTCAATTTGGAAAATGATAAAAAATTGTTAGACTCATAGAGAGACCAAAAAATTCACCATGAGGGTGGAACCTCTATAGAATTTTTCATTGGGAATCTTATCACACACCACACACCACAACATGTTCATTTCAATATGTAGGCTCACTGAATTACAAAATTTTATGTCACCATGTCCACATAAACAAAATAAACATCGCCAATGCCACCACTATGTCATGAACCATGACATGGAAAGACTACTAAGAGACATAACTCCACACCCCATATGTGGAACACATCTAATCTCCTCATCTACACCATAAAACCTAAATAACAAAAAGGGAATGATTTTAGAAAAATGATGTCGTATATCTAATTAATCACACATAATTCTTTTCCATGGGAATTAAACCAAAACATATGATGTAAAGTAAATATGGGTTCATAACAACCAACCCACCAGATACCTCTCAAGGATCTCTCCATTATAGAAATGAAAAAATAATAATTATAAGAACAATGAAAATAGAAAGTATATAAAAACCATCATATCATAAGCCAACCAGGGTCATACATATCATCTTACCAAAATAAAACATCAAAAAATAAAGGATACTCAATGTGCATATAAGATTAACATTATCATGTAAACATCTACAAGAAACTATGTTTCCATAGAACATGAACTAATTGAATTTAACACCCACAATACACCCTCTCACGATTGTTCTAAATCATGAAAGGATACTCCTTGAACGTTTCTTCATCATCAAATAATATATTTCACTAATCAATGAATTGGATGTCGTCTTGATGATATAGGAAAATATATGATATATGAAAGACATCATGGACCTAGTCTATCTATAGAGGAAATCCCAACCAATATGACTCCTCACCAATTTTCTATAAAACATCTAATGCATCAATTAACTAGTGAGATATCTTACTCCCATGATTGTACCTCTTCTATACTCAACAATCGTAAATCTTTCTAAAAACTAGGTGTACATCCTCAAACCCTTGAGGTCTCCACCATCAATAATTATATTTTTTTACAATCATATACTGTCTTCATCTACTCTCAGATAATCTAGATCATCCCTTTCATACTATTCTCAAATCAAGACATACACAACCTTTGAAACCGAAATATTGATGATTCATAATGGAGAATACTAATACATGGTAATATTCCTCACCCATGATCCACTAAAATCAAAAATAAAATCCCATGACATGTCAACCAATTTTTTATTGGTCAGTTTCATCAACCTATTCTTTAGAGGATAGAGTTTCTTACTAAGGTGGAGTTGATAATGAAAATCTTGTTATGGAATACACAAACTCATGATGTAAATCAATTATCCATATTTTAAATGATGGTCCTAAATAAACCATGAATCCTTAGAATCTCATCCACATACTGCCTCACCAGAAGATCCATAAAATATCATTCCTTAAACACTATTAAATTATCCATCTTTATGAACCGATTATCAATAACATATAGTATCACATCCTCTTTAACTATAATATACAGATATATATATACAGAAAAAATATTTTTGAAAACCAACTGGATCCATTAATCTAGTCAAACAAATCACCAATCCATAGAAGAAGTTATGTTTTATTGTTCATTACCCCATTCACCCTCTAGTTGTATATATACAACCATAGAGTAACCTTATCCTTCCTTGAGTAAAAAAAATTATAAACCCACTACAACGAATTAGGTTGTAATAAATTGTTCGATGTCGAATCTTCAACTAGAATTATCAAATAAGATATCTTATAATGTTCCATTTGATAGTGATCCATTGAAAATAGAAAGGCCTAATGATGCAAATCTATCCTAAACTATATATCATTTTGAGGGGTTTGGTTCAATAAATACTTTATAAAATAATCTAAATCTCTTCTATAACTATAGGGAACACCACTACGTGTTCCTTTACTAAATCCAATGACCACACTCCCATATAAGATGAAAATGACCATGAACAATAAGACTAATCAGATAATCATTCTCACTAATGAATGAAAATAACTATCCTAAAATTTAAAAAACTCACATATAAATGTAAAAAATAAACTTGCACACAAAATGAATCCTATTGATGTAATTAATGACACAATATAACATTATTTGAGAAGACATATACCACTTAATGACTATTGTTTCCCCATCATCAGATCGCAAACCAATTATATAGAAATCAGACATATCTGAATTCCAATAGGCATTGTCAACAATAGGGGAACTTCTGACCTCTACACATTGCTTCCAAAGGCATGGTCCAAGCAATGTGAAAAAATGAGTATAAATCTATAGAATTACAGAAGGTAGAATATATGTTCTATAATAAGAAGATGGTGCCTCAAATAATATATATCCTACCCTAGGGTTTTAGATTGATAGCATGCAACATCTCTACTCTTGATCCCCTCCCTCACTACTGATGACCACCTACTTTTTGTTGATCAATTAGATATACATGAGGATGGGTAGAATAATTAGGCAGACATCTACCTTCCTTATATACTCTCGTTAAAACAATGTCATGCTACACTGGATACTTATATTTCCTCTAAGGAAATTTTATTTGATAAATATGTTATGATACCTAGATTCATCTTATATATTGGGCCTCATGAATGGTTGAAACAATGATTGATAATGAACATGGCCTATACCAAAAAAATACAGAGGTAAAGATGGTGGTTGTTTCATTGGAAATACTACACCTAGAGAAATAGGTAGAAGGAAACTGATAGGGTGGTATCTCTACTAGCTAAAACCTAAATAGAATAAAAAAATATGATCCTAAACTAATAGAACTATTCATTGGGTGGCTCGGATGATTCCCCTCTATAGATGATCTAGGCCAAACCTGAATCCTATATATCACCTTTTCTTTCTTATGCCCGTCCAAATACACTGGCAAAGTAAATGAAATGGTTGCATAAAGAATAACTAAGTGTGTAGAATCCTTCATATAGAGACATATATAATCATTATCATCAAAAACAATATGAGGGAGAAGAAATTTAGTTGTTTGAATCTGATCTTGATCTCTCACATGCTTAATATTACATATTCAAGGGATTGAATCTCTTACCCCTTCATAACCCTCATAATCTATGATATGAACATTGATTAGAACGTCCACTGAAAACCATAGTAAGAACCACAATCCTGTTTTTAATTAACCATGAAATAATATACACCATTGTCATGATATTATATAGATATGAATAACAAAAAATGGCATCCAATACTCCCCCTAGTGTGAAACAAGCTAAAATAAATATTGAACACCTCTAACTTGTGCTCTGCTCTATATCAAAGATTCCCACCTTATACATAGACAAACCCTAATTCTTGAATATAGAGACCCAAAGCTTGATGTACATAGACAATACATTATATTTACGGAATACATAATACATAAAAAAATAGACACCAAAGGACCACAATAGTTTAGTGTCTTTGGAAACTTGGATCGTAAACTTCTAATCAATGTGAAAGATCTTCAACATATCCCATAAATATATTCCCCTTTTGGTTTTCTTTCCTAAAACCTTTCATTAAATCCTGGGGAAAAGAAAAAATATAAAGGGTGACATCAAATGCTCATTAAGGGTAAACATAGATAACAGTGAACTATCCAAAATCATTTGAATGCAAAATCTTGAACATAGAATCTAAACATCAAGATCTTGAGTAAGGACATACATCTTGGAAGTATGCAAGGCATATATCATAAAGGAACATCAATCATGATAAAATAGAATGGGAGTAAAACATGTGATTGTGGAAACCATTAAGCACATGCTATGATTTCCAGAGTATCCAAGGCATTGCTTCCAAGACCATCTTAGTGGACAAAGTCCCTTTCTGAATCGAGTTCACTCCTCGTTCCAGTCCTGTATTACTAAACTGGATTAACATAACATTCCAGCCATGTCTATATCATGATATATAAATCTTTACCCAATGAATTTGTGGGATATATAGGTCCCACCCATCTCATATGGATATCATTCTTACGTGTTCCACAAAACAATCATAAATCATTCATCATAACCCAAAGAATAAATTGGGTTTCATAAACATCATTCCATCATAACATAATCCATATAAAACAAATGGATATCATTTCATCATAAGAAAAGTGAAACCATATAAATCATAGAGACATTATTCATGAAACATAAAAATATGAAATAATTTCATCTTATATGGAAAATGGTTTTGATAAAGCACTTGAAATAAATTCTTGAGGAAAATATCCTTTCTTCTTGAAAATCATATTATTTTTACAAAATGACAAGAAATTTTAAAATAAAAGGGTTTTTTTGAAAATAATCATGCAATCTTGTAGAGGAATCTTCATGAAAATGAGGCGTTATGAAACCGTAAAAATCCGTTCACGCCGTATAAGTTAAAAATAACATTCTCATCATACTTTTGTCGGAAACGTCAATAAGTACCTCGTATGGTAAACAAAAGAAATATTCCTTCTATATGATGTGGTAAAAGTAAAAAAAGGTAATAATGACTTTAAGTATACATGGAAGAAAAGTAAACATTTTATGAAAACATTTTGAGAACATTTGGACATGGATAATAAACATAACCCCGGTAAATACTTACGAATAGACAATCTCGGATAAGAATGAGATTAGAATAATTATCCCTTGCCTTAGGTCTGATATGCTTCGTACGTATCCGAAACTCCTGAATAATGATTTAAATAATTTAATTTACTTATTACAAAATCATATTCATTTTTATGATATCATTTATGGTTCCATTATGACTTTTTATTACCCATTCTTTTGTAAATTTCATGTTAAAGCAACGATTTGGGTAAAATCGTTTCATTTATTGTATGTGTTTCGACTTGTTGTTCTTAATATTACTACTTATATCCTAAATTAATTAATACCAGAATGTAAAACATGATTTATATATATTCAGAATATATATATATATGATAGATCGATAAATGGAATGAAATACACCGTTCATGGAGACGGTTGGCCGTACGTACGCATGAACACTGTTTTCATTTCCTTATTGAATTGAATGGAATTAAGTAGATAACATACATATATATATACATTAATCCAGTATAATTATTATGTCATATATCTCATTATTATTCATTATATATACATTATAATCATTCATGAATGGTTAACTTGGAGAATGAATCTCATCGCGTCGTGGAGACGGTAGTCCGTACGTACGCACGAGTGATGATATCATTCCCATGATCGTGGAATTATATTGAAGTGTATGTATAATATTTCAGAATCAAAATCACATTACAATAATCGTATATAGTTATTTATTCACACCATTATACCCATCCATGTAAGGTGGTGGTCGAAAACAGATTACACCACGGCGTGGAGACGGTATTCCGTACGCACGCATGCGCGGTGATTTCATTTTCCGTAGGATGGATTGAATGTGAAACACGGTTGTTTAATATTTATAATAACATATCAGTATATATGTAATACTTATGTTATTACTTTATAATGATACAACTAATGAAGAAGATGTAGAAAAAGAAAGAAACTTCAGAAATTCAGAAGAAGAGATTACCTCTTCTTCGACGCACCTCCTTTAAGCTTTCATTTATGGAAGTAGAGTTGGACTTTTGAGAACACCAGAACCTCCAAAATGTTTCTAGGGAATTATATAAGAGAAATGGGTAGGTTTTGGCCGAGATTCAAGGCTCAAAAGGGTGTTAAGATGAGAGGGAAGGTGTTCCCTTTTTATAAGGGTGGAGAGGGGCACCTTTGAAAAAACTCAAAATATTATTTTATAATAAAGTAATATTCGGTTTATAATAGCTCTAAAATGACTTATTTAAAAGGTAAAGTGGAGATGGGTCGAAATCCATTCAAACAATAGATTTTATACAGGTTTGGGTCATTATATTAGCCTTATCATTTAGTTTTAACTCTTAGTTAATTAGATTGACATTTACCATGTCACTTTGTATTTTTATATTATATAGTTAATAAACTTACCATATACATACAAGTGAACCCCAAGTGGTCCATTAATGATAAAACTATCATGATATAATTATCTTGGCCAAAACTCAGATTTTTAGGAATATAATAACAATTAATAATATAATATTTGATTTAAAAACTATTTATGTCAATTTTCACACTATTTGGTAATTGATTTTTGTGAAAATCATAACAGAATTATTAGTTCGAAAAAAGTTAATTAAATCAATACTAAAAGTACATATTAACCTAGAAAATTAGTTTAATTCATAAAATGTCTCAAATTACATTTATTTGGGTATTTATAACATCAATTATGTTAATATTTCATTAATAAAATTATTACTGCATCATCATTCTATCATTAATCAATTAAATAATTTAATTTATAAAAATTATAATTAAAATACCATTATGTAAGAAATATTTTTATCTTTCTAATGAATATTTATAGTTGAATTTATCTTATGCATAAACCTGTATTAAAAATGATTTAGTTATTAAACTTTGATTTTAACTATTTTAACCCTTCTTTAAATAAATTAATAATAAATGTCCTAATCTTACCCAAGTGCACCTAAATGGTCATATTTTATTCCTAATGTTGTTTATGGTCTAATTAAATGTATCCAATATAATTAGGACTTGTTTTAGGGTAATAATAATATCATTTTTACCCTTAATTACCCTATTTACTTTTAACCCCGGTAAATAAATGAAAAAAGTTACTATTCACCAAAAATTATTTTCATCTCATTGAACCAAATTTTAGTCCTTGATATTAACCGTGTCTCTCGGATTTTCAAAATTCCCCTCACAGAAGCGGTAAAATTATGTTTTATATGAATTTCCAAATTCTCCTAGCAGGTGGGTAAAAGACGGTGAAAAGTTCAATAAAATTTTTATATATATAAAATTATTATAAAACGACTCCAATGAATTAAATTGAACTTATATTGGTATTATGTATCAATTTTGACCTAAAATAAATTCAAATAAAATAAATAATTATTTAAATAAAAAGTCGGTTTTTAAATAGTAACCCAGTGTTTTCACTATTCATCAAAAATTTAAAGTTTTCAGAAAAATACAAAAAATTAACCCTAGGCTAATTTCGATATTCAAAATCCAAAAATGAAGTCCATTTTGAAAGATAAAATTTCACAAATTACAAAAAGTGGGTATAACTATTCATAACGATTAGTTTATATAACATATCGTTGCTTAATGAAACTCGGTATTGCGTACAACACATGCTATCGTGGAAGGTCGTGATCACATGTAATTCAAGCCAAGTTAGGGATGCATGTAGTGAATGCTCCTTTTGGTGTAGCGTACAACACAAGACATCAATGAAATTAATAAGAATATTTTTCATAAAATCTCGGGGTGTTACATTCTACTCCCCTTAAAATGAATTTCACCCTCGAAATTCGTCGAGGTTATAAAATGTATACTACTTGGAATTTTCTTAAATAGAAACCCACATCGTAAAAAGGAATACCAAAACTTATCTTTAAAAACTAAAGTGTAAAATGTAACAGTTTCCCAAATTAACTCATCCCTAGGTTTCCATATATGAGATTATAGGTGAAAATATGGATATGGAGGAGAAATCTAACCATCACGTTCTGATGGAGAGTGGTAGAGGACATGACTCTGATAAAACCAACAGTCACAAAGCCATAAATTTGTGATGATCTAATGTACCAACTCATTTATCAGATATAAGGACACTAGGACAACACTTTTTCAAGATCATTTCCATAAAGTTGAAGAATTGTTGAATTAAATGAAATTCTTACGTGATATTGGTACAATCTATCTTTTCCTCGTGCCTTGAACAATCTCCACTTCATCTCTTAAAGAAATAAAGTGGAATTCATCTTCCGTGAAGTGTTAGCAGATCATGCAATAGAATGATAGGTCATTCCATCTGTCTCAAACATAAGGGTATAAAAAGATATATACATAAGTCCATCTATGGTGAGATTAATCATGTATGGTTCCAAAAATGGACTTATACATCATATATAATATCGCTTAAAACTAGTTTATACTAACCAGGGACTTCCTGTAGGACAGTGGTAGGTGATAAAGGCCTGTCGCACTTCAATTTTGGGTTCGATTCCCACAGCCTAGTCCAACACGACGGGTTGTCACTCGTCCTATAGGTTGTCTTTTTTCTAAAACTATACTATTATAACATTCCAAAAATAATATCGAAAAAAATTTCTAGCCTTAAACAATACTAACTTATGTTCAACATAATCCATTCTAATCATTAGGCTTATTCAAAATACTTTTTTCCAAACTCATATTATAAAGAGAACGATTACAAAAAAGGTCATATAAGAAGAACGTGAATACCATCATTTGTCCCTCATATATCAAATGATATATCTTGTTGATCACATTCCAAACATGTGAATATCATAATCTTGTAATCTCTTAAAAAATGAATACCCATTGAATCTTATTGAAAACATGAATGTTGTCAAAAGTTAACTCTTTCCACATACCAAAATCCAAAAATTCTATATACTCAAACCGTGATATAACTTTTTTCCTTATATCAGTCATGAGCTCATGAATACTGTCAAACATTTCATTTTATCCTTATCCCTTCATTATGCACATCTCATCTTCTTTCTAAAAATATCTCAATCACTTTCCATGGTTATCGGTACCATAAAATTATTGAAAACCTCAGTATACCAATACATAAATATTCCAATATTTCACGATACTATATACAACATTATTTTGGAATCCCATTACATAAACACTTAATCATTACACAACATCATTGTCATACTCAACATCATAAATAGTGATTTCATGTGAATTCCCTTTATCCCTTTCCTTAAGAGGTTGCACACGTTGATCATCATTGACCATTGGATTAGGGAATTGATTAGCATAATACACCATTTCCTTGCACTTGAAGAATTGAAGTGTTGGTGGTGCATTCTCTACAGTATTTTCTTCATTCATATCATTAGCAACCCTTTTTCCATTACTTCGACACTGAACTACTCGATGACCTTGTTTTCCACACACAAAACATTTTCTAGTCCCTTTAAGACAATCTCCACCATGCTTATTTCCACACATTGAGCATAAAGAAACATTCATCTTCTTTTCACCATTATTCTGAGATTTCTCCTTGAACTCCATCTTCTGTTTCTTGTCAATGCCATGAGATGGATATGTTACACCAACAAACAGTTCTACCTTGATAGCACACCGCACAATTTCTTCATAGCTACTAAAGTCTTTAATAGCTAATGCCCTTCAAAGACTTGGTTTTAAGCCACTGAAATATCGATCAACTGTACCTTCATTTTGGATGATAAAGCCAGATTCATACCTTGCAAGTCTTGTAAAATTCACTTCTTATATACCAACAGATTCATCATCATTTGTCTTAAGCTCAAGAATCTCCTTTTCCATCTTTGTTCGAAGAATACGATGGAATTACTTACTGAAAAACAAGTTCATGAACTCGTCACATTCCATGGGTGAAATTTCATCTTGGGGCCTTGTATTCTTAATTAGAGTCCACCACTGGTCTGCTTCACCTTCTAAACAGTAAAAAGCTAGAATGAATTTATCATGTTCTGAATAGAGATGTATGGAAAATATCTTTTCAATGGTACTGATCCATTGTTCCGCAATAAGTGGATCAGAAGACCCATTGAAAGAAGGTGGTCATTGCCTCATGAAGGACTCAATAGAATATTGTTCCCTTATCTGCTCATTCGGAAGTCCAGAATGATTCATAGCTTGTGTAAGTATATCAATAATATTTTTCACTCCATCTCCCAAAACATTGGTTTTTTCAGGAGGATAATCATTGCATTTCCAATTACATTGATCAACACGGTTCCTTCAGGTTCCATCCATCGTCTAAAACCCAAAAAGAATAGTATAAGAGGAAAACATATGCTAGGAAAATAGCATAATAAAGGGGGAGTACATTCAATATATAATATCTTAGGTTAAATTCTAAGATAGTTACTATAATTCTAGTACTATAACCTATACTTATTCTTAACCATAGGGACATCCCTAGACATACCTTAGAAATATCTATAGAGATCTCACTAAATATTTCGCATCCTAGTTTCCAATGGTTAACTAAACCTTTCCTCTGATACCAACTGTAGAGACCCAAAGCTTGACGTACATAGACATTACATTACTTTTGTGGAATATGTAATACATAACAAAAACAGACACCAAAGGACTATAATAGTTTAGTGTCTTTGGAAACTCGGAACGTAATCTTCTAATCATGGTGAAAGATCTTCAACATCTCCCATAATGATCTTCCCCTTTTGGTTTTCTTACCTAAAACCATTCTTTAAATCCTCGGGAAAAGAAAACATATAAAGGGTGAGCTCAAATGCTCAGTAAGGGTAAACATATATAACATTGAACAAACTGTAATCATTTGAATGAAAAAGCTTGAACATAAAATCTAAAGATCAAAATCTTGAGCAAAGACATAAATCTTGGAAGTATGTAAGCCATATATCATAAAGGAACTTAAATCACGATAAAATATCAAGGGAATAAAACATGTGATTGTGGAAACCATTAAGCACATGATATGATATCCATAGTAGCCAAGGAATTACTTCCAAGACCATCTTAGTGGACAAAGACCCTTCCTGAATCGAGTTCACTCCTCGTTCCAGTCCTGTATTACTGAACCGGATTAACTTACCATTCCATCCAGGTCTATCTCATGAGATATAAATCTTTACCAAATGCATTGGAGGGATATATATGTCCCACCCATCTCATATTGAAATCATTCTTACGTGTGCCACAAAACAATCATAAATCATTCATCATAACCCAAAGAATAAATTAGGTTTCATTAACATCATTCCATCATAACATAATCCATATAAAACAAATGGATGTAATTTCATAATAAGAAAAGTGAAACCATATAAATCATAGAGACATTATACATGAATCATAAACATATGAAATAATGTCATGTTAGATGGAAAATGGTTTTGATAAATCACTTGAAATGAATTCTTGAGGAAAATATCCTTTCTTCTTGAAAATAATTTTATTTTTACAAAATGTCATGAAATTTTAAAATAAAAGGGGTTTATTGAAAATAATCATGCAATCATGTAGACGAAGCTTCATGAAAATGAGGCGTTATGAAATCGTAAAAATCCGTTCACACCGTATGATTTAAAAATAATATTCTCCTCGTACTTTTTTTGGAAAAGTCAAAAAGTACCTCGTATGGTAAACGAAAGAAAGATTCCTTCCATACGATGTGGTAAAATTAAACAAAGGGTAATAATGACTTTAAACATAAATGGATGAAAATTAAACATTTTATGAAAATACTTTGAGAACATATGGACATGGATAATAAACATAACCCTAGTAAACACTTACGAATAAACAATCTCGGATAAGAATGAGATTGGAATAATTATCCCTTACCTTAGGTCTGATATGATTTGTACGTATCCGAACCTCCTGTATAATGATTTAAATAATTTCATTGACTTATGACAGAATCATATTCATGGTTATGATATCATATATGGTTCACTTATGACTTTGTATTACCCGTTCTTTTGTAAATTTCATGTTAAAGTAGCGGTTTGGGGAAAATCATTTCATTTATTGTATATGTTTCAACTTGTTGTTCTTGATATTATTAGTTATATCCTGATTTACATAATTCCAGAATGTAAATCATGATTTATATATATTCATAATATACATATATATATGATATATCGATAAATGGAATGAAATACACCGTTCATGGAGATGGTAGGTCGTACGTACGCATGAACGCTATTTTCGTTTCCTTATTTAATTGAATGGAATTAAGTAGATGACATAAATATTTATATACATAAATCCAGTATAATTATTATGTCATATATCTCATTATTATTCATTATATATAATTTATAATCATTCATGAATTGGTAACATGGAGAATGAATCTCATCCCGTCGTGGAGACGGTAGTCCGTACGTACGCACGAGCGTTGATATCAATTCCATGATCGTGGAATTGTATTGAAATGTATGTATAATATTTCCAAATCAATATAACTTTATAATAATCATATATAGTTATTTATTTACACCATTATACCCATCCATTTAATGTGTTGGTCGAAAACAGATTACACCACGGCGTGGAGACGGTATTCCGTACGTACGCACACGCGGTGATTTCATTTTCCGTAGTATGTATAGAAGGTGAAATAGGGTTGTTTCATATTTATAATAACATATCCGAATATAATTAATACTTATATTATTACATTAAAATTATACAACTAAATAATAAGAAGAAGAAGAAGAAGAAAGAAACTTGAGAAAATCGGAAGAAGAGACTACCTCTTTTTCGACACACCTCCTTTAAGCTTCCTCTTATGGAAGTAGAGTCGGTCTTTTGAGAAGAACAGAACCTCCAGAATGTTTCTAGGGAAATGGAGAAGAGAAATGGGTAGGGGATGGCTGAGCATTAAGGCACAAAAGGGTGTGATGATAAGAGGGAAGGGGTTCCCTTTTTATAAGGGAGGAGAGGGTCACCTTTGGAAAAACTCAAAATATTATTTTATAATAAAGTCATATTCGGTCTATAATAGCTCTAAAATGATTTATTTCGAAGCTAAAGTGGGTATGGATCGAAATCCTCTCATATAATAGATTTTAGACAGGTTTGGGTCATTATATTAACCTTATCTTTTACTTTTAACTCTTAGTAAATTATATTGACATTTACCATGTCATTTTGTATTTTTATATTATATAGTAAATAAACATACCATATACATCCAAGAGACCCCCAAGTGGTCCATTAATTATTAAACTATCATGATATATGTATCTTGACCGAACCATAGATTTTTAGGAATATAATAACAATTAATAGTATAATATTTGTTTTAAAAACCATTTTATGTCAATTTTGACACTATTTGGTAATTGATTTTTTTGAAAATAATAACAGCGATTTTAGTTCAAAAAAAGTTAATTAAATCAATAATAACAGGAAATATTAACCTATAAAATTAGTTTAATTAATAAAAAGTCTCAAATTACATTTATTTGGGTATTTATAACATCAATTATGTTAATAAATCATTAATAAAATAATTACTGCATCATCATTGTGTCATTAATAAATTAATTTATTTAATGTCTAAAAATTATAAATACAATACCACTATGTAGGAAATATTTTTATATTTCTAATGAAAATTTATAGTTGAATTTATCTTATGTATAACCCTATATTAAAAAATATTTATTTATTAAACTTTGATTTTAACTATTTTAACCCTTCATTAAATAAATTAATAATAAATGTCCTAATCTAATCCAAGCGGACCTAAATGGTCATATTTTATTTCTAAGGTTGTATTTGGTCTAATTAAACTTATCCAATAGAATTATTACATGTGTTAGGGTAATAATAATATCATTTTTACCCTTAATTACCCTATTTAATTGTAACCGTGGTAAATAAAATTAAAATGTTACTATTCACCAAAAATTATTTTCTTCTCATTGAACCACATTTTAGTCCTTGATATTAACCGTGTCTCTCTAATTTTCGAAATTCCACTCACATAAGCGGTAAAATAATGTTTTATGTGAATTTCCAAATTCTCCTTGGAGGTGGGTAAAAGACGGTGAAAATTTCAATAATATTTTTATATATATAAAATTATTAATAAATGACTCCAATGAATTACATTGAACTTATATAGGTATTATTTATCAATTTTGACATAAAATAAATTTAAATAAAATAAATAATTATTTAAATAAAAAGTCAGTTTTTAAATGTTAACCCAGTGTTTTCACTATTCATCAAAAATTGAATGTTTTCAGAAAAATATCAAAAATTCACCCGAGGCTAATTTCGATATTTTGAATCCAAAAATTAAGTCCATTTTTAAATATAAAATTTCAAAAATTTAAAAAATTGGGTATTACTATTCATAACTGTTAGTTTATATAACATATCGTTGTTTAGTAAAACTCGGTATTGCATACAACACACGCTATCGTGGAAGTTTGCGATCGCGTGTAATGCAAGCCAAGTCAGGGATGCGTGTAGTGAAAGCTCCTTTTGGTGTATCGTACAACACAAGACATCAATTAAATTAAAAATAATATTTTTCATAAAATCTCTCGGTGTTCCATTGAACATGTATTATGTATTCCAAAATACCTTATCCCCAAAATCCAAATTAATCCTATTGTGGTCAACAAGATCAACATTATATTCCTAACCAACCTAAACCATGACTGGATGACGTCCCGTTGGCACCTCTGTTAGATTCAAATAATCTTTTATGCCCGAAATTATGGAATTTTTTTAAAATTATCTAATTATTTTACTTTTATAAAATTTAAAAAATGTTACCCCATATTAAAACACATTAAAGACACCATATAAGATAGAGGTTGATTCCCATATACAGTTCTATAATCTGCAGGTAAAAAAATTATGGATATACATACCTTTATAATTATCCTAAAATCAGTGAAATTTTAGAGAAACTAAAAATTATCCCATGAGAAATTTATATCTCTAATGAGAGGATCACACAACCCTCATTATTATCTTGTTTTTTATAAAACATTGTAAGAAGGATCATGCATGTTATGTGATTTACTTTTCTAATGCTGAATGTTGGTGTAGATCTATCATAACAATATGATCTTTCCCTCCTACAAAAAATATATGGGGAGATATCACATGGTTTCATGATCGAGAACTCTAACATAATATTATCTTGAAAACCACATTGCTAAAGTGATGGACCAGTTATTATATACTCCATGTCACTTGATTTTCTTATAAATAACCTTTATCCATTTAGAGTGATGTGGGTATAGATGATAGAGAGATTGAATGAAATGGAAAAGTGTAAATGGATAAAGATAAATCAAATATATCTAATATTATGAAACTCCATTGAAAAATAAACTGACCAAAAATATATCTATGAATTATAAATATCCAATATACGTCTATGTGATGTAAGACCAGAAGATATGTTCCATTTATATATTTTGAAAATTGAAATTCATGTGATCAAACACCATGAGACTGGTTTGGGTGATCTTATCCAAAAGATAATTACACGGTCCCATGTTATCACCCTCATTCATCGATGGAAGAAAGGAATCTAACATGGTCATGTGATAATAGAATCATATATATATCTTTCATGATCCAATCATCTAGTCTCTCTCTCATACATGATCCCTTAGTATGTGGTTTTATTCCATAGTTTTTTATATGATTCGTGAATTCCATGTGATAAATCTTCACCAAAACCAAGGTAACTCCAAGATAACCTTCATCTTCTATTTTTTCAGGAAATATAAATATATAATTCATATATATATTCCTTCTCCAATGGATGAATCATTGAAAATATAAACTACAAGATTCTTCCAACCCCTCCAAATTTACCTGAGCATGTTTTTGGGAACACGAGAGTGCTTCTCAATTGATGAAGCATTTACTTGATAAAATATGAATTTTTCTTTACCTATCTAACTAATAGGTCCCTCAGGTAATTTTATATTTTGAATTACAATGATAGTGATGGTCCATATCCTTTGGTAATCAATTATACTATCCCTAGCCCATGAAATATGACGTAGAAAACTACAGACTGAGTTCTATTGGATTGGGGAATTCGATGGATTCATGAGCTCACATAGTAAAGGAGGAAGTCAAAGCAAGAATATGACTCTAATCTACCCTTGTAGTCTATTTAATAAGAAAAGGAATCCATTTACCTATCCTACATACCAATAGATAGTAAGATAGGAGTATGAACCTCCAAGTAGGGAAATCCCTAAATCTCTATACCTTCACCTAATCAATTGATTTGATTATTAATTAAATGGTATCCCCATATTCATAAGACTCACTGAATCCTCTATTGTGGAACCATTAATGAAATATATCTCCTTACATTCAGATGCTAAACTATGTATCCAACATCCTAGTCAGATGAACAAAAACATCATTATAGAATCCTTATAATATAACATTATAATACACCATGTAGTCCTTTAAAATGACCTTAAATCACATCCTTCGATCTTCATGGACTTCGATTCAAGTCAAATTGGATCTGTAAGACATATGCTTCAGAATTTGACCCAAATTATCCATCTTCCAAATCAAACCTCATGTTTCAACATTCCTTATTAATATATTTATATATTATTTTCTAGGAAACATCCCCCTAAAGACATTATTTCCTCTTATTAGATCACACAACCACTAAAATCATACATCATTTCCTATAGATCCATTGTATATTTAGAGAGTATATTTTCATTCCCGTTGGGCTATATTCGGTAATAGGGAACCCTCCACCCAGAGAGGCATATTCCCTATGGTGGTGCCCAAATCTAACCCCAATGAGACATATTCCCCTTGGGGTCAGTCATAAAGTGTCTCCCTAGTGCAATTACCAGATTAAAAATCGATAGATTCCTTTCACCTAATCATCCTTATCACATTACATTAAAATGCTTGTATTAATCATTTTTTACATGAAATTGCATGGTATGACGTGTTTTGTTTTGTGATACATTATACATGAGATCGTGTTCCTTTCATATGGATACATTGGGAGCCCTTCTCATGGGGCCGATCCAGAAGTCATCAATAACCACCACTTCTCGGGGTTGAGATATACTCTAGAGATCCCAGTTTGTGGGGATTTAAATATTACTATCTAAAAATAAAGAATCACATGTTAGAAAATGACCATTTTTAGAACCTCTAATTCTAAAAAATGTTCAAATCAATGCATGTTAGTGACCATTTAATGGTATATGGTAACTATTCTCGGGATGGTATTTGAGAAGGATTCAAGAAAACATCATAAATCTATAATAGAGTCCACAAATGTTCTATAATCCTCTCAACAAGGTATAATAAGCCTAAAATCATACTATATCATCTTATACCCATTCTGAATCGTCAATTTAAAAACATCCTACCGATCACTAACCTTTAGAGCTTATCTCTCTAGAGATATCATCATAAAATGGTAACTGATGAGGGGAGTGTTGTAGATTTCTATTAGTGAAAATAGTCAAATTGATGTGAATCAATGGGTGTACGATCAAATGAGAGGAAATACAATCTGGATGGGAATGTTTCCTAAAAAATAAATACTTAAATTATTTCATAAAAAATATAAACACATGAGGGTTGATTTTAAAGATAGATAATTTTTGGTTCTGATTCTCAAGTATACGTCATAGAGATCTTATTTTTCTGGATTTGACGTCCATGTAGTTCATGTGATGTGATTTAAGGTTGTGTGATAGGACCAAATAGTATAGTATAATGTAATATTATAAGGATTATATTATATAGTCTTTGATAATGTGACTAGGATTTTTTATACATTGTGTATCATCAAGAAGTAAAGAGATATATGACATGATGTGTTCGATAAAGAGGAGATCTATGTTATGAAATTAAAATGTATGATGTGTTGTGTTGTGTGGCACATTATACATGTGATTTGGTTAATTTGACAATGATTCATGGGAGCCCTTCTTAAGGGCTTGATCTATACACCATCAACACCCACCACTTCTCTGGATGGAGATATACTCTTAGATCCTAGTTGTCTGTCATTAGACATGTATATCTAAAAAAAATAATCACCTATCAGAAAATGACAAATTTTTGGAGCCTATAATTCATAAAAATGATCAAATCAATGTAGGTTAGTGACCAATTATTTGCATATGGTTTTCTAGTCTCATGTAGAGAATTATGAATGATTCATGAAAAAATAATAAATCTGTAATAGAATCTATGAAAATGATATAATCCTTTCAATAATGTGTGATGAGCCCGAACTCATACCATGTCAAATAATTCCCATTATGACAAATCACATGAAGAAAACCAACTAATCACTAACCCTTATGAATGTATGTCTACATTGATATTCACGTTAAATAGTAACTGATGAGGGGATTATAGGATTTTCATATTTAAAAAATTGAAAAAATTGTGTGAATCATTAAAAAAATAAATCCATTGAGGATTATCGTTGATCCAGTTGGATTCATATGGTACATAAAAACAATAATGTAAAAATTAAATGAACCATTGTTCTGTGAATGTGTTTTTTGAGCAAACCTTTTACTTGTGATGCTTTATTCTTTGGTTATCATCGTTATGATTGTAAATATTGTTGGATTTATAAATCATCCTCCTTTGCAAACTGATGGAATGACAAAAAAATATAGAAATATTCAATAGCTACATGAAATTATGGGGCCTCATTTAGGGAAATGAATTTTCTATAACATAGCATCTCCTACGATAATGAAAAATTGTATTGGTTTTGAAGTAGCACCTAAAATGATCAATCCCCCCATTATAGGTCCCTTGTGAAACCGTAAATGACATGAAGTCTTGCAAATAATTTATCCAATGATGGGTGGTGGGGAATAATTACAAAAAACCTATAATGATTTCAAACTAATTCAAGAGTCTCTTCCCAAAGCATATTACCTAACACACCCCATATCTTAGGGATAATTCTTATGAGGTAAATTATGAGATCATATCAGTTATGTAGACTTATAGTAGGGATCCAATAAATTGATGTTGAAACTAATTTAATGCTACATAATTCCCTCAACAAACTACTAAGGACACCACTAGGTAGTTTCTTATTCTATCCACCAACACCTGAGTATCTACGATATATATGTAGGGGAGATGACTATTGATCACTAGGATTTGGGTTATATCCCAATAGCATATTACAAACCCTATCAGCATGATTTGATATAAACCAGTTGGAATGACCAAATCTCTATTCACACCCAAAAATTTTTCCATCATGCCTAGTAAATAGTTGTGGAACAACGTTGTTGTATCCCAATTTCTAGTTGGGGGTGGACCCCTATTACAACTCCCACTTATCAACAATCCTAACATAATATAGAGGTTTTTGAAGAATCATAATGTAACATAACAGTATAAAATTGGGGGAATATACCTATTATATACCCCAAAATGGAATCTCATTGGTGAGTACTATTTAAAAATGTAGGGAAGGAGTTAGATAATGTAACTACCCAAACATCTATCAATGAAAATCGGTCTTGATCTAATTAAATGTATTATTATTTGAAATGGTTTGGTAAATTTTTCTCTCTTACTTGGTTTAATGTTTTTTGATTTTAAAATTCCGTTATGAATAGTGATTGTTGTTAATATTGATGTTGAATAGGGATCACATGATTAATATGAATATTGTGCTTTAACAAATCCAATATACTCAAGAAAAGGAAGTGATGGCCACATCTAGTAGAATTGATCCGTAAGAATCACATTTTTTGGATATAGGAAAGGAGGTGGCATCGTTGGGCTTCTCTTTGGACCAATACCAAGCCGAGCTTCAACACATAAATCTCAAACGATGCCGCCTACAAGAGAAGTGGAAGTTGATTGAGATTACCACCCGAGTGATGTTATCTGACCACCCGAAGAGTCTATCAACATTGCACATCTTACCCTTTGGTCTTCTGTGGGTGTAATAAGGGGTGATGTAACCAGACCCTCTCACTATTGTTATGCACATTATTTTTGTATAAAACAAATAATATACATTCATTGTTAATTTGTAAATAGTTTTTAAGCACAAATAGTGTTTTTAGTCAATATTGAATTAAGAAATATATTTTGATGAATTAATGGATTTTTGAAATTAAATAATATTATAATAAAATATTACTATTAATAAATTAAATTTTATTAGATATAAATTATTGTATAATTTTCAAAAAAACAATTGTAATGTTTATTAATGTTTGATAGCCGTTTTGGCAAAAACACATGAATTTTAAAAAAATATCTCTAATTATTGAAAAAATTAAAAGGAAATAAAATATTTAGAATATTATATAGATAAAATGAATATTTTTTTTAGTCATGATTTCATAATTATCCAATGGTGATTGTTTCAAAATTATCTAAGACTATGGAATTTTTGGGTAAAAATTAAATATTGTTTTAATATATAATGTGTTTTATGACATCATAATAACCAAATAGTGATGTAATAAAATACTATAAATGGTATTTCCGTCCAATATATGTGTTACCATTAAAATAATATGTTTTTATATTGTTTTTGGTTAATTTTATGGAGTCATAGTAGACCCTCCAAAAATTATAATGCATTTAACCTTTTTTAATTGATTTTTTTGAAAGTACGATTCACCTCCACATAATAAAGCCAAATATTTTAAGAAATCAGGCCATTGATTTTTTAAAAAAAGTTCTCTACTTACCTTTTCAAAAAGCCATTGGAAAAAAACCATGGTCTGATTTGTGGGTTTGATTAGTTTAATTTGTTGTGTCCAAAACCTAAATAATAATGAATTCTCTCTCTCTTTTCCTATATAAACCCACCCAAGATACCACGTACACTTCTCTCAAATTCTTTGGATCCAAACCAACCACCTCCCTATTCTCTATAGAATCCTACCATAGTGCCCCATGATCCCATGAAGCCTCTCTCAAGCTCCTCCCAAGCCTTTGGGATCACACTTCCAAGTATGGGATTTCTTCGTTACACATTTTTTTCAACTTTATTTATGTAGTTATGCCCTTTTAATTTCAATTAAAAATTTTTGGGTATGATTAAAATGTTCCCCTATACATCCATACTTATGTTTGAATTATTATATATCCCTTTATCTCTCATTAATGCATCTCATGTACACCTATTACCATGCCGAAATTCCATATGGTATTTCTCTCTCCTCATTAACATTCAAGATATTATTTTGTTTTATTAATATAAATTCCATTACATATGTTGGGTCATGTATCTATATAACCCTATTACAGTCCATTTAATGTACATATGACGAGACACATCTTTCTCTCTCAGCAACCATTTTTAAGAATTATTATGTCATATCGTTATGCTGTGAAATAGAACCACAATTTTTCAAGCCGATGTCATTGTGTACGGAATACCATGCTCATTTATCTGTCAAGGGTATTCACCTTAATAAACATTTAATTATTTATAATATAGTTTAATTTATAAATTCCACATTCTTTAACATGAAATAATTGATGATGTTTAGTGAAACCGTGTTTTATGATCCATGTGGCACACTTATGCATGTAATGAAATGATTAAGAAGGGTGGGCCCTGATTGTGATCCAATGCATTGGGTAAAGATTAGTATCATGATACATCAAGTGAAATGAGGGTTTAATCATTTTAATTAATTTTCAATAAGGGTTTACACATGCTCCATGTGCAATGAGTATTTTCTCATGCTAATATCATTTTATATGTTATTGCCCCATTTCCATGTTATGATACTCATGCTATAGTATGGATTTATGTTCATGTTTCCCATATGATCCATTTATATTACTATTACATAACATGTACTGTATTCTTCAGGTTATTCTATGTTAATTCCATGAAAAGGATTTATAGATCACCCATTTCTTATGCATGTCCCCAGGTTATCTCATGCAATGCAATGTATGAAAGAATTTGTTTGGTCATGTAAAATATGTTTTCAATAATGTTGTGTATTTAATGTTTTAAGTTGTCATGTAATGTTATTAATCCCCAAAGGCATTTGACCTCTATATATTCTATCTTGTATCAAGTGAAGAGTTTATGTAATAAATTATGTTTATGTATGAAATAAAGAGAAAGGGTTGTTATAGATGGTATTAAAGGACATGATTAGTTATTGTTGTGTTTATTATTAGAAATCCATTCTGAAATACTCAAGGATAAGACTAAGTATAATAAAAACATCCCTAAATTTTTATGAGAATTGAGTCTGAAGTTTATCAATCCAATACACCCATGTCTAGATACAGGCATGTAATGGTGGCTATAGAACAGATCTATCCTTGGGGTAATCCCCAAAAACACCTCCCTGAGAAAGAATCGAATGGGAACTAGTGCACGAAAATGGGCCTTGCTGCAGACTTGGTTGTGACACGCCATGGGGAAATTATTTTTTAAATTCATAAGCACAATATGAACCATTATTCTGGGAATAAAAAAAATTCCACTAAGAATATATGTTGTAAATTAGATCATGGATAACATAGATTGAAGCCTATAAATTATCAAATTAAGTAAATAAAAGTAATTTATATGCCAACTATTTTTATATTTGGATTACCCTTTATTTTTTATCCCTAAATTTCTATTTATTCCAGCCAATGGCTGGTAACAGGAGGATTTGTTCTAACAACTAATGCGAAGATCAATGTGATGACTATTCTAATGAGATGCCCAATATGATGGGAGTGGGAATTGAGAACATTGTCTTGATACTATCTTAGTTAACTCATGTATTGAATAGAATCATGGGTCAAGAGAAACATTCAACCCCCTCAATGAAATAAAAATTCAACATTGAGAGCTTCATGAAACAAAGGCCTCAGTACTTTTAATGGATCATCTAATCCCTCAATTACTGAACAATGGATCAACTCTATTTAAAATATCATCTCCACACTTCAACTTTCCGAAAAATGGAAGGTTCTTATGGTTTTTATCATATGTAGGGTGAAGTAGTTCAATGGTGGACATTGATAAAAAATACAAATCTTGAGGAGGATATCGAGGTGTTGGAATGGAAGGATTTATGGAAAATTATCAAAAAATATATATCTCGCACCCTCTGACTTAAGATAGAATGGGACTTCCTTTACCTCATAAAAAACACGAATAATCCATTAGAGCGTATGAGGAAAACATCACAAGTCTCTCATTATATGCCTACAGCATTGTCGTTACCCACAAAATGCAAGTTTGACCCCTTCTTTGCTGTGCTAAAACCAAGACTACAGAAATCCCTAGTGATCTATGACTTCGAGAGATATGAGTAAATTGTTCGATGGACCCTCATAGTCAAAATGGAGATTGGGGAATCTCATGGGTACCATGGGGATAAGAATCATAAGGTGGAATTAAATTATGGTAGTCTGATTGATAAATCTGTTGGATCGGAAAGAACGGGGAATGATGGCAAGAGGGGGGGGTGAATTGCCTTTTAAAAAATTGATTAACAAATTAAAAATCAAAGTAAAGTGCAGCGGAAATAAAGAAGGCAAGACACGCAATTGATAACGGAGTTCGGCCAAAACCAGGCCTACGTCTCCGCTCCCAACTCAACCGTTGAGAGATTCCTACCGCTTGCTTTTCAATGGTTTTAGCAAGAAACCCACTAGGCTTTGAGGTAGCACTAGGACCTATTACAGCTTGCTTTTGTGGTTTAGCAAGAACCCACTTGCTTTTGATGGTTTAGCAAGAACCCACTATCCTTCTTATAGGTGAAGGATAGCTCACCTATGTCTCAAGCTATTTAAAGGAAAGCTTGGCAACCTTGTCACACCTTAGTGGTGATGTGAAACCCAAAGAAAAGAGGGGATGAGAAAATTGGGAGTTTGTAGGCACAAACTCAAATTGAAGCTCAAAATAAATAAAACACGAAAAACCGTGATTGGGAAGACTTGGGCGCCAATTGGATGATGGAGTTGATGTAGCGTGCTTTCCCAAGCTTCTTGAGTGGTGCTCTTGGATGTGGAAATGGATGGATCACTTGGGGTTCTCTTGGAACAATCCGCCGGAGCTTCGCCAAAATGATCAACAATGTGTCCGGTGGCTTGGGTGACATTCCGGGGCTTCCTAGGCCTTTATTTATAGGCTAGGAACCTTCAAGTATCCGTTGGAGGGCTTTGGAGCCGTTGGAAAAGGCCTCGGAGCCGTTGGAGGCCAAAAAGGAGTTGACTGGTCAAAGCCAACGGCTAGTTTGACTGGTCCACCGGCTAGCCGGTACAGCTCCACCGGCTGGCCGGTGCCTTGACAGAGGAGAGGGAACTTGGTCCAGGCTCCACCGGCTGACCGGTGGAGGAGCCACCGGCTGGCCGGTGGCAAGACAGTAGCAAACACTGTTTGATCCAGGATGCCACCGGTTGGCCGGTGACAGAGCCACCGGCTGACCGGTGCCACCACACCGGTTGGCCGGTGGACTGAGTTTCAGTCCACTCTTGGCTTTCTTGGGCCATTCCTTTGGCCATCTCTTGCCTATCATCCACAACACTTAAAACACAATGTTAGACAAAAATGAAAGTGATTGTGATCATGAAAATCAAAGAGTGTGGGGTACAACAATCTCCCCCTATTTTGATGATCACAATCACTTATCTAAGCAATTTAAAAACTTAAATGAAAGGCATGCTTTAAAAGATAAATTGAACATAAATACTAAGCAAGAGAGAAAAGGTTTCTCCCCCAATCAATCAAGAAATTTCTCCCCCTTTGTGATTATCAAAATAGAACGGGGCATAAAACTTGATTGAGGGAAAGGATGAAAAACGAGATTTTAATTCAATTGAAAATGATATCAATTGTTGAAAATTTTGAAATGAAAAATGAAATGAAAATTTGAATAACAGTTTGAATTGAAAGTTTTGAATCAAAAACCAATTGAAATTTGAAATTTGAAACCAAAAGTTGAAATTGAAAGTTTGAATCGAAAATTTTGAAATTACAAAAAAAACTTAAAAGATCCAAACTCCCCCTAAATAAAAACAAAAAGTCACCGGGGAGAGGGATTTTGAAAAGAGATGATTTTAGGCCCGGAGAGACTCGCTAGAAGGGATTTTTCAATCCAAACTTGTCTCATGGCGGGTCTTCTCCTATAAAATTCATCGGAAAAGAAAATAGACTTTGGTTGGCCGTACCGGGCATTTTTACAATTGCACTCATAGATTAAGTGCCCGGGTTTTTTACAATAATTGCAAAATTTGTATTGGGAGCTCCCCCTAACAAAAACAGTGGGTGCATGGGAGGAGGAAGCTTGGTTGGTATAGCCAAGTCCATTGGTGGTTCGGGAAACGCGTTGGGAACCAAGTATATTGTTCAAATTTTGTTCCCCTTGGGTGAACTTGGCTAGGGTCTCCCTTAGGTCTTTGATGGTTGATTCCATAGAATCAACATTTGGAAAATTTTGGATTTTAAGGGACATCTCCTCCTTCTCTTTGAGAAGTTGTTCTTTTTCGGAGGAAAGTTTTTTGAAATTCTTTTTCAACGCGACAAATTTAGAAGAGAGTTCATGAAAACCTTTTTCTAATTGGTCTCTAGCAAATGAGAGTTCTTCATAAGATAAATGATTTAAAGAATTGGAATTTGAAGAACAAGAGGAGGAGTCGGAAGATGTTACCTCATGTTTTGCCATTAGGCATTTTGTACCTTGGACGCTTGAGGAGGAGGAGGAGGAGGAGGTGTCACTCCATGTCGCCTTGAGCACCTTTTTCTTTTTCTTCTTGGCCCTTTTCATGTGAAGTAGGCAAGCGGGTACGGATTTTGCATCGGGTTCTAGCTTTTGAATGGGTTCTTGCTTTTGAGCGGGTTCTTGCTTTGGAGCCTCGCTAGTACCTTCATAGGTTAGTTCTAACAATTTCCAAATAGCATAAGAGGTAGTGCAAGAAGAAATATGATCAAAAACATTACGATCTAACCCACAATGAAGAGCATTCATGGCTTTTCCATCAAGCTCGAAATTTGCAATGTCTACGGGGGTCCATTTAGACTCATCGGGAGAGGAGAGGGAAAAACCTTGCATAACAATTTTATAATTGGATAGCCAATACTTTTAAGAAATGTGGTCATGCGGGTTTTCCAAAAACTATAATCGGTTCCATCAAAAAATGGAGCACGATCCAAAGAAAATCCTTCGGGGGATTGAGAGGAAGAAGCGGTAGAAGCCATCAAAAAAAATAGGATCTTTAATTTGAAACTGTTTAAGGAATTATTCAAAAACCTCCCTCTGATACCAAATGTTGGATCGGAAAGAACAGGGAATGATGGCAAGAGGGGGGGGGGGTGAATTTCCTTTTAAAAAATTGATTAACAAATTAAAAATCAAAGTAAAGTGCAGCGGAAATAAAGAAGGCAAGACACGCAATTGATAACGGAGTTCGGCCAAAACCAGGCCTACGTCTCTGCTCCCAACTCAACCGTTGAGAGATTCCTACCGCTTGCTTTTCAATGGTTTTAGCAAGAAACCCACTAGGCTTTGAGGTAGCACTAGGACCTATTACAGCTTGCTTTTGTGGTTTAGCAAGAACCCACTTGCTTTTGATGGTTTAGCAAGAACCCACTATCCTTCTTACAGGTGAAGGATAGATCACCTATGTCTCAAGCTATTTAAAGGAAAGCTTGGCAACCTTGTCACACCTTAGTGGTGATGTGAAACCCAAAGAAAAGAGGGGATGAGAAAATTGGGAGTTTGTAGGCACAAACTCAAATTGAAGCTCAAAATAAATAAAACACGAAAAACCGTGATTGGGAAGACTTGGGCGCCAATTGGATGATGGAGTTGATGTAGCGTGCTTTCCCAAGCTTCTTGAGTGGTGCTCTTGGATGTGGAAATGGATGGAGCACTTGGGGTTCTCTTGGAACAATCCGCCGGAGCTTCGCCAAAATGATCAACAATGTGTCCGGTGGCTTGGGTGACATTCCGGGGCTTCCTAGGCCTTTATTTATAGGCTAGGAACCTTCAAGTATCCGTTGGAGGGCTTTGGAGCCGTTGGAAAAGGCCTCGGAGCCGTTGGAGGCCAAAAAGGAGTTGACTGGTCAAAGCCAACGGCTAGTTTGACTGGTCCACCGGCTGGCCGGTACAGCTCCACCGGCTGGCCGGTGCCTTGACAGAGGAGAGGGAACTTGGTCCAGGCTCCACCGGCTGACCGGTGGAGGAGCCACCGGCTGGCCGGTGGCAAGACAGTAGCAAACACTGTTTGATCCAGGATGCCACAGGCTGGCCGGTGACAGAGCCACCGGCTGACCGGTGGAACCTGGCAGTGGGCAATGCCTCTGCCAGGTCCACCGGCTGGCCGGTGCCACCACACCGGTTGGCCGGTGGACTGAGTTTCAGTCCACTCTTGGCTTTCTTGGGCCATTCCTTTGGCCATCTCTTGCCTATCATCCACAACACTTAAAACACAATGTTAGACAAAAATGAAAGTGATTGTGATCATGAAAATCAAAGAGTGTGGGGTACAACAAAATCCAATGGTGCTAAGAAAATCCATCAGCCCACTCGCCAAAGGTGTGGAAATAAGCAGCCCAAAAATTTCTTAAAGGGGGTGAGGAAATTCTTTAGGTGTGGAAGAGAAGGTCACCTGGCCATTATATTCTGAAACAAAAAAATTGTGGCTACAATAGTGTAAATGAACACTCTGTTCGATGCACAATGTGTTTTCATTACTTCATATGAAATGAACTAGGGCACTTTTCAATCCTGTTCCATAAGCCATGGGTTTTCAGAGGCAACAAAAAACCTACAAGGAAGTAAGGGAGAGATTTTTACATCACTACCACCGAACTGAACCCCAATAACAATGTGGTGATAGGTATGCTGGTTTTTTTCATTCATGAATACTGAACTTACTTTTTAATTCTTGTTCTATACATTCATTTATATCCCAAAAGTATAGTTGCGCAATCCGAACACCACCACAAATCATGGAGGTAAATATTTCCATGAGATTGACCAATGGGGAAATCATTACATCCCAAGAATATAACTCCTCCCCTGTCATAATTTTTGGATTGAACATCCTATTGATCCTCATCATACGCCCTCTGGTGGAATTTGATGCAATTCATGGCATGGATTGGATTTCTCTATATAGAGCCAACAAAAATTTTCTTGAGAGGGAAATCACTCTTCATATGAAGAATTGACCCCCGATTTTGTACAACTGAAAGGAGGGAGATGAATATTCTTTAGCACAAATATCTCAACTATGTATATTACTTCTCTATGAGAATTCATATCTGGCTTAGACGATAGAGTCTGCGAAATAAACCATCCTTGTTGACATGCATATTGTGATGGAATTTGCCGAAGTGTTTCCTGGAGAATTGTCGGGTCTTAATCCCAGAAGAGATGTTAAATTCTCAAGTGATAATTTACTTGGGGCATTTCCAAGATCCTAGACTCTGTATAGAATTGATTTTTTGGAGCTTTAGGTGATGAAAAAACAACTACATGAGAATCTGGATAAAGGGTTCATATGCCAAAGTTCTTCACCATAGGTTGCACCGGTCCTCTTCATCGTAAATAAAGATAGTTCAATGCACCTTTGCATTGATTATCATGAGATCATTAAAATCATGATAACGAATAAGCATCCTCTGCTCCAAATTGATCACTTGTTCGATCAACTATGTGGAGAACAATACTTATCCAAGGGGGTTTTTAGATAGGATATCACCATGTAATGTTAATGAAAGGTGATATCCCAATAACTACTTTTCGTAAAAGATACGGTCATTATGGATTCATAGTAATTTCTTTAGGACTCACTAATACTCCATCGATTTTCATGAAATTTATTAATAGAGTCTTTAGATATTACCTCGACAAATTTTTTGTAGTCTTTATTGATGATATTCTAATATAATCCAAAACAAAGGAGGAGCATGAGGAGAATCTATACAATGTACTAGAGACCATGCGAAAGGAGAAGTTATCTGAAAAGTACATCATGTGAGAGTTATGGTTGAAGGAGGTCTCATTCTTGGGTCATATCATCATAAGAAATTGGATAATTGTGGATCCCTCCAAAATATCTAAAATAGAGGGATGATCAAGGAAAAAAATCAGTAACGGATATCCGTAGCTTCTTGGGGTTAGCTCGATATTATTGTTGATTTGTGAAACATTTCTCATGATTGTTCATCCCTCTTACCAAGATAACTCGGAAGGGAGTAATGTTTTCTTGTTTTGATGAATGAGTAGAGAGATTAAAAGAGTTCAAAATGAGGCTTATCACAGCTCTTGTGCTCACATTACCCACAAGTGGAGAAATTTTTTGTGGTATTTAGTGATTATTCAAATAATTCTATAGACTGTGTGTCGATGAAAAATGAAAAATTCATTGCATATTCTACAAGGAAATTGAAAATTCATGAGAAAAAAATCCATCAAATGATCTCGAGTTGGCTGTAGCAATATTCTCTTTGAAAATTTGGTGACATTACCTCCATGGGGAGAAGTAAGAAATATATACGAACCACAAAAACCCCAATTATATATTCACAATGAATGTGTTGAACATGCACCAACAAATTTGATTTGAGATGATTAGAAACTATGAATTCTAAATCCATTACCACCCTGAGAAAGAAATTTGTTTGGATAATGCTCTATGTATAAATGACCCAACAATTCTGTAAATAATTAGAATTGAAAAGGATCCAATAATCTTAGATTTTATGAATATGGACATGGGAATCATAAAGAAGGGAATATCATCAATCCATTAACAAATTATTGATCAACCTTTTCTTTTGGAAAGGTTAATGTATGCTCAAATAGATGATTTGGGAATTCAAAAGAATGTGGAAAGTATCTGAAAAGGTAAATTCTCAGAGTACAATCTAAATGAATAAGGACCTGTGAGATTTCAGATAAGACAACGTGTTCCATCAAATCCGGAGTTGAAAAAATAACTTTTGGATGATGAACATAATTAGAATGTCTTCATTCACGTAGGAAACTCAATTATGTATAGAGATATATAAGATCATTATCGGTGGGATAACATGAATAATGAGATTACTGAGTTTACATCAAAATTCCTGGTATGTCAGCAAGTGAAGGCTAAGAGGCAGATTTCTATGGGGATGATGCAACCATTACCCATGCCAGCATGGAAATGGGAAGTCATCACCAAAGACATTTTCACCGGACATCCGAATACATCCAAAGGAAAAAAAGTTATCTGGGTTGTTGTCGATCATCTTATAAGGGCGGCACACTTCATTTCAATTTGAGAGGACTTTTCTTTGGTTCAACCAGAACGAATATATATCAAGGATGTGGTAAGGCTACATAGAGTACCACTATCTATTGTATCTGATCAAGATCCAGGATTCATTTCTATGTTTTTTATTGTCTTACACATGATATGAATACTAAGATGAGCTTTAGTATGTCTTGTCATCCTCAAACTATTGTCCAAAATCAGTGGAAAATCCTAACACTTGAGGACATGTTGAGATCATGGTCAATGGTCTTCAAAGGAGGATGTGATCAACATCTTCCTCTGGTTGACTTAAAAAACAGTAAGAGTTTCCACTTCAGCATCCAAATGGCTCCTTATAAATCCATTTACTAGAAGAGGTGAAGAACACCGGAAAGTTGTGATGACGTTGGGGTATGAAAACTCCAATGTCCAAAAATGGTCATTGAAATGGCGGAGAAGGTTAAGACCATGCATCAGCACATTAATGTTGCTACGATTTAAAAAAGATCTATTGTGATAATCGTCGACAAGACCTAGAGTTTTATGTAAGAGAACTGGTATTCCTCAACATATCATCGTGGAAGAGAATAATTAGATTTGGGAATAAGGGAAAGCTTAGTCCAAGGTACATCGGCCCATTTGAGATCCTTGGTCACATTGGAGTAGTTTCCTATAAACTACCATTCCCACCAATACTATCTCAAGTACATGATGTGTTCTATGTGTCACTATTGAAGAAGTACACACCAGACCTATCTCTTGTACTCAATCTAGAGGTGGTACCATTGGATAACGACTTCCCCTATAAATAAAATTCGGTGAAGTTCCTAGATCCTAGGAAAAATTTTGTATGAAATAAGACAATGCCCCTCATCTAGGTGTTGGAGAGAAACCCCATGTTTGAAGACGAAAAGTGTGAATCAAAGGAAGTGATGAAGCAGTGTTACCCACATCTATTTCAGTTTGGGAAAAGAAAATTTTGAGGGGGGAATTTTTTATGGGGGGCAGTTTGTAACGAACCAAACTACTATAAATAACAATTAATCTTGATCTAGTTAAATGTCTTAATATGTAAAGTGGTTATGTAAACCATATTTACTTCCATGGTTTTATGTTTTTTTATTTTAAAATACCATTATTAATTGTGATTGTTTTTAATATAGTCATTGAATGCTGATCACATGATCAGTATATATATAGGGCTTTATCAAATCTAATTTACATAGACAAAGGAAGTGATGACCTCATCTAGTCGAATTGATTTCTACGAAGCCCATTTTTCGAAGATAAAGAAGGATGTGGATTCATTAGGCTTCATTCTTCATCATGACCAAACTGAACTTTAACACATTAAGCTCGAACAAAACCTCCTATAGGAGAATTGGAAGTTGATAGAGATTACCACCCGAGCGATGATATCTGAGCAACCCAAAGAGTTTCCCACCATTTGACACCATACCATTACATCTTATGTAGGTTTTATAAGAGGTTATGTAACAAGTCCCTATAACTATGGTAATGTACATTACTTTTGTATAGAATAAATAATATACATTCATTTTTACATTATATATAGTTGTTTTAAAGAGCAAATAGTATTTTCAGTTTATAATAAATGAATAAATCTATTTTCATGAATTAAATAATATTTTAATGAAATATTATTATTACTAAATTAGTTTTTATTACATATAAATGATCTTATAATTTTTATGAATACAATTGTAATTTTTATTATGGTTTGAAATACATTTTTCTCAAAATCAATGAATTTTTTAGAAATTCCGGTTTTTATTTGTAAGTAAATATTCACATATTTAAAAAATTATTTAGATAAAATTAATATTTCTTAAGGAATTTGGTTGTCTAAATTATCCAACAATGAATTTTCCCTAATATTTTGAGATAGTTGAATTTTTGGGTAAAAAATAAATATTTTTTTAAAATATAATGTGTTTTATGACATCATAATGACCCGATAATGATGTAATAAAATACTCTAAATAGGTTTTCTGAAAATATATGTTATAAATTTAAAATAATGTGATTTTAGATTTGTTTGTTAAATTTTATGGTATCTTACTAGACCCTACAAGAATTATAAAACATTTTAACCTTTTTAATTGATTTCATTTAGAGTATGAATCACCTCCACATACGCAAGCCAAATATTTTAAGATGTTCAGGCATAGGCCTTATAAAATACTTATTTTTAATCCAATTTAGAGAAAACCATGGGAAAAAACAAGGGATGGTTGGTGGTTTTGATTAGTTTCATATATGATGTACAATACCTAAATAATAAACAATTCAATCTATTTTTCGATATAAACCCACCCAAGCTCTGTCACGACCCGTCCTCGGGGCCCGTGCCATGACTACCCCAATCCCACCTTCCTTAGTTCAGGGGCTGCGACTAGCACCAAAGGCGTAAATCCCGATAAAAGGGAAGGCATTGAATTTTTATAAAGTAAACCGAAACACAACAGAGTACGCAAGTGAAGTATGAACTTAGTAAAACTGGGTACAAGGTATGTGATGAAAAGTAAATGGGCCATTATACAAACCCAACTGAAAGTACAGTACAACTGAAAGGAAAGTACAATAGCAGTACGTAAAACAGCAACACTGAGTCATCCTCCAGAAATCCCACCTGAAGGGTGGGTACAGATAGTCTCATAAACTCCTCTGGTCCGGCCGTCCGCTCCGTGTATATCCTGCCATGTGGTCCACCTCCGGGTACCATCCAGCTACACAAGCCTACACCTCGATCAGTGTTGTCCATCGTCTTCATCCAATACAATGTAGTGTGGGCGTAGCCCGTGCAGGGGTGAGTATACGATACTCAGTAGGGACCCCGAGACCACTGAAGGTTTCTCAGAATCCATGAAAGATAAACCACAAAGGAAAGATACAATCACGAAGTATCAATCGACTCTACTCTGGTATATGCCCATACATATACCTATGTCATCAGTTACAGCTCATCTGCAACTCTCGAGTCCATGCACAACCCAGTCCACACTGGAAAACACAACCCAGTCCACACACGAAAGCAAGACAATCAAATCGTTGATAATGATTGAAATCAAGACTCAGCTCACACAGGTATACATATTTCATATATCGATAGAGATGATCAGATGTAGTCACTGATTCATCTAAGTTGTCAGACCCACATAGGATACAAGACCCGTTAAGTTGTCAGACCCACATAGAATACAAGAACATAGGTCATACTGCCGGACCCACGTAGGATACAAGAAGAGTAGTCATCACTGTCGGACCCACGGAGGATCCAAGAACAGTCGTAATCACTGTCGAACCCACGGAGGATCCATGTACAGTCATCCCCGCTGTCGAACCAACGAAGGTTCCAAGAACAGTCATCCTCACCGCCAAACCAACGAAGGATCCATGCACAGTCTTCCTCGCTGCTGAACCCATGGAGGATACAAGCATAGCCATCTTCTCTTCCGAACCCACGGAGGATCCAAGTACAGTCGTCCTCGCTACCGAACCCGTGAAGGATCCAGGTACCGTCATCATTATCGCAGTCGCAACCAGCTCTAGGGTTCCCGCACACAGCACGCTCGATTCCGAGAGGGTCCACTCCTCGAGCAAAAGAGTCGATACATCAACTGTAATGAATTCCAGATTTGATGTAACACAAAGTTCTGTCTCGTCAAATGAAATCCAACGCGATAGACGGTGCACCAATCAGACGCCCGGTCTAAGAGTTATTGGCGTTTCCGTCCTAGGGGCCCGGTTGGTTTTTAAGCTAAAACCAACCTGACCATACTCCAAATACATCCAAACCTAGAGTTGAGTAATCCAAAATAACTGTCTCAATAAAATTATTTCAACATAATTGACGGTACGTCAAACAGACGTCTGTTCCTTAAGATATAATTGTTTCTACTCCAAGGGTCCGGTTGGTTTTGGGTTCGAACCAACCTGGAAATACACAAACTTTTCCGAAACCTCAAGTGTAATGTACCAAAACAACCATCTCGATCCAAGGATTCCTATGCAACTGACAGTGCATCGATCGGAGGTTCGTAGCTCATGTTATGGGCAAATGACCGAAAACGGTCCGAAGTGGGGGTCTGGGCCCGGTCCGAACCGGCCCAACCCCCCCCCCCCCCCCCTCAATCGGCCCGAACCAGGGCGACCCGACCCAGGTCTGGGTCTGGCCTGGGAGGGCGCGGCGCGACCTAGCTGGGTGGGGCCCGGTCCGCGTGACCCGCCCGGCCCAACCGGGGGTACGCTGGCTCGGCCAGCGAGCCGAGTGGGGGGTGCGGCCCACCTCTGTTCCGCGGACACGACGACAGGCTAGCGCTACATCTCCCCTGTATCCCGCACGGTCATGGGATCCCGCCCTCGCAGCCGCGGCAGGCCTATGCTGGCAGCGCGCAGTGGAGCTGCCACCGGGGGCTTCTACGGGCCACTAGAGTCATTCTGGTGGTCCGATTTTGCTCCCATCTGTGCCTACATTCGTCTCGGGACCCAAACATCAATGAGAAGGCCTCCAATCTCAATTTCGGTCTCGCATAGTCGTCTCCAAATGTTTCGTGCATCATGAAAAAAATAAAGGTGGGTTCATACTTGTTCGTTAGTCCGTACCCACCGCGTTAGTGGTTTAAATCATCACCCAACAATTACACGCATTGCTGAGGGTATAAATCACATAATGAAATATAAAAATTCCCCTACATCAACAATTGATGACAAACGTTGGCATCACGGTAGATGGTATCACGGTAAAAGGGTTCTTAGGCGTCGTCGGAGTGCGCCGAGGAGGAAGCGGCATCTCCTCTCTTGTCATGGAGAAGAAGATTGGTGGCGCATCGTTTTTCTTCGAGGAACCGGCATTCTTCGTCATTCTTCATCGGAGGCTGTAGTTCTTCCAAAACCTCAAGTGTTCTCTCGTTCTTCCTTAACACAATGAAGTCCCTCCCAAAAATAAAATAATAGGCTCCTCCTATTATTTTATTACACACGCAGAGCAACTCTCCCAAAAAATTAAATCACCACATTAAATAAAACGTGTTGACAAACAATTAAGGAAGAGAGGGAGCAGGTCCCCTATTATTAAACTCGTTGGAAATTAAATAAAAAGGGGGTAAAGAGGAAAGATCCTCATTAAATTATGGGTTGACATGAATTAATGGAGTGAGGTGGAGAGATTGGCATTTAGTTGGGGGGGGGTTGCCAATTTAATGAGGGGTTTTAATGAGTTAGAGGAAATTAAATGGTTGGGGATTGTGTGTACCTCACCTCTCTAACATCCACACTAGGGTAGTTAGGTGTCTATGGGCCCCACCCTTAACTACCCATGGGAGGGAATAACCTCCTTATAAAAAAAATTGTTCTGACATTTTTTATTTACTTCTTAAATAAACCCCTAATAATTAACTTCTCCTCTATTGTGATCGCAACTACGATAAGGATCACATTAAGCAATTACCGATGTAGCGAGTTCATCAGTTCCATCAGATTTTAATTCCAAGCACCGGTTCAAAAGATATAAAACCCCGCTCGTTCGTTTACTTAACGTACCCGATATAAACATCAGAAATTGATTTCGGGCACACCGGGCCTCAGATTCAACCACCGTCAGAAGCCGCAGACTCATAAAATTCCAAAGCATTTATGAAGAAATATTCCTTAAAATTTACGGGTCTTTATATTACTCTCAACTCAAGGATTTACTTCCCTATAAAGCTACATCATAAACTAGGGAAACAAATGATGGTATTGAGAACACATCTGAGCCTCCCGCTCCCATGTGCTCTCTTGGAGGTTCTCGTGCTGCCAACGAATGCGCACCAGAGGAATCAATCTTCCAAGTAGGAACCACTCTTGTCGAACCTCGATCTTCACTAGGACCTCTGAAAAAGTCTCCCCATCATCGATGTTCCGCTCCCCCTGGTCAATGATATGCGTCGGGTCGTGCACGTATCTCCTCAGCTGAGATACGTGGAAGATGCCGTGCACCCGGTGCAACTGAGGTGGATGGGCCAGGTGGTAAGCCACCTCTCCTACCCTACTGAGGACCTGGAATGGTCTGATGAAGCACATAGATAACTTGCCACCCCGGCCAAATCTCTGTAATCCACGTCGAGGTGAGACCCATAAGAAAAGG
The DNA here is from genome assembly GCA_963277665.1 of Viscum album. Classification (NCBI taxonomy): domain Eukaryota; kingdom Viridiplantae; phylum Streptophyta; class Magnoliopsida; order Santalales; family Viscaceae; genus Viscum; species Viscum album. The sequence goes on along the minus strand of OY728160.1, from coordinate 841,961,800 downwards.
TGGTCGCCATCCTCGAACTCCATTGGTCTCTTCCTCCAATCAGTATAGGACTTATGTCTGCTCTGTGTAGTCGTCATCTTCTCCTGAATGATCTGCACCTTCTCCGTCGTATCCAGAACCATTTCTGGTCCTATGAGTGCTGACTCCCCAGGGTCAGTCCAGTATAGAGGTGATCTTCTAGGTCAGCCGTAAAATGCCTCATATGGTGCCATCCCGATGGTGGAATGGTAGCAGTTGGTGTATGGAAACTCCACCAAGGGTAGGTGATCCTCCCAGCTGCGACCAAAGTCAAGGACACATGCATGGAGAATGTCGTCGAGTGTCTGAATGGTCCTCTCCGTCTGGCCATCCTTCTGAGGGTGAAAGGAAGTGCTCAGGAATAGCTGCGTCCCAAACATCTCTTGTAACCCCTTCCAGAGTCGGGAAGTAAATCGAGCTTCTCTATCAGAGACTATAGATGATGTCACACCATGGAGTCATACGATATCTTGGATGTAGAGGCGTCCCAAACTCTCTAATGAGCCCTACTACTTGATCGGTAGGAAGTGGGCCAACATGGTGAGTTGGTCAAAAATCACCCAGATAGAGTCATGTCCTCTGGATGTACGTGGAAGCCCCGTCATGAAAACCATAGATATTCCATCCCACTTCCATTCTGGTAGTTCTCTATACCAGGTCTGTTGGTACCTGATACTCCACCTTCACTTGCTGACAAGTGGGGAATCGTGAAACGAACTCTGCTACAACATTCTCCTTCCCAGGAGTATAGAATATCTCAAAGTCATAATCCACATGGAACTCAAGTCAATGACATTGTGTCAGGTCCTGGTCCTTCTATGAGAAGACACACATGAGAATTTTGAGATTAGTGTAAACCGTAAACCATTCGCTCAACGAACAATGGGTGTGACTGGCCATTGTAAAGAACTCGAATACACCCCTGTTTTCTTAGGACTCACAAGAGATGCTAAGATTTCTCCTTTTCCAAAAAGTGAAATCTGATCTCATCCTCTAGATGAAACACATTTTTTGCCTAATATAGTCAATCCTAACATGAATGGTACTATTTCATTCCATGGACGACGCCGTAAGGCCTCAACGCTACTACTAAGAGATACAAACATTACTCTCACCTCCAATGGTCGAGTCACACAGTCGGCAGCAGTGTGTGGTCACTAGGTCTCCTCTAGTAGGAATCTCGAATGTGAGGGTCAAGTCAATGGTTTTAACAAGAACCTCTCAGTATCAACCACATAAAATGGACAAGGAAGAAAACGTCACAGGGACAAGTGTCTTTTTTTAGTAGAACTCAAAGTACAAACGCACAAAGCATCCACCATCAACGAAATTAACAAAGCTAGAAGCAACATGAACAAAAGTCTCCATGCCAAGAGCTAGTCCTGCTCCTACCCCTCTGCTCCCAGAGCTCTATGGTTGTAGGCCTCAGCTTCCTAAAGCTGAGCTCTCCCATGTCTAGCTGTTCCCTGTGGTCGAGGTGGACCTCCTAGTGGTGTTAGTGGTAGGGCCTCGAAACTTCATCCACCACCTACTGCTTGACCAGCCCATCTTCCACGTCCACCTGCTCTCGGCAGACCACCATGGTTGAACCTCTGCCTGGGAGGTCCTTCTACCACCTACTGCTCATCTACAGGGCGGGTCGGGCAGTCTCGAGCCATGTGACCCTGCCCGCTGCATGCATAACACTACCTACTCCTCGTATGGCTGTCTCTGTACCGTGTTCCCCACACATCCAAACATGTATCCTAAGGTCGCTCACCTAACTTCCTTGTCCACTTGGACCCCTGCGTCTGCTATCTACTACCGGCTGCAGAAGACTCCGCTACGTGTCGTCCTATAGAGGGTCTCGCTGTTGGTGACTGCTCAGCGAGAAAACTCTCCCCTAGAAGGGCTCTCTCCAGCACCCCCTCTTGCGTCGAAACGTTGAGGGAGATCATCGAAGCCATGATCTCATGTATGAGTCCCTTCTCAACGGTCCGAGCCCAAAATTATGGGTCCCCTACCATATTCGTTGAGTAGCGTGAGAGGTCGGTAAACCTTGCCGAGTACTGGGCCACTGTCATGCATCCCTGCCGCAGTTGTAATAACTCCTGGATGCACACAGCACGGAGGGTGGCTGGAACAAAATCTGAGCGAAAGAGGATCTTGATGCTCGTCCAATGTAGATATGACTCATCGTGCACCTGGAGCATCAGGCTCCAACATCTACATGATGCTACGTGTAGGAGACCCGCGACAAGGATCCCTATAAGGTCTGTTGGTGTCCCTACCAATCTGAAGACTCTAATGATAGCCTCCATCCAATCCTTTGCTTCCTGAGGATCCATCTCTCCGTGGAACCTGGGAGGCCTTTGTCACTGAAACTCATGGACAACACTCAGGCGGCGTGCACGCGCCACTGCTGGGGCTGGTGGTATCGGTGGCCTAGCGGGTAGTGGTACCGTTGGTGCCTCTGATGTAATATGGCCCTGCACTGAGGCCTCGTCGTTCGGTGGGCTGCCATCCCACACATAACTACGAACCCTGGCTGGCTGCCTTCGTGGGGCTATCTTGAAAGGAAACAGTTGCACCACGGTCAAATAGTATACCTGGTAAGATGAAACTAAGTAATCACAAAGAAAACTTTTGAAATGGTACACACACGCAGTCAGTGTTTTCATGAACTGAGTCAGAAATCAGAGGTCAGGGTCCTGGTGTATGGATACGTCGGCCGCCACACCAACACTGGACTCCCTGGACTGAAAACCAAACTCAATACACTTAACACTATAGCTTCCTAGAAAGAAAGGCTCAGAGTCCAATGTTCTGTGATAGAACCGACTCCTTTGATACCAATTTGTCACAACCCGTCCTCAGGGCCCTTGCCGTGACTACCCCAAGCCCGCCTTCCATAGGCCAGGGGCTAGCGACTAGCACCAAAGGCTTAAATCCCAATTAAAGGGAAGGAATTGAATTTTTATAAAGTAAACAGAAACACAACAATGTACGCAAGTGAAGTAAGTAGTAAAACTGGGTACAAGGTAAGTGCTGAAAAGTAAATGGGCCAGTATACAAACCCAACTGATCGTATAGTACACCGGAATGGAATGCACAACAGCGGTAAGTAAAACAACAGCACCGAGTCGTCCTCCGAAAATCCCACTTGAAGGGTGGGTACATATAGTCTCCTCAACTCCTCGAGTCCGACCGTCCGGTCCATGTACGTCCTGCCAAGTAGTCCACCTCTGGGTACCGTCCAGCTCCACAAGCCTCCACCTCGATCAGTGATGTCCGTCGTCTGCATCCATCACAATGTATTGCGGTCATAGCCCAGGAAGGGGTGTGTATACGATACTCAGTAGGGACCCCAAGACCCCCAAAGGTCTCTTAGAATCCACAAAGGATAAACCACAAAGGAAAGATACAATCACGAAGTGTCAATCGACTATACTCAGGTATATGCCCATACATAAACATAAGTCATCAGTTACAGTTCATCTCCAACTCTCGAGCCCAAGCACAACCCAGTCCACACATGAAAACACAACCCAGTCCACACAGGAAAGCAAGACAATCACATCGTTGATAATGATTGAAATCAAGACTCATCTCACACATGTATACATCATTCGTATAGCGATAGAGAGGATCAGATGTAGTCACTGATTCATCTAAGTTGTATGACCCACATAGGATACAAGACCAGCCAAGCTATCGGACCCACATAGGATACAAGAAAAGAGGTCATACTGCCATACCCACGTAGGATACAAGAATAGTAGTCATCGTTGTAGGACCCACAGAGGATCCCGGTATAGTCGTCATCGCAGCCGAACCCACGGAGGATCCAAGGACATTCGTCCTCACTGCCGAACCCACGGAGGATCCAAGCACAACCTTCCTCGCTGCCGAACCCACGGAGGATCCGAGGAAAGTCGTCCTCGCTGCCGAACCCACAGAGGATCCATGCACAGTCGTCGTCCCTGCCAAACCAAAGGAGGATCCAAGTATAGTTTTCCCCGCTACCGAACCCACGGAGGATCTAGGTACAGCCGTCATCGTCATAGTCGCAGCCAGCTCTAGGGTTCCAACACATAGCACGCTCGATTCCGGGAGGGTCTGCTTCTCAAGCAAGAGAGTCGATACATCAACAGTCACAATTTCCATATTTGATGTATCCCAAAGTTCCATCTCGTCAAAAGAAACCCAATGCAATAGATGGTGCGTCAATTGGATGCCCGGTCTGATAGTTATTGGCTTTTCTGTCCTAGGGACCCAGTTCGTTTTTAAGTTAAAACCAACCCGAACATACTCCAACTGAGTCCAAACCTCAAGTGGAGTATGTCAAATGAACCGTCTCAACAAAAGTATTCCAACGCAATTTACGGCACGTCAAACAGATGTCTGGTCCTTAAGATATAATTGTTTCTTCTCCAAGGGCTCGGTTGGTTTCGGGTTCGAACCAACCCGGCTGGACCCAAAATTTCCCGAAACCTAGAGTGTAATATACCGAAACGACTGTCTCGATCCAAGGATTACTACGAAACTGAATGTGTATCGATCGGAGTTCTTTAGCTCATGTTATGGGAAAAATTATGAAAATGGCCCAAAGTGTGGGTCTGGGCCCGGTCCGACCCGGCCCAACCCCCCCTGGGTCGGCCTGAATCATGTCGACCCGACCCGGGTCTAGGTCCGGCCCGACTGGGTGTGGCCTAGTCCGGTGGGGCGTGGCCAGGCCCGAATGAGCGTGGCACGGCCAGGCTAGCACGGCCAAGGCTGCGTGACCCGCCACCACCCGGCCGGGGGTACGCTGGCTCGGCCAGCGAGCCGAGCAGGGGGCGTAGCCCCCCTCTGTTCCATGGACGCGGCGCCGAACATGTGCCGCGACTCCCCTATATCCAGCGTGGCTGTGGGATCCTGTCCTCCCCACCGCGGCTTCAACCACGGCTGGCCTCTGTCGGGGGCATGTCGGGGCACCGCCGCCTCCAGGAATCCGGCCGGTGCCGGCCTCCTCCTCTAGGAGCCGACGTAGCCGTGCCGGCACCCGTGTCGCTGGGGGCTTCCGCGGGCCACCAGAGTCATTTCGATGGTCCGATTTTGCTCCCGTCTGCGCCTACGATCGTCTCGAGACCTATACATCACGACGAAGGCCTCCAATCGCAATTTTGGTCCCTCTTCTTCGTCACCAAATATTCAGCGCATCAAGAACAAAATAGCGGTGGGTTTGGAATTGTTCGTTAGTCCATACCCACCGCGTTAGTGGTTTAAATCATCACCCAATAATTACATTCCATGCTGAGGGTATAAATCACATAATAAAATATACAAATTTCCCTACCTCAACAATTGATGACGAACATCGACGTCACAGTAGACGACGTCCCGGGAAAAGGGTTCGTAGGCGTCGTCGGAGTGCGCCGGGGTGGAAGCGGTGTATCCTCTCTTATCATGGAGAAGAGAATTGGTGGCACGTCGTTGTTCTTCAAGGAACCGGTGTTCTTTGTTTTTCTTCTTCGGAGGGTGGCGTTCTTCCTAAACATCAAGATTTCTCTCGATCTTCCTTCTCACAACGAAGGCTCTCCCAAAAATAAAATAATAGGCTCCTCCTATTATTTTATTACACATGCAAAGAAACTCTCCCAAAAAATTAAACCACCACATTAAATAAAATGTGTTGACAAACAATTAAAAAAGGGAGAGTAAAGGTCCCCATTTATTAAACACATTGGCAATTAAATAAAAAGAGGGGATGAGGAAAGATCCTCATTAAATTATGGGTTGACATGAATTAATGGAGTAAGGTGGAGAGATTGGAATTTAGTGGGGGGGTTACCAATTTAATGAGGGGTTATTAATGAGTTAGAGGAAATTAAATGGTTGGGGCTCGTGTGGGCCCCACCTCTCAAACATCCACACTTGGGTAGTTAGGTGGTTGTGGGACCCAACCTTATCTACCCATGGGAGGGAATAACCTTCTTATAAAAAAAATTGTTTCCACAATTTTTATTTACTTCTTAAATAAACCCACAATAATTACCTTCTCCTCCATTGCAAACGCAACTACGGTACAGATCACGTTAAGAAATTACCGGCTTTGCGAGTTCATCGGTGCTCTCAGATTTTAATTCTGAGAACTGGTTCAAAAGATAGAATAACACAGTCGTTCGTTTATTGAACATACCTGAGCTAAAATTCGGTGATTGATTCCGGGTACACCGGGCCTCGGAATCAAGCGCCGTCAGAAGCTACAGACTCATAAAATTTCAAAGTATCTAAGAAGAAAAAAATCCTTGAAATTTCCAGGTCTTTTAAAACTCCAACTTCCCGTTCACTCAAAGCATTTGGAGTTCGACCAACTTCTTCCATCCTATGTCTAAATCCTCCAAAGGTGCCCCAAGCTCCCATGAAGCCTCTCTCAAGACCCTCACAAGCCTTTGGGGTCACATTTCCAAGTAAGGGATTTATTCCTTTCTTAGTTTTTCTAACTTTATTTATGTTGTTATGACATTTTAATTTGAATTAAAAATGTTGGGGTATGATTTTTCACCTCCCCCATACTAAATGAATTATGTTTGAATGATGAGACACCCCTTTATCTCTCATTAATTCCTCCCATGTACACCCATTACCATGTCTAAGTTCCATAAGGGATTTCTCTCCCCTTATTTAAAGTCAAGAATTTCTTGTGTTTTATGAATCTAAATTTAATTACATATGTTGGGACATGTATCTATATGACCCCATTACTATCCATTTCATTTAAATATAATGAGATGTAAATTTTGCACTCGTAAACCATTTCTATGAATTCTTATGTCATGTATTTATGTAGGCAAAATTACACGACAATTTTCCAATCCATGGTCATTGTGTAGTGAATACCGTGCCCATTTTACGATCATGGGTATTCAACATTATGAACATTTAATTATATATTATAGATATTCTTTTATTAATTACACATTCCTTTATCATGTAAAAAATAATGAGGTTCAATAAAACCATATTATATGATCCATGTGGCACACTTATGCTTGAAATGAAATGATTATGAAGGGTGCACCCTGATAGCGCTCCAATGCATTGGGTAATGATTAGTATCATGACATTTCAAGTTCAATGAAGGTATAGTTATGATAATTCAAGTTCAATTAGGGTTTTATCATGCTCCATCTGCATTGATCCTAGGATCAAGTGAATATTGTATTAAATGTTGTTACCACAATTCCATTTTATGATAATCATGCTATATCATGCCTTTATGTTCATATTTGTCTTATTATCTATTGATATCCTATTGAATAAAATGTATAGTATTCTTCATGTTATACCTTGTTCACTCCCTTACTGGGATTTATAGCTCACCCATTTCTTGAGCATGTTGTCGAGTTATCTCATGTAATGCTAATTACGAAGGAATATGTTTGGTCATGTAAAAGATGTTTTCAATAAAGATGTTTATTTCATGTTTTAAGTTGTTATGTAATGTTCCTAATCCCCAAAAACACTATAACACTCTATATTCTATGTTTTATCAAGTGAATATTTTATGTAATGAATTTTTTTATAAGTGAAAGAAATAGAATAGTTGTTTTAAATTATATACCCACTCCCATTAATGAATATGTATATATATTCCCCTTACAACTATAGAATCCTACATATAATTATTAGGAATAAATTATTGAAAATATGATATCCCTAATAAAATAATAAAAAACTAATGTATATCCTAGATAAAAAAATAGATGATGGTCATTAGCATATCATATCATCTGTTAGGGGGAATGCACTTATTGCCACTACAACCACAAGATAAACTCACCTACATCTATTAAGAGATACTCAAGATAAGGAACCTTTTCCTCCTCACATTTAAGAGGGCCAAAAACAAATTCTAATTAAAAATGAAATAGAAATTTAGGCATATATTTTATATCCAAATAGTTATCATCAACAGAAATTAGTGGCCACTTCATGGTATGCTTATATTCTCATTATTCTTAAATAATTCAATCAGAATATTCTAATTTAAATACAAATGATTCCTTAGAAGACTCCTGTATATAATTTTCAAACATGACATATGACCACTACATCCTAATGGATATAATCCAAAAGGATGTCTCTCCAAGGGAACCCCATTGTAAAATATTATTCTCATATCCCTACCGTTCAAAAAATAGTTGTTCTTGAGGCCCTAAAGTATCTTTAATTAGTGATCCACGAACTATATGAATCTTAAATATAATGAAGGATGTTGTTTCAGTTGTGGAGGTTTCAAAATTAATATAATTACATGTATCCTTGGAGATCCTTCCTTTAGTTTTTTTCATGGAAACATTTTCTTTATAAAAATTAATATCATTCATTGTAAATCACCTCATAGCGATATATATAAAAATTCATCCCATATCTAGAAGGTAAAATGACAAGACGGGCTTCCCCTTTCCTCATAAAACTTTTTCCACATTGAAGTTCATATACTAGTAATTTTGTTACAAACCCTTCATACTATTGTAAATTGACCTCTGATTATACTACTCTAAAATGTGGAGTTTACTCGGAAGGTAAAAACAAGAATGACATCTCATTTTCAAAATATAATCCTCTACATACAAAAGTGACTCTGGGGAAATCCCTCATATAGAAATTAACATGGGATATTACATATAGTTTTCCCATGGACCTTATCTCTGAAGAGATGTATACACTATTAATAAGAGTATATCATGAGGAATTGAATATTATCCATACCACCCTCAAACCCATCGTTTCATAATACATCTATGGAAATTTTGACTATTCCTTCTCTCCATAATAAGGAATCATGAGAAAAACTAGTATGGTTTGACCAAATTTAGAAATATCTCACAAATGGTGAACATATCACTATGACTATAAGGAAATAACTGGATGGAGACAATATAATGGTAATGTTTTGGACCATAACCAAATCCAAGAATGACATTACTAAAACATTGGGAATAGAAGGAATAAATATACTTCATCCAAAAATTTTGGATGACTCGTTATCAAGTAAAAGAAAAAATCCCCATTATATGATCAGTATGGAAATATATTAAAAAAATAGAAGAACTTCACATTAAAATTGGCTTGGAGGAACTTTTAATGGAATGGTGACCAAAATTAGGAAATTGGTGTGGATATTTTCATTAGGTAAGCCTTAATACATTGAAGACACTATATTAGTTTTTTTAACACTCCATTTAAAATACACATTCGAGGTTGGGGTGAACATAGAGTGTTACATTTAACTCTGCTCCACAATAAATAATGACGATTGAGAATGAAGAGGAAAATGTATTTACATTAGTAAAAATTTCAAAAATCAGCTCTATAAATGATATCCATATTATATAATTAGGTCTTGTATGCTCTATATCCCAAAACAACAAGCCCAGCTGGAAAGATCCCTCATGGGAATCATAAATAAAGTCTCTACTGGAACCAGATTCCTATATGAGAAAAGATTAATCCTTAAGTAAATTACTACCATAAATGGTGACAATATCATTTTTAAAAAATGAGATACAATAATACTATGTTTGAAAAAAAATACGGAAATATTAGAGGGTTGGTAGTGGTGTATGTTTATGTAATAATACTGGAGAACCACTAGCCAATATGGTTTAAGGAGTTTTTCCCACCACCACCACCATCACCAAGTCCGTCAAATAATTGGTGGGTAGAAGATTTGTGATTAGAGGTTACAATCCACCCATAACCCACATAGATTTTGGAATTTTTATAATAACCACCTCTTACTCTATGAAAGTACATCTTCAACTTTCTATAAAATAGGTTATTTGAGATAATTTCATGGCTTTTATTATCGTGTGGCCCATAATGATCATTAGGGGAAATACATGGAAATGGATTTTGAGAGACACTCTCCAGATCATATTTCATAAAGATGTTTATAGGTAGCATTGGAAGGATAAGTTAATCCATTTTAAGGGATATAAACTAAAATAGTCTAACAATAATGGGAAGACCGGGAAGAGTAACGAATTGAATCAGGAAAAATAATTAAAATATGACCAATATATTGATACTTTGAATGATGACATGGTTTTTGATGTATTCTACACATCACTGAATTTCAACAACATCTACCACACCAATTATCCAGAGAAATATTCTTAAAATGAAATTCAAAATGTATAATTATATGTCTTAAAAATTTTGATCTTCAAAAAATTAGAAGATGGTGTGTATAGTCATCTATAATGGGAAAACAATTTATGGGGATCAATTTAATGAACAATAAACACCACCTTAGTGGCCCATATCAAAATAAATAATGAATGAGTTTGGTTCCAAACCACCAATCACTAAAAAAATCAACATTCAACTTTTCAGGAAAGACGTGCCCCAAATAAAGAGGATATATACAAGTTAAATAAAATCAATTCTCAGATACTCATGGGAAATATTCCTTTTATGAATAACTAAATATTGTATAACTATGAATCTCCTACAAAAAAACCACAACCTGCAGATCTAACACTTCTATTGATATTAGAGTCCAACCATCTAAGAAACTCATGATCTAATGAACCATTTAGATTGAATATGGTGAATGGGGAATATGTGGAGATTACCCCACTAGGATAGTAGGAGAAACTATATCATGTGATTTACTTAAGTCCAACCCATACTTTTTATCAGTAATAGATGTGGGAATAATGACTACATCATGATATACTCGCTACCTCAACTCAAAAATCTAGGCCACCAACTATTTGCATTTAACTCACTGGCTCTATTCAATAACTAGTATCACGAATTTAATTCATATAATAAAATAGTGAACTAGTTAAATTATATAAATAATACCCAGATTGGATGGATGTGACTCCTCATTATCCCATAATTGGATATCTAACATTCATAAAATTCAATGAAACTGGAGACCAAAAAAATATCTGACAAACTTTGTATCATCAAGTGGACCCATTAGTGGTTCCTCATACATATAAAAGGATCCAAATTATATTTTAAAGACTCAATATAGAGCATTGTTTTTATGGTATATTAATCTTCCTTTCTGATCAATCATATGATTGAAATACCTTCACAATTAGTTTCACTATAAATTAAACTCAACACTCGGAAAGAAAATGGTCTTTGACCTCTAAAACTAAAATTTAATAAATAATGAGTGATTCAATAATTTTATTTATTAGTGAAAGGGAATTACTTACCATTGAACTTGAAACTCCCCTAGAAGTTTTTTGAGAATATGTATATAAAGTATCTATGATGAGTGAAAACACCACAACATTTTTTAAAAAATCTATGTGTATTATATAAGTTTTCTATAGTTTCATGGTTGTTAGAAGGTTCCATTGGTTAGACCATGGTTACATATTGAATAATGCTAATGGATCTAAGGGAGATGAATTCCAATTTAGAAACATAAATGGTGACACATAAACTAGCTCAAACACTATCTATGGAACCATAATCCATGAAATATCATTTTAAACCTCCTCAAAAACTCAAAAAGTTAAAAAAAAGTACACATTTTTTGGGAGAATATCGTGGAGACATTTTTTATATGAAAACTGGATGAATAATGATTACACGTTACAAATCATGTATGTTCTTGGTTACTTCATCAAATATAGGAAAAATAATTTACTAAATTTTTATAAGCCATCGAATACAAAAAGAGGCCTCAATGACCTCATTAATTATGGTCACATCCACTTAATTTCATTAAAACTCATCAAAGAGTAGTTTATCATTTAAATAATCATCTAAAAATGCGATATTCTTTCCAGATCAAATTACGATGATGCCAACTCACGTGGATTCAGTTTTCTTCATCAAACTATAAACGGAAGGGTAATTTTTTGGATTCACATGAAATGGAATGAATAAGTCTTATTATTTGATGAAGGCCATGGTATCCATCCTACTTCACACCATCCATGAATCACAATTGAATCTACCATTTGAGACCCTAAAACCCTCTGTTATCATCATAATGACATCCTCAACACTAGAACCTGATAAGGGTACATCATCATATAATGGTAATTAAATGAGTAATTAGAGAAAAGAATATTAAATAATTCTCGTGTTGATTCCCATGATTGAACAAACCATATAATACATAATTCCAAATTTTTATGAGGATGGGAACTAACCTTCTAAATGGTTCACCGAGAACTAAATCAATAAATAGAATCTTTGTTTGATGATGATTTCATATACAATGTTTTCAAATTAATTCACTTATTGGATCTCTTCTCAATTGAACAATATTCAACTGATCCAAATTACCTTTTTCATAATTGTGTAGAATGAGTAAGGGGTCATCCAGGCCAACATGGATATGGTAGGATATTCCAACATTGATATTGTCATTCAGGTCACATCCCTATAGAGACCATATATGATCTATATACCTAGGGAAGGAAAATGCACTACTGCTGAATCATCTTGGTCTCATTTAGTATCCGTAATAATGGATGTCTGATTGGTAGACCATAATCTTTTTGGTCAGAATCATAATATTGAAAGATTTACTCAATGAAACCCATAGGTGAAAACGACACCCTCATTTGTTGATCAAGTAAGGTATACACTTCTAGATAGTGGCTCATATCCAAATCATAGTACCGTGGAGAAACCCCATGTGGGGAATCACCTCCCTATAGGTCACAAGTATTCTATATTGAATTATACAGATATTTTTTCATCCATGATATTTATTTTTAATTCCCTTTATCATTAAAAGTATATAAGGGAAGAACATACTGTTCTTCTTCATATCTTTCTAGACTTTGGAGTTGTGGTCATTGTTTCTGAAGTTTATCATGATGACATAGAGTATGTGGTGTTCCAATTAGAATATCCTTCACAGATAAATATTGGGAATCCATCATACAAGGAGATATTAGACCCTTTTATATATCTAGAATGATAGTAAATATTGAAATTCACTTATCCCTAGTTTTTAATGGTTCAGGAATCAAACCCATAATGGTCAAGATTCTTTGATGCATAGGCCATGTAATGTTGATTTGAATCCCTCTACACTAACAATTAAAGGTTATGAAATAATTGAATAAAATATTCTTCTATTAATCAATCATAAAGACCAATTTGGGGAGGTTTTATTCATTTCTATGTTAACCATTGGATGTTAGAACAATAAAGTAAATGTACTATTTCGAATATCATGGTTGTATTCCAATTACAAAATGACTTGAAAATACCATTTTTTCTCATGTAAAATTTCAACACATTGATATTAGTGTGTCATGGTGATGGTGCTACTTTTCAATCACTTGAATCTGAATAAAATGATGAATTATTATATCAAAGGAATGTAAAACAAAAAATGACCGATTGTTTTGTTCAGTCTTTAAATCCAATCATCCGGGAAATGGACCATATCAACATGTTCCATGAACTCGTTGAAGAATAAGTATTTTAAATAATTCGAATATAGTAAATGTCTCTAAACATAAGGATTCATCGATTTATATAAACCATATATAAGTACATGAATAATTTTATCAACTTCGTGTCATATGATTTCTAGTGATATATTACCCATTAATAACCACCTCCAATGGAGACATAAAAGACAATACCATCAATATAGATAAATTTTGTTCATTATTATATTTACAAGATGGGTGATTTCACTAATAATTATACCTAATAAGGAGAAATAATACTCTATGAACAAATTCATTTGAATTCTGAGTTAAGATGGAATGTATTTGGTTTGGTCATGATTTCCTATATATTCATGATATTAGATAAGTCGATGGAATCAATTTTCACTGAAGAAGTGTTTGATATCATCAATAATTATGGTTACCAAAAAATACTACTTTAGCCTCAAAATTTGTGGATTCCACTGTATCAGCATCCAAATTAGAGAATTCAATCATTTCATCAAAAAAATAAATATACAATTATTAAATATCTTGAATTTCCATATTTAGAAACATCTTCCACTCCCTTGATACTGTAGAAGAGAAACCATGAAACCATAATTCTCCCAACAATGATGTGCATACATAAATACTCTCAAGAACCATATACAAGTCCCTATCATTTTAAGTGTATAAAAATACCCCCACATTGTGTCCGAGTCTTCAAGACATTCGACAATCTCCTTATTCATTTGAAATTGAGGCAGAGGAAGATGATCATAGAGATGACCCTATTAGAAAAGTGAATATTGCAATGGAAGAGGATGTGGAGTATACCATGATTAACAAAAAAAATCTCCAAAATAAAAAGATACATACATATACTTCATGGATAATCATCGAGATGTCTTCACATGGAATTGTACAGAAATTCCTAAACAACATATTAAGGTCGAAACCCAGAATTTGGTAATTTTGAATTATAACTATGGATATATGGAGTTTCCCAAGATAATTCTATTGAATTATCATGTTAAAGTGGATTTTTATGTTGAAAAGAACATCAAATTTTACTTCATTTAGGTGGTTCGGTAAAATATGGCCTCTTATAGACATCCATGTTTTGAAAAATAATGGGAACATCATACCTTTCATTTAATTTTTGTATATTAATAAAAAAATCCAAATGATGACCTTCCAATCCTGATCATGAATCCTATGATCAATGAAATTTCATTCTTCCAGGAACTCTATGTCATGGATGAATATTCTAGCTATAACCATATTTAGACTATTCCTAACAACAATATTTCCACATATTTTAATTATAACTATGTATTGTATTATTATTGTGTAATTGTATTTGGTTGGAAGAAATTTAGAACCAAATATCAACATGTTAGGAACCATATATTCAATAATTTTATGGGTTAAGACTATGGAATTCGGTGTCAATGATCTAGTGGTTCAAATATCAAATGATTTGCAATCATATTCCCAATCATGAGAAAAATTTTCACAAACTGATGAAATAGAGTATGAAAATAAACCCCTGAAAATGATTTTTTTGGGAACACTAAGAATATTTCATTGATACACAATATATCATTATGAAATCAATAATTTTCTTTGTTAAATATAATGTGATAATTAATAATATACATCCTTAAAATATCAAAATCATTCTATGGATTCAACTATGCCACACCTATATCAGGATATTAATAGTTAAACACATGGAATGTTCCTAAAATTGACCAATTTTAGGATGAAGGCTTTTTCTTATTAGATGTATGGGGATTTCGAGGATGATTTTTGGAATTATCAAGAAATACTACTCTATACTACAATTATTAATTAAAATAGTTTTATTAAATCCACTGAATTTTTATATCCTAAATTTATATAGATCACTTAGTGCATTTTTTGATGAAAGAGAATGACTCTAGAAAAGAATATAGCCTCTACTATCATAAAAACACATTCTATATAATGAGACTCAATATTCTGAAATTGAGAAGAATTAAATTGCATTAAAATTCATTTTTCATAAATTGATTTACTACCTGAAACATCACATGATCTATGTGGAATATCGTGTTGGAATTATCATGTATATACTAAATCTTCTAATGTTGATTGGTTAGATAGAAGAGTGGTTGTTCATTCTATAATAGTTTTAAATTTATTTCATACAATAAGAACCAATATAAAGAAAATAGTATATGGAATTTCATGAAGAACTACATACCTTTTAAATAAAGTAAGTGAATATAGTATTTTATGATAAAAATTGTTCTCCATTATTGAATGTTCCCATACATGGGAGAAGTATTTTGATGGAGATTAAAAAATTACAATAATAATAATGATTGGAAACCTACTACTCAAAAAATTTGGCTTTGGAATTTTCCTCATATCTCTAGCAATAGAGGTTATTATCTATTCTATCAAGCTTTCATAAGGATTTACAATTAATTACATAGAATTTAAAGATTTTATCAATCGTTTTGAATCTATTATACAAATATTTGTTTCCAAATTAAATTCAAATATTTATTTAGTAGTGGTAATAAAAAAATTATTTAAAAATATGTTCTTAAGAAAGTGAATTTAAATTCTCTACTCAATTTGGTATAAGTTTTGATGGAATAATTCTCATCTATAATAATACAATTTCATGTACTTAATTCATAATATTCCCATGGTGAAACATGAGATTATGTATACATAAACATTGTAGATACTAATAGGAATGAAATAATAATCAATATTTCCCAGAACATGGTTGCAACCCTATTAGTTTAAAACAACAAGGAATATATCAAATAGACTGACATCACTCATAAAATATCCATCATGATAACCTCATTAAATTATTCTATAATTACATTGATTTTCCCAATATTGGACTACCTCAAAAATTGAATTCATCTATTTTATAGACTCTAAAAAGATAATATTTTTATACATGTAGTATAATTTTTTTTTCAATGGCTCGAATTATCTGAAAGTCTTCTAATAAAGAGGCTTTGATAGGTTATTCCTGAGATGTATTATCTGGGAAGAGTACCTCATTACATTGGAAGTAGTCCACACATTTTATTTTGTTTATCATCAATATATGATCAAGTTAGGCCATCCAATCATATGACATGGATATGTATTTCCTTCAATAACTATATATTTTGGGCAATTAAACATGATATGTCATGTTTTATTAGTACAATATAATGACAATCCTTACTCCTTTATTTTCTACACACTTATAGGTATTCATGTTTATTTCCCATTTTGGGAACAAATTACATTGGTTCATAACCCACACTAATAAACAAGATGTTTGAGTACAACGTTACTACCATTGACTTCATCTAAAAGGGTGATCGGGCTATATAACACATATATTATGGGGTGAAGGATATTATAACCTTTTTGATGTCAAATACCATAATTAGGATTGGTTTCTATTACACAATTATGTTGGAAAATGGAAGAAATTTTTTTTATCAAGATTTGAAAAGGAACTTTTAGCAGTATAGTATCCTATCCAACAACACATCCCACTAATATGTTGTGGAAAATATACCAATAAATTCATTCATAAAGACACTATCAAACATACATTAGATGATGATAGATCTTGATCATAATTAATTTCCAAATAAAATCATTCATGATTAATGGGATTATCAAACCATAACACATATTAAATGAAATAAACCACTTATTTGCATATATACAACACATATGTAGTCTTAACCTTACTGGACCAGTTTTCCTGACATCTTGTTTCTGTAAACGACTAGCTCTATTATGATTAACTCTCCCAAATTAAACTAGACTATCTAGAATAACATAATGAGAAGATATTTTTTACCCTTTTTAACATCGTATTCCATTAAAACTGAGTTTCAAGATCTTTCATTAATACATTTTCCTCAATTTTTATATATATGAAGACTATGTATTGGTACTATCAATCCCAATAATACTAGGGAAGAATCAAAAAAATCATAGATAAAATTGGGAGGGATGATATTAAATAAACCTTATCTACTCTAATAGAGATTACCATTTTGACACCATATATGGAGATCGTGTCACACCTCCCTCCAATAAATGCATTCTTATAAAATGGTTTACATTATTTAATGTCAGTTGTATAAAATACTCATAGCATGCCATTATTTTTTGCTGATACTATCCCATGAATATGATGTTAATAAATTTTATAAATATCTTTTCCCCAATACATTGTACTATACAATATACATTCTCAATATTTATCATTAAACTATATTTCCATCATACCTATATTATGAAATTATATTTTGCAACACAATTCCTAGATTCATGAATTTAAATTCTACAACATATCAATAATATGTTTTCCAAGAGAATGATTGAATAAATAACTCAAGGGGGGTGAATTGAGTTTTAACAAATTTTCATGAATATTAGACTAACATATTCGATTTATTTGATTTAAATACTATACTGAATTATAATTCTATCAATGAAATTTCCATTATTATGATTATGACATATTGAATAAGTTACATAAATTGTATAAAAATAATTTTATAATTGAATAATGAATGAAATAAGAGAATATTTCTGAAATTATGGATCCTAAAACAATGGAATACTAAGATGACCTTTAGTATAGAAATATGACCCTCAGAAATAGTAATGAAAATAATATCATAGTGGTATATCCTTAGAATGTATAAATATGATTCTTTTATCTTAAAAAAGAAAATATGACATTACTAAATGATAGTATTAGTATATATATGTTTTGAAAATGATATACTAAGTGTTGTTATAGTTATAAAACATAAATAGTTATTTATAATTCTAAAAGTAATATAATTATTTTAAATTCAATTTATTATAATTAAATAGATTCATAAATTATTATTTTTCTTATGATAATAAGATAATTTTATGGTACCCTAATAAATTTTGGAATGTGATATATAATCTGTTATAATATTAAAATCAATATTTTTCAAGTATGTGATGAATTTACGTAAAATGTAAATTTCACAAATTTATAAAGTTAAATTAATAAAATGGAGCTTATTTTGTAATTTTACATATTAATAAAATGATGGGGTGAGTTTTTGGGATTTTTTTGGAATGGTCGATTTTTTTGTGAATATTCAAACATTGTAATTTACGGTATAAGCTAAATCCAAAAATTATTGATTAATGGTTGATGTATTGATGATGTAATCACCTTTGGTTTGAACTCTCAAGACCTAATTACTATAAATAGTCAAAAAAATCATGAAATTTCATATTATTGGTCAAAAACAATAATCTAATGAGTAAAATAATAATAAAACCACCCCTCTCCTCCATAATAAATACCACCCCTCACCCCCCTTCTCCTCAAACCACCGCTTCCATGAAAATTGCACAATTTTGGCCCAATCATCATCCCCATTCTCTTCCACACGTCCAAGATTCATTGGTATCAATGAACAACTAATCATGATTAGTTCAAGGAGGTTCTCTAAGAGAATAAATCATAACTAAAAATCAACTTTCTTTTTCGTTTAATTTCAATTAAATTTATTATCTTTTATTATTCTATCCTAACCTCCCATTATCTAAGGGAAATTATTACTCTATTAACATTTATATTCCATAATTCTATTTTCTTATTCAAACAACCCTTCATATTTTCTCTTCCATTCACCTTTTGAACAAAATACGAAACCATCAACCATGATGTGTTGATTTATCACATTCAAGGATGAAGGGTTTTAAATTTTCATTTCCACATAAAATTGTAGTAGTAAAAACATTTTTATAGTTAAAATAGATTATAATATATCTGTTAGATATTATTTAATTTTAGGGAACTCATATATAAAAAAAAATTTCATCATTAAAAAAAACATGTAATTATTAATTGAAACAATGCCAAAAAATCAAAATTATTTTCATTGAAATTATTTATAATGAATCATCCTAAAATATAGAAAAACTTTAGGTAATACTATTTTATATTTTTTATTTTCCATAATAAAATTTAATTTCAATTCTGGACTACTATTCTCATTTTACAGGATTTTCCATACATATATACAAGTGAACCACTCATGAATACCATTGAAACGAACACTCCCGAATAATTAAATTGTATCTTATTAATCCTCAAAATTTACATTAATAAACTTAATAAAACTATTATAATTAAAAAATGTAGAAAAGTACCTAAACAAATTAATTAATGTATTTAATTTTTCTATTATTGAAATTATGTTCAAGTGCATAACATTTTCAGACATAAGTTAAGGGAATATTTCCAAACCTCCATTATTCCTTCAGGTTGAGTTTTCTCTCTCTTTACCCTAATGTAACGATTATTTATTTTTATATACATATTTTAAATTCTTTTTATATGTTATAAAATAATGTGTCTAGATCAACACGTCCTTGTTTGATGGGGAAATACATAATTAAAAGAAATTAAATACTCAATTCTTCCTGATAAGCAAGCCCCATCAAAAAGAACTTCCTAAATTCATACCCATATCCATGTACCATCCATAATAGATTTTAAGCCACCAATTTTTCTAAAAGTACTGTTTTTATCATGAAAACTATCTTTTTTTCATTTTTGGATTTATTAAAATAAATATTTCATTTCCACTTTAAATTATCCTTAATATTTTTCTTATAAATCCCTAAAATATTTCATTTCTAAACATTCTTAATTACAAATTTTACATGTTTTCAATTTAGTTAGACATAATTATTCAGATATATACCTATTTTTCCTTATTATTTCCCATTTATTATTTGAATCCGTTATTTCATGGACCCCTTATGATACTCTCATTTTGTATTCCTTATAACATGATTATGAAACCCATTTCATTCCATGAGTTACACTTATGTCTATTATTTATGATTGATTCTTCACGTGGAACACTTATTCATGAACATGTAATGATTGGTGTGACCAGATAGTTCTCTAATGAATTGGGTCACGTTTAGTCTCCTGTAATGTCTTGTGCAGTGGTCTATGTAGTAATACTTGACTCATTCCAATCATGTGTAATGGTCTTGGTGGTTTTCAATAACCTGTGAAGACCATGTGATGTGGTCTTAGATTGTATCCTTGTCTCATGATTATGACATTTTATTTCTTTTTACCACAATTATATTATTCCATGATTATATTATCCCATGATACTCAATTTATGCTTCTTTATATTAGTTAATGTTCTATGCCTTTTTTATGTCTTCATGTTATGCCTTTTGACCCATGTGTTATACTTTATTCCTATATTTATTCTCCTATAAGGTATTTTATCGCATTATCATCTTTAGTTATTTCTTCGGATAACATATGCCAATATTAGAGCTCAATGGGAGTTATGAAGAACATAATGGAGTTTAAATAAAATATATTTTTAATTTTGTATCATTTTTTCATATATATGTATATAATTATCCAAATAAACTAGAATTTATAATAATTGATTTATAGTTTATTTTTATTTATTATTAAAATCATAGAAAATTTTGTGTAAAATTATAGGGATGGTATAGTTGGTATCATATAATGGTCTAGTTATTTTTTTGGTGATTAGTACTAGGACACATTAGTAAGAACCAAGGGATAATTCAATAACCGTTTATAAAAAAGATTGAGAGTAAGTGAATCAATTGATATGATATAATTTTCATATTAATTTTATTCTTTATATGTTTAATGTTTCTTTTTTATATTCTTATTAGATAATTATTCAATCGCCCTAACTTTATTTTTCGTTCGTGGTTAATGGTGGGAAATATGAGAAGCACACTCACATGTCTTTCCCTTAGATTTTAAAATGAAATTTCAAGGGAGAAATTTCATAGGGGGGAATTTAATGACCAATAATTATATCAATGAAATTTATATTACTAAATTTTTTTCGTATATTATAAATCACATAAATAAAACATAACAAATGTTAAAAATGAATAATGAATGAAATAAGATTGTTTTTCTGAAATTAAGGATCCTAAATAAATGGAATAGTATGTTGTCCTTTTGAAATGTAATATGACCCTTTTGGAATAGTAAATTAGACAATATAAGAGTAACCTTACCTTGGAATTTATAAATAAAATTTCAGTGTCTTACAAATGAATATATGACATAATTATATAATAGTATTAATAAATAAATGATTTAAAAGTGATACACTATCCGTTGGTATTTTTATAATAGATAAATATTTATATATAATTTTATAATTATTATAATTATTTAAAATAAAATATGTTTTCAAAAATTATATCTATAAATTTATAGTTTTTGGATAATGATTATATGATAATTTTATGATACCATTATTAATTTTTTACTTTATTATAAAATATTTTATAATATTAAAATCACTATTTCTCAAGTAAATGATGATTTTAATTAAAAGGAATTTATTCAATATTTAGAAAATTAATTTTATAAAATTTGGTACAATTTCAAATACTATATGTTGAAAAATTGATAGTGTCTTTTTTGTATTTTTCTGAAATAGTTGAATTTTTGGTGAATAGTGTAATATAGTAGTTTACGGTATAAGATAAATATAATAATTATTTAGTCATAGTAAATGAAGGGGTAATGTAATAACCATTGGTTATAACTCACATAACCTGGTTACTGTACTTATTCACAATAATTCAAACTATTCAAAGTCCGGATCCAAAATAGTAATCTAATTTGTAAAAAAATCAAAACAAACATGGATCTCTTCCACTATAAATACCACACCTTATCCTCAAACATCCAATGATTTGAATCTTCTCTATTATTTTTCAAATCATCTTCCCAATACTCTAACAATGTCATAGATCCTTTGGATTCAATTAAAGAAAAATCTCTATGTTCCTCAAGGAGGTTCTAATGGAGAAAAATTCAAGAGGTAAAAACCCCTTTATTTTCTGTAAATATATTTTTAATTAGTTTTTTTTTCATATTATATACTCACCTCCCCTAATATAAGTGACTTGAAAACAATAGTTTAGTTTATATGATATATAATAACTTTTTTTATGGAACAAACCATCATATTTTCTATTTTTCTATACTTTTGTACTAAAAGTGAAAACATCATCTGTGATGTGCTGATTTATCACATTCAAGGTTGATCAGATTTCAATTTCCATTTCCACCTATGAAAAATGATATTAACCCACTTTAATGGTTAAAAAAATATAATTTATTTTTTAAATCTTATTTAGTGTTTTGTACCTAGAATATAAACATAATATTAATTAATAAAATAGAACAATTTCGCGAGGATTGAATGCACCAAAATAATATAAATAGTAATCCTTAATGTTTTATCTTATTAATCATAATCACATATATAAAAAATGATATATCAGACCATTTATTATTATTTATTTTCATCAATACAATATAATTTCAAATCTATATAACTATTTTCATTTTACATGGTTTTCCATACATGTATACAAGTGAACCAATCCTGAAAACAAATGAAGCAATCACCCCCAAAAAAATAAAATTATATCTTAAAACTTACCAAAAAGTCCATAAATGAACATAATAACATTATAAAAAATAGAATACATTTAAAAATGATTATTTATTAATTATTTAATATATTTAATTTGATTTTAAATTATATTTAGTACAATTGAAGAACAATTTCAGACATAAGGTAAGGATTCTTTCTAAACCTACGTTGTTTCATTGAGATAAGTATTTTCTGTCTTTACCTCAATTTATCTCCTAATTATTTTTAAATAAATATTCTACAATCAATTAATATTTTCTAAATTAATGTGTCTAGATCATCATATTCTTCTTTGATAGGTGAATAAATATTTTTTCATAAAACATTCCCTAATCAATTACTCCATGATAAGTAAGATCTATTATAGTGTACTTCCCAAGTTATTATCCATTTTCAAGTGACTTCCATAATATGTTTTAATAAACCAATTTGTTTTCAAAAATCACTATTTCTATCATGAATAAATTTCTTTTTTCATTTCTTTATATGGAAAAAATAATTCTTTCATGGAAAATTATCTTAGATAATTTCCTTTAATCGCTTTAAAATTTTAATTTTATTAAGATTCCAAAAATATTTTTTTTTCATGGTTTCAATTTAGTTGGAAGTTCTTTATCATGAAATATTCAAATTTTTCTTTATTAATGTAAATTTATTTTTTTAATCCATTCTATTATGGAAACCTTTGTGATAATCCAATTTGTTACGCCTTTTGAAATGATGATGATACCCACTTTTTTCCATGTGTAATCCTTATGTTTATTCAACTATGATTGATTCTTCATGTGGCACACATATACATGAAAAATTTATTATTGGTGTTCCATGATATAACTCCAATACATTTGTTAATTTTTGATCTCATGATACTTCAAGTAAAATGGTCTTGGTGGTTAGACTTAACTCATTCTCTTCATGTGCATGGGTTTTAGGGGTTAGCCGTGACTCATGAAAATCATGTGTAATGGTCCTAGTGTATATCCTTGACTCATGATTATGTCATGATGAATATGTTTTGAAACAATTCAATAATTCCATGATTATATGATCCCTTGTTACTCTCATTATGCCTCCTTTCGTTCATTCATGTTCAATTCCTTTTTTATGTCATCATGTTATGCCTTCAAACCCAAGGGATATGCATTATTCATATTATTAGTCTTTGACATGGAATTTAATATCAGCCCTTTTTACATGTACTCCCTCAGATACCCTAGGTATATGTTAGATATTAATGGTACTTATGATCTCACAATAGTGTTTAAATAAAAGATGATTTTAGTTTAGTTTTATGTTTTCAGTTTTATATGCCTATTTTCTAATGACATTAGACTTTAGGACCCTTGGATTGAAATTGATAGTTAATTTTTCTCAAAATACAGTAATTATATGTGTACTAGGACATATCCAATAAAAATTATTTCTATGAGAATATATGCATCATAAATATAAAAAAATGTGGGGAATGTAAATAGTGTACATAGACTTATAGTGGTTCAGGGAACATAAATCCCATAGTACACTCCAAAATTTCTCCTCTATAAGAGTGAGGTAATTTTTAATATAGAATCCCTTTTATCACGGGACTCTCAACTGTGTACAAGAATCTGTCACATCGTACATTGTCCCAAGAGCATCCAACCTAGATCTCCCATTACAAGACATATCCATGGTTTTATACACTCTTTCACTGAGTGTAATTGATATAGATTATAAAAATAGAGGTATGTTTTCATCTCACTGTTTCATGTATCAACTGATAGAGGATGTTTATTTATCTTGAGAGAATAATAAAATTGATGGTGTTGCTCAGGATGATCTTCAGTAAAACTGATAAAACTGAAAAGAAAATAAGAAGTATTTTTTTTCTATGTAGAGTTCATTAGAATAGTTATTTTATGTGTTCCAATGGTGATCAGATATCATTCATCACCTATATATTTTTTTATAGTTAAATTAAATTTTTATATTCTATTTGAACCCAAAGGTAGAATAAATGTAATGGTTTAATGATCTATAAAATGATTTTGATATGATAAGCTAATAACAATATGCATCTACACATTCCAAATATAGAATTGCTTTTGTTATTGTGATTTTAGGGATATAATCTTTATTTTAATATTCATATTAATATTTAATATTTTTTATATATGTCATTTATTAAATGGATTATCTTATTTTGAGAGGCTCAAAATATGTGAAATGAATTATCAATATAATAGAAAAGTTATCATGACTTTAGACATTACAAAATCTTCATAGGATATCAAATGAATGTGTAGTTCATCATAAGATAAATTTTATAATATAAATAATCTTATCCTCAAAAGATAAATTGTTTTCAATGTAGAATAAGATAATTATATAGTGTTTGAGAATGTGTTACTAAAATGTAATATTTACTTCTCCTTATCTTTTTTTTGGCTATTAATAATTTTTTAAAATGATAAGGTCATTTTATAATCACATTATGGCTAGAGAACTGTATTGAGTAACTTAGCTATTCATTGTAATATAATGTCATACATGAATTTTTATTATTCTAAAACATTAAATATGTTATAAAATTTTTTTAAGTTAAAATACATAAATACCATTAGATATTCACTTTAACACACAGTGTAAGATATATATAATTTAAAACTCTAAAAATAAACATGTCTGTATAAACCAATGGATTTTGTGACTTTTCAAAACACATAGAATATATTTAAATTAAAAAAATATTATATTAAAAAATCACCCCTTTTTATGATCACAATACCCATTGGATAGAATATAAAAAGTCCAAAAACATCTCGACATTAGGATTTAATCATTCAGAGAGGAAATTGTTGCTTTTATTTTATTCCTGAAACATGTAATTTCCATTTCTTACCTATGAAATAAGGAATGAGCTTCAAAAAATTTTATTATACTTCTCCATTTATTATAAATATTAAATAATACTTTTTCTTTTCTTTTTATAAACCATATTTTTGTGATATCAAAAAGTAATTGAATATGGAAAAAAGTTATACTACACATAAATGAAAGTAAATAGTTAACAATGCTAAGGATAGGTATAATTTTATGGTAAAGTTAATTATTAATTAAACAATGAAATAGAGTAACAAAATAAAGATAAAGGTTAAATTGAAATTATTAAACAGGAACCTTAAAATTTGATAACAAATGATAAAGGCATTGAAATAGTAAACAATTTATATGGAGTGTTAAAAGCATTAAGGTATAAAGATCATTAAGAAATGATAAATAATTGTGATTATATAAAAAATATATATTAGTATAAATAGATGAAAATGTTTTAATTCCATAAATATTGGATGAATTCCATTATTTCTAACAATTCACAAACACCAAGAATATGATTCCACATAAATGAAAGTATAACTATATAAATTAATTTAAATGAATTAATCTGTTCTAGATGCTTTATGGATGAAAGGGGTGGATTGTGAGGTAACAGAGAAAGAGGTAGAGGAGCATCCACAATGCTTCCAATAACATCACCAAAAGCTATTAGGTAAGATCAAAGACTGGCATGATCATCCTGATATAACCTAACCGGTTTCGATGGGATGTTTTGAGTATATTTCTATTCCCTTGAAAAAATTAATGTTATCATATATTTTCCGATGATAAAACTGTGAAGGATAAATGATGTCATTAAAGAACTGAGAGGTAGAGAGGTATTAGTCAAATATCTGAAATCTAGGTAGCCATATACCACGAATTTTTAAAACCAAACCAACATAGTAATAAATTTTCATTAAAATGTCATTCTTGAAATAATCAAGAATACATGTAAAACCATTCCACGCACTTTGAGAAATGTTCCCTATGATGTTCTATGTGACCCCTTTCCATGTCCAATATGATACCAAACTTTTCAATATGTTGAAATAATTTTCTATAATTCCAAGGATAGAAACAGTTTCATATTCCTTTGAAGGAAAATGTTTGTTAGAGGATTTTACAACGGCATCATCCTATACCTCATCATCATCTGATATTTATATCTTTTTATGGTTTACCACTACATCATATATGTCTTCTAATTTCATTTTTATTTCTAAAATGTTGTTTTACAATGAGCTATCCATCTTTTTTTTCTATTTTCTGATGAAAATTATATCCTTTATCACTAGAATTGAATATTCAGGGGCTTTTGGCCACTTCACTAACATCAATGAAAAAAATCATTCTTTAATCTATCAATTTATTCAATAGATTCCTTTTGTGTACTGTGTAGCCTTATAACATCATCTACTATTGTCCTCTAGATTTTTACGACATGTATCTCTTGTGATGATTTCACGCTATAGGGAATTAATAAATGAGTTTAAATTATCCATATCTTTAGTTAACTACCTTACTTTTAACTGAATATCTGAAATATGAATATCTCTAGTAGATGGATGGTAATAAAATTTTTATAAAATCAACTTAACCAACAATCAATGTTCAATAATATCATCTTTCAAGGAGATTTAATTGCATATAAATCTCAACTCTCTATTTGAATCAAGTATTTGACTTTATAGAGTTCCTAATTTATATAATAATGTAGAATAGATAAATTGAAATTTTTTAGAAATAGTCCTTTAAAATTTATTGTATGACTTCATTTCTAGATTATTGTGGAACAATGAAAACCCTTTCCTAATTAACATCTAGTAGTACTTATTAAAGTGATTGATTTTTAGTAGTGTCAGTTGCTTCTTCCATGTGATGTTATTCTAGTGGATATAACCAACTGATTCTCCTTTGATCCATTGTTTCATACTAATGATAATAAAACTCCATTATAAGATGAATAATTCTTGATCTTATTGAAATTTTATTAACATTACCAATTAAAAAATTCCTAGTGGTATATGATTCTATCGTTTCACTCCAAAAATGGATAGGTATAAGAGCATGAGCATGGGGATTTTACTCTTGATAGAAAGTTAATTAGCCTATTTGAATATCAATTATTACTTTTTTTCCTTAGTTCATGGGTTTATTCTTCGTCATGAATTTTTGTAATCTCACTATGATGAGAAGATTGTTCCACAAGAACTGGTAAATCATGCAATCTAGAATGATCCCCCTGATTCGGAGCAGGGTATGATTTAGGAATCAAGGAAAACTGTATCAATTTCTTAATTCAGAGTCGAAATTTAAATAAATTTTCCAAAATACTCTCAAAATTATGTTCTTAAACCCATGAAAGGGATCTATGTTGTTATCATTAATATCTATCATAGAACTCTGAAAGATAGGGTTCATGATTCTTTCAGAAGGGTAATTGTTTTGTGCCTTGTGTTAAACATGAAACATATATTTTAGAATATTGAATTTTATATTAATATGATTCTATAATATAAAAAACTAAATCAAAGAGATATATTTAAAACGATTCTTTTAAAATTCACTATTTCTGTGAAAAATTCATGACTTGAAAAAAAAATCAAAATTTTTTTCTGGGTTCTAGATTCTTGACTTGCTTCATCTCGATTATTGTGGTTCTAAACATTGATTTCATAATCTCTATAGGGTTGACACCTTCCTTGGTATATAAGGTGTATTTGAATATGTGGTATCCCTTGTGAAGAACATTCAAATAATCAACCAACTAAACTGAGGTAAGAAACCTAATTTTATTTTTAATAGTTTCAAGACCTACATCTTCATCATCCTTGAAGTTAAATACGATTGATTCATAAAAGTCATAAAAGTCATTTTTTATAAAATACATGGTTATTGAAACATAAAAAATGTATTACCATAATTGATGATTTATTAATATCTTCAGCATCATATCCATCTTTGTCAACCATTTAATATCAGTCACTCATCCACATAACACTTTTCTAGATATCCTTTGATGTTTGATACTACTAGATGATTCCCCATTGAACCCTTTTTATTTCACCATATGAAGTGGGTTTGTATGATTTAAGGTTAAAAAAACTAGGGAAATAGGGGTTCAAACAATTATAAAGAGGGTTCAATGGGTCTGTAAATCATTTCACACATACAAATTGATACACAATATTTTTCATTTTTTATTAATCATGTGGTCGCACAATAATATTCATCATAATTACTAATGATATCAGGTAGAATATTTCTATCAAACATAAATAGTATTCAAAATGGATGGAAAAAAATTAATTTAAATAATAAAAATAATGCAATTACATTTTAATATGATAAATATATTTAAAAATATTATTTATTAATGTTAAACATACCTAATTTTGAATAAATAAAGTCAAATCTGTCCGTGGGAAATTTTTTTGTAAAAATTTATTCTGATTAATTTTTGATGAAAAAAATTATAAAGAGATGTAATTTTATTGTGAATGATCTCTCATTAAATGATATATTAATTAAATTTGGTTCATCGTGTGATTCTTTATTGGATTATTTCATATATTTGTATAACTCATGTCATCAAATCTTATTCGAGAAAATATTAATATTAAATCTATTATACGATATGATTTTTACATCCACAACACTTGTGCACAACATTATCTTTTGGATATATATTCACCACTATCTGTTGATAATTCAATAAAAAAAATTCTCCTACTGGACCAAGACACCAATTATTCCCCATGAAAATGGAATGATCATGATGTGATTTTCATATGAAATCTACATCTACAAAATCAGCATCTGGGTATGAATTTATATTAAAATCGTAGGTGTTTCGGAAAAACAATAGAAAGAGATACAATCCCATTTAAATATCTTAAAATTCATTTTTGGTCATTGAAATGATTTTTTTGGATTAGATTAAAATATTTCACAAGGACATACTAAAAAAATGTCTGGTATACATGCAGTAAGGTATAACAAACATACAATGATTCATCTAAAAACCATGTAGTCAACTAGTTTTCTAGTTTAACCAAATACATGTTTGATATTGGAACTTTTAAGAATTGACTAGGTATTACTGTTTTCAACTCCAAACATTTATATAATTCATGTATGTATTTACTATAATTTAAAATGTTTTCAAAATATTTTTTACAACCATAAAATCTTATAAAAATATAAACAACACGTTGTCAACTAGTTTTATTAAATATAAGGGGATCTCTAATTCCTTATATAAAGCCATTGGATAAAAGAAAAGAAAGTAATATTTCATAATATGAACATGGATTTTGATTAAGATAATATATATCCTTTATAAATTTAAAAACATAATTATTAAAATGAGGCTCTTCAAATCTAAGAGGTTGTTCTAAAAAAACTTCTTCCATTATAAAAAAAATTTCAAATGTATATTTAACATCCATTTGATATAATTTAATATTCATATAGGGTGCATATTATGAAAGGATTAAAATAGATTTTAATATAGATATGATAGAAAATGTTTCTTCAAAATCTATTCAGTCTTATTAATTATATAATTTGGAATATAATGTATCTTTCTTTCTAGTTATTATACTATGATCATCATATTTATTTCTAAAAGCCTATTTGATTCTAATTATAGGCTCGGTTGATGTTCATTAAACTAATTCACATAAATTATTTATTTGAAATTTATTCAATTCTTCTTACATGTAAAGGATCCAACATTCATCTGATAAGGCCTCTTCAACAGATTATCATTCTAGTTAGGATAGAAATTCATAGAATTATTTAACATTTTATATAATTCATCTGGATAATACTCCCTTATCTAGTACTCCTATAATTGTTTATAATGGATGATCTTTAAGATCTATAGTTATTCTGACAATCACACTTTATGTTTAACTAGTTTCAACCATTATTGGACATTTTTAAAGTAATCAAGTTCCAAATCAGCATCCTTGTTGTCATTACAGAGAGGTTGCATCTCAAATTTTTGACATAAACATTTTGAAAAATAATTTGGATAATTTTTTACCAAAAGGTTGAATTTCATTAAATCTCAGATGATATAACTCTTCAATAGTACTTGACCACTTATTAAAATCTCTATAATATTTTTGATGTATTAGAATATCCAAGGTAGATACTATCATTATCCTTGGGATTAATCATTCTACGATTTTTTGGGTATTCAATAGGTAAACCATACATCCAAATACTTTTATGTGCCTTATGTTGGGTTTCTATTATTTCACAACTCATATGGATTTTTTCATTAACTTAGGCCTTATGTATTAATGAGATATATTTTTGAGTTAATATTCACAACACTAAAATTATTCTGCAAGTTTTATTTACATAATACTGCCCACGAAATTTGATACAATTTCATATTCCCTGTTTAAATAAAATCATTCTCATAGGTTTACAGGGGCCACTAAAAGCATGATTAATTCCCATAATAGTGAAATAGGAATTAAATTGATGGATTTCAAAATCACATCCCTGATCACTTTTCAAATACACAATTTTGGAATCTTTTTAATTTTTTAAATGCATCGAAAAATAATTATGAATTGAACTAGATTCATTTTTACGTCATAAAAAACACATAAAATTCATGATAAAACATCAAAAACACATAAAAAATAACATTCCAATAAGGCTTCGAGTTGTTGTAGGTCCGAAATATCTATATGGATTATCATAAAATGAATAGAAGTAGCAACTTCATTAATTTGATTTAATGATGACCCTTGTTTCTTATCCTTTTTTCATTGATCATGTTGTATCTTTATATCTAATTTATGATTAGAAAATTCATAGATCATAATTACTTTAGAAAATTATATCAATTAATGAAAATTTTAATGTCCAAGACTTCAATGCATATTCCATGAATCCTTATTTTTTCTTTTAAACAGTATACATTCTCTCTACATGAATAATTATGATGTAGTGTGTAAACATTTTCTATCCTTGGTGTTTCAAAAATAATACATTTATCGTAAAAAAAGGATTATTAGAAAAATAAGCATTACAACCATCATCATAGAGCTGATAGATACTTATCAGGGTGTATTTTAGGTAATCAATGTAAAGTACATTGCATATGAGAATTACTTAAGGATTTCTTAATGATCTAATTCCAATTATCATTCCTTTTAAATTGTCTCCAAACATGAAATATACTTCAACTAAATTGGATATAGAATAAAATTAGAGTAATATTCACTCATATTCTTTGAAAACCCATTTTCTATAAACTATTTTATATTTATGATCATAAAAAAAGTTAACTACAAGGATAAATCAAACAACCAAATTATTTGGTACCCATATTCGTTTGCATCTGAAAATGATAGCTATAACAGACCTATGAATTGGGACATTCTTTTGTTTTTTATGAAACATTATAGCTAATTTAGAAAAATATTTCTAATAGAAATAAATTTTATTCAAAAAAAGTTAAGATATTTCAAATAAATAATATTAGAAAATTTTCCAATTCACCATAATGATAACAAGTAACATTATGAAAGAATTTTTTGGATGAAGGCTCAAAAGTTCTTCTATATAGTTGAGGCCTTTCCCATTGGCCTTGATTTCCAAAAGTTTCTTTCCGAGGATAATTTTGACCATGAATTTGTTTTAAATAATATCACCCTTTTGATAATACTATATTTTCATCATTGATAAATTGAACCACCTTCTCTTGGTTTTTAATTGTTTTGACTTGATCAATATTCACGAATGTATATTTTTTCAGATGAGTTTATATTTATAGGATCTGATTGTTACAATTTTCATCTTCACTAACCATTTTATTATAACAATTTTAAGGGATTTATTTTTCTTTATTTGGATTTCATGGTTGATTTACAATATGATAGAGTACTTATTTAATTCAATATATGATAAATTTTTATTTATTAATTAATTTTAATTTTCAGGAGAGCAATAAGTGTGTACCTAATCTGATTGTGCTGTAAAGAATATGTTGACCATTTGATTTGTAGCTTCTACTATTGATATTAATGACGTTCCTTGTCAAGAATATTCAAAATCAATCCAGTTGTCCATTTTAGATTTCTCGGATTTCATGAATATAGTCTTCTTAAAATATTTCATTTTCATCTTCTTTTCATCTTAAATTGTTGGGTAGTAAGGTTTAATGTCACCCAAATTTTTTCATTTATAGAATCTCAACAATTTAGACTTGTCGGCTTGCTTTCTCTCCTTATTGAACGATCTCATAAATCCTCACCTCTTGTTATTTGACCCTTTCAAATTATGAGAAAATTGAGCAACCCCATCATTTGATTCATATTTTACTGAGAAATAATATTCATTATATTATTCATATATTTTTACAAATCTTATCATTAAATCATCATTATAAGTAGAGACATTAAATGTAGTATTTTCCTTCTTGATCATTTTAATCTCTTTACTTCCACATTCCATTTCATATTTGTACATTATTAGAGTTCCAATGAGACTTTAAACAAGATTTTATTGACTTCTGGAGAGTTTTTTATAGTGGCTATGATTCTACTCCATGTGGGTGGTAATAATCTAAGAAATTTTAATGCTTGTTTAGGTTTAGTAATTGGAATTTTGAGAGTAGAAATATTGTTCACAATCTCTAGGGGTCCTTTATTTAGTTCAGTAATTCGACCTCCTTCATCCATTTATAAAAAATCACACTTAAGCATAGATATATAATATATAAGGTCTTTCAGGTTTTCAATACCTTCATATGCAACTGTTATAGTGGTCATCATTTCTTGCGTTGCTTAACAATGAATGTTACTACTAAAATCATATTCTCCTGGCCAGAAGATAAAAATTTAATAGATTTGGTGTTCAAATAGAAATTTTCTTCAACTGCAACATCACATGTTTCAAGTTTTGTCCTGGGAATTTCATTGGGATTATGTACATTTAGATAGACATTCAAATCCCTTTGTTTAAATAAATGATAATATGAGCTTTCTAGTAACCACATTTCTCACTATTGAAGTATGGAGCTCTGACCATTGATATGCCTTCATTGTTCTCAGTCATAGGATCAATTTGGAGATAGACCTTTCGACATTAACTTTTTTCAGTTGTGAACATGAAATTCAATTTCTCTAATACCAATTTTTGACCCAAATAATGAATTAATGAATTACTCAAGAGGGGGGGGGGCTGAAATGAGTTTCTAAAGCTGTTTAGGAAAATTATACCACCCACTTCGTAATACATGAGTTCAATTCATTCATTGATAGTATATGAAATATAATTATATAAAAATACTGAAAATTAATCAAAAATAGTTATTTATAGTGGTTCTATGAATATAAATTCCAAAGTCAAATCCACAAATTCTTTACTCCATCAACATGACCATTTTCACAATAACAACACTTTTATTAGGGGCTCTGAGATGAGTACAAGTAGTCGTCAATTAGTAAAATGATCATGGCGATTTCATCAAATCTCTCCATCTAAATAAATATCCATAGACTTATAAAATCATTCAGTTATTATAAATGAGATAGAGAAAAATAAAAATATTAGAGAAAATTTTACAACACACAGTTGCGAGCTACAACTAATAGATGATGAATATTTTTCCAGGGAGAACAATAGAATCCAAGGTAAACATTTAGATAATATATAGGGAAATAAATAGAAGTGATAAGCACATCATGAATGATTTTTTTCTCTATAATGGTCTCCAAATTTTTTCTCTATGGTGTTCCAAATGTTATAATCTATCATTTTCTATCTCACTAATTTTTTTTGTATCCATCTGATCTTTTTTATATTCTATT
This sequence comes from Viscum album, assembly GCA_963277665.1. Taxonomy (NCBI): domain Eukaryota; kingdom Viridiplantae; phylum Streptophyta; class Magnoliopsida; order Santalales; family Viscaceae; genus Viscum; species Viscum album. Next base: position 841,927,111 of record OY728160.1, on the reverse strand, counting down.
TAAACATGATTTCAAAATAATTATTACAGTAAAATGATCGATTTAGTGACATTGATAAGATATGTTAAAAGGGGCATGCATCCACACTTTCCAAATATAGAATTTCATTGATGATCATGATATCATTGATCTTATTAGTCTTTAAATCTTCCAATTCATGGTAAGTAATGTGTAGAGCAATAATTCACTAAATGGGTAATTTTATTTTGATGTTATCTAAATATATGAAATGATAGAACAAGATATTATCAATATAATCATGATGTTATGACATACTTGATATTTATATGACATTGAATTAATGTAGTGTTAATCGTAAAGTAATTTTTTAATGAAAATAATATTTTCCTTGTAAGATAAACTATCATCAATGTGGTCTAAGATAATAATAGATTATAAGATAAATTATTACTATAAGGTAATATTTAATTTTTTTTAAATTATTTTTTCTAGGAATATTTTTTTCAAAAGATAAGGTTCTTTTTTAATTTCAATATTACATGAGATATATCTTCAGGGACTCATCCATTCATCCTAAGATAAACTCCTATCTGATTCAATATGATTTCAAACAACTAAAGATGTTTTAGAGTTTAATTAATAAAAAATACATTCATTATGTAATATAAAAACTTGGATACAAAATGTATGATAAATATAATATGAAAAACTTCAAATAATCTTCTCCCATTAATGTTGGGATTTTTTTCTCATCAAAACACATTGTACAGAGATAAATTGGAACAATATTTTATTTAAAACATTATAAACTGTAATATTAAACTTCATGGAAAATGTCATAGATGAGTTAGTTGAAAAGGAACACCTCTATAGTCATATATATAATAATTTAAACATCACAACATAATGTTCTAGTCAAATGATGATAATTTTTATGAAACAATCAACACTATGAGTTCAAAATCATGATATATGTATTGAAAACTAAACACTCACGTGTTATAGTTTGTTATGGGTAACCCTATAATCACATATCATTTCTCTCAGAGAGCATGACTCATTTAATCTTTTAGATCTTGGTAGAAAACCACATTTAGGATAACTAAGGAAAACAATTTTTAGTTACAGGAAACATGTTTTCCATCCGACCATAACATTCATTTCGTAGTGTCATACTATCTATGACCTAATTTCATTCATAAAACATGCATCTATGTAGGGATTCCTCAGAAAAAACCTATCTGTCTTTGTAAATTAAAGATTCTCCACCAAAATTTCATAACCTAATCTATATAAAAAGTACCCCCAAAGGATTTTGTGTGGGTTAGTTCCAATCCTCATTTGACATGTATTGATTCATAGATAGTTTTTATTTATCCAAATCATAAATTAAAAAAATTCAAACATCCGGACATATGATCTTGACCACTTAACTGAATTTATCTTTTAGGTACTATATTGGTTTGATTCCATTAATCATAATTTATTAAGTGACTCGTGGATCATTTATCCTAAGACCAACAATCAAACAATTCACATTACATGCATATGAGTTCAACCTATGTGGGAATTAAATCTTCATAAACTATGTGTGTTTTTATTTTTATCCTCATATGATATGTAGTGACACCATGATCAAGTATCCTGGTCATTTTTTCTATTTAACTGATAAATAATGAAAAAATGCCACCTTTTCGATTTGAATAACAATAATATTTTGTGACATGGATAAATAATCTTTTGTTCAGCTATAAATATTTATTTGTAAGGTAAATAATCTTTTCAATGGTAATTTATTTAATATTTTTAGAAAATAAAAAATGACATTAAATTATTATGCCATAGTGACACAATATTTAATTAAAAATTTAAAAAATAAAATTAATTCTTATCAAAATATTAAAAGTAATATAATATTAATGTATTGTTGTGTTGAAAATATATTTTATATAAATATAAAAAAAGTATTCATGTGTTAAAATATAATATTTGAAATCATTTTCAATGTTGTTTTTTTTCAACTTCCTGTTAAATGAATAGATTCAAAATTTACTTTCATGATATTTTGTAATAAATACAATTTTTTTATATGAATTATATTTTATAAAGGTACTATCATCAACAATTTTATTGGTATATGGTATCAAATATCTAAAATATCTGTTTATTGTGAAATTTTTGTTTTATAGTAAATATGTTGTGCCCTAGAGAGTAAAAAACCTTTTTACAAAGGTAATCGTCAAAAAGAGATAAAACTAGTTAAAACAAAAATGTATGAGTGAACAAATTACATAAAATAGTCTAAATTTAATTCAATGAAATTATTGAGAACCATATAAATAATTTCATCTCAATATTTTATTTTTCCCTTTCTTTGGCATGAAAATTAAATTATATTAATTTAATACTATGTGAAATTCATAGAGTACACCTCCTCGATCTCAAAAAGGTACCTCTTCTCCTCTTTTATTCCCCATAGAAAACCATTTTTTTACCAAAAACCTACAAAATCCGATCCTAAAATCCATTCTATAATTAAAGCGTTATGGATTAGATGTAATACCAACCTTAGAGGAATTAATGTGTAAGGAAAATGATATTATTCAGGAGAAAGGTATTGATTTTAACCAAATATTTTAGTTTACTTGCTTCTTCCAATTCCCTAATATCTTGTTCAAACTAGATGTTATAATAAAATATGTAACATAAATATAAATATATTTTAATATTATTTTTCATTACATACATGCATCTCGTTATCCATCAAATGGGAAACAAAATCATCATTTGTCTGTACGGTGGAGTACAACCTCATGAAGTGATTAATTTTTATTTCATCACCACCAAAAATTGATGGTTATAATGATGGATTTATTGTAAATATATTACCTTAAAAATATAATTAAAATTTACTAAATATAATATATCATTTATTTCCTTACCTTTCCGTCCTTTGAAAAACGATACTGTTGTTCGGGCATACGTGCCGATTAGAACCTCCATGAAGTGACGTTATTAAATTTTCATTATTGAGTAACAAGGATGATATATATATGTGTATTTGGAACACTAATATAACATTAATGATATCATTATCATCATTTAAATATAAAATAATAGCTATATTCTTGCAATAATAATCATTGAAAAATTAAATTATTACTCATGCATACTTACGACCTATTTTCTCCATGATTATAAAAAACATGATTTTTCATAAACATGTTCTTAATTTGTTATAAAAAGTAAAAAATTATTAATAGAAAATTTTATTGTTTCATTATAATTAATTTTTAAATTAAAAAATAATGAAATCTTTGATCATAGTAATCCTATTGAATTCATTTTAGATGCATGAGAAAAATATCGTGAAAAAATCCAATGATAACATAATTGATTAATTAATAGGGAATAACATGTTAAAAAATAATGTAAAAACAATAATAATCTTGAAAAAGGATCATATTATTGTTAATAAGTAACTTAATTTTATAATTTAGGTTGGTAGCTAACATTCTTTATGGGTTAGACTCAAGGTAAGATAATTTCTTTAAAAATAATCTTTCTATGTTTCCTATACAATTAATCTAATCCACATTCATGTAATTATAATTGAGTCAAAAATATTCACATTTTTGTCTAAATGTACTAAAAGGTAATTTTTCACAATATTTTATTCTCTTTACAATTAAATTTGAAAAGGATTAATTTAACAGTTTTATATAATGTATCCTACTAAACTACACTTTTTGTTTTTGTTATGGCCATTATCTCTCAAAATATCTTTATCTATTTCTATTTGATGATATTAATTTCTTGTATATTCTAATTATATGTCTACTATAGATAATAATATATCATTATTCATTTATTTTATGGTTTAATAAATTTCCAAAATTTCATTTCTCCAATTCCATATAAAAATCAATCCTGATTAATAGGAAATTTTACATCCCTTAATCCTTTGATGTAACACCATTATAATGTTTTTTCAAAAAAGGAAAAATTATTTTTATACTTATGATTATTTCCCCAGACATTATAATCCATAATATATAATTCCTTCTTCTATTTAAAATATTTATGATATTTCTTTTGATTATGTTATGAGGAAAATTAATACAACCTAGTTATTTTCATGTGTAATTCTTATGATTATGACATATAATTGATTTCATTTCTTCAGCACAAAATCATGAACTTGGTTTGATGGGTGAACCTATATATAACACCAATTAATTGAGTAACGATTTTGTATTGTGATATATTATTTATGGGATTGGGGGGTAAACATGAACCCCCATGGGACTCTATCTAACATGTGTTGTCATATTATAAATTAACATTGAATTATGATTATGTCAAATTTTTTATTTCTACCTCATTCAAAATTTTAACATTATCTTATTAAAATATTTATTTATATTATTATCTCCATTTTTATTCATGAAAATATATCTGAAGGAAATAATATTCTAGTTCATAATGGTAAAGTGTGTATTTTTTTTAATAATTTCATAATTTTTTCATGTTTTTAATAGAACCCATAATACTTTTCTTTTTTACATTATGATTTATTAAAAAATGTGTTATTAAAATAATGTGGTAGAAAATTTTATTACATAGGTAATAAAATAGTTATGATGTATGAAAATTTTAATTTTGAAAAAGACAAATTAAATATAAATATTCATGAAACACAATGTTTTTTCTTTTTATATGTCTCTTACAAAGTATTTTATGATCATTAAATATTTTAAATTATTTATATAAAGTTTAATTTGATTAATATGGACAAGGATGAGGTCAAGATGAAATTTTATAAGACAATTCATGAAAGGTAAACATATTATATCATAAATGTTTCTTTTAAGGGGAGAGTGGATACTAATTGGAAGCTACCACATTGAGGTAGAATAATATTCTTTTAATGGTGATGTCATAATTCCATTAAATTATAACCCTTAAGGATCTATAAATGTATATAAATTATTTCTTCTATCAGAACATAAGAGTATGAATTATTTTTCGGATGGGTACTTAAGTAAGAAACCATTCTCAATGGACTGATCAAAAAACCATCAAAACCCATCACTTAACAATATAGTTATATACTAAAAAAGAACCCATATACGTGGATTAACACTATTTTAATATTTAATAAATATTTATGATTAGAAAATAAAAAAATATGTGTATCCAATAATATATATGGTTGTTCACATCAATTCATATATAAAACCAACTACTGGGACATAGTTATATAGTCCATAAGGTTTTTTTAAAATTCTTATATATATAAGAAATTATAATAGTAGGAATGAAACCACTCAAAAAGATGTCATTAGCCAAAACCACCACCTTTTCAACCTGCATGAATTTTGAAGCATCACTAGAATAAACATAAATGATTATTTTCATTTTGAAACTAGGTTAATAGTGAAGTTCATGATAATCCATCATTAATGTGTATGCTCACTAGAGTTTTCAATCAAAAACACCTATATTAATGAAAAGAGTTACCCTCAAGGCACACCTCTAATGGGATTTATATTGCTGACTTGAATATATGGTATATAAAATGAAAATTGGAGGAAATGAACTCCTATATCTCTGGAAAATAACATGAAATATTTTAATCAACAAAAATATGCATAATATACCAAAAGTCCATAATATTCTACAATACGTGATATGTCATACAAATAAAAGTTCCAAATCAAATAGAATGTTAAATTACAGGGTATGGAATCCAACCACATCACCAATACCATAGAAAATATTATCAATCCAAATCTCTAAACTCCCCCTAGAATCTTGGATGATGGTTTATTTATATAGGGGCGAGAATAATATGTATACTTATTTTGATCACACTCAAGACCTATTCTGAAAATGTAGATCAATCATGTGAATTATTTAGTGACCAAATACTATAACCAACCAACACATATAGAGTAAACTACCATCCAAACTCACCAAGTCACGCTCTTCAAATATCTCATCGAATATAATAAAATACAACAAGGGGATTAACTAAGGCACCTTTAAGCTGCTTCAAAATTGGTATGTCTCTCAAATGTCCAAATATAAAATGTTATATTCTAATAATACAATTTAAAACCATGATGCATAACAAAATATAGATATAATCCCATTTGAGGTGGTAGAGAACATAGACCAACATATATTAACCTCCTGTAGGGTATAACATCTCATTCTTTCATTACTAGCAACCATTAAAAATACATATTAAAAAAAGTATCCCATAAACACAAAAACATATCATTATATTTAATTTTCTTTACAATTGGGAAACATGAACTTGAAGGATATAAACCTTGTTCTCTCTTTCTACCATTCATTAACCCAACCATATATCATCACATCAATACCCTAAAAGGTATTGTAGTTAACCACATGATATACTGTAATGCCTCGACCCATCTAGACCAGATCATGAGCATTACTTTTTATATTAACATGGTTAGAAGGAATTAAATCCTGAATGAATGACCAGTTTAGTAGTCTTGAAGAAAATTTATATATATATGTAACTCAAATTACATTGGAAAAGGATACAAATTATAATACATAACTAAAATTAAAAACTGCATCAATAAATAGTCTCAACGATATAACCTATTGGAGTTAATCAAATGAAAGGTGTTATCTCAAATTCTCAGTAAGGGATAAAAGTTGTGGAATCATTAGTTCAATAATAATTGAATCAGAAACAACTTTACATAATCAATATTTCATGGTGAATAAATGTAAAAATCACGCCATTGATAAACTCAGAATGAAACTGCATCCATAGATTTTGTCATAGTGAAAACCACATGGATAATAATAACTGATAATGAATAAAGAGAATGAATATTAATTTGAAATCATGTATCTATAACATGGTACCATAATACCATTAAAATGGTTTAGTTCTATGGGTAGAAACCCGTTTGATTTTTGGAAACCAACTCGAAGGGTTTGTCGTTAACTGATTTGTCTCATGAGACCTGTCTATACATAGTGGGGCTATAGTGGGCCCCATATACCACTTCTAGTCCAATGAATTATTTATAAATTAATTCAATAAAAGATTAATGTTCCTTTTAAATATTTATATAGAGTAGAGGATATAGATTCATCAACATTTCCATTGTTAAAAGCACATTTCAAATATGCACCATATGTAAAATGATTTACAGTTTAGAAAATAAATATATAAATGATATAAGAATATAGATATTTAATAGAAATATAATTCCAAATGAAAAGTAATATCAAATGGGAATTAGGTACACCACATAAGGATTATTAGGTTCACAATAAAAATTTAGTCACAATGAAATTGAAAATTGACACAAAGCCCACAACCACATTGTAATCAATCATTTCATGAGTCCATGAATTAATATTTATAAAATGAATCATGTAATAAAATGAACCTGAAGACTATAATGATATTATATACCAAATTTCAGTACACATACACCACATCTATGAAATAAGTGGCGAACAATGGAAATCTAATAGAATTAAAAGTGAGATAAGAAACCCCTTACCTTATGATCAAGTGTGTTCTCCATTTATATTAATGGCAGGAATAATAAAATTCACCTTCATTGATTAATAATTCCAGAACCTCATATATATTTAATATATTTATTATATCCTTATTAGGATCACTCATGGCCCTTTCTATGGGATTAATAGGTTCTATTTTACTGTTTTGGATGCATTTTCTTCCTTGGTTTTCACGATTCATTTACGTGTATTCATGAATGGAAGTTTTTTTGAAATGTAGTTAATCATCAAGAATTGTTAATATATATTATTAGTTTCAATAAAGAGATATAATGATCTTATAATTATTCTGAGTTATATAGTTTAGGATGAATCATTAGTTAAAAGTTTTTGATAAATGCTTAGATTTAGCCTGGCGTTTTTGTACACAATGAGCTTGTTTTTAATTATTATTTCATATTATGAGTTTTTAGGGATTCCAAAACATTGAGAAAATGATATACATATATTATGATCTTGTTCAATAATAAATAAGGTATCATGAACATAATTGAACATGGTATTGAAAATTGGGAACCCGTAGTCTTTGAATATGATAAATTAACACATCCCAGATAGTGTTTTCATTTTTAGTTTAAGAGGAGGAGAAAAGAGAGATGATGATGAAAAATTGCATTTGAATAACATAATTACAGATCATTTATGGGTCATGAATTATCATAGCATTTTGATGACAGAATAAGAAGAAAGTATTATAAAATATGGGAACTCATAATAGATGAAAAATTGTGAAATCTCTCATGAAAATTCGGTATCCTAACAGCGTCACATCAATTTTCATAAAATAGATTGATGAGAGAAATGGGTTATATCATCAATCTTACATTTTATGGAAAAAGTGGAATATGTAATGACATATCTAAACATAATCCAATTGAAAATAAAAGTGAAAACATAAAATTAAAGCATTAAGAAAAGAGAAGGGTGGTAGATTCCATTACCTTGAAGAGTAATTCACAAAACATGATGGTTGGGAACTTGAGGGTTTCAGGAAAACCTTGGGAGTACTACTAAAAAGGTAATAATACTAGATCTTAGAGGATAATGAGTTTGGGATGAAAGAAAATGAAGGGGCGGTGTGGGTATTTATAGTAAATGAGAGAGTTTTTTATTAATTAAAAGGGACACCACATTAGAAGTTTTTGCAATACCATGGGATTCCCCATGGTATTAGCCACACAAGACACCTCATGTCATATTTTACTGTACACAAGTCCACAAGCCTTTTAAATTAATTATCATATCATTTTGATGTCATTAAACTACCAAAAACTCAAAATTGTATTTTTACTATTCACGAAAAATTCAATATTTTAGAAAAATAACCCAACAACACTGTAACCATTTTTTAACATTTAGAATTCAAAAATGAACTCTATTTTTTGAAAATACTTTTCTAGGTATTTTCAATTTAATTTTTAAATAAAATCATTCTTTATTTAAAAATAACAATTTTAAAGGTAAAATTTGTTTATATCACATTGAAAAATTAATTAATACCTCATTATCTTATTACCTTATGAAAATAAAATATTAGATTTATTTAGTATTCATCAAGGTCATATTACTATTCATATTAAGATTCATAAAGGAATGTTACTATTCATCAAAAAAACCATTTTGGTTCTATCAGACACCAAATGACATTCTCGTCACAACTCAAGATGACTGTTTATCAAAATTCAAAACATAGAAGTGAAAAATTTATGAATAATGGCATGGTTATGAATATATAAAAAATAAAAATGCAGTGTTTAAAAGGAAAAAAGTTCATTATGAAAAATAGGATATGAATAGAATGTATCTAAGATAGGCATACAATAAAATGTTTGGGTTGTTATATTATTCCATCCTTCAAAAATTTCTTCCCTGAAATTTTTTGTGTAAATCCCACCAAAAAGATGTTGGTAGTTATTCTTCATAATATCCTCATGTTCCCATATTTCTTCCACCATAATATAGATTCTCCAAATAAACTTTACTAGACGAGTTTTCCGATTTCTCAATACCTACTCCCTTGTGTCAATAATCTAGATAGGCTCTTCACATAAGAAAAATCAGGTTCTAGTTCTTTTTCATCATTGGTGAGTACATGCATTCGATCTGGCATGTATTTCATCAAAAATTACACATGGAACACATCAAGCTCATTGGAGAGACTTAGCAGCATTGCTAAATTGTAAGCTATAGCTCAGATTCATTCTATAATAACAAATGGTCTAATATACACGGGGCTCAGGTTCCCTTTCTTACTGAACATTAAGACACACTTCCATGGAGATACATTTAGAAAGACATGACCTCCCACTTCGAATACCAAATCCATTTTTTTGGTCATCAACATTGCTCTTCTACATACTTTGGGATTATTTAATATGGGATTGGATTATCATCATCTTTATAGTTTTCTATTCAATAAGTTCTGAGCCAAAAAGTTTCCTCTCACCAACTATGTCCCAATAAGTTAATGTTAGACATCTCTTTCCAAAAAATGATTCATATGGAGAAATTTGAATACTAAAATAGTTAATATTGTTGTAGGATAATTCCACCAAACGAAATTATTGATCCCACATACCTTTAATGTCATTATGGAATGATCTCAGCATGTCTTCTAGAGTTTGAATTGTCCTTTTTGACTGTCTATCTGTTTGGAGTGATATGCAGTACTCATACAACTCTAATTATTCAAAGCCTTATAGATAATTTTCTATAATTTTGATGTAAACTAGGGATCTCGATCAGACAAAATCGATAGAGGTGCTCCATGAAGTCTTACAACTTCATTACTATAATGTTTTCCAGGCGCTCATGTGGTAAATCCTTGAGATAATTTACTGCCAGCATATCCTTTTCATTTTCATTCCATCTTAATACCATGAATATCATTTAATGGGACTGCATCCACTTATTATCTACCACTGGATAAGTTTTCCTAATAAAAGATGGGGGCTTCTGCCAAATGAAATGATCCAACACAAGTGTGGAATGGTTATTCGTTACAACCTAAGTATATTGTCCCAATATGGTCATGAACCGATATGCTCCCACATTGACTTTGTTGACTTGCTCTATAGGGAGATCCCAAAATTTCCCACAAGTACTGATTACACTTCTTCGATTCAATTCCATTTCTAAATATTGGTACACACTAGATTTGGTTATGAATGTCAAATAGAAAAGGAAGAAAATATAGATTGAAATTCATTTCATAACTAATCTCATAATCATGGCTTCTCTTAGAAAATAAATGTCTTAAAATCCTTCATAATGGATTGTAAAGAAAATGTAAATTATATGAAGAATATCCCTTAGGAGTGTCAATACCAAGAGTGAAGCAAGGCCTGTTTTCATGTATTAGTATGCCCTAAGACATTCCCGAGACTCCTTGTCAGAGTTTTCACACCTATGTACATCTGTTCCAAAGCCACCTCTACCTGTTTGTATCCAAATAGGGATTTATTTTCTATAAATATTAAAAAAATTCCTTACCAAAATAACCGGACGTTATTTTACATTTATCCTCAAATACTCCCTTTTTTATTTTTCCCTACAATACATTTCCTACACTATTTTCCACATTTTCTACTAACCTCCCTATGATTCCTACTGTAACACCATAACCCCTCTAGACGTGAGTGGGTAAGTTACTTTTTATATTGTCAAGGCTAGATGGAATGAAATCCTGATGGAATGATCATTTTAGTAGTCTTGAAGAAACTAGATACATAGGTGTAACTCAAATTACATTGTATATGGTTACAAAATACAATACATAACAAAAACTAAAAATTGTATCCACATAACTAAATTAATAGTTTCCTCTTCATATCCTATTTAAGTAAAAGAAATAAAAGTGTTCAGATAAAATTCTCAATAAGGATTACCAATAGTGGATGTATGAATTCAATAATAAGTGAATCTTAATGAACATGATATAATCAATATTGAATGGTGAATAAATGAAAAAAGCGCATCATTAATAAACTAAGAATGAAACTGCATATATAGAATATTCCATTGTGAAAAACTCATGGACAGTAATAAAAAATAAGGAATAAGGAGAACTATTATTAATTGTAAATCATGTATCTGGAACATGATACCATAATACTATTAAATTTTTTTAGTTCAGTGGGTAGAAACTCGTCAGATTTTTGGAAATAAACTCAAAGGGTTTGTCTCCCACTGATTTCTCTCATGAGACTTGTGGATGCATCGAGGTTCTATAGATATCCCCACCCACCACTACAATCCAAATAAATCTTTATAAATTTATTCAATATAAGATAAATATTCCTTTTCAATAACTTTATAGATTAGAGGATACATATTCATCAATCATTCCATAGTTAAAACAACATTTCAAATAAACACTGTTTGTAAAATGGAATAAAGTTTTGACCCTAAACATATCCATGATATGAGAATATGGATACGTAATAAAAATATAAATCAAAATAAAATGTGACCTCAAATGGAATTTAGGTACACCACATAAGCATTATTAGGTGCACAATAAAAATTTAGTCACAACAAAATGGAAAATTGACCTAAATCCCATTTCCACATTGTAATCAATCATTTCGTGTGACCAAGAATTGAAAATTATCAAATTAATAATTGAATACCATGAACATGAAGATTATAGATATATAATATAGAAAATGTAAGTACACATACACCACATCCAAGAAATAAGTTGTGAACAATAGAAATCTCACCGAATTTCAAGTGAGATATGAAATCCATAACCTTATGCTCGAGTGTGTTTTCTGTTTGTTTTAATAACCTGAATAATAAAATTTACCTTCATTAATTAATAATTTAATAACCTCCTGTACATGTAATATATTTATTATAACCTTATTAGGTTCATTCATGTCCCTTTTTATGGGTTTAAGAGGCTCAATTTTATTTTTTTGGAATCATTTCTTCTTTTGTTTTTATGATTAGTTTAGTTATATTAATGAATGGAAGTTCGTTTGAAATGTGGTTAAAATACCATAATTCTAAATATATATTATTATTGAAATTAAAGTGATATAAATGATATTATAATGATTCTGTATTATATACTTGAGGATGAATCATTGGTTATAAGTTATTGATAAACACTTTGATTTAGCTTGGCGGTTTTGTGCACAATGAAGTTGTTTTGTATTACTATTCCATTTTATGAGTTTGTAGGGATTCCAGAACACTAATGAGATGAAATACAAATATTCTGATCTAGTTCAACCATAAAATTTTTTTATTACAAGAATTGGAAAGGGAAATGAAAATTGAGAACCAGTCATCCTTGAATGTGATAAATTAACACATCTCAGATGATGGTTTCATTTTTAGTATTAGAGGAGTGGGAAAGAGAGGAGATGATGAAATATTACATTAGAATAATATAAATATAGATCATGTATGGTACTGTAATTATCATAGCATTTGTGTGATTGAATATAAGGAATTATGTATAAAATAATGGAACTCAAAATAGAAGAAAACATAAGAAATCTATCACAAAAATTCAACAGCTTAACAACGCCACATAAAATTTCATAAAATAGTTTGATGAGAGAGAGTGGGTGTCTCATCACTATTAAATATTATGGAAATAAAGGGGAATATGTAATGACATATCCCAACATAATCCAATAGAAAATAAATGTGAAAACATAAAATGAAAGCTTTAAGAAAAGATAAGGGTGGAAGATTCCCTTACCTTGAAGTGTAATTTTTAATACACGAAGGCTGGGACCTTCGAGGTTTTAAGAAAACTCAAGAAGACTAATAGGGAGTCAATACTACTAGTGATTCTAGGATAATGAATTTTTAATTAATGAACATGAAGGTGGGAGTGGGTATTTATTGTAAATGAGAGGGAGTTTTTTATTAATTAAAAGGGACATCTCATTAGTGGTTTTTTCCAAACTATGGGCTTTCCTATTGAATTTGGCCATGGATAGAGCGACATGGGATAGGCCATTTCATATGATACTGTAAAAAATCCTACCATCCTTTTATATTAATTATTATATCATTATGATGTCATTAAACTACTGAAAACAAAAAACTGTATTTTTTCTATTCACAAAAATTCCATTATTTTAGAAAAATTTTAAAATTTCACCGTTACCATTTTTCATGTGTATAATTCAAAAATTAACTCCTTTTTTAGAAAAAAAAAATCAATGTATTATTAATTTTATTTTAAAATAAAATCATACTTTATTCAAAAATAACAATTTGAAAGGTATAATTAGTTTTATATCACATTAACAAATTAATTATGGTCTCATTATATTATTAACTTGAGAAAATAAAATATTAACAATATTTACTATTGATATAAGTCATATTAATATTCGTATTACTATTAATAATGGTATTTTACTATTCATCAAAAAAATCATGTTGGTTCTATAAGACTCCAAATGACTTGTCACAACTCTAGATGACTGTATTTTGAAATTCAAAACATAAAAGTAGAAAATATATGTTTAATAGATAGGTTATGACTATCTCCAAAATAACCAAGTGTTGTTTAAAACAAATACAATGATTAAAAAATACAAGCTATGAATGGATTGTATTTAAGAGAAGCATACCATAAAATGTTTTGGGTGTATATATAATATATTATCATACCTTCGTCGAGACATTACATCTCACGCCACCACTAGGAATGTGGTCCAGGAAGAGGGAGTAATCAATTATTTATTCTCTCACCAATTTTGATATTTGGTGGGAACTCCAAGAACATAGAACTATTTTTATTTGATATGGTTACCCAAAAAAGGTGATTCATATTAATAAATCATGATGAATGAAAATCATGTACAACTATCCATGTGCTAGTCCAGCATATAGTTGAAGAAGATATTACTTAATTCCATAGTATGCATATGATTCATTGATAAATTGTGTTCATTCAATATGAATTCATTTATCTTTCATGGGTTCAGATGATCATTCACGATCATTTTCTTTATATAATGGGTTATTTCATGAGTTAAAACATACAACTAGAGTTTAATTCATGCGTTCTATGGATAAATTGCAAGGGAATTTACTGGTGTGTTTAAATGTATGAGTATTTTCATTAAAACTATGGAGTATCACCATGGATATATTATAGAATTTTCTTGAGATAGTAGATTTGTGTGGGTCCTTATGATTTATAAATACTTCTTTGAAACTTGAATATCTCTCTTTTTCATATATATCATATTTAGTTTCTAGAAGACCTTTTGTGAAGGAGAGTTTTATTTTTATGATGAATGATTTAGATATACCTCATGGATACCCCTAGATGGGAAAAATTTATCGAATACCACTGTTATTATATTTATCAAGCATAAGAGATTAATATTAAAAGTTTATTGAAGCATAATTTATTTATGTTATGATGATTTACTATATTATTCCTATCAAATTTTTACTTCATTTTAATATTTCAGAAAGTGAGAACACTGGACAAGGGATTTATACATGTTCCAGTATCAAATTAAATTAATTATAAACTAAAAATAAAATTAGATTTATAATATAATTCCTTGTGTTTACAATAATGGAATTGTGCAATAAATGAAAAAAACGTGAAAAAAGGGCATTGGGTTTCGAGTCAAAAAACCCACCATGTTTTCACTATGATGTTGTGGTAAATAATTTTGAAATTAACTAACTTAATCCACCTGAACAACACCCCCAAGGAGAAACATTAACACCACATTCATGGATCCACATATGTTAAAGGATACCCACTAGTGATGAGGGACTGACATTGTTTGCGAAGTATATTCCATCATAATAAAGCCAATGGACCATGGAAAAATTCTATTAAAAATTCAATATAACCTATTCATATATTGGGATTTCAATAAATACTTATAAATGTAAATGGGAAACTAACAGGGGACCCACATAATACATTTTAATGTTTTAAATAGTCTATGTGATTCATCAAAATGTAATATAGTTGTAGTATATAAACCTGGAATAATAGACATCATAAATAAATATAAGGTACAATCGACAGTACGTGACAGACCATAAATAAATATAAATACACTAGAGTTCATCCCAACCCACACAACATCATGTCATATCCCCAACCTCAAATACCTATTTATATGACCTTATTTATAGTCCCTTATATTACCTTTTTCCTGTGATAATATTAGAATATCAACCTATCCATATTGAAATCTATGTTGTGTATGTGGGTATGGGGTGAGTCCAATGAAGTTGTTATAATCCCAAATAATATAACTATAAAGAGTGTTTTTTTATTAGGTGTATGTTCATGAAATGCATATATAAAGTGGGAATTTCTGTCCATGAAACATACCCACCTAGAAATATAACATGCAATGTTGATATAATCTCACAAGTCAATCCATCGTGTGATAACTAGGACATCGGGGATAACATCCCTACATTATTTGGATCCATAACATAAATAATAAGAAAACTCATACCATAAATCACCCTATAATAGAAGACGTTGAGTAGTGATCCATCCAAGATGATATGCAACCCACACTCAAAGACTCGGGGTGGAGTTTTATCCCAAACATTTACCCAGTAATTAACAGAACAAAGCATAGACATTTATCCATAAGCCTCAACCCATCAATTCGCACATAGGATTGTTTAATTTCATATTGAAAATTTCATCCATTCCCTAGCCTATAGGTTAGTCCTTGACCCTAGAATAACAATGGATGGTCTATTTCACGCATAACTATCTATCCCCACGGAATCATTGGAGGTCTATTAATCACCAAAACCCATCTCTGAATAAATTATTGAGGTCCATCAATCACATTGATTCATATTATAAAAAACTATTGAGGTCCATTAGTAATGCCGAAATATCCCCACAATCCCTAACAAGGTCTAATAGTCACACGTAGACAATCACCAAAAGAGGCATGTATCCCATCTCATAGCTCACTAACTCACCACAGAATAAATTATCACTTTGGAAATAGTCCTACATCTTGAACACTTTAAAAACATATCTTGAAACTCTAAGGGATATAGTAAATCCACTAGGAACAACCATCCCATTTATACAATAAGAAAATTTCGCATAGGGTTACCCATACAACACACGTGCATCATTGTGAAATGCATGTTATCACATGGATACATAAGAAAAATATGTATCATCATGAATCGAAATTTACAATCCATAATCTATTATTAATTAGAAGAAAAATAAGCACATAAGACATTAAAAATATTTTTTTTAATATCATTAGGTCCAATGTTCCAAAAAAATCAAATAACAATTTTTAATCCATTTTCAAAAAGGTTTCACACACCACATTACTCAAACTATTACCTTCATAAAAATGTTAAACACTTCTAAAACACAATTTGAGAATCCATTTAAAAACACCTTTTCAAATTCCTCTCTTCCACGAAATTCTATTATATCCTAATAACACTTTTAAAATACATTTTAAAATTATAATTTATTTTTCTTTTCAAAAAACAGAAAAAGATTCCCTAAATTATAGAAGGAGGGACACATGTTCCCATTGAACTGGGGTGACAAAAATAATGTATTCGGAACACACTATGGTCTTTGTAAAAAATTAGGTCAGTGTGATCTCATCCCAACCGGAAAGATACAAAAAACAATAAATTTGATGGTAGATAACTCTTGTAAAGCACATGAATAATAAATAATCAATTTACCAATAAAATCATGTATATATAAGGCTTAATACCTCAACCAAAGATATGATAAATCATTTTAATATCATAACAGATTACATCGATCCCTCTAGAATGAGTATTTTCTAAAAAATATATCGAATTAATTTATTATATAATTAATGCCAAAAACCCTAATGTAATTTCAAGTTCTAAACACAATAAAAAATCTAACGACACTAAAATCATGTGTAACTAAATGTGATCCACTCCCAATTCATCCCCAAAAAGAGGAAGCATACAATCACTAAATATTGAACCTAAATCTAATATCAATTTTAACAAATATCACTAAATACCCTAATAAAAATCATCATGAAACATACCATATGTAAAATGATGAACAACAAATTGAATAAGTCCTCTCCGAACATCCTCTATGAGAAATACATGAATTCCCCATGAAGCGTGATTATTTCTAAATTCTATGAATAAAATATAAATATTTAAACCCATGAAAATTGAGTAAAATAAAATCTGATTATGGGTGGAGAAAAATAGAGATAATGGAATAGAGATTACATCAAAATGGTGACATGGAATTCCACTAAATGACCTAGATCCAAGGTGAAGATAGAGTTGGGTAATAGGGTTTTACCAACCCCCTAATCATGAATCCAAGATGAATAATCCTATGGGTTTTTTAAATATACCATAGACATATAAAAACAAAAGTCATTTTGGTTCAACGTATGAACCACTTTTCAGGCTATGAACTTTCAGGGCATTAAATTCCATTACAAGGTCTGCATTCACCCCATTGTGCTATTATGGTTACCAATGAAAAATTCACCCAATGAATTGGCTATAGCTACTGCATTTTAGCTTCATGTTCACTGAACACTTTTTTATATCCTCTTAAACCCCTGATACATTACATAATCTATACCCCTAATAAATGACATGTTCTAAGGGTGTATAAATGTTCAAAAAACTAGTTCATGTTTATGTTCTCATGAAGACCCCCTCAAAAATGAAAAGGTAAAATTATCCTAATAATTCTTAATATATAATGATTCAAATGTTTAAAAATTAACCCCAATAATACTTCTCATCCTCAAGAATTCATGTTATTCATCTGATACAAAATGTATCCCACTTCTTCTATAAACTCATCACTCATTCTCTTGGTTTCAACCAAAAATTACAAAAAAAATTATTTTATTAAACACTAAACAAGAATCCCTAATATACATTAATTTCTAAAAAAAATCCCATTTTATCCTCAAACAACACTAATCATATATTGAACAATGAATATTATGTGGGTTCTAACTAACTACACCCGAATTTTATAAAAACATGTGTGATTCCTTTCCCAGATAATTTTTCATGAACGAAATCAACATCAACTACTGGTACATCACCACATTACCCAACCAAGATGTCATAACTTTATAGGTCTCTTTAATTAATATATATGTTCTCACTAATTTTCCACCCCAAAACTAAATGTAATCCCTCTGTTGTTTCCTCAAACAAATATATTCTCCATCATACTCAACCTTATGAACTTATATAGTCGCCTTCCAACTCACCTTTACATCTTGTCTACTCCACAAATGAGCCAAAAACAACCAACTGACTCAATCAACATGCCATGTGTCCATCACCATAACGATTCCATCCAACCCCATATCCAAATACCCAATATGGTATTCTACTTGAAACTATATAATTCATATTCACCATCAAACTTGAATTTATGATACCCTATATCACTTGTCCACCTGGATTTTCAACACAATCAGAGTAGATGAATGAGAGGTGTTACCATTCAATATATCTCATTCCACCTCTGAGTCTCCAAAATGCCTTGGATGCTATAGAATGAAACTTGACCACAACTTTTCATAGGATTATCCACCTAAA
The DNA here is from genome assembly GCA_963277665.1 of Viscum album. NCBI lineage: Eukaryota > Viridiplantae > Streptophyta > Magnoliopsida > Santalales > Viscaceae > Viscum > Viscum album. The sequence continues at coordinate 841,907,965 of OY728160.1, read as the reverse complement.
TAACACCATGAAATATTGTTCACAACCTAAAACATGTCTAAACTCATATTTCACAGCATGTATCATGTCATCAGTAATGATAGCATACACTAGGGATCCAATATGAATAACTATTGAATAATAAATAAAAAAATTCCCAACCACAATAATTAATTATGAAGACACCGATGTATCCACATCCAACTCATCTTACTTCTAATGGTTCTACCCACAATAAAAGTCCACTACCAATTCAATATTTTAATTAGTGGTTCTCTCAACCATAAGAATTTCCTTTCAAAAACACTATTCAAATGGTCCTTATAGTAGTACCATCAAATAACACATGAAATCTATATTCACTAAACCCTCCAGTGCCCATATGTCTACTCAAGAAAAATATAAAAAATCCATAAACTCACTAAAAAATGGTCACGTAATGATTCCATATCCTGAGACCCCTATTAGAGGCTCCCTAAAAACAATAACATTGCTTTTGAATGCACCAACTAACCACTGGGCCTCTCCCATAGAACCCATATATATCCAACAAGCCGTTCTATGAAAATAGTAGTTACTCTTTAAAATAACACCAATCTAATAGAATAAAACCACTATCCTGACATGGTTTTTTCAAAGGAAAAAATAAATTCAAGTAGAACACAAATTTCCAGTATTTTTGTTACTAAACAAAACAAATGAAATTCTATGAAAATTGGTTTCTACAAATTCCGATGTCTTATCTTCAAGGAATCATTCACAAACAATTTTTCACCCACCAAATCTCCAACAAGTATTTAAAAAAGAACATGGCATCTGATATTTTTAACAAAAAATTTAAATCACCCAAAACCACATCCTTTTTAGTCATATTACTGAAATCCATCCAACTTTCAAAACATGATTTCAAAAAAAATCCCTCATCCAATTTGGAATTAAATTTCTAATACTGTTTCTTTATAGTTTTCAAAAACCCTTAAATCCTAACTCATTTTATAAAAAGGCATCCTAGTACTTGTAAAATATAACCATAAGTCAAACCCATTTTACACACACATTGTACCACCACATAAATGTTCCTTTTTGAAATCAAATTTTTGCAAAAAAAGAACCATCCAATATAATTCATTATCATATAGCAGCTACTCAATCACAATCATAATAAAACAAAAAAGACTCTCATTTTCATATTATCCTAATTACCCAATTTAATATATTTAATAAAACATCATTTCTATTATAGGTTTATTTAATTATAATTGATTCCAACATGGTAATATTTCCAAAAAATATATCCAATAGGTTCATGTATCATACCCCAAATGTTCCATTAAAAAGATGCATCTATAAATTACTAGTTCCTAGATGATCCTTCTGAATCATCTTGAGTCTCATCCATCCAATTTAGGATTACCAATTAAAACCAAATACTCATTCGTCATAGTTTCCTTATTACCAAAATTGTACATCCCCTTGAATAATGGGATTCAACTAATGCCATTTTGGACTATATTGAAATCGATCAACCTACCATGTCCCAACAAACTAACTCCACCTCTAACTAACAATATAATCTTTATACACGATTAGTTACGATTTTTTAATGCTATAAATTGGTCTTATTGGATAGTTCATGTACTCTATAGTTGTTCGTTAAAATCCAACGGCCTAACCTAGCCATAGGGAGAATATGTCCTCAAAATAAGATCAAGGATCTATGTTTATATTTTTCCAAAAATATTATGTTTATCATCTGATTATTATAAATATAATAATTACATGCATACATAAAAAAGGGCACAATAAGTACACTATAGTCTAGAATAAAGACATTAACAAGTATATATGATATATCAAAATATAAATATAAATATTCAAATAAACATGTCATAATTGACAACATATATAAATAAAATGAACACTTTTCATCAAATGCATGACCATAATTGAAAATAAATACACTATCATTTGAAATAACTCACATATCATCCTCCCATATGCACAACCTATAGGAATTTCAAACTGAACCACATTTCTATATCTAGAAAATAAGTATTTCCCAATTGAAAATAGATTTATTTAACCAAATACATCAAAAATCATATTATGTATATGGTTACGGAAAATTATAATAACATATTAGGTATCCCAAACTACTGTATGATAAAATGTTTTGTTGTGATCAGTTTTATGTGAATGAAATACATACATAAAGAGTACATTCATGTTTACGAAACTCAGTTTCCTAGAAACAAGACAAAAAATCACATAGGTTTGGTCATCGAATGCTAACAAGACAACTAAAACACCTAAAAAAACTAATTCAACAATATTGGGGAATGTTGGGATTGCCTCATTCCATAATCTAACACATACTCAATGAAACAAGATAGGGTTATAATCAAGATGATCACAAGCCTACACCCAGATACTCATGGTGGGGAATCGTACAAAACCTTGAACCACTACCCCAATAAATTATTCCATGTCATATGTCCATAATCATTGACCCATATTTTACCACTCAAGTAAATTCCATCATCTAGGAATTCAATTAACTATGAACCATACCCATTTAGGTCATCAAACCAATCTTAACAAGGAAAATTTAAATTCATGGACACTAATTGGTCCTTTTAGGCTTTGGAGAGGCCAATCAATCACATCATTCCATCACCAAAAACACTAGGTAGGTCCATATTTGACAGAAACCCATCCCAAAAAACTCTCTTTTGGTCCATAAACCACACTAATAAATTCTTAATGCCAATAGGGTTGAGCATCAGTCACATGCATACATTCATTAAATTGGTAATTTATCATATCCCACCAGTCACTAACTCACCACTAGAGAACTAGTACCATATGAACTAGATTTGTGACTCAAACACATTTGAAACAGATCTCAATCCTCCAAGTGTTATTAAACATCCCTCTAGACCACCCACCACTTTAATTCCATATGATAATTTCTATAATGATAACAATACAACATTATTTACTAATCTTGAAAAATAATTTATCACAGAAATACCCAAATAAAAAATGAATCATAATTAATTAACATAAATAATCCATAATTAGTCAAAAAAAAGAAATCATAATGATATAAAAAGATATAAAATGTTGGTCATCGCACTCATTTTATCAAATAGACCATAACAAATAAAATATCCCTTTTTCAATCGATTTTGAAAATAGTTTCACACCGAATGTTACTAACACTAATCCCTTAGAAAAAATAATGGAATGTTCCAAATCCCTTTCTTAATTTTTATTTATAAATTTTTTTTCAAATAATATAATTTTCAGATATTCAATTTTATCCAAAACCTATATTTAAAATACATTTTAAAATATCCCAATTACTTTTCCAAAACCTTAAGACACCTCCAAATAATCTATAAAGAGGGAAAATAGTGACCTTTTCAGAAGGCACTACTAAATGACTATTTAGAATGATATATATTCCATGTTTAGAGTTATTTCAATGAAATATCATACCATCCTTGTGGGGATACCTATTAAAAACCATAAACATGACAAAAATAATACAATGTGGAAAAAAACATAAAACAACAAATTAATTAAAAAAACAAGTAATTCCAATGACCCAAAATCAATCAAAAATATAAAAAATCATCCAAAAACATTTCTGAATTATATCAATTTCATGTGAAATTTTATCATCCATAAAATATATATATAAATTAAACAAAAAATTGAAACCTAAAACAAAAAATTTCTTACCTGATGCCAATATCAACCATGAATTCCAATTATGTTGAAATCATGAGAAAAAAGGTTTGATCCACTCCATGTGCACCCCTAAACCATCAAAACACAAAATAAAAAACTCATTAACCAAACTAGTTGATAAATATTCCTATGTAAACTCGCTGAAGAACATAGTATACAAAAAAGTATGAAATGCATCTTGAGTACAACATCTCGAGATGTCCTCTACGATCCACACAATAATGAAGTATTAACTGTGATGATATTTCCATTCTCTAGTAAAATTACTCAACTTAGAACCATAGATAAAGACAGATATCAATGGTGGATTTGGGGAAAGATCCACGATGAACATGGAGGAGTAATTACATTGATAAAATGTGATGAAATTGAAATCCCATGATAGTTTGTAAACAAAATTGTGAATTAAACTAATCTTTTGATATTAGTTACATGACACAACACTAAAAATAGTTATTCACTATGTAAAAAATTTACATTAACAATAATCTAACTTGTTATATGTAATACACAATTCCATAATGGTGTATTTACTTAGAACAACATGATTTTCTTACATTACAAGAAATATTGACCGTCCTTGATGGCTTGTGTAATACGCAAGAACGAGTTCTATATAATTATAATATATTATTATAAATATTATTATGATTTATAAACAATCCATTGTTTTTATTTTTATGAATAATATTAACTAAAAAATTAAAATATATTGGGTAAAAAAATATATGATGAATTCGTAGGTAACCAATCAATTAATTTGATATGTAACAACCCAAACTGTCATTAATGGAAATCTCTCTTGATATAATGAAATCTCTCTTTATGTAAAATGTTTATATAAAATGTCAACTTCTTTGGTTTTATGTTAATAATTAGGAGCATTTTTAATATAGTCGTTGAACATCAATCACCTGATTTGTAAACATTTAGGGCTTTAACAAATCCAATTTACTCAAACATAGGAAGCGATGGCCTCATCCAGTAGATGTTCCCCATACGAAGCCCATTTTTCAGAGCTCGGAATGGAGGTGGCATCATTGGGATTCGATCGTGACCAAGACCAAGATGAGCTTGAATATGTTAAGCTCGATTGGGACTGCCTACAAGAGAAATGGATGTTGATAGAGATTACCACCGGAGCAATGTTATCTGAGCCTCCCCAAGAGTTTGTCCCCATCACACACCGTACCCTTCGGTCTTATGCGGGTATTTTAAAAGGTTATGTAATAAGACCCCAGTACTATGGTTATGTACATTATTTTTTTATATAATATTGAATATACTTTCATTTTATACCTGTTACTGTGTAAATAGTTTTTAGAGCACAAATAGTATTTTTAGTTGATATTCAACTAAGAAACCAATTTTGATGAATTAATGTATTTTTGAAATAAATAATACTTCAATAAATCATTATTATTATTATTAAATTAATTTTTTAATATATAAAAAGGATCGTATAATTTTAGAAATTCAATTGTAATTTTCATTACGGTTTGAAATCCATTTTTTGTCAAAACCCGTGAATTTTCGATAAATGTCAGTTTTTATTTTAAAAGGGAAAATTAACATATTTAGAAAATTATTTAGTTAAAATAAATATTATTTCTGGAATCAGGATTTCAGAATTATCCAACTGTGATTTTTTCATAATTTTCTGAGACAGTCAAATTTTTGGGTAAAAATTAAATTCCATTTTAAATATATAATTTGTTTTATGACATCATAATGACCCAATAGTGATGTAATAAAATACTATAAGCATTATATTCTGCAAAAATATGTTTTAAAATTAAAATAATGTGATTTGGGGTTTTTTTGACTTATTTTACAAAGCATTAATGGACCCTTCAAGACTTGTTAAACATCTTGTCCTTTTAAATTGTTTTCCTTGAGAGTGTGACTCAACTCCATATAAGAAAACCCATTATTTTAATAAGTTCGGACTTTGGCCTTATAAATTTTTTTTTTCCACTTCCCTTTTCCAAAATCCATGGGCTGGTTTGTGGTTTGGATTAGTTTAATGTGAGATGTCCCAAACCATAATAATAATGAATTCCCTCACATTTCATATTTAAACCCTCCCAAACTGCCACATCCTCCTCCCTCAAAGCCTTTGGAGTTCGTCTAAACTCTGCCCTAGACTCTCTATAATCCTCCCAAGGTGCCCCAATATCCCATCAAGCCTCTCTGAATCCTCTTAGAAGCCTTTAAAAGCACGCATCCAAGCAAGGGTTTTTCATCCTTTATCATTTTGTCCAATATTCATTAAAATTATCTGCCCTTTTAGTTTCAATCATAAATGTTGGGGTATGGTTTCTCACCTCCCCCATACGTCCCTCTTTATTTCTGAATTATGGGAGACCCATTTATCTCTCATTAAATTCCTCCCTTGTACATCCGTAACTATGCCGAAATTTCGAATGGAATTTCTCTCTCCTCTTTTACATGCAAGCAATTATATTGTATCATGACTCTAAATTTCCATAAAATTTTTGGGACATGTATCTATATGACCCCCTTACTATCCATTTCATGTAAATATGATGATACACCTGTTTCTCTCACATCAACCATTTTTTTGATTTCTTATGTCACGATGTTATGCTGCCGAAATTGCACCGTTTTTCAACACAAAGTCATTGTGTAGTGAATACCACGTACATTTCTCTATCAAGGGGATTCTCCTTTATATAAATTTACTTATAGTTTAGTGATTTTCATGTATGTATTCCACATTAATTTATCATGGAATAAATTGTGATGTTTTATATATCCAGGTTATATGATTCATGTGGCAGACGTATGCATGAAATGAAATGTTTAAGATAGGTGCACCATTATAGTGCTCCAATGCATTGGGTAAAGTATAATATCATGATAAATCATGTGTAATTTATGTTTGCTAATGATAATTCATCTGCAATGAGGTTTTACTCGTGCTTCATGTGCAATTAGGATTTACTAATGCTCCATCTACAATGAGCCTCGTCTCAGGCAAATTCCATGTTAATTGTTGTTTCCACACTTCCATGTTATGATTATCATGATTTATCATGACATTATGTTTATGCTTATATTGTGATATAATTATATGACTATTTTTTAAAATGTATTGTATTCCTCATGTTACTCCATTTTTATTCCCTTGGCATTATATCTCACCATTTTCTTATGCATGTCCTCAGGTTATCCCATGCAATGCTAAGTATGAGGGAATGTAGTGGTCATGTAAAAGATGTTTTCAAAAAAGATGTTGTTTTTAATGTTTTAAGTTTTTATGTAATGATCATAATCCCCAAATAAACTATACCTCTTGATATTATATGTTTTATCACATGATTATTATGTAATAAATTATGTTTAATTGTGTAATATAAAGCAGGGTTGTCATAGTTGGTATGAAAGGGAGGTTTAGTTATTTTTGGGATTAGGATTAGAAACCCCTAATGAATTCTTATAGACAAGACTATGTATTATAAAAACATCTCTAAATTTTGGTGAGTATTGAGTAAGTGGTTTATCAACAAAATAAATCATTGTCTGGATATGAGCAGGTAGAGGCAGCTCTAACACTGATGTATCCTAGGGGTAAAACCCGAAAACACCGCTTTGAGTTAGACTCGAACGGGAACTGCTGCACGAGAATGGGCCCTGCTGCACTCTTGGATACGAAACTCCTGAGGGATATGCTTTGGTAAATTCACAAGTATATTAAGAACCAATATTTAAGGGAATTAAGAACATTCCTCTAAGAATATATGTTATAATGTAGATCATAGATAACATATATTGAAGCATATAGATTCAAAAGATAAATAAATAAATGTTATTTATAAGTCATCAGCTATTTTCGTTAGATTACCCTTTATGTGTTACCCCTAAATCTCCTTTTATTCCAGCCATTGACTGGTAATTAGAGGACTTGGGCTAACAATTGATGTGATGATCAATGTGACGATTTTTCGAATGAGATGTCCAATCTGATGGGAGCGGGGATACCAAATATTGTCATGATTCTATCACATCTAACTCAAGATTTGAATAGAAACAAGGGTCAAGATGAATGTTCAACCCCCCCCCCCCCCCACCTATGAAAGAACAAGTTTCTTTCGAGATCTTCATGAGACAAAGACCTCCTACTTTTAATGGATCACCTTATCCCTCAATCACTGATCAATGGTGGGTGTTAATCAAAAATATCAAGCCTGAGGAGGAGATCGAGGCATTGGAATGGAAGGATCTCATAAAGATGTATTTCAATAAATATTTTCTACACACCATGCAGCTTAAGACAAAAAGGGACTTCCTTCCCCTCCAGAAAATAGATGATGAATCTATTGGAGCGTATGAGGAAACTTCACAAGGAATGCACTATACGCTTCCAGCATTGTCATTACCCATGAATGAAAGGTTTACCACTTGTTTGGTGGGTTAAAACCTAGCATGCTGAAAGTGCTGCAAATCTGTGACTTCGACAGCTATGAGGAAATTGTCTGATGTAACCTCAAGGTCGAAATGGAGACGAGATAATCTTAGGGGTATCATTGGGATAATAATCATAAGGTGGACTTCGATGTTGGTGGTCCGATGGATAAATCTAATAGTTCTATGAAGATCCATCACCCCACTTTCCAATGGAGCAGAAAGAGGCACACCAGAAATTCCCTGAAGGGGAAGAGGAAATGATTTTTGGTGTGGAAGAGAAGGCCACCTAGCTATTAACTGTCGGCAAGAAAGACCAGCTGATGCTATAGAGGAGAGGAATGCTCTGTTCGAACCACAACACGTGGTTCAATTTTTTTAAACTACAAAGAAGTAGGGAATCTTTCAATTCAACGCCCTAATCCTAGGGTTTTTAGAGGCAACTAACAGCTTCCAAGGCAACAGGGGCAAGCTTTTTCCATCACAACTTCTGAAGTGAACCCTGAAAATGATGTGGTGAGAGATACACTATTTATTCTTTAAATAATGGTGAACGTACTTTTTTATTTGGGTTCTACGCATTATTTTATATCTCAAATGTTTTGTAGAACAATCCCAGTACCACAACTAATCATGGATGTTAAGATGTCGGTGAGTACGAAAAATGGGGAAATCATTACACCCCTTGAATATAACTCCTCCCATATCATAATATATGGATTAAACATATCGATAAACCTCCTCATACTATCTTTGGTAGAATTTGATGCAATTCTAGGAATGGATTGGCTTTCCTTATATGGAGCCAACATAAATTTACGTGAGAGGGAAATCACTCTCCATATGGAGAATCGACCCCTGATTCTTTACATGTGCAAAGAAGAAGATGAATCTTCATTAGCTCCATCATATCAAGCATTGATATTACTTCCCTATGAGTATGTGTATCTAGATTAGCTGATTGAGTCTAAGGAGGCAACCATCCTAGAAGACATTCTTATTTTGAGGGAATTCGCTAAAGTGTTTCCCGAGGAATATCCTGGTCTTCCTCTTAGAAGAGATGTTGAATTATCAATTGATCTTTTACTTGGGTCATTGCCAATATCCAAGACACCATAGATAATGGCTTTTGTGGAGCTTTAGAGGCTAAAGAAACAACTACAAGAGAATCGGGATAAAGGGTTTATACACCCAAGTGCTTCACCATGGGGTGCACCAGTTCTCTTTATCAAAAATAAGGATGGCTCAATGTGCCATTGCATCGATTATCATGAACTAAAAAAATCACGTTAAAGAAAAATTACTCTCTCCCACAAATTGATGACTTTTTCAATCAGCTAGTTGGAGCACAATACATCTCCAAGGTGGATTTGCGATCGGGATATTATCAATTACGGGTGAAGAATGAAGATATCCCCAAGACTGCTTTTCGTACATGATACGGGAACTATGAATTCACAGTAATGCCTTCCGGACAGACCAAAGCTCCAGAAATATTCATGGAATTGATGAATAAAGTTCTTAGAGATTACCTTAACAAAATTGTGGTATTCTTTATAAATGATATTCTAATATACTCCAAAACCAAGGAGGATCATGAGAGGAATTTATGAACTGTACTAGAGACCTTGCGGAAGGAGAAGTTATATGTAAAGAACATCAAGTGTGAGTACTGGTTGAAGGAGGTCTCATTATTGTGACATATCATCTCAAGAAATGAGATATATTTGGATCCCTCCAAAATAGATGCAATTGATGGAAGACCAAGGCCAACATTGATAACAGATATTTGTAGCTTCTTGGGGCTAGCTGGATATTATCAACGATTTGTGAGAAATTTATCACAATTGTACAACCCTCTTACCTAGCTAACTCGAAAGGGAGTAAAGTTTTCTTGGAGTGATTAATGAGATGAAAGCTTGAAGGAGTTAAAAAGGAGGCTAATCACTACACCCGGGCTCACATTACCCAAAAGTGGAGAACTTTTTATGGTATTCAGTGATTCTTTGAATAAGGGCATGGGATGTGTGTTGATTAAAAATGAAAAAGTAATTGCCTATGATTCAAGGAAATTGGATGTTCATGAACATAACTATCCAACACATTACCTCGAGTTGGCTGCAGTGATCTTTTCTTTGAATATTTGGTGGCATTATCTCTACGAGGAGAAATGTGAGATATATATTCACCTCAAGAGTCTCAAATATATATTCACACAAAAATTGCTTAATATGTGCCAAATAAGATGGATAAATATCATCAAGGATTATGACTGTTCAATCCACTACCATCCCGGTAAGGTAAACTAGGTGGAAAATGCTCTAGGTAGAAAGGATCATGCATCTTTATCAATGATGAGAATTGGAAAGGATCTAATATTCGTAGATTTGAAAAAAATGGACATGGGAATCCTTAAGGGAGGATCATCATCAATCATTTATCAAATTATTTATCAACCATCCCTCTTGGAGGGAATAAAGGATTCTCAAAGAAAATATGTGGAAATTTAGAAAAGGGTGGAAGTAGTTAGAAATGGGAAATCCCCTGATTTCAATGTTGATAAGGAATGAGTTGTAAGATTTGTGATGCGATTAAGTGTACCATCTGATCCTGAGATAAAGAATGAGATATTGAATGATGCACATAGCTCAACCATCTCTATCTTCCCAGGGAGAAGAAAGATGTATCGAGATCTTCAAGAGAATTATTGGTGGGATAATATGAAGAAGGATATTGTTGAATATACATAAATGTGCATGGTGTGTCAGCATGAAAAGGCATAGCGGCAAAAGTCTAAGGGGATGATGTAACCATTGCCCATACCAGAATTAAAATTGAAGAACAACTCTATGGACTTTGTCACTGGACATCCAAATACATCCAAATTAAATAATGCAATCTGGGCTGTTGTGGATCGTCTTATAAAGGATTCACACTTCATTACTATTCGGGAGGATTTCTCATTGGATCAACTAGCATGGATATATATTAGGGAAGTGGTAAGAATTCATGGAGTACCACTATCTATTTTGTCTGATCGAGGTACAAGATTCACCTCTATGTTTTGGAAGAGTCTTAAACATGCTCTGAATACTGAAGTGAACTTCAGTACGTCCAATCATCCTCAAATGGATGGCCAATCAGATCAAACTATACAAACACTTGAGGACATGTTGAGAGCGTTCTCAAGTGACTTTAATGGAGGATGGGATCAACATCTTCCTCTGGTTGATTTATCTTATAATATTGGTTTCCACTTGAATATCCAAATGGTACAATATGAATCCCTTTATAGGAAAAGGTGAAGAGCACCAGTGTGTTGGGATGAGGTCAGTGAGTGTAAGCTGCTTGGACCAGAAATGGTCAATGAAATAGCCGAGAAGGTGAAAACCATTCAACAGCATAAAAAGGCAGCCCAAAGTCGAAAGAAGGTTTATGAAGATAACAATCAATGAGACAATGAGTTTAAATTTGGAGACATGGTATTTCTACACATATGTTCATGGAAAATGGTCCTTAGGTTGGGAAAGAAAAGGAAGTTAAGTAAAAGGTACATCGTCCCCATCGATATTCTTGATCGTGTCGGGGTTGTGGCCTATCGACTAGCACTTCCACCTACCATGGTCAAGGTGCATGATTTATTCAATGTACTTCTCTTAAGGAAGTACATACCGAACCCTTCATATGTACTCTTTTATGAGGTTGTATAGTAAGAGGATGATCTTTCTTATGAGGATCAACCAGTGAATATCTTATATCATAGAGAAATATTTATAAGAAATAAGACAATTCCCCTTGCCAATGTGTTGTGGAGAAACCACAAGTTTGAATAAGCGACATGGTAATCAGAGGAAATGATGAATCAGAGTTACCCACATCTTTTTTGGTGTGGGAAAAGGAAATTTTGAGGGTGAAGTTTCTTAAGGGGGGAAGATTGTAACAACCGAAACTTTCATTAATGGATATCCCTCTTGATCTAATTAAATATCTCTTTATGTAAAATGTTTATATAAAATGTCAACATCTTTGGTTTTATGTTAATAATTGTGACTATTTCTAATATAGAGATTGAATAGTGATCACCTGATTAGTATAAATATAGGCCTTTAACAAATCCAATTTACTCAGACAAAGGAAGTGATGGCCTCATCCAGTAGATGTGCCCCATACGATGCCCATTTGTTAGATCTCGAAATGGAAGTAGTGTCATGGGGTTTCTCTCTTGACAAATCCCAAGCCGAGCATGAATATGTTAATCTCGAGAAGGACTGCCTACAAGGTAAATGGATTTTTATAGAGATTACCACCTTAGCAATGTTATCCGAACCACCCCAAGAGTCTGTCACCATCACACACCTTACTCATCGGTCTTATATGGGTATTTTAAGTGGTTATGTAACAAGAACCTAGTACTATGGTTATGTATATTATTTTTGTATATAATAATGAATATACATTCATTTTATTACCGTTCCCTTGTAAATTGTTTTTAAAGAACAAATAGTATTTTTAGTTAATTTTCAACAAAGAAATCTATTTTTATGAATTAATGGATTTTGGAATTAAATAATATTTTAATAAAATATTATTATTATTATTAAAATAATTTTTTATGAAATTCAAATGATCATAAAATTTAAGGAATGATATTGTAATTTTTATTATGGTTTGAAATCCATTTTTGTCAAAACCCATGAATTTCCGATAAATGTCAGATTTTATTCGAAAAGTGAAAATTAACATTTTTAGAAAATTATTATGATAAAATAAATATAATTTATGGAATCAGGACATCTAAATTATCCAACGGTGAATTTTTCATAATTTTCCGAGACAGTCAAATTATTGGGTAAAAATTAATTACCGTTTAAATATATAATGTCTTTTATGACATCATAATAACCCAATAGTGATGTGATAAAATACGATAAGCCTTATGTTCGGCCAATATATGTTTTACCAATTAAATAATGTGATTTTGGGTTTTTTTGTCGTATTTTACAAAGAATTAATGGACCATTCAAGACATGTTAAACATCTTGCCTTTTAAAATTGTTTTCCTTGGGAGTGTGACTCACCTCAACATAAGCAAACCCATTATTTTATGAAGTTAGGACTTTGGCCTTATAAAATATTTTTTTCCACATCAATTTTCCATAAAACATTGGCAACAACCATGGACTGGTTTGTGGTTTGGATTAGTTTAATGTGAGCTGTCCCAAACCTAAATAGTAAATAATTACCTCACCTTTTGTATATAAACCCACCCAAACTCCTATTTCCTCCTCACTAAAATCCTTTGCAGTTAGAAAAAAATCTTCCCTACTCTCTCTAGAATCCTCCCAAGTTTCCCCAAGTTCTATATAATCCTCTCTCAAGCCTCTGTCATGCCATTGGAAACACACTTCCAAGTAAGGATTTTTCTTCCTTTCTCATTTTTCTCCAATATTCATTAAATTTTTATGCTCTTTTACATTCAATTATAAATATTGGTGTATTATTTCACACCTCCCACTTTCTGATGTTTTTATTTTTGAATGGTGGAAGACCCCTTTCCCTCTCATTAAATGCCTCCAATGTATACCTGTTAGTTTGCCGAAATTCCGATAGAAATTTCTCTCTTCTCTTTTATATTCAAGCAATTCATTTCTATCATGACTCTAAATTCTATTAAAATTGTTTGGACATGTATCAATATGACATAGTTAATTTCCATTTCATGTACATATAAAGATACAAACCTTTCTAAATAATCAATCATTTTTATGAATTCTTACGTCACGCCGTTACGCTGCCGAAATTGCACCGTTTTTCTGAGCCAAAGTCATTGGGTAGTGAATACCATGCCCATTTCCCTATCAAGGTTATTCACCTTTATGCACACATTCTTATTGTATAATGATTTTCATTTATGTATTACACATTCCTTTATCATGGAATAAATGATAATGTTTTATGAATCCATTCTATATGATCCATGTGGCACACTTATGCATGAAATGAAATTTTTAAGAAGGGTGCACCCTTATAGCGCTCCAATGCATTGGTAAAGTATAGTATAATGATATGTGATGTGCAATGGGTTATTAATCATGATAATTCATGTACAATGAGGTTTTAATCGTACTTCATGTGCAATGAGGATTTACTCATGCTCCATGTGCAATGAGCCTTGGTTCATGCTAATTCCATGTTAAGTGTTGTTTCCACATTTCCTTGTTATGATTACCAGGCTTTATCATGCCTTTATGTTTATGCTTCTATTGTGTTCTAATGATTTTCCTATTGTCTAACATGTATTTTATTCCTCATGTTACTCCATGTTTATTCCATTACTGGGCTTTATAGCTCACCCTTTTCTTATGCATGTTCATAGGTTATCCCATGCAATACTAAGTACGAGGAAATGTAGTGGTCATGTAAAAGAATTTTTCAATAAAGATGTTGTTTTTCATGTTTTAAGTTGTTATGTAATGATCCTATTTCCTAAAGACACTATACCTCTTGATCTTATATGTTGTATCAAATGATTTGTATGTAATAAATTATGTTTAATTGTGTAATAAAAAAATAAGGGTTTCCATATGAAAACTGATTGAATTTATTATTATAGTCAAACAGATATTTAAACCAATTAAATTAAATTAATTATAAATTCATAAGTTATATTAATGTAATAAATATGTTATATAATCTATAATATTTTTTTATTCATCCAATATATTCAATAGACATAAAATAATAACAAACCAAATTTTACACATAAAATTTATTTTTTATAAAGGTATTTTTAAAGACATTTAATATTGAACCCATTTTAAATACATTTTTTTGGAACTTTTATAGATTTAATATGTAAAAATAAAAACTATACTTTAAATTGAATCATTGATATTATCTTAGTATTGTTTTTTGGTGTATTTCTGTAAGGTTTCGTCTTTTAATGAATAGTTAAAAATACTAGATTTTAATTCAAAACTACTTTTTCATACAATATATTTATAAGATTCAATTTTATTTTTAATTATTTCAATAGATTATTTATATAATATTTTCACCAATTAATTCAATTTATTTCATTAGAATAAATTTCACCTTGAAATTGGATATATAATCTTACAATACTTTTGGAGGTTTTTATATTAAAAACCCATAGTGTCATCATGTCATTGGGATGAACATTAAATCAACTTCCCCCAACAATGTGATTTGAATTTGGAAAAATTGATTCCATATTTGGAGTAAATATAAAAAATAATGTCAAATATTTTCAACTTTTTTCATCTTTGTTTTTGACCAAAAATATTATTGAATGTGATCAAAATTAATTACCTCGGTTAAGAGAAATATTTGGTTAATGAAGTAACCATCCATTAATATAAGACAATAAACAACCTAGACACATGTCCAAACCCCATTTTCAATACATATTTCTTCCATAAAACTTCCATTATTGTGTTTTTATTGTAATTTCTTTTTTTATATAAAAACATGTTAACTCCTAACTAGCTTCCAAAAATTACAAGTGAATCGATTTGATTCCCTATAAATGGACACCACCTCTACCCATTACTAACTACTCTAAATAATCTTATGTTTAGAAAATATTGGCCCAATCCACTTTCCAAAACTCCCCCATTTGACCTTGGATCCTTCCTTGGGGATGAAATCCTCTCAAGGAAGCCTTTCAAAACATATTAATAGTAGTTACGCTATTAAGAGGTAATGTCTTCTCTTAATATCCTTTCATTTATTTTATTCCACACCCTATCTACATTTTTTAGTCCATTATTGAGTTAAAACATCAGTATCCTTATTATAATAGTAGTTTTTTTAATAAATTATTTGACCTACACTTACACACACCTCCAACTAATGGATATCAAACAATCTATTTCTATGTATGGTGAACTACTACATCACGAAACGATGATTATTCATTTTCCATTTACCACCAATCATGGTGGACATTATGAAGAAAACTATATTTAAATTTGCTTAATATTTTATATATTATTAATTTAATAGCTTTTATAATTTTTTCTACACATGTATTTTTTCGTTACATTTTCTTTAAATACGACAATATCGTTTTAAGATGTGTGGACTCTCTCCCTCTCAATGTTATGTGATCTATTCACACGCCACATTGAACGTATTATGGTTGGGTTTAGTGGAATTAAATGATATATATATATATATAACATTATAATTATCCTATAATTATATAATATACATATAAACCTATATGTCATTTTTATTCATTCATACAAGTTGACAATTAAAATGGAAATTGTGTTCATACAAACGTACAACATACCGTCTCCATGAACAGTGTATTCCATTCCAAACATCCATATTCAATAAATTATTTTTATATTAATATTATAGATAAAAATTTTATTTATATAATTATTTACATTCTGGAATCATGATATATATATGGCCTAGTGATATAACTAATTAAGACACATGCTAAGAAAAATGTGAATATAACAGAAGTGAAATATTAACATAGGAGTTTTAAGAAGTGGATAATATATGGACACAATCAAATCATATATGGTAATAGATTATAGAATATGATTCTGTAATGTATGAATAGTTACATTATATTTATTATACATGTAATTTGTTTGAGTATGTTAAGATACGAGACACAAGGTAATGGGATTTCATCTCAATTTTAATTTCCATGAGATACATGTTATGTCCAGCACTCATTCAATTTGTGTGGTGTTTTTAATTCCCATGATTGTAATATATGTATATTATACATAAAATTTCAAGTATTAATATTCCCATTTTATTATCCTTCTTTCAGGTGGTTTCTATTTCAAGAGATACCAAATCAGTAAAATAGTTTTGTCTCAATTTACCTTCATTGTGACACAAGTTTTGTTATACACCAAAACTATTTATTCAAGAAATATATAATTACATATTATATTGATTAAATGAATCTAACTTCTCTATGATATTTTATGATTCATTTAATTTCATTTTTTTGATTGAAATTATGATCCCATGTTACCATGTTAAAAAAGTTTATTGAGATATCATAATCGTTTTTCATGTTTGGTTATGTTTATGATTTATTTTATGAAATATTATGATCCATCACTCAAGACAATCATGATCTTACATATCTAATAGATATTCATGATATACTCATGTATTGGTAACATTTTTTTGACTCATTTGTACATTTTATAGTTAAGAATGCTTTTTATGAAAGGCTTACATTACCCTCTCCTTGTTCAGAAATAAATATTTTGATGAATTATTATCCATGAACATACTAATAATATTTGATGCAAATTAAAATACAGTTTTTCTATTTTTTCGTCTACAAATATTTTCAAAGGAGTCTTCTTGTGGAATTCTGAATGAGGAAATTTTCTATCCAATTTACCATTCAAAAGGAATGTTCCTTTTACCTTGTTTGAAAAGTATAATGTTATCTGCCATCGTTCCTTTGTGTATTTTATTTTAGGATTAATGGTTAATTTTTAAGAAACTGTTTTAAAATGGGATTCTAGAAAAATGGTTTCAAAAATTTCATCATTATATTTTCAAGAAAAAATATTTTCAAATAAATTTCTGGATTCATTTACATGTTTTCAAGAAAAATGGATTTCAGAACGATTTCAGGATACATTTATTAGATTTCAAAGTATTTTTAATGAAATGGTTTTCAAAACATTTTCAAGGTTTGTTATTAAGATTTCAATAAAATTTCATAGAAACATGTTTTAAAAATTATTTTAATATTATTTTATTAGTTTTTAAAGAAAAATAATTTTAAAATATTTCAAGTATTATTTTTAATTTTTAATGGTATTTTATAAGAAAATTATTTTCAAATGGTTTTCTATATTTAAAATACTTTATCATAGAACAAATGATATTTTTCTCATGAAATGTTTTTGAATGATATTTCAAAATTATTTTCCATCTAATATGACATCAGTTTATGTCACTCATCCCCTTTTATGATATGATATAATGTTTCCATTCATATTCATTTTATTAATGGGTTTCACTTAATTTCATGGCCTTTATGAAACCCATTTATTTTTCATGGGATATATATTTATGAAATCCATATATCTTTCATAGGTTATTCTTTAGAATAAATGTTTATAGAACTTGTTTCTTTTTTCACATGTTATGATATGTTTACATATTGTTTATATCCATTACATTTGAGGGGTTAAGATATGGTTGCTCAAGATTTTGTTATACATGTATGTATGATTTCATTATGAGATGGTTGGGTCCTATATGGCCCTCAAATTAATTTTATAATGATTTATATCTCATGGGATACATAGGGCTAGAATGAGGGTTTACTCAGTTCGTCAATATAGGGATAAAAAGAGGATTCACTCGATTCAGTAAAAAATGGATAAAACGGGGGTTCACCTGGTTCAGTAAAGGACTTTTCCACCTAATATGTTCTTAGTCGTGATGCCTTGGAAACTATGGAAATCATATTATATGACAATGTGTTTTCCACAATTCTATGTCTTATTCCTATTTTATTCTTTCAGGGATTATTCTCATTATTTCATTATGATTATTTTCTAATGAACTACCAATCATTGTGACATGATTTCTGTTATGATGTTCAATTTGAAGGGTATGATCTTCTGTCATCATTATCATATTATCATACCATTATGCTCGTGTTTATTCTTACATGCCTTCCATGATTACCCTTACTGAGCATATGAGCTCATCTAATTTATGTTTACCTTTCCCCCAATATATGATGATATATACTGTGGTTGGTATGTCTAAGAAGGGATCTTGTAAAGAAGAACCTACTAAGAGATGATATAGCTCAAATATATACTAGTGTTATGATTCCATGATTCCAAAGGCACTATTCAAATCACGGTATTTGGGAATCTATGTATAATTTTTATGTATTAGAAAAATGTTATATTATGTAATGTCTTGGAATATCGATGTAATATTTTTAAATTTTTAGATCTATTTCGAGACCACACGCTCTTACGGAACTGGATTCAGAGGCCTGGTGCGCCCAACATAGAATTTGGAACTTTTTAAAGTTTTCAAAAGTTAACATGTGAGTGGGTTTTTGAATATTTGAACCGGTACTTGGATCAAAAATATGGGGGGCCCATTGAACACATAATGCTAGGACCCACATAGAATTGACATAATAGAAACCAGAAAGGGTCGGATAGCAATGTTAATTTTCAGACATTCGGAACAGAACAAAATAACATGGAAAAATTAATTTTACATTCTTTCACACCATTGAGTGGTGGACGGTGGCACTTTGGTGCGGCGACGAGGTGATGAAGAATTGTAATAAATGAGGACCATTAAAAACTTATTGTGAAATCATAACTAATATGTTGTTTCATAAATGAAACAGTGTAATGGAAATGCTACGATGTGTTCCCTATTTAATTATATAACTTGTTGGAGAGTTAGGAATTAAACTTCGGGAAATTATATGACAAATCTCCAACATGTTTCCTATCCATCAAAGAATAACTAAATCCAGAGGAATGTCCTCACCATCAACGTACCTCAAAGAATGAAGCTATGAAGTGACGAATGACACCGTTCTCTTCGACCCTCGAGGACAGAACCCCATGAAAATGAACATCAAACGAGGTAGGGGTTTAATTTTGTTAATGTTTCCCCATTATAATTTTGAAATGACGAACATCGATCAACCCACGATTATGTTGATACATGAATTGTGTGTTCATGTGAGAGGTTGTATCAATTTTTGATTTCTATTTTGGAATAATCATTTGTTTAAAAAAAATAATTATATCCCTCCTCGGTTTTAAACTTCTAACATAGAGGTCATGGTCCGACACGAACAAGGCCTGAAACCCTCCACCTTGTGCGTTCTTCATGGAAAATTTCTCTAATTATGGAAAGGAAATATCAAGGTAGTCTCATGAATGGTGGAAACCCTATGGACCTATAGGCATATACAGTTTTAGAAATGGACCACCTGGGAAATTCTACTGACCCGTAGATGGAAGCATCTGTGCACCCCTCAGGGAGCCGCGGTTCCAACCGGTTCCATGTAGAGGTTCGGCCCATGTACAGGATGCTCAGGAATGCTGGAGGAACAATATAGAAGAATTCATGAAGAAATCATGACAAGACAGATTGGCTGGCGGTGTCGCTGCTTGGCTGCGGTCGCTTCACCACAGTAGGGAAATGACCCTGTGACAAACCAGGGATCGTGTTGGGGAGCCAAACGTAACATCCAGCCACATCCCTTCCAATCCGATGGCCGGTCTTCCTCCAGTGGACTGGGTGGACCCATGGTTCAACTAGGTCTAGTTTGGGTCAGGTCAGAAGACCATGTCCGGTCCGGGTCATCATAACTGGTTTGGGTCGGGTCGGACCTGACCCGGACCCAACCTTCCCCTTTTTGGAAAAATCTACATAACATATAGACCGACCATCCAAATGATGCACCATCTACAACGTTGGGACCCATCTGATGGGGTGTTCCTTTTTAGATACTTCATGTGGGTTTTGGTAGAGGTTGTCTTATAGTAGGGTTGGATTGGACTCAAATCCAACTAGACCCTTAAAAAATGATAATATCTTATAGATCAGGAAGCCGTTCGACACATTGTCTGTTGTGTTGGTACCCTTACAATGATACAATGTAATTGATTACTCTATATGGGGCATTGTGGTAGTTGAGGTACAACTAATGACTTGAGGAGTAGATCCTCCCAGAATCATGCGTGCTAAGTGTGGGAATCCAGTGGATGACTCTAACATGAAGAATGGAGAGTGACCCTTCATGGATCAGCTTAAGAGTGAAACTTTTTGGATAAACCTATGATAGACCCTTCATGGATCAGTTTAAAATAGTTCCTTCATGAATCATTATGAGAAAAACCCTTCATGGATCACAACAGTGGGGCCCTTCATGGATCAGTCGTAGAGAGACCCCTCGTGAATCAGCAACAGAGCGACCCATAGTGGATCAGTAGTAGAGAGACCCTTCATGTATCAATATTAGACCCTCTTAACAATTTAATATGATCTATCTTTACAACTAATAATCTTTATATTTTCACATAAGTCTTACGTGATGTGAGTTGTGTCTTTTTATTTTGTGTTATACTTTGAGATCTTGATCTGGGGTATTCTTCTATTGTGGATTTTTGTGAGACCTGAGTTGGTCCCAGGGTTCCTACAGAGTATTTTTGTACTCATCCCTATACAATTTTCACCCACTCCTATTGTGTCTTGTGCAGATGATAGACATCTTTCACAAGGTGTTTGGGGAGCCAGGGCTAGACGGTGATCAGTGGTTGATCAATATACACGGTGTGTTATAGAGACATCTAACAGTGATTTGTGTCATCCTTTTAGGTAGGGTCCTTCTCGGACATCCTACATATCTCATACATATTTTTCTACACTTTCCTCTGAGTTGGGCTCATATTCTGGCCCCATTATGTTATGTTTAAACCTTTTACTCTTAGTGCTGGTACATTGTGGTGGATTTTTTACTTTCTTCATGGTATTCATTGTGCAGTATTCCCTCTCTCTGTGTGTATTGGTTTAAAGGAAATGCCTTCCATTTTTGTGATATTCCTTTTTGGTTCTAGTCACTTACCCCTGGCATATGAAAGGCAGGCTTTTGGGTAGTCAGGTCTCTGGCCCTTGGGGAAAGCTCATGAAAAAATTGTATCAAAGGTGTTTGGTTCTACCAAAATAACAAAGAGTATATTTTGTATGGTGGAAATCGTGTTAAGTGTATTGAGTTTAGAATTCAGTCCTAGGAGTCCATTATTGGTGTAACGATCAACGTATCCATACACTATGACCCTAAATTCTGTTTTCTGACTCGGTACTTGAAAACATTGGTGGCATGTGTTTTGGAAATGTTTTTATCTTGATCTCTTTTGAGTTACATCACCATGTATAAATTATTGTTCATGGTGTATCTATTTTACTATAGGATGCCTCCATGAAGATAGCCCTTAAGGATTCTTGTTAGTGATCATCACAATAGCCAACCGAGCTATGAGGAGTCGGTGTAGGGACCACGTACAGTGATATCACCTTCAGGTGGTGTACCAGCAACACCACCACCCATAGAGTAGAAGTTGCTACCATCCTCACCAGCAGACAATGCAATCTGACTGAGCGCACTACATGAGTTCCAGAGATAGTGGCCATTGAGTGTTCAAGGAAAATATATCCATGGGAAACTAAGGATTGGTTGGAGGTAGTTACATGAGTTTTTCACATTATAGAGACACATAAATACCAGATGTTGGTCCTAGCCACTAGACTTTTTCAGGGAACGATCGGGAGATGGTGGAGCATGAGACTCCAGAAACATGAGAAGGCGACCCTGGCCTGGATGGACTTTGAGAGCCTATTCATAGACAGTTTTTTACTGGTGAAATTATACTTGGTGTGAATTCATGAGAAACTCCACATACAGTAGGGAAGCCTGATTGCGGCCCAGTACACAGTGATGTTTAGTAACCTCTCCCATTACTCCACTAACCCGGTACAAGTCCCTTTATTTTGGGACTGGAACATTGAGAAGGGACTCTAATGAGAGATCTAGGCATTGATGATTTCACTCAACATCTCAAAGCAGGATGGAGTGCTAGAGCGAGATGTATTGGTGGAGAGATTCCTTGTCGTGTAGGCACATATGGTGAATTCCACCACCGAATGACATGTGGTTGGGTTATCTATAGAGTAACTTAGGAAGATGACATAGAGGCAAAAACAGTCTAAACCTTCTAAATGATGACCCTATGATACAGGGTCGGAGGTGCGAAGATCACAAGGCATGGGAGGTCAGCAAATGACTAGAGTTTGTTACTCTGAAAGCGTGTAGGGACACATTGATTGGGTCCAACCGAACCAATGAATAGATGATTAGAAGACGATTGATGGACCACCTAGGTAGAGGAAGAGGTTCTAGAGAGTAGGTCTTTAGGGGCAACAGATGTGAAAGGGGAGTTGGTTGAGCGGCAGGAGATAGACGATGGTTTGAGGTACTACCTCCACCACCACTATGGGGTCCACCACATGATTATTGAGCCAGTAGATTGGGGGGATATCAGCTTTAGGTAGTAGAGTCCTGGGACTGTGGTTTTCCAGAGATGATTAGAAATATTATCTATGACTTCTCCACCTTATCTACAGTTCTTATAGACATGGGTGTCAATCACTACTTCTTTGAGACAGTCCTTGTTCGAGGCTCAAAGATTCAAAGGGAGTCATTGGCTCTATCCTTAGGAATAAAGACTCCAACATTTGGGGAGTCTATGATTACACACCAGTTCCAGATTTTTGAACATACTCTAGAAGGTGAGTGCTTCTTTTGAAATATCCTAGTAGAAATGTCGATGCATTATGATGTCCCCTTGGGAATGGATTGGTTATATATAGTCCATGCTCAGTTAAACTATTTTATCCACAAATTATGTTCTGTTATCTACGATGGGATGCAATTTTTTTCATCTATGATAATGGAACCTTTATCGCAAAGGATGGAATTTCTTGGAGGAGGGTTCAACCAATCACTAAACTTTCAGATAGCCTCACCATTGATGTTGTGGACAAGAGGTGTATGAGGTTTCCTATAGTGGTGGATGAATATGAGGATGTCTTCAGTAAGGATGTTCAAGGTTTACCACTTCATAGGGAGGAAGACCTCTACAATGATATGTTCCCTGGGATTAAACTGATATCAACATCGACAAATCGGATGGCTCTCATGGAGCTTCATGAGTAGAGGGTATAGCTGGAGGACTAGCAGAGGAAGGGTTCATAAGACCCAGTGTTTGTCGATGGTCCACCTGAACGTTGTTTTCCAAGATGGTATATGGGAGCGTGAAACTATTCATGGACTTTTGGAACCTGAACGAGGTGAGAATGTATAACATATATCCACTACAGAGGATTGATGACCTCTTCGATCGGCTAAAGGGAGCATGCTGGTTCTCAAAGATCAACCTCAGATCATGTTATCCTCCGCTTTGGGTATGGGATGAGGACATACCAAATACAACCTTTAGATGTCGGTACACCCACAATGTGTTTTTGGATATTCCTTTCAATGTGACCAATGCCCCAATGGTGTTCATGGGATTCATGAATAGGATATTAAATCCTTACCTAAAGCGTTTCATGGTAGTTTTCATTGATGAAATCTTGGGGTACGTGGTGTCATAGGAGGAGCTTATTGCAAACCTTTGTGTAGTTCTTGATACACTTTAAGAGGACATACATTATGGTAAGATCTCGAAGTGCCAGTTTTGGATTCGGGGGTTCCACATTCTAGGACATGTCATCTCAGAGGATGGAGTTGCAATGGATCTATGGAAGAAAGAAGTAGTTCTTTATTTGGAGCCACCCCGAAGTGTGACTGAGGTGCAGTGTTTCTAGGGGTTGGCTGAATACTACTAAAGGTTCATTCCCATCATCAAAAAAGTAGTATTACCTATTAAAGATTAAAATATTAATGTAAACCCATTCGTATGGACATAGAAATGACATCAAAGCTTCTAGTAGCTGAGGGAGAGCCTGACCAGTGCTCCCATGATGAGGTTTCTAGCAGATGCCATCAACAACATGGTATACAATGATGCTTCTGGGACCGGATTGGGTTGTTTCTTGATGCAAGAACGAGCGGTGATCACCTATTGCTCACGAAAGTTGACGAAGCATGAGAAGAACTATATGACCCAGGACGTGGAGTTAGCAGTAGTAGTTTTTTTCCTTGAAGAGGTTGTGACAATACTTGATGGTTAAATAGTTTAGCATCTACTCTGACCACAAGAGTCTCAGGTATATATTCTTCTAGAGGGACCAGAATTTGAGAGAACGAAGTTGAATGGAGTTCCTCTAGGCCTATGAATATGAGATATTCTATACTACTAGTAAGGGGAACATGGTGGTTGATACACTCTGTTGGAGGTTTGGATTGTAGCTGTTGAGTGAGGCGATAGAGTAACTAGCCGCAATGCAGATATCCTTCATGTATGCTGATGGAACCGCTTATCTCTATTCTATGATTGTCACACCCCCACTCCATCAGTGTGTTAGGGAGGCACAACTTGTGGATGTTGAATGCGAGGCTCGATGATCTCATATATCCTTATTACATCCTTCATATTGATTTTCGATAGGTGGGGAGAACATCATCCTTTTCGAGGGATTCACTACAGTACTAATGATGTTATGATAAGAGGTGTTTTGGGTGTTCTGTACATCCCCTTTGGCAGTATATCTGGGTGTGCCATTATTGAACAGGAAACTCCAACATTAGTACTACTGGCCAGAGATGAAGAAAGTAGAGGTAGTGTTCATTTCATAATGCCTCACATGTCATCAAGTGAAGGCCAAGAATTAGGTACTAGAAAGCTTGATACAACCACATGAGGTACCTAATTGAATGTAGGATGGTATCTCCATGGATATCATGATGGGGTTATCACACATGACCTGGGGCCACGATTCTATGTAGTTGATCATTGACCCACTCACCACATCAGCTCACTTCCTATCCATCTGGAAGTAGGGATCCATAGAGGGTTAGGGATTCCTCAACATCATGGAAATAATGAGGCCTCAGAAAGTGCCTTCGATGATCGTCAAAAACGTGATGTACACTTTACATCCCAGTTGTGGAAGGTGTTGCATGAGGCAGTCGGGACACATTTTTGGTTGAGAATAGCTTTTCACCCATGGATAGATGGTCAAACGGAGTTGAAAATATTGGTAATTAAGGAAATATTTAATACTTTTGTCCCTTATTTTTCTCAAAGTTGGGAGGATCACCTACCACTGGCGATGTTTGTGTCCAACAATCTCTATCACTCCACCATTGGCATGGAACCATTTGAGGCCTTGTACATGCATCCATGTAGATCACCTCTATGCTAGAAATTCCCAGGGGAGTCAGCACTCATGGATCCATATTTTTTACGAGATACCATTGAGAAGGTTCAAATCTTCCAAGAGATGATGAGGAGTGCATAGAGTAGACAGAAGTCTTATGTTGACAAGAGACGAAAGCCCATGGAGTTTGATGAGGTAGACCATGTTCTCCTTCAGGTCTCATATCAACAAGGATTGCAGAGAGTTGGAAGGGGCATAAATCTATCTCCGAGGTTCATCTAACCTTTCAGATCCTCATTAGAGATGGATAGGTGGAATACTAAATATATCATTCCCTAATGATGTTCTAGGTTCATGAAGTTTTTCACATGTTGCAGTAAAAGAGTTATGTGAATGATCCATCACACGTCATCAACTAGGGTGAGATGGAAATTGAATATGGGGAGATGATTTGGGAGTTCCAGGTAGAGATAGATGATCAAAAGGAGAGGGTACTCTATGGATGGTTGATTCATCTAATACATGTTCGGTTGAATCATGTGAATTTTCAAGAGGGAACATGAGAGCGGGAAGCTCAGATTCATGGCATGTACCCCTATTTCTTTGATTAGACCTTGTTTTCGAGTTTAGGGAAATAAAGCCTAAGGTGGGGAGAATTTAATGTCCTATAATTCCCATGTAATTTTTTAAATTATATGGATTTATTTCATGACCACGAGATCTCACGAAACATGATTCTAATTCTGGGTGAGTCCAGATCAGAATTTAAAAAAAAATCGTTTTCTTATGTAAACGTGCAAGCTGGTTTCTCTAACTTTTTAACTTTTGTTCATATAGAAAATATAAGGGCACTTTTTAACTCGGAACACAAATATTCACTAAGGAATGACATAACAATGATAGGAATGGGTCGGATGGAAAGGATAATTTTTTTAAATTCCCAAAATAATAAACTAATTTTAACAAATTTATTTTATTTTCTTTCGCACCATTGAGTAGAGTACAGTGGTGCTGCGATGCGGCGATGAGGCGACGAGAAGGCACATTAAATGAGGATAATTATAATAAAATTTCACAATTGTAACCACTACACTATTTCATAAATTAAATAGAGTAACCATGTATCATTGTAGCATAATAGAAACATTGGGACATCTTCTCTTTTTAAATAGCTAACGTGTTGGAGAGTTGGAAATTAAAACATGGGAAATTCTTTGATGAACCTCCAACGAGTTTCCTCTCCAACAATGAATGAAAAATTCCATAAGAATGTAATCGATATTGATGTAAATTTAAGAAGGATTATAGGATGCGATGAATAGAATTTATCTCTTAAACCCATGAGTACAGAATGATACAGTAAGAAACATCAAAAGAGGTATGGGGTTTTACTATGTTAAGGTTTCCGCATTCTAATTTATAAATGATGAATGTGGATCCACCTATGAACATGCTGATCCGTGATTCATGTGTTATTGTGTATTTGGGAGGAGGGTTGTTTCATTTGGTATATATATTCAAGATAATGCTTTTTTTGATCGAATATCATCCAATGCCTACATGATTTTAAACATATAACATGGAGGGCACAGGCTGACATGAACAGGGACTGAGCCCCTCTTACTTAAGAATTATCCATTGAAAAATTCAATAAATGGTGACAAGGCCATATCATGTTATTCTTCAGGAAGGTGGAAGCCCAACAGTTTTGTAGGTACAGGCTGTTAAAAAAAAACGGACCACCAAAGTAACTCGGGTGGACCAATGAAGGAACTGCTAGTGCGCAGGCACCGGCGGTAGCGACTTTAGGCATAGGGAGATGGTGTGCCCATTATAGAGTCGTGGAGGCATGGATACATGGTTATAACCAGATATGCGTGGAGGGGTGGCCTGCATCCTGGTGGCTCAGGTGAGCTGGCGGCACACGGTTGATGAAATCATGACGAAATCCCGTTCGGCCAAAGTCCCATGTCCGTGGCAGAGAAATGGCCATGCAGTTTACCATTGGGAGAGATGGGGAGCTAGACATGGCTTCCAGGGGAGTCCCACCCAGGCCAATGGCTGGTCATCCAGAGGTGTACAAGCGGACCTTCCCCTACGGGTCAGACCCATGGCCTAATGAGCCCGTGATATTGGCCGGGTTCAGGTCTGGTGGGCAGACCAGAGCTTGGTTTGGTCAGCCCGGCCGGGTGGGATGGGACCCAGACCCAGCCATCCCCCATTTTAAAAAATGTAAATAACCTATAGGCCGGGTGTTCCATTGATAAAAAATTTTCATTGTTTTGACCCATGTGACAAGGAAGTCCATCTAAGATACTCTACGTGAGTTTTGGCAAATGATGTCATACGTCCGGGTAGGATCAGACTCAAATCCAACCTGGTCCTTTTTAAAAAAATGCACATATCATACAGACTGGGTATTTTTTTGAGACATCGTCTATTGCATTGTCACCCTTACAACGAGGTGATCCATTAGGTTACTCAATGTGGGACTTTATGGCCGTTGATATATTCCTGATGGATTAAGGAGAAGGTCCTACCCAAATCTAGCGTGATAATTGTGGGATTCCAATGGATGGATGTGACGTGAAGAATGAATAGATACCATTCATGGATCACCATATGAGTGACCCTTAGAATATCAAAATTAGAGATATCCATCATGGATCAGCATAAGAGAAACCCATTCCTGGACCATCATGATAGTGACCCTTAGTGGATCCGTAGTAATGCAACCTGTCGTGGATCAGTTGTAGAGAGACCTATCATGGATCAACAGGAGAGTTACTCTTCATGGATTAGTAGTAGAGTGAATATTTTTGGATCAGCAGCAAATACTCTTAATAGAATAAGATGATCAATCCTTAGGATGAATCTCATTTATTTATGTACTTATGTTCTACCTAGTGTGAGATGTTCTTTTTCTTTGTGCTTACTTTGATATATTTCATTGTGGTATTCTCCCTTTGAGGATTTTTGTGAGACACAAGTTTTTTAGGGTCCCTATTGTGAAGTGATATACTCACCCCTAAATGGTCATTTCCCTCATATATTGTGTCATTTGTAGATAGCAGACATCTTTGACCGACACTCAAGGAAGCAAGGGCTAGACTATGCTTGGTGGTGGAACGATAGACATGGTGTGCTACAGTGACACCTGACATTGAGTTGTATGTACCCTTTTTGTAGAATCCTTAGAGGACAACCTCTAGAGCATGTACTTTCCTCTTAGTCGGGAATATATTCTAGCCCTTTTACTTTTAGTTTACACCTTTTAGTCTAAGTGGGGGTACTTTGTGGTGGGTCTATTACTTTCATTGTGTAGTATTCCATGTATGTGTGTGTACATGTTTTAAGGAAATGAATTCCCATTTAGGGATACACCTTTCATTTTCTATTAACCATCCCCTGGCCTATGGAAGGTAGGGTTGGGGTAGTCATGGGTCGGGCCCCGGGGGACAATCCATGAAATGTTATGTTAATGTTTGAAAAGTGAGGGGCGTTATAGTTGGTATGAAAGAAAATGTGTAGTTAAACATTGGAAAATATAGGGATAATACCTTATTGAGATCCCTAGGTATATTTATAAGGATATCTCTAGGGATATCTCTAAGAATAATTAATAAGATTAGCTAACGTTTATAAAAATGTCCTCGGATTTTATTAAAGGGTAGAGTGAAAGGTTTCCTAAAAATATATCTCTGTTTGGATACTACAAGTTGATGTAGCTCCGACACAGATGTACATAGGGGTAACAACTCAAAAAATGCCATGAACCAGCTCGACCCTTTTCACAAACCAGCCCGAGTCGACCATGAACCGGTCACCCAAGTCGGTCTACAACATGGCGTAAAGGGCGTTCTTAGTCCACACAGTCTGAAAAATAGTTCAATGAATCGAGATAACCAGTTGGGAACAATTTTCCCCATAAAAGGAAAAATAAATAATCATAAACTGAACCAACAGATAAAAAAATAATATAAACAAAACACACTGGCAATAGAAAATGGAATAAACGAAGTAATGTGACATACCTCAAGTGACCTCGTGGGTCACCATGGAACATAAAGTACACTCACTCCAAGAGTGATCAAAAACTAAAGGAACCTGAAACTAAAAACTTAAGTAGGTGTGAGCACTGAGATGCCCAGTCAAAAATCCAAGATACAACAACATCCTAAGACCTTCCTTTTATACGAAATCCATAACAAGCTAGTTCGAAAATAAGATGTAATAAAATAATTTTTTTCATTATTTTCAAATTCACGTATCAAGTTTGCATTTTCATGTAAAAAATTTCCCTCTGACTACATTTTCAAATAAATTTCCAGGCATGGATTAATGTTTCAAAATGAAAGGAAACCAGTTTAGATTAAAATATGATTTTTTCAAATAAGACATAGATTATGAAACAACTGAAATGAAAAATTACATCATAAGAATTATGTCACAAATGAACACCATGGGTAATCCCTATAGGTATCTAGAACAAGTGGGATCCTAGAGACCTCGTACCTTGGTGAAATGTGTCATAGAAACCATGAACCATAGAAAAAGTGGCATAAAAACCACGACCCTATGTAATTCATATGTTTAGTTAGTGTTGTTGTGACAATCATGCTACATGAATCCGGGATGAACCCCCACCGTTTCATCTAGCGTACTAGTCCTGGTCCACCCACCAAGATACCCAGGGTTCCTATTGTGGTCTATTTCAATTGGTGGTGATTTTTCGTTATCATGAAAACATACTTGTACATAACACATTCTTTCTCTAAAACCCATTCAACCCCTTACCATCATTTTCTCACCTTAATCACATCCCCATGATTCACATCACACAATGCATAAGCATCAAATTAGGCATATAATAAGACATTCAACATAAAAATCCTTTTTCTAAAACCATGGGGGTGTTCCTCAAGAGAGGTTTCTATTTTCCATAAAACATTTTTAAGGTGCCAAATGGGATTAATTACATAAAGGGACCACTTTTTACAGCTAACCGACCAAAAGGCCAAACACCTTTGAAAATACACATTACCAATTCAAAACCACTTTGGAAATCAATTTTTAAGAAAATTCACTAAAGACCAATGGTGATTGAAATACATTTCAATTTCCAAAACAAGGCATAATTATTTCAGGAAACCGAAACCAGATTTCATAGCATGTGTATATAGTGTAAATGTTAAAAAAATTTATAAAACAACCAGGCAATTATGAAGTTCCTATTAAAGGGAGAGGCATATGGGACCTACCTCAAACACGTCGCTATTTGTCAAAGGCCACTAGAACCAGCACATCCCGCATACACACACATGAATTTATTCATATATATATATACACACCCCTAGCTGCATTACACTTATTCTCCATGCCATGAGGGAATATGTACAAAGAGGGGATATATATATATATGCCTTACCCTATGAATCTACATATATTATACCTCAACACTCGCAGCCCAAAACCATCGTTGCGAGGTCCAATGCACTACACATATCATTTAATAAAAAAATTAAACACTTAAACAATCCAAAAAACTTTTCAAAATAACACCTCAAGGGTTTTGACTAGTAAAATACTCAACTTCAAGTAGGAAAAGACACTTTAAAAACAAAATTACACCAACGTGACATTAAAACATACTTTCTATCTGTTGACAGAATTTAAAAAACATATTGAAAAACTAAAAACATGTTAAATGTGCTCAAAGTGGTACATTTTCCTTCAAAGATCCTTTTTTCCACACATACACACCTCATGTACCCACTAAAACATATGGCACACTACATAATCAATTGATTGAACATGTCCAATGATTTTCACAATAAGAAAAACACACAAAAATACCCTCATTTTCATACTCAACCCACTATTGAAATTATATGCACACTAAAACAATATCCAAACAGAAAAAGGAAGCCTTTGCATTATTTAATAAACCAATTGCATGTTTTATAAAATGACCTCAAATGACACAACATGAGTTACACAAGAATGACACTCAATTTCATGTAAAAAATATACTTTAAAAATATAATTCTTCATCAATCATATCAAATATGTCATTAACACTTCATGATAATCACTATGAACTTTAAAACATATAAATATCATAATTCAGTTATTTTTAAACCAATCAACATGAGAAAAAATTACCTCGTAACAAAGCCAGAGGACTGAAACACAATGTGTCACCTCGCCTTCAGTGAAGGTCACTGAAATATGTACCTATAAAACAAAAGAGGCCTCTTTCACCATCCTAGAACTTGAAGATCACCAAAAATACTGGTTAGAAACTAACCCTAGGTTCAGCCTAATTTCGTAAGTTGATGGGGACACCAAATCACTATTGGAAATCAAAAGAGTACTGAGAGGAGAGACTAACCATGTCAAATTAAGGAGAAAAGTGAAGAAACACGGTGGGATTGGAAAATCGGGGTTGGACCATGGAGGAGGGGGTTGGGTCATGCAAATCAAGGTCACGTCCGGGGGGGGGGGGGGGGGGGGTTCACCATGCGGGTTTGAGGGGGAGCTGAAAGGGAAGGTCAATGTGGATAGGGGAGGATGTTCATAAGAATGTCGTGGGAGAGACAGTGGCCAAAGAGGAGGGATGGTGGCACGATGCAGGTGGACAGGGGGAGGGTAGTGGGAAGATTTGAGGGGAGAAGGGGAGAAATATGGGGAGACGAAAAAAAGATAAAATAAATAAAAAGAAAATAAGATTGAAAAGAAAAAAATATATTAAATAAAAAATAAAGAAAACCTAATACTAATAATATTATTATTAACAATATTAGCCCACAAAAAATTGCCTTAGATTAAAATAAAAATACAATTTGTAATGTCACAGTGTGATAATTCTCCCTACCATGACACTTTCTTCCCCCAAAAAATCACAGAAGACTCGGTTCATCAAAGATTGAAACAAGGACACAACAATCCTCAAAATGAAACCCCTATAACATGAAGATCGAACACTCGCATTCCACCAAATTTCTGAAACCAAAAGGCTTGTAATACTATGAAAAATAACCAATGAAACCAGACTCACATTCCCAAACACAACCACAACCTGGAACACCCCAACCAAAAACTTTAAAATCACTAGAGTCTGCTTGAGATCTCCAATGTGAATTAGAAATACAAACCTTCATAAAAATTGATTAGGGTCGGGAGAAGCAGAGGAAAAGAGTTTCCTTGAGAAGAAAACCCTGAAGATTAAGTTCTTTATGAGTTTTTTGTATGTTGGTCTCTCCACCATATTAGGTCTCTAGCCGAATACTGACATTCCCTTATTGAAACAAATTTGAAAAACAATCAAGACCCCTGATGTCGGTGTGTTACCTTAACTTCTCGAGCCTCACCCAACCCACATGGGGGAATACATTGGTGAGACCTATAGTGGGTCTTCCCACCATATTAGAAACTAAGTAGTACAATGGAACCCACACAAGAACTCTCAATTTAGTTATAATAATGTGGATTGAATTCCCAATCATGAACCCACTAACATGGGGTGAGTCAAAACTTAGGGAGAAACATTAATACAGACCCTCCTGAAACCCTCAGTTCAAGGGGAAATCCAAACAAGAGACACCAGAGAAACACCATTCCAAACCATGATTCAAAAGATTTATAAACTATATAAATCTCTAAAGGAGCATCACCGAGAAGCTGGAATATGTCCAAAGGAAGACCAACTATTTAATGTTTAAACTAAAATGGTGTAACCAATGAAATCTTATAAAAGTGGCAACCAAGATCTCCAAAACAAGGCCCCATCCTATACATCCGATCACAGGAATCAAAAACATAAGCAGTCTCTTCCTAGATAATAAACAACGAGTTTGACGCACAACCCTTGCACCCGAAAACTGCCTGACTGTGTGAAAATATTCACTCTGAGACCTATGGATGGATCTCTAATCTATTGAAGTAGCTGATGCACAGTAGTCAGGAACTAACAACATCGAACTGAGGCTTCATCTTTGCGAAATACCGCTTATAGAAATCCCTAGGTGAACCAAACACCCATGCTATTGTTAAGCCTTCTGAATATTTTGACGAATGACATTGAGTTCCTAAATCGACCGCATTAGAAAAAAACTATTTGGTGGTATTCAGATTGAGAAAAAACTGATGAAAGACTCATTCTAAGAATATATTTCTCTGGTTCACCCACTTTACCATATGGGGAACCCTTCACGAGCACCTTGAAATACCAGATTGTCATTTTTTCAAGTATACGACCCCAACTTGCAAGAGGACGGTAGAGATCCCCCTTTTCAATCCCAAACATGACCCTTCAAATAAAAACAGGAAAACATTCCCCACAAAACATCTAGAGATCCTAAAGACTGGAAGAAACACTCGAATTACTCAAGTTACACCACAACCTCCATCGAACCTCGGTCACCACAGAGAAAACAAGCAACAAGGAAAAGAAAATAACCCCACCACTCCACCTGGAGTCTAGGAAAAATGACCCCCTAGGGACCTTTGGACATTCATGGGAAGCATACTTTAAACAAGAAGCACAAAAACAACATAAAGAACATCACAATACAAACCTCTATATTTAACCACAAATCATTAACTCAAACTCAAAACATCATTTAAACCTTGAATCAACAACTCGAAAACAAAAATCAAGCACATAAACTAAAACATAACAAAACCAAACCATAAAAAAATAAAATATCCACACAAATATTACCATGAAACATCACCAACCAAGACTAAACACCAATTTCAAAAATACCAATTTTAAAAACCAACCAAGCCTAAACGCCAATTTCAAAAATACCAATTTTCAAAACCAACCAATTTCAAAGCATTTGAATCATAAAACACCATTTTTAAAACCCACTTTCCTTCTTAAAATTTCTTAAACAAAATTCAACCCAACACATCAGTAATCACAACATGCCTTTGGAAAACAAAACAATCCTTTCAAATTGAGCACCCACCATTGGCATTCCATGAAACCTCACGTGTGTACATTATTGTGCCAACTTGGGAAATAATTCATTCAAAACAACAACTATCTTCATCCAATTACATTCATCCATGCATGTGGGCGTATATAGGAAGACCAAATCAGAACAAAACATTCCGATTTCTAAAACAAAACATCCACCACAGATTTGAAACTCCAAACCATTTTTGAAGACATCCATATCAATTCTAAAATGAAGCATTTCCAAATTTCCATTTCCAAGAAACTCTTACATTACATTCCACAATAAAATCCAAAACCCCTTCAAATGATTTACAGAACTTTTTTCTATTTCACTTTTCACAAAAAGTTCAGTATCCAAAAGAATTTTCTAAAAACATTTCTATCCCAAAACCAACTCATTATAATTTTAAACAAACCATGATTTTTTTTGGAAATACAATTTCAAAATACCGATCATCAATTTTGAATCCTGAGCAAAGAACCCCAAACCCAACTAAAATTGACACCAAGAACATCCTAGAACAACCAATTTTCTCAAACAATCATGATTCCAAATTCTCAAATAAACAACTGTTACACACATTTTGGTGACACGATTTGCTAACCGTGAACCAACTGGGTGAGAACATAAGAAGTCATCAGAGGCGATTATATTGTCAATGCATGGTTTTTTAAGCCATTAAATACATCCATTAACCTCTCCAGAATGACCAAAAAATCTCCAAAATAAGAAAAAACATGAAATTAGGAATAAGTTCCCTAAAAACAATCATGATCTAGGCACAGACATTGAGGCAATACCATCCAAGACCACCTAGGAAATTCAAGGGCCATTCTGAATAAGTGGTGATCAGGAAACTACCAGCAATTAACCACTTGGATTATGTCAATCCAAACTCAAAACTATCATATTTCAATAAAGGAAAGGGGATAAACCTACCTCAATTACCATTTTGTCATGAACCAGCCTGGGTAGACCCTGAACTGATCAAACGAGTCGGCCAGCAACATGGCCCAAAGGCTATTCCTGATACCCATGGGCTGTAAACTAATGTCAGGAATCAAGATAACCTATTGGGAAATTTTTTTCCAATAACAGAGACAAATAAATAATCATAAATTGAACAAAAAGATAAATAATGATAAGAAACTAAACAAACTAGAAGCAGAAAAAGTAATAAATGAAGTAATGTGAAATACGTCAAGTGACCTTGTGGGTCACCATGGAACATAAACTACACTCGCTCTGAGAGAGATCCAAAACTAGAGGAACCTGAAACTAACAAGTAATGTATCCCTGAGCACTGATATTCTCATTAGGAACGCCAATATACAATAATTCCCTATGGAATTTTATTTTATATGAAATCCAAAACATGATAGTTTGAAAATAGGATGCAATAAAATAACCATTTTATTCTTTTCAAATTCACGTAAAGTGTTTTCATTATCAAGTAAATAATTTATCTCCCAATACATTTACAAAATAGGTTCCTGACATGCATTAATGGTTCAAAATGAAAGGAAACCAATTTAGATTAAAATATGGTTTTCGCAAATAAGCCATAAATTATGAAACAACTGAAATGAAAAATTACATTACAAGCATTATGTCGCAAACGAGCACCATGGGTAATACCTATAGGTATCTAGAACAAGTGGCATGCTGGAGACATCTTACCTTGGTGAAACGCAACATAGAATCCACGACCCAGAGAAAACGCTGCTTAAAAACCATTACCCTTATTAATTAATATGTTTAATTAGTATTTTTGTGTCAATCCTACTAGATGAAACCGAGAAGAACCCCTATCACGTACTCTAGCATAATAGTCCTGGTCCACCCACCTGGATGCCTAGGCTTCCCATTGTACACTATATCATGTGGTGGTGAGTTTTTTTGTCTACAAAACATACATGTACACAACACTTTCTTTATCTAAAACCCATTCATCCTCTCACCACCATTGACCTTCCATAAAAACATTTCCCCTCTTTCATATCAA
This sequence comes from Viscum album, assembly GCA_963277665.1. Taxonomy (NCBI): domain Eukaryota; kingdom Viridiplantae; phylum Streptophyta; class Magnoliopsida; order Santalales; family Viscaceae; genus Viscum; species Viscum album. The sequence goes on along the minus strand of OY728160.1, from coordinate 841,870,918 downwards.
ACATTGCATAAACATCAAATTAGGAACATAATAACACTTTTAACATAAAAATAATTTTCTAAAACCAAGGGGGCGTGCCTCAAGAGATGTTTTTATTTTTCATAAATCATTTTAAGGTTCCAAAATGGCTTAATTACATAAAGGGAACAGTTTTTACAAGTAACCGGAAAAAAGGCCAAACCCCATTGGAAATACTCATTAACAATTCAAAACCACTTAGGAAATAAATTTTAAAGAAAAGTCACTTAAGACTAATGGTGGAAGAAATACATTTCAATTACCCAAAAAATGCATAATCATTTCATGTAACCGCAACCATATTTCATAGAATTTGTATATAGCGTAAATGCAAAACATAGTTTTAAAACAAGTAAGAGATTATGAAATTCAAATTAAAGGTGTGGGCATACGGGACCTACCTCAGACATGTTGCTATGTGTCGATGACCACTCTAACCGACACTTGGCTCATACATGCACATGAATTTATATATATACATAAATACATATATATATTCAACCCCAGTTGCATTTCCAATATTCCCAGTGCCATGAGGAAATATGTATAAAGTGGGAATATATATATATATATATATATTCTTTACCCTATGCATGTACATGTAAGATACCTCGATACCCGCGACCCAAAACCATCATAGTGAGGTCCAAAACACTACACATATAATATAATAAAATAATTATACACTTAAACAATCAAAAAAATGTTTCAAAATAACACATCAAGGGTTTTCACTAATAACACACTAAACATCATGTAGGAAAATCCACTTTAAAAAAAGTACACCAATGTGAAATTAAAACATACATTCCATATTTTGAAAGAATTTACAAAAAAAATTGAAAAATTCCCAACAAGTAAAATGTGCTCAAAGTGGTATAATTCCCATCAAAGATCCTTTTTCCACACATACGCACCTCATGTACCCAGAAAAACACATGGTGCACTACTTAATCAATTAATTGAACATGTCCAAGGATTTTCACAGTAAAGAACACACACCCAAATACCCCCATATTCATAATTAACCCACTTATGAAAATATACGAACACCAAGATAATATCCAAAAAAATATAGCCCTTGCATCATTTAATAAACCAATTTCATGTATTATAAAATGACCTCAAATAACACATCAGATGTTACACAATAAAGAATGTCAATTTCAGGTAAAAAAACTACATTAAAAATATAATTCTTCATCAATACTATCAAAATGGATTTTGTACTTCAATATAATCACTATGAACATTAAAAAACACAAATAATCTAATTCAGTAGTGGAAAAACCAATCAAACCGAGAAAATAATACCTCAGAACAAAGCCGGAAGACAGAAACACAATGAACCACCTCTAATTCGGCAGGGGTTTCTAGAATACATATCGACAAGACCCGAGAGGCCTCCCACACCAACCTAAAACATGAAGAACACCAAAAATCTAGGTTAAAACATAATCCTTAGTTCAAAAGAATTTCTTAAGATGAAAAGAAGACCAAATCACGGTCGAAAATCAAAATAGGAGGGAGCAGAGAGGCTTACCATGTCGATTTGAAGGAGAAAATCACCGTAACACGATGGGATTGGAAAATCAGGGTTGGATCTTGGAGGATGGGTCTGGCTCGCACAATGTAGGGTCTCGGCTGGGGGGGTTTTCCATATAGGTTTGAGTGGGAGTAGGGAGGGACGGTCTTTGTGGAGAGGGGAGCTCGGTTGGAGGGATGTCGTTGGAGGGAGAGTGTCCAAAGAGGAGGGGTAGCAGCACGATGCAGGTGGACATGGTGGGGGAATGAGGCATGATACGAGGAGATAATAGGATAAGGAAAGAGAGAAGAATAAAATAGAGAATAAATAAAAATGAAAAAATATGAAAAAAGAAAAGAAATTAAAAATAAATCCTAATAATAATAATAATATTATTATTAATATTATCCCCAAAAATTCCATAAAAGAAAATAAAAATACAATGCAAAATTTCATAGTGCGATATATAATATGTTCTGGGCTTGACTTGGGGTAACCTAGTACATGACAATGCGCCTTTCTCCTCACCTAGATAGAAACACCAAGGGATATGATTTCAAAATTAACAAACTATACACGAACCATAAAAAGGATTTAAATAAAATATTCCTGATAATAACCTAATATGAACCTAGGTTTCATATATTATTGAAGTGAAAATCATGTAGACATTCTTTGACAAATTTTTTTAATGACTGTGGGGTTTCCTGCTATGATAAATAATGCTCACACTATTCCACTAGAATTTTTCAATGGCATGAACGAGAATTAACTAGATTAATGTTGAATGCGATGGAATGTTTTCTGATGAGATGTCATGTGGGATGATCATGGGAGTGAATGATGTCATGATCATTCGAAAATTAGTTTTCATGAATCTTGATTAATAATGTTTACATTAACCAACTCTCAGACTCATCAATGAAGAGAAATAAGAAGATTGATGAGAGTCTAGGTAATGGATACCTTGGAGGATAGAATATTTGGTTTCCTTTATACTCATAATGTGGAATGAATCACCTATGTGAATGTATTAGAGGATCAATAAGATGTTTTTAATATGGAATAAGACACAAAACATGTGGCAGCAATGGAAAAATGAATTTTTTTTAACGAAATGGATTGTAATATTGACCTCCCTAATTCATCACAGAAGGTTACATGTTTAATGTTTGGAGAAAACATTACTTATCCAACTTAATTTCAAAAGAGGAATTTTTCTATAGAGAATTATCATGGTGGTGTGAGTAACAGTTACATTAATGATAAGAATTAGAGAACAAGTGAAATTTGAAAGGAAATAGGTATTATTTAATAGGATGATTTATCAATTTTAATGGATTTTGGTTGAAATAATCCAATTTTTTAGGTTTTTGGACTCAAAAGTTATGAATTATTAGTTATACAAGGATCATTCTACTGATTTTATTTTCTCACTATATACAACTTTATGTTGAATGTTCTCAATGGACTAGAAATGTGATTTAATTAAATGGTGATATTTTGAATAAGGGAAGGTAAGCTTTAAAATGTAATTTATGTTAAGATAATTTTATATGGATAATGATATGTGGTATATGGATAAGTATATTATATAATACCGATTACCATGGGACTATGTAATTACTTGTTGATACGTAGTTTATAAAATAATTAATGATGTTTACAAAAATTTTGGATTTGCGGAATTGATCCAATATACATTGGAATAAGGAATCATAAATGTTTTCCAAATGTAGTTATGGAAATTCAGGATATTAACATGTTTAAGTAGAATATATAATGAAGGTATTCACATGGTTCGATTGGGGAATCCAAGAGATACGTTGTGATACACATGGAAATCATTCTTTATATGATTTTGTGACTTTGTTTCTAACACTTTGGATTTTCCTCTATGAGAAGGGTTACAAGGATATCTGTTCATGAAAGGATTATGTTAAAATTACGAGTAAGTATTTATGAACTGAGCTTGTATTGAAACCCATTGTTAAATGAATATTTAGTGATTAAACATATTTAAAATATTTCAATCTCATATATTTTGGAAATTATATTAGTGTGGTGTTAGAAGAGGACGTCATTTATGTCGGGTGACAACCAATCATGTCCAGCAAGGTCGTGGGTCTTGAACCCATGATTGAATGGTGAAAATGGTTTCATGCCTACCATTGGCCTACATGATGTCTTGGTTAGTTTACATTTATAATAAATAAATACTAATAATGAACAAGTATTGTGCCATTTTATGTTTGTAGAATAATTCTTGTTGAATTTTAAGAGACAAATAGTAAGACTTTTCATTATTTTATGGGACTTAAGATAAGTTATAGGTGTACATTAGTTTTTTTGGATATTTATGGAAATTCATTCCATAAGGTAATTTATGTATTAGAACTTGTTAAAATCACAAACTAAGAATGAATTTTTTTTACTGAAATTTATTAGGAATTACTCAAATGTTCTTAATGTGATACAAAAAAATGTTCTACAAATACATTATATTTTGATGAACTAATTGCTTCTGGAATCATCATATATTGAGGAATTTTAGGCCCTTATACTTCCCTTTATCATTCACGTTTTTTGATAGTTGGCCTCATTAAATCCTGAGAAATATTTACGCTTTTTCACCATGTCAAATATTCACTCCCAAACTATGTTCTCTTATGTGGAAACCCATTATTATGTTATATTGGGTGACCATTATTGTTCCAAATTCACTTTTCAAGGGATGTTTTTGTATCCATTTTTATTATGTGTGTTTCCATGAAAGAAACTTTCAAGTATTAGATCACTGATAACACAGACAAATTTTTTGGGAGAAATTCATTTTAAAGGGTCTAGAATGTTACACCATAAGATTTTGTAACAGCATTTAATTTAATTTATTATTTTGGAATTATTCACTTCTCGAAACATTTAAAATAATTTTTCACAATGAAAAACATTACTTCCAAACTAATCCAGATTTTCATATGTTACAAGAAATTCCAACATGGTGTATGTTACACAAAACAACGAGTATTGCATACATTGCATGCAAGATTGACCTTCCTCGATGGATTTCATGACACACATGACCAAGTGTTATCTAAATGTAATATATTATTATAAAAACTATTATGACATATAACATAGCATATATATTGATGTATGTGAATAGTATTAACTATATAATGAAAATATATGGTTTACTGAAATATATTATGAATTCATAGGTTACCAATTAATTAATATGAAAACTGATGGAATATATTATTATAGCCACTATCCAATTTTAACCAGGTAAATTAAATTAATTACAATTTATAAGTGATATAAAATTAATAAATTGGATATATAATCAATAAAATATTATTGTTATTTATTGAATATATTCAATAGATATAAGATAAGAATAAACCCAATTTGATGCAGAAAAACCCATTTTATATAAATGTTATTTTACTACCTTTTAATGGAGAACCAATTATATATATTTTTTTTGAAAATTTATAGTTTTAATATTTCAAATTAATCTTTATATTTTAAACAGAAGAATATAAACTAGGTTATGATAAATATTATGTATATTTTTGTAAGGTTTTATCTTTTAATAAATAGTTAAAAATGCAAGATTTTAATAAAAATCTGTTTTTCATCCAATTTATATATATGGATAAATAGAAATATTAAATGATTGAATGGATTAGATATATAATATTTCTTTCAATTAATCCAATGTATGTCATGGGAAGCAATTTTCCATTGAAATTGGATATATAAACTCAGCAAACTTTTAGAAATGTTTTCTTCAAAAACCCAATGTGTCATCCCATTAGTGTGATTAATAGTAAATTAATTTCAACCTCTTCTATGATTATTATTTTAAAAAATGGATTCCATGTTTGTAAAATCCTTATTTTCTATTATAAATAAGGTGAAATTTTTTTTTGAAAAAAATACAGGTGAATGTGATTAAAATTAATGACATCGGTTAAGAGAATAATTAGGTTAATTAAGTACTAAATCTTAAATATAGGCCCCAAAACGACATAGAATAATTTACAAACCCCATTTTCTGTCCATATATATTTCATAAACCATGAATTATTGAGTTTTTTCGGTTTTTTTGACATATTTTAGGTAAGAACATGTTATCACCTAACTTGTTTCCCAAAATTTTATGTGAGTCCTTTTCATTACCTATAACGGACACCACATATACCCATACATCTCACATCAAAATCCTCTTAAGATATCAAATTACCTACCTAATAAAATTCAAAAAAAATAATCACTTCACCCTTTAGTCCTCCTTTTTGGGAATACATTTTCCTAAGGAAGCCTTTTGTCACAAAACAAAACGAGTTACCCGATTAAGAGGTAACGTCTTCTCTCCAACTACTTTCATTTATTTCCCATCGCCAGGATCTACACTCTATTTATTCCATTATTGATTGGACAACCTGTATCCTAATTAAAATAGGTTGTAATGAAAATAATATTTTGACCTACGCTTGCACACACCTCCATCTATTGAATATCAAACATACTATTTCTCTGTATAGTGAACTACTTAATCATGAAACGATGATTTTTCATTTATCATTTACACTTATCATGGTGGCCATTATGATGTAAAATATATATATATTTTATATATTATATTTATTAAGTCTTTATTATTAGTTATTACTTTTTCAATAAGCATATTGTTACAATCCATTTTGTGTTAATATAATAATATCATTTGAGGAAGTGTGGACTACCACCCCCTCAAAGCGATGTGATTTATTCAGACACCCAATGGAATGTTTTATGGTTGGGTTTAGAAAATAAAATATATATAAAACATTGTAATTATACTTTAATTATATTATTTTCAAATAAAAATATTTTTTATTTTTCTTCTATTTTTTTCAAGGTGATAATTAAAACGAAAACATCATTCATGCATACATACGACTTACCGTCTCCATGAATGGTGTGTTCAATTTTATAATTACATATGCTATAAGTTTTTATAATATAAATATAAATTATTTACATGGTATTTATATCATTATTTATAGTATAGAATTATTATATAATTATAAAGTCCAATGATGGAACAAATTAAGACGCATTCGAAGAAAAAAGTAAATATTATCAAAATTGAATCCTTAACATAGGATAGTTATCATGTGGGTAATATAACATGATTAAGAAACACTATATGGTAATAGATATAATAATATTATTATGTAAAAGAATTATATTAAAATTAAATTTATTAGAAATGAATTTTTTATGAATACAGAGAGAGTCCAGACAAATGGTAAGAGGATTTCATATCACTTTTAATTTTTGAGAGATACATGTTTTTCTCTCCACTCTTTCCTTTGGTGTGGTGTATGAACTAAACATGATTTTATTCTTCTATTCATATACATAAATTTATGGGTATTTATGTTTCATTTTTATTATCCGTATTAAATGGGGTTTATGTTTCAAATGTTACCAAATCAGTAATGTAGTTATGTCTCAATTTTTCTTCTTTGAGACTCATGTTTGGTAATGCACCTAAAATATTTCTTAAAGGTGTATATAATTACATTTTATATGTTATATCATGAATATAGAAAATTTCATGATATTTTAATCTTCATTTAATTTTATTTTCTAACATGGAGAGTATGATTGTATGTTACCAAGTTATTAGAGTTTATTGATTAAATCTCATTACTTTTCGAGATTGGTTTTGTTTCTGATACCATTGACGAAATATTATGATAAATATCTCATAAAAATCATGACCATTTTTATTCTCTTGTTATTCAAGATATACTCATGTATTGGTACAATTTTTATACTATTTGTTTTATAATAGTGTAAATCATTTTTTTATGAAATCCCGACCTTACCCTCTCTTCGGTCAAAAATCAATGTTTTCTTGAAAGGTTTTCCAAGAATACTCTACTAATACATATGATCATTAAAATAAATTTTTACACATTTTAAATTTGGCCAATTATTTTAAAAGAACATTCTTGTCAATTTCTAAATGAAGAAATTTTATATTATTTTTACTATGAAAATGAAAGTTTCCTTTTACTTCGTACATCATGTTCAGATCTTTACACAATAAATATTTTGATGTTTTCTATTCATATTTAATTGTTAATTTTTATGAAAATGGGTTTAAAAGATATTTTCAAAGAAGATATTTTCTAAATAGATTTCAATATATTCCAAATAAATTATTTTCTAAAATGATTTCAATATTCAGTAATTGGTTTTTACGAAAAATAGTTTTTAAAAATATTTCAAGATCAATTAATAGGATTTCAATGTAGTTTCAAAGAAATGGTTTTCAAAAAAAAATTCATGCAATAATTATAATATTTCAATTCTATTCACCAAAAAATGATTTTAAAATGTGTTGAATCTTATTTTATTGGTTTTCCAATAAAATGGGTTTCATATGATTTCATGTCTTATTTATATATTTTAATGTTATTTTCTAAGAAAATTATTTTCAAATGATTATATTTTTTAAAAAGAATTTTTCAATGAATAAAAGATATTTTCCTTAAGAAACATTTTTAAAAGATATTTGAAAGGTATTTTCCATCTATGAGTACATCTGTTGATGTTACGTATTCCCTTATTGAAAATCGTGTAAAAGTTACATTCATATTTTTTCTATGAATGGGTAACACTTAATGTCATGTTATAAAGGAAAAATGATTCTATTTCTCAAGTTATATGTTTATGAAATTTATTTCTCATTCATGTGTTATTATTTAGATGAAATGTTAATGAAACATATATCTTTTTCCATTGGTTATGATATGCATACATATTTATGATACCAATTTCATTTCATGGGTTAGAATGTGATTTCTTATGATTATGGGGAACATGAATGTTTGATTACATTATGATACTGCTGAGTCTATATCTTCCTTCAATGCATTGGTTAATTATTTATTACTGATGAGATTGACATGGATAGAATAAAGATTTAATCTATTAAGTAATATAGGGAAAGAAAGAGGGTTCACTCAGTTCAGTAATACAGGTATAGAATGGGGCTTCTACTAGTTCAGTAAAGGTCATTGTCCACTAATATGGTCATGGAAGTGATTATTTGGCTACTATAGAAATCATATTATACACTTTTTTGTTTTACATAGTTCCATTTACAATTCCTATGGTATTCATTCAATTCATAAGATCATTATTTCATTATGATTCATGTCTTATAAACATTCAATATTTATTTGATGATTTTTGTTATGATCTTTGATGTGAATGGTATGATCTGTTATCATCATGATCACAATGTCATCCCCTTATGCTCGTTCTTCTTCATACATGTCTCCCTTGTTTTCCCTTACTAATAATTTGTGATCACCACTTTTTATGATTACTTTCTTCTATTATGATGATATCTTTTATGATTGATTTATCATAGAAGGGTGTTATTCAAGAAGAACATAGTCAGAGATTATGTAGCTCAAATATGTACTAGTTTTGTGTTTCCATTTTTTTGACATCACTATAGAATTCAATATCTTTGGGTGAATATTTGTATAATGTTTAGGTATTTCAGAAAACGTAAAGAAATTTAGTGGTTAAAAATTGAGGCCCTCTATTGAAATTCCTCCAAACAACTTGGATCCCACAGGAGGCAATCGAAGGGGGAAAGATGGTTTCATAATCTCTATGCTCTCTTCCCGGAGAAGAAACCCCTAGATGGGTTTTTATTTTTGAAACCCCCTATTCTATTTAAAAATAATTCATACCACATGGTTCATGGTGTGAACAAAAATTCATATTCTGAAAAATTCAGGTATTATTCCCTTCACTTGAACATTCATTTACAACCTACATTCACCCATAAATATTATTCATGGTATTAATGAGACATTCACTCCATAAATGAATTGAACATGCTAAATTTCAATAGCTTAGTAACTCATATCTTACCTAAAATCTATGTGAACACCTAAAAAAACACCAATTCCGTATACACCTTCAAAAAACATGTTTCATGGTAATTATAATGCATGAAACCCCTATTTATGCCCCTATTCTAATGAAAAAACACTCACTAAATGAAAATATAAAATTCCATCAAGAATATCCAACCCATCAGGATGCGAGACATTATAATTTCATATCATCATGTCATTTGTTAATGAATATAGAAATGGTATGTTAAATCCACCACATTATGGTGGTATTAATTGTTATATTGGAAAAATCTGACAATACCTTTACACAAATAGTCTATGTAATGTTTTTTAAATGATTAGATTTAGAGAGATGAGATGTGTAAATGTAACAAATGTGTTCTTAATATATAATTCTATCATAAAGGTAACCACTAGGTAACCATTATATAAGTGGAATTCATAAATGTCAATGTTTTGACCATTACATACATGTTATGTTGTGTAATGGTAATGGTTAAAAAAATGATAACATTAATTTGTAATTGATTTTATTTATTTATCAATTTTTAATAAAAAAATTATAAATGGTATTTTTGAAATATTTGTTTTCTAATAATTTTTTATTAAATAATTATTTTTAAAATTATTATAATTAATTAATAAATTATTATGAAGATATTTTTTAAATTTTTTACATAAATGCTAAATGTTAATATTTAAGATACATTTTAAAAAGTTATATGGAATATATTATGGATTTCAAAAAGGGTTTATTTTACGATCTTATAAAGTAATTTCTAATGTGTTTATATATTTCATAAATAAGGTAAAAAAATATAAAATATTTGATGTTTTAAATTATTAATTATTCTTTTTAAATTATTATAGAATTGATAAAATTATTGGGAACTATTTTTAATGTTATGTATATAGTATTAAGGTTTTTTAAATTCTTTTCATTAATCAAGTTTCATATCAATTTGTTTTTATTATTCATAAAATATATTTTTTCAAAATATATTTCCATACGAATATTATGAAAAGGTTTATAATAAAATGAATATTAATTTTTTGATTTTATAGTTATGAAATGATCATAATGTTTTGCGAAATTATTAACAGTTTATTGTTCTAATTTATTTATGAATTGTTTAAAATTTAAATCCCACATTCAAATGTTGTAATAATTCATTCATTATTTATATATTCTAGAATTTATTCATAGTTATAAATTGTCAATATTATTAATGTGTTGGAATTACTTTAACTGTAAAATTGTTTCTATTAGATAGGGGTAATGTCTTGGAATTTTAATCAAGTTATAAAATATGAGGTCATTTGAACATTTAGTTAGTAGATGGGTCAACATTAAATTGGAGCCTCAAAATATAATTCCTAGAATTTTATCATTTCAATGTACGGGTTTTGGGGATAAAGGATTGAGAGGTTTCTCAGTTTTCCAGTGGTGTTTTGAGAGCATTAGGCCTTTAGAACATGGGTTTTGAAAATTCCAACTGGAGAACATAATTAGCACATGGGTAGTTTGACTAAGAACCAAAATGCATGTATCCATGTAAGAGTGTGAATATAACTTAGAAACCATTCACATGGGTGAACAAGACTATGTAACCATCCTGAAATAAATGTTAGTGGTGACCATACAGATTAAATATAGTTTTTTAAACCATGTTCTAAGACAAAGTAGGGGTGTTCCTTTGATAATGAGTACACATGGTTGGCACTATGATAGGCCAACCACACAATGTAACTATGACCCCCTTAAAAATAGTGAAATTTTGATTCTTACTCTCCATTATTTTTATCCCTAACCCTTTTTTCTTCTCCATATTCCTACAGCCCCTCCATTAGTGGATCTCTCCTCCTCCATCATGTTGTTTTCTTTAAAACACCATCGTTTGGGTCTTGATTAGAGTGTTAATCATTATGTGGGAAATATAGGGGAATGGATTTTAGTATTCTTGACTATATTCTTATTTTCTCTTGAAATAAATAATTATATTTCCATATGTTGTCATGTTCTTTATTACTAGTGAATTTATTTGATTCTCATTTTTCTCCTATTTCAACTTGAATCAGAAGTCGTTGTTCAACAATAAAAATTCAATGGGTGTAAGGTGGATGGTCCCCAATAATCTCATAATTTTCTACATGTGATATGATATTTTTATTAAAAAGGTTTTAGTGGGGTGGTCTTTGTATGAATGTTTATTAAATATTGTTATTTTATATTTTTATTGGGAGATACCAAAGGCTAACTTCATGTGTGTTAAAAAAATTGATCATTTAAAGGAATGGATGGTATGAAATGGAGTTTCACATTGGTTTGGTAGGATATTCCTATTTTTTAGTTTACCAAATAATGATACTACATATATTTGAGTACCAAAATAATTTGATGAGCCTTGCCCTACAGTCTTGCGGTGATGTTGATCAATTGGATTGTGTTTTCATGTCTTGTCAGGTTGAGGTTGTTGTTGACGGCCCATGTCGTAGATGGCCTAAGAAATATTCATATGGAAATGGCGACTCTCCAAAGGTGTGTCTTACTTTCGAAGTGAATTTCCACTCACTATTATTTTCTAAAAGGATCCTTGAGGTCATGTTCCCAATGGATAGATACCCAGTGATGTGTTTTTTAACATCTCATTATGGGTGTATACCATCATAGAAATTGAGGCATAGGGGATTGTGATGACCATCATTATTTAAGACATTATGAAAATAGAAATCCATGGAAGATCTTATGTGAGTCCATCAGATGGGTGATGAGGCTCACTATTGTGTTCGAGATGTTAGGGAACGATAATGGAAGGGGAATATCATAATGCATTGGGATGTCAAGATGATTAGTAGACAATGATTTAAATTATAAATATATAATGGAATTGGGATTGGTTTATGGATTTGATAATGGTACATATAGGTTACTTTTCATGTTTTGTATTTTTAAATGGTCGACACGTGGTGTTGTGAGGTATGAAAATGGTTAGATAACAAAGGATTCTTCTAGTATGATAGATATTAGATTCATTATTCCACTATATTGCATTTAAATGATGGTAAACACTTCATTTTATGTTTCTTAACAAAAGTGAAGTGTTTCATGTGATATTTTTATATTTTATGTCTATTTAGATTTTCTTACGCCTGTATAAATATGTATGTATGATAAGATCAGGTTGTTGGTGGCCTGTTTATTTCCTTCTGACACCCTTCAAAGGACCCTCAAGACACGTGAAAACATTCTAGGATTGGGTTTATGTAATGTAATTGGATTTTGGTATCAATTATATTGTGTAGGAATGTTACATAGTGCATGAAATTACTGGTAGACAAACTAAATAGTTCGTCTATGTTGAGATAGAGTTTATTTTGTGATTTTTTATATATATTTATATGATTATCCCATAGGAGATTTTCTGCAACGACCCAAAGTTTTTCAATAAAAATTCACTTCTTATAATTATGTCATAAAATGACATGAAAACACAACATAATGAACTAATAAGTGAAAATTGTCATTTAAACACTTGTTTTTCACTTTTGTGTTGGTAATTTTGAAAATCTGACATTCTTGGTTGTGTTCAAGATGATTTTTGGAGTCAAATAAAAAAATAATTTTTGGTCAATAGTAACCTACCATTATTAATATTAACATACCCTTATTAATAGTGATATACCCTAATTAATAGTAACCTTACCTATGATAGTATAAAAATAATATTCAATTGAATGTATGATGTACCTATATTTTAGAATAAGTAAATGAATGTTTTAAAATTGTTTTTAGTAATAAACCATGATTTTAATTAAATATTAAATTAATAATATTTAGAAAATTATTTTTGAAAAATTCACATCAATTTTCGATTCTACATGTCGATAAATGATATGGGTAATTTTTTGGGATTTTTCTGAGATACTTGAATTTTTCATGAACGGTGAAATACCATAATTTACAAAATAAGCTAACAAAGCTAATTATAGAGTCATGTGTGATATTCTGCTGATGTAATCCCACATGGTTTGGGATCAAATGATAAAATTACTATTATTGGTCATTTAAGTCTCACTATTCCTAGTCTTAAGGGGAGGTAATAAACTAATGAATTTTATTTTAAGGAAACCCCCCTCCCCTCCACTATAAAAACCACCCTTCACACCCTCATTTCCTCACACACCTCAAGCTCCAAGCCTTATTTAATCTCTACCCAAACATCCTCTCTATCCCCTTTCCCACGTTCAAGAGCTTCTGGTCTAATCAAAATACCAATCCTAGCTCCCATAAGGAGGATCTCAAGAGGAATATTTAAGAGGTAATTTCTCTCCCTCTTCTTCATTAATTTCATTTCATGCTCACGTTCATTTCATGATATCTACCCATCTATAATTTTCCAAAAGGTATTGTAACTCCATTATTATACATTTAATGGAATGTTATGATGAAAATGGGATATTATATCATCCAACCCCTTTTCCCTCTTCATTTTATTTTATTAAGGAGAACGTGGTTCGTGAGGTGTTAATTTATTACCTTCAGGAACGACAAGTTTTCTTCTTCATTTTATACCTTCATATCTGGTCATGAAACCATTTTTATGGTTGAACTATAATAGGTTATATTAATTGTATTCTATTTAATGTTCTGGAACCATCATTTGACAATATTTCTAGTGATAAAATAAAACAAGTTCTTTATTATCGAAAAATACCTCCAAATAACCGAAACAATCGTCAGTTAATTCTTATCTAATGGTACATCCACATAGATATAATATTATTAAATATAATATCATTATATATCCTATAATATCATTAATAACATGTAATATCAGTTCTGGATGTTTACTGAAGTTCTACCCAAACTTCAATTTAAGAATACAAGTGAACCACTCAAGAAAACCATAAAAACAAAAATTCTAAAAAAATGTTTTAAAAATATATAACTCATAAAAAGGAACATAAAATAACTTAATGAAACAATAATGAACCATATTAATTTACATAAGGTTGTGTATTTATAATTAATTAATATAATGTCATTATACGGGACATTAAAGAGAAGGAAGCATTCAGATACAAGGTAAGGGGAAATTCTTCAGCCCAACTTTCATCATTCGGGTTCTCCCTCTTTCACTCCATTTTTGATATGGTTACTCCCAAAAAATTATTTTCTCATCATTGTATTTCTTTTTTTGGGATATACATGTTTACCACTATTTTTTGTGTCAGATAAAATTTTTTCCAAAAGAAATCTTCTTTTAAAAAATCACCTTTTACTACTCATTCAAGGTTGATGGTTCTTATATCAAGTATGTTATTTACTCTTTGTTTTGGAAACCCAAAGTTTATGGATGTGTTCGTATGAGATTAAATCTATTCCTTCTATGGGATAGTTATGTTAATTATTGATATATGTTCTATGTTTCATGCTTGATAATGATAACATTATGAGGTGACGGGTGTTTCTGGAATTATATTGCGCAATATGAATGTTCAAATGTGACGGGTGAGCCCAGAATTATACAGCGCACCAATGCATTGGGTAAACTGATGAATCTAATGAGTAAATTTGAATTGATGTTTGAATGAGATGTTATCATGGTTCACAAGTATTTGTGGTATTTAACCACTAGGACATGATATTTTATTTTTATGCATTGCCACATTTCAAGTCTTATATTTATTCTTCCTCTCGTGTTCATGATATTTTTTCCATGTTATGATTATTCTCACCCCATGTTATATTGTTCATTTTTATCCTCTTACTAGGATTCTAGATCACCCCTTTTGATGTATATCCTTAGTTTATTACATTTACTAAGCAGAGGACAAGTGCCAATATGAATCTAGAGAAGAAGAAATTAAATAAATGTTTATGTTGGATGTTGTAATAGTTATGTACGGTCCTAGTTTTCCCAAGACACTAAATCTTTGGGTCCTCTATGTGTAATAAAATTATGTTTTTTATCTTTAAAATAATGTAATAGTAATGTAAGAAATGTCCGGGTCTCCATAGTTGGTATCAGAGGAAATGTTTAGTTAATTTTGGAATTAGGATTAATGAACCCTAGAGAAAACCTTTAGCATGAGACTATGTACAAATTTTCACACAAGAATATTTACATAGGGATCCCATATGTTATGATTTTAGTATAAATTGTTCAAATGAATAAGTTATGTATTCATGACTTGTTTACTTATGTTTTTTTGAACCTTTTCTAGTTTAGAAAATGGTGGGAACCAGGAGAAATCAGGCCAACAACTCTTGCAAGGGCCAACGCCACGATTGCCCGAATGACATCCCCAATGATTTGGGAGGTGGAGTTCAGAACATCATGGTGATGATTAACCAATTATATCAGGTTATGAACAATAACCATAATAATGGGGAACATCCTCCTTGAAAAAAGAGGGAGTAACTGGCTATCAGATGTTTTTTGCGGAAACGACCACCGATGTTTAATGGATCTTCTAAAAAACTAGTTGTGGAACAGTGGGTCAACTCCATGGAGAAGCTCTTTTCTGTTCCTCACTATTCTGAGACGGATAAGGTGACCTTATCTGTTTATCATCTTGATGGAGAAGTTGATAAATGGTGGTCATTGATTAAGGACACCATTCCAAGGGAGAAAATTGAAGAGATCGAATGAGAATACATTAAGATTATTTTTCTTAACAAGTATTTCCCAAGAAATCTTCGCCCAAAGATGGAGATATAATTCATAGAACTCATGAAAAAAAGAAGAATCTGTCACAACCTATGAAGCGAATTTCAAAAAGGCTAGCAAGGTACACTTCAGGTTTCGTTATCAACAATGATAGAAAAATTGATAGATTCTTTAGTGGATTAAAATAACAACTTATAATGTCTCTTGCAATTCGAGACTTTGGGAGTTATGAAGAAGTTGTTCGATGTGCCTCAAAGTGGAGATTGAGGTTGTAGAATGGTACTTTGGCTATGGGGATAATCAATGAATGATGGAGTTTCATGTTGGAGGATGTAATGACAAAAGTGGGAAGAAAACTCAATGACCCACATGACAGAAATGTGGGAAGTTTCACCACGGGAACTGCCTCAAATGGATGGGGAAATGATTCAAGTGTGGGAAAGAAGGAAACCATCCTCAATAATTTCCAAAAGAAATGAAAAGGAAGGAGAATGTAGCTTGGGAAAGGAGAGAACCACTCATGGTTCAATTCTACAACTGTAGGGAGCTATGGAACTATGCTAACCACTACACTAATCCTCGATTTCATGAGGGTAATCATCGTCAATATCCACCAAATACAAGGGAACAATGGAGGGATTATGCCATCCCTACTGCGGAGGTGGAGCATCATAATGATGTCGTACATGGTATACATCCTATTCACTCAAGAATGGAAAACATATTATTTGATTCTGATTCTATGCATTCATTTATATATTGCATGTTTGCTATAACTATATAATTGAAGCCATGAAACCTTGAAGTAGGGATATTTGTAAAACCACCAAGTGATGAAATCATTGAAACCCAAGTGTTTGACTCCTTTTTGTTGTCGTATGTGGGAACATTCTTCCTGGTAATCTTGTAATACATCCTTTGGAGGAATTAGATGCTATAATGATAATGTATTGGCTCTCGTTATAGAGAGCACATATCAACTGTTGGGAAAAGAAAATATCTATTAATATTTCAATCCATACCATGATCCTCCACAAATGCAAAAAGATCATGAATATCCTTTGAAAATTCCTTCAATGTTCTGGGTGTTGATTCCCTATGAAGAAGCATACCTCTCATAAATGGTTGAGTCAAAGGAATGTTCCATCCTTGAGGAAATAGCCATCGTGAGGGAATAAAATGATGTATTTCCCAAAGAGTTACTTGGAATTCCCCCAGATTGTGAGGTAGAGTTCTCAATTGAACTCATACTTAGAGCTACTCATATCTCTAAGTGTCCCTATAGCATGTCTCCTATCGAATAGGAGGAGTTAAAGAAGAAGCTGCGAGAGAATCTAGACAAAGAGTTCATATGCCCTAGTGCATCACCTTGGGGTGAGCCAGTGCTCTTTGTGAAGAAGAAGGATGGAAGAATGAGGATCTGTATCAATTATCGAGAACTCAACAAGATCCCAAAAAAATAACAAGTATCATCACCCAAGGATTGATGAATTGTTTTACCAGTTAATATGAGCTCAATACTTCTCAAAGGTTGATCATCATTAGTGATATCATTAGGTAAAGGTGAAGAAGAAAGATATTTATAAGACTGCCTTTCAAATAGGGTATGGGAATTATGTATTTTTGGTGATGCCCTTCAGACTTACTAATGCCCCTGCAATATTCATGGATTTGAATAATAGTGTCTTTAGACATTACCACGACAAATTTGTGGTAGTTTTTATGGATTATATTCTCATATACTCAAAGATAAAGGAAAAACATGAATAATATCTAAGACTTGTTTTGGAGAAATTAAGAAATTAGAAGTTGTACGCCATGTTCGGAAAGTGTAACTTCTGGATGAAGCAAGTCACATTCATGGTATATGTGATCACAAGTGAGGGAATTTCTGGGTATCCTTCAAAGAAAAAGGAAATTGAGAAATGGCCCATGACCTCTAGTATCATAGAAATCCGTAGTATTCATGGATTTGTTGGGTACTACCGACGTTTTCTGAGAAACATCTCATGATTGTCAATCCCGCTAACTAAGTTAACAAGGAAAGGGGTAATGTATATCTGGATGGAAGAATGTGAGGGAAGATTCAAGGAGCTAAAGAGAAGGTTGGTCACTGCACATGTACTCACACTATAGAAAAGTGGAGAAAGTTTTGTGATATGCAGTGATGCTTCAAAGAAAGGCTTGGGTTGTGTACTCATGAAAAATGAAAATGTGAGAGCCTACGCCTCACGACAGTTAAAGATCCATGAGCAGAATTACCCGACACATGATCTAGAGCTGGTAGATCTAATTTTTTCTTTAAAAATCTAGAGACACTACCTTTATGGTGATAAGTTTTACATATACGCCGACCACAATATCCTAAAGTGTATATTCCCACAAAAAAAATCTCAACATGCGTCAAAGGTGATGGTTAGAGTTAATCAAGGATTATGATTGCTCTATTCATTATCTTCTTGGAAAGGAGAACAAGGTAGCAGATTCTCTAAGCAGAAAACAACATACTACTCTATACATCTTGGGGATTGAGAAAGACCCTATCTTCTTGGATATGAAAAGAATGGATTTGGAAATCATAACGGCATGTGATATATCCTACAATGCCCTAATTATTGTGCAACCATCCAACCAGGAGATGATTAAGGAGGCACAAAGGTATGATGTCGAGATACTAAAGAGGGTGAATGCAGTAAAGGAAGGGAAGCTGCTATAGTTCCATATAGACGATGATGGTGTGATTTGGTTTAGAATGCGGCTTTCAGTTCCTTCATCACCCGGGATAAAGAATGATCTATTGGACAATGCACATAGCTCAAAATTCTCTATCCATCCTGGGAGAACCAAGATGTACCGTGATCTCCAAGAACACTTCTGGTGGGATAACATGAAGAAAGAGATTGTGGGATATATATCATGGTTCTTGGTATGTCAGAAAGTTAAATCTGAGCGACAAAAGTCCAAAGGTAGGATGCAACCATTGCCTATTCCCATGTGTAAATGGGAAAATGTTATTACGGACATTGTTACATGTCTACCAAATACGTCTATGGGAAATAATGTGATATGGTTTGTGGTTGAACGACTCACCAAGACTGCCCATTTTATAGCTATTTGGGAAGATCTCTTGCTTTAACAACATGGATAGATATATGTGAAGGAAGGGGTGAGACTTCACGGTGTTCCACTCTCAATTGTCTATGACTGTGATCCAAGGTTCACATCTATATTCCAGAGGATCCTTCAACATTCTTTGAGCACTAAATTAAATTTCAGCATGGCCTATAACCCCCAAACTGATGTCCAATCTGAAAGGACTATTCATACGATTGAAGATATGCTAACAGCCTGCACTCTAGAATTAAAAGGTTGATGGGATCAGCATCTCCCATTGTATGAGTTCTCATACAACAATAGCTTCCACTCAAGTATTCATATGGATATATATGAATCTCTGTATGGAATGTGATGTAGAACTCCACCCCGTTGGGATGAAGTTGGAGAAAGAAAGCTACTTGGACCCGATCTTGTTCATGAGATGACAGATAGGGTTCAAGTCATCCAGAAACACATCAAAGCTCCTCAGAGCCTGAAAAAGAGCTATGATAACAACCGTCGAAGGGACTTGGAGTTCGACATTGGAGATAAAGTCTTCCTATGAATATCAAAATGGAAGAGAGTCATGAGTTTTTGAAAAAAAAAGGAAGCTAAGCCCAAGGTATTTTGGCCCGTTTGAGAACCTTGACCGCATAGGAGCCGTGACCTATCGTCTTTCACTTACACCGAATATGGATCAAGTCCATGATGTGTTCCATGTATCACTACTGATGAAGTACATACCAGACCCCTCACATGTACTAAACTCAGAGGTGGTACAGTTGGAAGATGATCTTTCCTATGACGAGAAGCCGATAAAGATTATGGATTATTGATATATGGTTCTACGCAACAAGACAACTCATCTTGTCAAGGTTTTGGGGAGGAACAATAATATTGAGGAAGCATCTTGGGAACCGGAAGAGGCAATGAAGGAGAAGTACCCTCACCTGCTTATGTAAATTGAAATTTCGAGGTTGGTATTTCATAAGGGGGGAAGAATTTAACGACCCAAATTTTTTCAATGGAAATTACCTTCTTATAATTATGTCATAAAATAACATGAAAACATGACATAATGAAATAAAAAGTGATAAGTTACCTTTAAACATAAGTTTGTCACTTCTGTATTTGGAATTTTTATAATCTGACATAGACGGTTGTGATCAAGATGATTTTTGGAGTCTAATAAAAGAAAAATATTTTTTTGAATAGTAACATACCCTTATAAATAGTAACATACCCTTATGAATAGTTATATACCCTAATTAATAGTAACCTTACCTATGATAGTATAAAAATAATATTCATGTGAATGTATGATGTACCTCATATTTTAGAATAAGTAAATGAATATTTTAGAAATGTTTTTTAGTAATAATCAATGATTTTAAATAAGTATTAAATTAGTAATATGTAGGAAATTATTTTTGAAAAATGGAATTTATTTTTTGATTCTTCACATCGAAAAATGGTAGGGGTAATTTTTTGGTATTTTTCTGAGATACTTGATTTTTTTCTGAATAGTGAAATACCATAATTTACAAAATAAGCTATATAAGCTAATTATACAGTCATGTGTGATGTTATTCTGATGTAAGACCACTTGGTTCAGGATAAAATGATAAAATTACTATTCTTGGACATTGAAGACTGACTATTCCTTTCCATGGGGGGAATTAATAAACTAATGAATTTTATATTAAGGAAACCCCCCTCCCCTCTACTATAAAAACCACCCTTCACACCCTCATTTCCTCACACCTCTCAAGCACCAAGCCTTCTCTAAACACTTCACAAAAATCCTCCCTAGCCCCTCTCCCAAGTTCAAGAGATGATGGTATTATCAAAAGACCAAGCCTAGTTTCTTTAAGGAGGATCTCAAGAGGAATATTTAAGAGGTAATTTCTCTCCCTTTTCTTCTTTATTTTCCTTTCAAGTTCAAGTTCATTTCTTGATCACTCCACATCTATCTTTTCCCAAATGGAATTGTAACTCCAGTATTATACGTTTATATGAATGTTATGATGCAAATGGGATATTATATCATCAAACACCTTTTCCCTATTCCTTTTATTTTATTTAGGAGAATGTGGTTCATGAGGTGTTAATTTATCACCTTCATGAACGACAAGTTTTCTTCTTCTATTTATACCTTCAGATATGGTCATGAAACCATTTTCATGGTTGATCTAGAATAGGTTATAAGTATTATCTCAAATTTTATGTTATGGAACTAACTTATGACCATATTTCTAGTGATAAAAAAAGATGATCATTATAATAGAAAAATCGATCAAATTAACCCAAACAATCATCATTTAATTCTTATCTAATGGTTCATCCACATGGCTAATATATGATTCATTATAAGATCATTCAATATCTTTTAATATCATTAATAACATGTAATATCATTTCTATATTTTTACTGATGTTCTACCCAATCTTCAATATACGAATACAAGAGAACCACTCAAGAAAACCATAAAAAACATTCTAGAACAATGGTTTAAAACTCTATAACTCATCCAAAGGAACATAAAATCACTTAATGAAACAAAAATTAACCATATTAGTGTACAAAAGGTTATGGATTTCTAATTAATGAATATAATGTCATTATACGGGACATTAATGAGGAGGAAGCATTCAGATACATAGTGAGGGGAAATTCTCGAACCCAACTTTCAACCTTCAGGTTCTCCCTCTTTCACTCCTTTTTTGATATGGTTACTCCAAAAAATCATTTTTCGTTATTTTATTTCATTTTTTGGGATATACACATTTACCTCTATTGTTTTTTTCAAACAAAATGTTTTCCAAAAGAACACTTCTTCTAAGAACTCACCTTTTACTTCTCATTCATGGTTGATGGTTCTTATATCAAGTACATTATTCCCTTTATGTTTTGGGAACCCAAAGTGTATGAATGTGTTATTATGAGATGAATCCCATTCATTTCATGGGTTATTTGTGTCCATTATTGATAGATTTTCTATGTTTCATGCATGATAATGATAATATTATGAGTTGACGGGTGCGCTCGAAATTATATAGTGCAATATGAATGTTCGAAACTGATGGGTGCACCCTGAATTACAAATTGCTCCAATGCATTGGGTAAAGTGATGAATATCATCAGTAAATGTGAATTGGTTTTTTAATGATATGCTATCATGGTTCACAAGTATGTGTGGTATTTAACCACCAAGAAACGATGTTGCATTTTTTATGCATTGCCACATTTCGAGTGTTATATTTATGCTTCCTATCATGTTCATGATCTTTTTCCCATGTTATGATTATGCTCACCCCAGGTTGTATTGTTCTTATCTATCCACTTACTAGGCTTCTATATCACATCTTTTGATGTATATCCTCAGGTGACTACTTGTACTGAGGAGAGGAAAAGTGCCAATAAGAATCTAGAGAAGAAGAAATTAAATAAATGTTTATGCTTGATGTTTTAATTGTTAGTATGGTCCTAGTTTTCCCAAGACATTAAACCTTTGGATACTATATGTGTAATAATATTATGTTGTTTATATTTAAAATGATGTAATTTTAGTGTAATAAAATGATGGGTCGCTATATATGTCATGATTTTAAATGACCATCATGACATGAATATTAAATATCTGGTTGTTTAGTAGATTTTCATGGATTGTTATTGTCACTGTTTGTTATTTAATCTTCATAATTTAATAATGTGATTTCACATAGAAATTATTTCTATCCTAGTTATCATTTGTATTATTATTATCACTTGTTGGTATAGTCTCCCCAATATCACTTAACAAACCATCACTTCTAGTCTGTTGCCTTTATTTTATGGGGTGGAGGGCCTAAGGGTGAGTGGCCCTATCGACTTAAGAATAGGTTAAGTGGATCTTGGGATCAGTTGTTATAATGGGTTTTATATTAATTTCATCTATCTTGTGATTTGTGTTTTAGAATATATGAGATCGGGGTCTTGATGGATCATGGTAAAGCGATTTTTCCTAGGTGTCTATATCTCAATGTGTAGGGGACAAACCACGTTTCCAGGGTGGTAAATTGATGTTCCAACTTGTTCTATTAGAATTAATTGATATGCCAGCTTGAGTGGTGCACATATATATGATGTTACTGGTTATGATTTTTGGTCCCCTGGGATGTTATGGACACAGATAGAATACATGAATCTTGATATACACATTGTTTTTGAGGACATATTAATGTTCATATAATAATGTCATGGATCCTAGAATGTAGGAAAAGGGGTGGGGAAAATTCAAGTGATAGAAACAGGCTTAACCTGGGTTTCCAATATAGTATCTTAGTTTAATTCTACTTATACACCCCAGCATACTAATTTATGGTATTATAGTAATGTTATTCCTCACTATATAATGGGTAACAAAGGGGCCATGCGTTTAGATAATAAGTGATTTGGGTTTTTTTGGTCTGTGTAATGGTGGTGAGTTGTGCTTCCTATTGTGGATTTTACAATTTTTTATTTCAAGACTATTACTATGGTATTGATCATGGATTTGTTTCTTTGTGTGATTCCATCGTGATAGGATCTAATGGAGTGTTATTATGGATGATATTTAGTTCCACTCAAGCATGAACATAATGATGGCGCTAAGGGATAAGGTGGCCATGATCCACAAATTTTTGTTCTATTAGAGGTGTGGTAACAATAATTTGTAGTGGAGTTTATTCCATGGATATGTGAGAATCGTAGGTAAATGATGGTGTATGTTATTAAAAGTGTTGATATGGGATATCAAGTAGTCGAGTTTTCCATGGATTACCAGGAACATGAACTTTAGTTATATAACTATCATATTGTTTTAGGGTGAGGGTGCACCACATAAAGTAGAGTATTAGGTTAAATTATTGAATGCGATTTTTTATCATATAGAGACACCCCCAGGAGGAGGCTTAATCTGGCTACATATATGTTCTGGGGACCGAAAAATAGTTTTTATTATGTAGAGGTACATATAGGAAAGAATGAAGAACTTAAATTGAAGGTCATTATGACGAGGATATTTGAAAATTTATTTATGGATACATTGTGGAAATACCCATATCTTGAGTACAAAAACATGCTGTATTTAGACATTTCAATCCTGAATTATGTTTGGAGGTTCGCGCCCATTTCAAATTTCACACCCTCTATGTTAGGGGATGACATTAGTAGGGTGATATGGTTTGGGGATGGTATGCAACATTCCATAAGTGATTAGGTAAATATATTCCTATTGAACATGATATCAGAGGTGCTGAATCCAACATTGATATATGAGTGTGACCTAATGGATACAAATTATATGAGTAAGAAGTTAGTGAAATTTTCTCTTGGTAGTGGTGCTTCAGGTACTCCAAAGCATGGTTGTGAGGAACCTCGATAGGTATGATTGGTCAGAGACCTTGGGAGGACAGAAATAAGTATATCATTAATTATGTTCTTCTAGTGTAGTCACACAAGAATCATTCAAACGTGTAGTGAGAAGCCTTTAATGGAGTCTTAGGTGTGTAGGAGTGAGGGAAACTTGGATAGGTTCTATAGTATGATGTCTTGGATTTGTGGGATTTAGTAAATTGGGTGAGACTCATCGATCATTAGTATGACTGGGAGTGACACCAACATTAAGTATCCAGGATACTATAGTATGTGTAGGTCATGGAAGGGAGTGAAATACCCAGCAGTGGGGGTGGTGTCAAATACTCGGTGAAACTATACATGGAGGGAAGGAATCAGGTAGAAAGGCATTAAGACCGGTGCGTTAATTTGATCTGATATGTTTGGAGTAGGTCAGGGATCCATTAATATTTATAGGAATTCTATGATCATGGAAATACTCCTTTTTGGATTGATTTATACAAATGTATGAGTTTCAAGTATGAATAGGGTCCAAAATTGACAAAATTCATAACTTAAATCATAAAATAGTTTTTTAATGATTTTAAATTCCTAAAATTATAATATTTGAAAAAATGGTTTATTTAAGTCAAAATTTGTCATAAATATCTTTTTATGGGTCTTTTTAAATGATATGGTAATTACATTAACCCACAATGTGTAAATAACATGACATCATGGTAATATTAAAAAGTGTAATATAAGGTTAAAACCAAAAAGATAAGGTTAAAAAAATATTCAAATATTTTCAAAAAATTATTCTATAATGGGTATTAGAACCAACATGATCCTATCTTAGAATTAAATAAGTCTTGGACCATTTTATGTCAAAATTGAATTTCATGTAAATTAATATTTTGGAACTTTCATAAATTGCCCCTCTCCTCTCTTATAAAAGGACACATTCTCCCTCTCCTCTTCCCTCTATTTTGAGCCTTCCAGCTCAGCCAACCCCATACCATTTCTCTTCTCCACTTCCCTTTTTTACAATCTTTAGTTTTTTTTCTTCTCAAAAGACTTACTCTAGTGCCATAAGAAGAAATTTAAAGGAAGCACGTCATGGAACAATAATCTCTTCTACCGATTCATTCAAATTTAATTCTTCTTCTACTTACATTGTTCTAGTTTTTTCATTATAATGTAATAACATTATTATCAGTAATATAGTTATGTTTTATTATATATAGGAAACAACCCTCTTCCACCTTCTATCCATCGTACAAAAAAAATGAAATCACTGTGCGTGCATACGTACGAATTACCGTCACTGCATCTTAGTGAAAACGGTTTTCCACCATCACCTTATTTGGATGGGTATAACTGCGGAAATAAAATCTATATATGATTATTATAAAAAGATACTAATTCTGAGATATTATAGTCCATCTTCTTCAATACCATTTAATAGTTATGGTAATGATATTATCACTCGTGCATATATAAGACTCACTGTCTCCACAATGCGACAAGATTCATTCACCATGTAAACCAATAATGAATGATTTTAAAGTATATATGATTAATAATAATGAAATATATGAAACAAAAATGATACTGAATTTATGTATATTTATGTATATGTAATTTACTTAATTCCATCCAATTCATTAAAGAAACTAAAACAACGTGCCTGAGTACGTACAACCTACCATCTCCATGAAAAGTGTATTTCATTTCATTTATCTATCTGTTATATATATTTATATACATAATTTATAAGATTTATATATATCATGTTTTAAATTCTTGAATTAATTAAATCATGATATATGTAATCATTTGAAGATTAAAAAGTCCAAACATGTATGATTATTACCCAAAATGTTTCTTTAACATTGAATTTACAAATGAATGGTTAAAAAGGTCGTAAGGGAATCCTATATAATATCATAAATATTATTAGGGTTTTTTACATGTTAATAATATGTATAATCCAACAATAAGTGAGTTTCAGACACATACAGACGAAATCAGACATAAAGTAATGGATATTTTTTGCAAATCTCATTTTTAACCGATATTGTTTATATGTATGTATTTTCTGTGAAATATATTCATCATCCATGTCCATGTTTTTTAAAAAATTAATAAAATGTTTACCATTCTTCAATGAATATGTAAAATAATTTTTACCCATGTTTGACATTTACTACATGGTATGGAATTAATTTTTCTTTTATTTACCATAGGAGGTACTTCTTGAATTTTCCTGTAAAATTAAGAGGATAATGTTATTTTATCTTATATAGCATGAACATATTTCTAAATATTATAATGAATATTTCCATATATCTTATTCTACATTATTTCATGTCTATTTTAAAATAAATTATTTTCTTTTAAAATTTCATACATTTTGAGTAATGAAATCATTTTTGAAGAAGAAAGTATATGTTCCTCAAGAATTTATTTCATGTGTTTTTATCAAAATTATGTTCCATCTATGATGGCGAAGGGTTATGTTTATATCCCTATTATTAATTTTATTTTATTGATTTTATTATGGAATTAATTTTTATGAAGTCCATTTTTCTTATATGGATTATGTTATGATGAAATGATGTTGAAGAACCCCATTTTATTTAATTTTTTATGATATTATTAATGATATATGTTTTTGTGGTACATGTAATAAAAATTTAATAATGAGATGGTTGGGACCTATATATCTCTCTATTGCATTGGGTACATATTTATGTCTCATGAGATAGACAAAGCATGAATGGAATGTAAATCTGGTTCAGTAATACCGGTCTGGAAGGACAAGTAATCCCAGTTTTGTGATGGAATTCAACCACTATGATGGTCTTGGTAGCAATTCCTTGTATACTATGGAAATAATAATATGTTCTAATTAGTTTTCCATAATTACTGGTTTTTTATGATGATATTCTATCATGGATAATGTTCTATTATGATCCTTGCCTTATATACATCCATGAATTATGTCACTGCTCAATATTTTGATCTTTAAAATTTATGTTCATCTTTTTAAATTAAAATGTGTATGGTTTGTTTTATGTTCTCCATGTTTACCCTTACTAAGGAATTGAGCTCACCCATTCTATGTTTTCATTTCCCCGGGATATAAACTAATGTCTTAGGTAGGAAAAAAGGGTAATATTTTGGAAGATGTAGAAGATCTTTCACCATGATTAGAAGATTTTGTTTTGAGTTTTCAAAGAAACTAAACTAATACGGTCTTTCGGCTTCTATTTTTTTTTTCATGTATTAAGTATTCTGAAAAAGAAATGTAATGTCAATGTATGTCAAGATTGGTTCTCTACAATCATCATCATGTTCATCATCATAATATCGTGTAGTCTCCTCATTATAACCCAATGGTCCAATGTTTGTCGTCGGAAGCCTTTTCCTTACTGTAAGGCATGAATTAGGTCATGTGGTGAATCATATTTTTATGCACAAATTCATTTTTCCTTTTTAGCGTGTCATAACAA
Organism: Viscum album; assembly: GCA_963277665.1. Taxonomy (NCBI): domain Eukaryota; kingdom Viridiplantae; phylum Streptophyta; class Magnoliopsida; order Santalales; family Viscaceae; genus Viscum; species Viscum album. The sequence goes on along the minus strand of OY728160.1, from coordinate 841,842,785 downwards.
ATTGGTATAAAATCCTTAGTATTTTAATGTAGTGCTTTATTGGGATTTTTCCAAAGCAATAATAGAGACCATTTGTTACTATGTTGTATTAAATATCGATTATTACAAAGTCATTTGTATTTGGATTATGGTAGATTGAAGTCTCGGAGTGTATTGAATCTTAAGAATGATTCAATGTTTCTTGTCTAGTCATCACTGGAAAGAGATGATGTCTACGTTTAAAGGAAATTTGGATTTTTATTTCGGTTTTTCTAGTTGAGTTATTTGATTTTGAATATTATAAATATGATCTTATTTCTTTATATTTATAACTCTTGTCCTCTTGGAGAAATATATGGAATACGTGAATCAAATTAGGCAACAAGGGAAAACATGTAATTTTTTTCTTTTGACTTTTTTTAATACATAATAATATTGAATGTTTTATCTTTTTAAATTGTAAAAAATAGGCTAAAATATGTTTTCCAAAATAGTATTTTTGAATTATTATGATCCATTAGTCTAGGAATGTGTTGTTATTTGGATAATGAAATGGGGTTATGAAATTTAATGTTCTAGTGATTGTATACACTATTTTGTCCCCAATATATGCATGAATTAATTCTACTCACACTACCTGGATATTTGATTCTTGGTGTGATTGGTATATGGATCATACGTAGGTATGATGTAAGTGGTTTCTAAAACTAATTTGGATTGTTTGGGGGATTAAATGTCAAATGATATGAAACATGGGTTTCATGTGGATGAATAAGGGCTACTGAGTTGTTCTTTTAGTTACATAGTACCCCAGTGAAGATATTTGGACCATTTTATAAATGTTCTGAATGATTTTATTGTGGCCATATTGAGTGAGGTCGGTCTTCTAGAGTGGCTTGAGGATCATGGTAAGTTTATGGATGTGAAGATTATAGTGAGATTTGTTTAGATATCAAATGAATAAATTTTGGGATCTGTGTGATCTTAGAGTTGAATGGTATATATGCCATGGGAATTAATTCACTAGGTGAATGAAATGAAATTAGATATATACACAACTATAAGATGATTATTTTTTCATGGATTAAGTAATTATGTTTATAGACCTCTTATGGAATTATTCAATACTTTTACAAGATGTGATCCCATAATGTATATCATCATGATATCATGGTGAACGTGAAATGCGTTAATTTTACATCATTTTAGAATCTTGAAAACCAGGAATATATTATTTGGATTCCCTTTACAATAAAAACTATACAAGGATGGATGGTTGGGTAAGGTTCGATGGGTGGTGAAGGTCAAAGAAATTGTATGTGGGGCCATAAGGACACCCTATGGGGAAGTCACAGAAATGGTTAAATGATTCCACTATGGATTGGATGATCAATTACATGTTTTCAATGTGGGTTGGTGATAAATTTAGTGGATTAGCAAGATCACATGCCAAATGAGATTCAGGTAAGTGGTTATGAGGAGAATATAGAGTGTTTTTTTTCAAAATAACCTCATATGTAGGTGGGTTTCATAAATCAAGGCATACTTATGATCCTAAGGATGGTCTAGGATTCGTATTTGGAACTGGAATATAGGATACGAATATGCTCTCATGAGGTGGTAGATGAGCCTACATGTTTAAATAATGAAAAAATATGATCACAATCAAAGGCACATCATGAGTGTGCGAAATTTATTTTTTGAATGTTATGATAGATATTGGTGCACTAGGTAAAATTATGATATATGAGTTATATAGGTGTTGTTTAACAGGTTATAATCAGACACGATCCATGATAAATGTTGTTTATATTATCGTTAGGAATTAAATTGGACATTGGGTATGATGTGGGATAAAATAATACTGTAAAATAATTGAGATACTATATCATGATGTTAAATTAAATTAGTATTGGGGTATGATTCAAGAAAATTGGTTGTTATTAAAATTATGTGGGAGAAAATAGATAGTGATTGTTGTCTATATGTGGAAAACCAGGTTGTATAGATTAGATAGGTAGGATACTGTCATTATATTTTTTAAATTGAGTGTGATTAGACAGCTTGGTAATTCCAATTGTGGGGATTGAGCATGAGATGAATGGGTTTATTGAGTTCGGTAAATAGGTTAGTGTGTGTATCTTGGAAGGATACATATACCATTTACATTGTCTTAGTATTTTTGGAATGGGGGATCATGTTATTCAAAATCCAAATATGACTTATCTTAAATGTGGATGGGATAGCTCGTTGGTGAGATATTGTGTGGTGGGTTTGTTTTAACATCTAGAGTAGTTTTATTAGTGATATGGGTTGGGTCATGTCTTGGCCATTTGAATAAAGACTCGATAGATGATTTGTATGTGTTGGTATTGTGACCCACACCATGTCATGGGTTGTAAAAAATAATTTTATTTCTAAATAATAATTTAATGATGACCCACAGGTAGTCTCCCAATGATGAGGACAAAAAATAAAGGGTTTGAGATTTTTTGAGTTCTTTTTTGGAAAAGTGTTTTTTAGAAAATGTGGATTTTTAATGAATTTTAATGTGATTTTCTTATAATAGTTGTTCGAAAGTTGAGATCTATTTTTCCTTCACGAGAAAAGGTGTTATACAATCCTGGTTTCCAATTTCTACCAATTATTATTTTTATGGTTCATAATAGATAGATTACACAATCTATCCTTATCTCCCGTTTCTATATATTATGAGGGTGAGAATATTTCAAATTTCATGTCTCATGTTAGTCTACCCACATTCTTATGTGTTTGGTGTTATTGTAGTTCCTCTTTATTAATCATTGAAATCCAGTATGGGGTATTTCATTTCTCTAAATAACTATAGTTCCCGCCATAATTCCTCACATGTGATGGGGATCTCCGATCACTCACCACCAAACCATAATTTTTTCCATAGTACATAAATGAAAAATGGGTGGAGTGAGATATTATTCATAAACCAAAGTGACTATAATTAAAGGAACCTAACCATAATGAAAATTAATTTTTTTAAATAATTTAAATAAGAATTGAAATTAGTATGAAGAATATTGAAATCATAGCTATTTAATTATGGGAAAAAACTAAATAAATTTATAATTAGTCAATCCTCCCATTTTCCCAATCACACACTAAAAACTACCCCTCCATGGATAGGGTTATCGAGTTGATTCAGGAAAAAGAAGGAGTCACAATATTAGAAGATGATAATCTAAGAGATATAAATAAGTGAAAATAATGCAGTAGAAAGACATCATGAAGATATTCACCTCACTGAGAAATCTTCTTAGAATCCTCCTATGTATTATTTTAGTGGCCTAAAATGATGAATGATTTTTCATAAATTCCCTCCAAAAATGTGTCAAATGTCATTCCCAACCTATCCATGTATTTATCAAATCAAAAAAGGCATGATTATTCTTAAATTTCATCCAAACTACACATTTTTTCATATGAAAATTTTACATCATAAATAGTGGTCTAATAACATAAAATGTTCTCAGAAACACCCAAAAAAACTTTTTTTATATCATAAATTTTTCTAAGGAGTATTAGGGAATGACATACATATTTCAAACTGTGAAAAATGATATTATTCTCATCACAAGTTTCTTTTACACTATTAATTTTCATCCCATGAATTTCCTTCCTTCCTATACATTATGATCACTATTTAAAACTAAAATTCCAGTTTTATAACATATTTTCCTTTATTTTCATCTGATTCAATAGTTTGAGGCCTTTGAGTTGGTCCCTTTTTAATAAAACATCATTGGATGTTGTATTCATCATGAATTATTCACTATTAATACTACTTTGAATCAAACACTATATACTAACATAGGAAAATAAAAATAATCAAATGTCACCAAGATTAATCTATTAATTAATTAAAATGACTCATTTTATGTTCAAATATACATCTATAAAATGGTTCTACCACTTCCACCACAATTATAACATTATTTTCCTTATGTATGTATTTTAAAAATAAATATAAGATAAATATAATTTTATCAATATTCAAATTCGAAATCAATTAAATCAAATTATTTATCATTTAGGGGTCAAATTTTCATGATTCACATAAAACATAAATTTAACATAGAATTCCTCACATATAATTATCATCCAATTTTTTTTAATTTTTATATTTTTTAAAAATGGTTGATATTTTCCTTTAATTCATTCATATATCTTAATTCATTATTATTATGAATTTCATATCATGATTTAAATCATAGTATATTTTCTTATATCAAAAATCATGTTACAAATTCATGTATAGTTATGATCGAACCATGATTACATGCTCTCATTCCATTTTCTTGGAAAGGATCCATATTCTTCAATATTTATAGAAAAATTTATCATTAAATCATAATGTATTTAAAAATAACTCTTTTATGACTCTATAGCTTAATTTTGGATGAAATTTATGTTTAACTAATTAAGACTCAAATGGTGGTTTACCTATAAATCAGATAATATGATATCAAAATCATGTTATACTGAAAATAACCCCTATATAATGAAATTCCCAATTCCAAAAACAAAAAGTATGGTCACAAAAGATTTATGTATAATAAAAAAATTTAATCTACATGAATTATTCCTTTATTTATTTTTTTTAAAATTTTAAAATGTTCAGCTTTAAAAAAATATTTCATTCACTATCTAACCCTAAATGATAAAATAATTGTGCTGGAAATGTAGATGTTTTATTTTCCAAAACACAACCTATTATTTTTCACTTTTTTATTTTTTTCATCTAGAAGGGAAAATAGTGGAAGTACAAAAATCATTACATGATTCATTACCAATACCAGAAATAGTACACCAGATTTTTCTCCCTTAAAATGTTATACATTCCTTCACCCAAGACTTCCCTCACCCACACCCATAAATAATATAATTTCTTGTAATATTAATAGTGCTTTTTCAGAATAGATATAAATATCTTCTAACATATGTCATTCCATGTGGGGTCAATTTTGTATTCTATATGCTACACATGGATTGATGAAAAATGTTTACTCAAGTGTAAGGTATTACCAATAAAAAAATTCCACAACCATATTAACTGTGATTTTCCACCATCATGAATTCGAGAAGTGACAATGAATGATCTAGAAGGTTTAATGTTGCATGATCACAAAAGAAATATTACAAATATATAAATGGATAGTATTAGGTCAATATATTTTCTCCAGAATGGAATAAGAATTTGTAACATTCACTCATTGCATGCAATGATAAGATGAAATCAATTCTCATAAGTTTCATAAATTCAAAGAATGAGAATATAAGGTAAATTCTGTATACCAAAATAAATTAATTTCCATAAATCAGGATTTAGAACATATAAGATCATAATATTTTATATAATTATTCAATTTCCCATTTTAAACATAATCATAGATATATGAAACATGATATAAGGGGATTCCTTATAAATTCATGTCACCTAGAAAAATCAAGTAATGAAATAAGGGTAATTACGAGCATTAAAATTTCTTCAAGGGGAAAAAATATATTTTCCTACAAAATATATGTAGTTCAAAAGATAGTGAATATAAAATAAGACCCCATTAGTAATAATTCTTCAATAATGAATGAGGTTCATATTTATTTAGTTCTATTATGCAATGTTTCTCAAGTGTAAATTCATTATTTATAATGTAAATTCCCCTTTTATGATGTATGATACATTTTGACATCCAACAAACTATATACCTTATTCACCATGACTTTTTAAATGTAAATAGACCAAAAAATAAGAATAAAAAAATTATAGTGTATTACTATTCAATTATTCTCTAATAAGATTCATGGTAAGAGTGGAACTATGCCAAAATACAAGGGTTTCCTCTAAAAATGCTTTTTTTACACCATTATCTCGATCCAAAAATTAAAAAATTAAAATGAAATCTCAAACAGTACAATTTCCTCACTCGAATATAATATATTTATTTTATTCTATTCATTCAAAAGTGATCATTCAATTTTATATATTTAAAAATATAATTTCAGTAATCAATTAAATTTAAATGAAAAGTACAACTGGGTGGGTCAACATTTATAATTAGGGTGAATTGTTGTAATACCCTCTACTGGTTCATGATGTATGTTCCCTGGATGTTCTTCAGCCACTTCTCATTTATATTGATTGGGATTCCTCTTCCTTTATTTTAAATCTCTATAAAACCAAAAGGTTATAAATAAAGAAAATTAAATAAGGTCCATAAAATCTAGAATGATATTTATCTGAAATCAGTTTGAGTTTGGATTTTCATTACCAAACTTGACATCCATGATTCAAGATTCATGGATTAATTTGCTCATCATGGTCTACACATGTTATTTTTTTTAAATCATCCAAATTTTTTAAAGATTCGGTCTTTATTTTCACTAGTTTCTAAAATTGTAATCCCCCACTTTCCCATTTTTTTGATGTTCCAAATTCTTCTTTCTCAAATCCCAATAGGACCATTGATCCAATTTCATATAAAGGTGGTAGTTATTTACCTAAATATATTGGTAGGTTCTAATTATTATATTTATCTAATAATTTTTAATATAATACCACATGGTATCATCAAAATTTTGGCTCCAATCATTCCTATTGGGTTTGACAATATTTTCCTTAATTTTTTTTGATTTCTCTATTGGAAACATATTCATGGCCATTGGTTTTCGGATGGTACATGGATGCTGTTTTATGATTCAAACCCTATAGTTTCATTTATTCCTCTATTTTCTTTTTTCATAATTTTTTATTTTGGTCACTAATTATGGATCATGGAACACAAATCCAGTAGAATATGTCATTCTTAAAAAAACCAAAAAACATATTTTTCGTCATCAATCTTAGTTGATTTTTCATCAACCAAATACGAAAAAAAAATCTATATGTAGTAGATTATATTTATTACTATATTATATTAATAATATCCCCATGAATTATATTTCATACATTTCAAAAAATGCACAATGAGTATTGAATATTTAGGGAATTTCTTTCCTTGTTGAAATATTTTTAGAAAACCATCATTTTCAGATTTCATTAAAAACTCATATGAATCTTTAAATAATGAGGTCCTAGGAATTCAGAATTCTAAGACATTACATTATTACATTTCAATCAATACATGTCTCCATAAACTAATTCATGATAAAATAAAAAAACTAATTTAATATCACTTTTAAATATAAATCATCTACTTATATGATTTGGGAATTTATTCCAATGGAATTTTTCATCCCAATTATGAAATATATAATAGAATTTACTAATTTTCAAATGAGTATTGATTAGATTATATGCTATCGATGATGTATAAAAATAATTTAAATTTTTTTTCGTACAATGTTACTTCAAATTCTATGATGTAAAGTAGTTTTCTAGGAAGCGGATCATTGAGTGGGTCCTCATTTGGAATTTGTTATTCAGTGGTGTCGGGTAATCAACTGAGATGATATGCCACCTATTTTTAGTCCCATTTTAATCAATTTCAAAATTTATGTGTTGTATGGGAAGCATCTATCTTATAAACTTTTTCTTATAATTAGATTTCATTATTAGGAACTTTATTGTTGTATGATTAGAATAAATTACATTATTACTTCCAATTAAATAGGATATAAATTCATGCAGTTAAAATTCACCTATAAATAACTCCTTATCTGGGATTATGTAATTAATATTTGTGGTATCCAATTTCCTTGATGTGTAGGCTATGACATGAAGTTTTATATCAATTATATGTAATAGGTTGGATCATATGGCTTGTTTTGATTCATCAAAAATGATCTCAAAATGATGGACCTAGTTTGGTGGTTTTATTATTTATGGTGCAATCAACCATTGATTCAGCTCATTAAATGCTACCATATTATCACAATTAAAATTTAAATAATTTACATTAATAGTAATCATACGTGAGGGATATAAATCTTTCAAAAATCATTAATATATATTTTGTAGAAAACATCATCGCCTAGAAAATTATCTCTCATTTTATAATAACGTCAGTTATGGAAATGAATTTGTTAATTCAACCTTTAACATGTCTACCGTTATTCCTTTCTCTGAAATTATATTCCCAAACACTATTACTTTATTATTATGAAATGAAATATTTCAAAATTTAGAGCAAGTTTTTTATCAATCGATATTTTCAATGATTTTTCCAAATTTACTTAAAAATGATTGAATGGATTTTGAAAATTATTATGCTTGTTAATAAATACATTAAATATATCCAAAATGAGATAAAATTAAATACTTATCATACCCCATTGAAATTAAAATGGGGAATTTTATATCACAAATTGAATTCACTTGTAGGAGAATGTGTCTATGAGATTTTGTATGCCCATCATTTTCTAGTTTTCAAGAGTAATTGGTGCCTAAAAGTTACCAAAATCATATAAAAGGAAATATTACATTTTTCCTCCCATACCTTATATAATTTTATTATTTAATTGAATAGGGATTTTTTCTTCCCATGTAGCCTAATTTATATTTTTATGTTCCATGTACACTCTCTAATTATGGTTCACTCTCTTGGGAATCAATTCATTCTATTCATTCATGACAATAGTTAGGCAAGTTTTCGTTGGCTCAACATGGATTGGGATAACCCACTAGAAATTAATGTCATGACCCGTCCCCCGGGGGGCCGTGTCGTGACTACCCCAAGCCCGCCTTCCATAATCTATAGGGTGTAAACTAGCTCTAAAGGCGTATTTCGAAGAACTAGGGAGGATCACGCACGAATCCAACAGGGCCCTCTGGGACTAAAGGATAATAACACACTGACCGAGAATCCGATTGATGCACCGTCTGTAGCGTTGAGACACCTATGGCATGACATAAATTTGAGAAGGGTTATGCATGTATCTCCTCAGCTGGGAGATGTGGAAAACGTCATGCACCCAGTGCAACTGAGGTGGAAGATCTAAGTGTTATTGCACCTCGCCAACTCTACTAAGGACTTGAAACGGTCAGATGAACCTCAGAGATAACTTGCTGCCTTGGACTAATCTCTGTAGACCTAATCGGGGTGAGACCTGTAGAAAGACGTGGTCACCATCCTTGATCTCCAGAGGCCACTATCTCCTATCAGAATACGAATTCTGCATGCTAGTGTAGTCTTCATACGCTCGTGGATAATATGCACCTTCTCGGTGGTAGCCCGAACAATCTCGAGTCACACGAGTGCTGACTCCCCTGGGTCAGTCCAGCACAAGGGTGGTCTGCAAGTTTTCCCATACAATGCCTCAAAAGGTTCCATTTGTTTGGTGGAGTGATAGCTTTTGTTGTGTGAAAACTCCAACAAAAGTATGTGATCCTCCCAGCTGCGACTGAAGTCAAGGACACAAGCACACAACATGTCCTCGAGGGTCAGAATGGTCCGCTCAGTTTGGCCATCCATTAGAGGATGGAAGGTGGTGCTAAAACAAAGTTGTGTCCCTAAAGCCTTCTACAACCCCTTCCATAGCTGGGAAGTAAAACGTGCATCTTGATTGGAGACAATCATCTAAGGTACTCCATGAAGCCGCACAATCTTCTGCACATAGAGGCATCCCATGCTCTCTACTGAACCCTGCTCTCTGATCGGTAGGATGTGGGTTGGTGAGTCAGTCAACCATCACCCAAATCGAGTCATTTCCCCTGGATGTACGTGGAAGTCCTATCACGAAGTCTATGTATATCCCATCCCACATCCACTATGGGACCTCAAATGGTAGAACCAAGCCTGCTGGTACCTAATGCTCCGCCTTCACTTCATGACAAGTTAGGGACCGAGAGACAGTCTCTGCAACTTCTTTCTTCATTCCCGTCCACCAGTGCTGCCGTCGGAGATCCTGGTACATATTCTCCACTCCTGGATGTTCCTCTAGAGGGGATGTGTTGAACTACCTCAAAAATTCCTTCTAAAGTGACACAGGTACCATGGTACGTCCTCTGAAGAGGACGAAGTTCTCCCCATATTCAGAAAATCCATCAGGTTTCTGCCCTAGCGATATCTATGAGCGTCATTCCTCGTAGTCAGCATAGCCACATTGCACCTCCATGACTCATTGAAGAAGTAGAGGAGTGACTGTAAGAGAACGAAGAAGTAAGGATATCTATAAAGCGGTAAGCTGCTCTGTTGCCTCACCTTGCAGCTGTATACCAGACCTCCGGCTTAGTGAATCTACTACAACATTCCCCTTCCCAAAAGTATACACTATCTCAAAGTTATAGTCCAAGACAAAATCAAGACAATCTCGTTGTCTTAGGATCATGTCCTTCTAAGAAAAGATATACCAGAGACTCTAGTGATCAGAGTACACTGTAAAACGTTTTCCCATCAGATAGTGCTGCCACATTTTCAAAGTCAAGACCACTGCGTCAAAATCCAAGTCATGGCTAGCGTAGTTTTCCTCATACTATATTAGTTGTCGATAAACATATGTGATCAATACTCGCTCCTGCATAATGAAAAATCTGAGTCTGGTCCCTGATGTGTCATGGTAGACTACGTACTCTACGCCCTCCTCTGGAAGCATCAAGATGGGGGCACTAGTCAGCCTTTGCCTCATCTCATAAAAACTCTGTTGGAATCTCTTTGACCACACGAAGGGTATCCCCTTCTTCATTAATGCTGAAAGTGGTTCTGCAACTCTGGAGAAATCTGGCACAAACCTCTAGTATTCACCATCCAAACCTGGAAAATTTCATACCTCCGTCATAATTTTGGGTGGCTCCCAAGCAAGTACCGCTTGAATCTTCGCTGGATCCACTGTAACTCTAGCCTCTGATATGAAATGTCCGATAAAGTGAACCTCTTGGATCCAGAACTAGCCCTTTGAGAGCTTACCATAAATATGGTGCTCTCAGAGTGTGTCCAGTACTACCTGCAAATGATATGCATGCTCCTCCTCAATAGTAGTGTAGATCAGAATTTCATCGATGAAGACCACTAAAAAGTGATCAAGGTATGGCTAAAAGATCCTATTCATGAGTCCCATGAACAATGCCAGAGCATTTTTTATGCCGAATGGCATAATACAAGATCTCAAAATGGTCATACCAACATCTGAATGTCGTCTTCTACACATCGTCGTCTCGTACACTAAGCTAGTGATAGCCTGATTTCAGGTCTATCTTCAAGAACCATTGTTCTCCCTTTTACTAATCAATGTGGTCATCAATCCTCGGGAGTGGTAACTTGTTCTTCACAGTCACCTGGTTCATGCACCGGAAGTCGACACAATGTCTCAAACTCCCATATACCTTCTTGGCGAACAGAATCGGGGCTGCCCAAGGTGAAACACTGGGCCAGATGAATCCCTTGCCTTGCAAGTCCTCTAGTTATACCCTCATTTTGCGACGCTTCACGGGAGCCATCTGATATGCTGGTGTAGATATTGGTGTCGTCCCGGGGTAAATATCAATGTGAAAGTCTAACTCTCTGTGGGGAGGTTGACCTGGAACATAATCAGGGAAAAAGTCCTCATACTTGTCCACCAATACAGTTATAGCTCGGACTCTCCACATCAATAGCACTAAGGGTAATGCTAGCTTAATGATGAGTGATCGGCTACACTCTCCTCTAGGTAAGTCCAACCTGCGCTATAAAGGAACCCTTCTCACCGGTGAAGGTAAAAATGGTCCCATTAGTGAGGAGACACGACACCTAGCACGTAATATAGTCAATCTGAGTGTCAACTGTAGATAACTAGTCCATACCCAAGATGGCATCATAAGGCCTCGATGCTGCATCTAAGAGATCCTAGAAAAATCTATCACCTCCTAGAGTAAGATCACACTACTGGAACCAGTGCATAATCATCAGATCCGCTCCCGTATTAGTCTCTATCAGTAAGGATCGATCCAACGGCACCGTCAGAATCTCCGAGATCCGAATGAGGGAAGTGGCAATAAAAGAATGACTGGAAACTCTGTCTATAAGAACTATAACTATGGTGGAGTAGACACAAATCGTACCTCGTATCATCTCTAGAGTGCTGCTATTGTAGGCCTCATCTACCTAGAGCCGAGATCTCCCCTGTACACCTGCTCCTTGTGGTCGGGGTGGACCTCCTAGTGGTGGTGGAGGTAACATCTCAAATTGTTCCCCACCGCCAACTTCACGGCCAGCTCCCCTGCTGCGTCCTCCTACTCCCTGTAGACCTCCTTGGTCAAACCTATGTCTCTGCATATGTGGTCTCTCGACCATATTTTGATCATTCGTACATCAGGTCAGACAATCACGATCCATGTGACCCTGCCCTCCGCATGTGTAACAGTGCCTGCTCCTAGTATAATTGGCACTGCCTCGGGTGCCCCGCTCAACCGATCCGGATTCATATAGTTGTTCACCTGTAGGCCAGGTCATCTTGGACCTCAGCAACATCTATCTACTACCAGCTTCAGAAGACTCAGCTACATGTAAACTGGTGGAGGGTCTCACTGCTGGGGACTTCTTAGCAAGGAAACTCTCCACTATGAAGGCTCTCTCTAACACCCCTGCCTACGTCAGAATGCTGAGTGAGATCATAGAAGCCAAGATATATTGATTGAGCCCCTGGTTAAAGGTCTGAGCCCTGATGAATGGGTCCCACACCATATCGGTGGAGTATCATGATAGGTCAGTGTACCTCCCTGAGTACTGAGCTATAGTCATGTTACCCTACAGCAGATGAAGTAGCTCTTGAATGTGCACTGCACAAAGAGTTATTGGAACAAACTCTACTCGAAACAGGCCCTCAAATTTTTCATGGGGATGCTTCACCTCTTCATGAACCTGAAGAATCATGCTCCTCCATCTTCCTACTACTTCCTGTAGTAGGTTGGCAGCAAGAATCACCATGATATCGGATGGTGTCCCTACCAGTCAGAAAACTCTCAACATAGCCTCCAGCCAATCCTCAGCCACCTGCGGGTTTGTATCTCCCATGAACCTGGGTGGAATCTATTTCTTGACCTCATGAAATGTGCTCACGAAGCGTTCACCATTTTTGGATGGCGCTGGTGGCATCGGTGGACCAACGTGGAGTGTTACCACTGGTGCCTCTACAAGAAAAAGGCCATGCACTAAGGCCTCGTCACTCAGTTGGATATAAGTGAAAACAACTCTTGGAACTCTAGCTAGCTGTCTGCGTGGAGGTGTACTGAAAAGAAATCGGTGCACCACGTTTAATAAGTTATTTGTGGTGAGATGAAATTTATACCTGGTGGGCTGACTCAAAAGATAACAAAAAAACTCTTGAAAACACACATGTATTCAGTTTTTTTTGTGCACTTAGTATGAAATAAAAAATCATGGTCCCGGTGTCTGGATAAGTCGGCCACCACACCAACACTGGTTCCCCTAAACAAATAACCACACTCACTACACATAACACTATTTACTTTAAATGAAAAATTAGAGTCCTATGTTCTGCGGTAGAAACGACTCCTCTGATGCCAATTTGTCACGACCTGTCCCCCAGGGCCCATGCTGTGACTACCCCAGGACTGCCTTCTATAGGCTAGGGGATGGTGACTTTCCCCAAAGGTGTATTCCCTAAAACTGGGAATGCATTGCCTTTATAAACTGTAGGAACACACAACCAAGCACACAACAAGATATGAACATAAGTAAAGTAATCTTTAAACATAGTGAATGTAGTAAGTTATAGGGCACGAATATAGGCCCAACTGGAATGTATAAGTACAAGTTAAATAAAATACAAATGAAGAAAGGGAAAGACTGCTATTGTACCATCCTCTGAGGTTCCTACCTGAAGGGTGGGTACAGATCGCCTCCTCAGCAATCCAAGTCCACCCATCTCCTCTACGTACTGACACGTCGTATAGTCTACCTCCGAGAATCATCCAGTCCTAGTACTCTCAGCCTCGATCATCATTGTTTTTCACCTTCACCAAACAAAACAAGTTTTGGGAATATTTCGTGCAGGGGTGAATATAATGATTCTCAGTAGTGACCTCGAGACCCACAAGGTCTCACAAAATCCACCATGGATAAACCACAATGTATGAAATCAACAGATATCCATAGTTAGGTATATTCCCATACATATACCTATGTTATCCAGTAATTCATATCATTCATGAGGAAAACATAAGGGGACTGACTCAGCTCCCACCAGGATTTATTCCTGGGGTAGTATCAAGTAATATTCCCAATCACAACGTCGAACACATCAGATGATGGAGAACTCCTTCTCTATCAAGTACAGTGGGCTTGCCGCGTCGCATAGAGGCACTTCCCACTATCCTTGGAATACTATTCTACTCCCCATGTCGAATACTGTGGGCTTGCGCATCACATTGCGGAACTCCCCACTATGGGTCTACCGCGTCACATAGGGGCACTCCCCCTCATTGCCAGATAAGGTACTCCTCAGATCGAGTATTGTGGGTCTGCTGCGTCACCAAGGCACTCCCCACCGTGGGTCTGCCGCATCACCAAGGTTCTCCCCAATGGGCATGTCAAGTCACTCCGAGTCGAAACAGTTAGCAGTCATCAAGTCTCAGCTAGCCACTAGGTCTCTGCACTCTACTCGCTAATCTACTGGAAGATCCACTCCATAGGATACTGGTTGGTACTCTGACTTCCATTAATTCCCACGAAGAAGTATTAAAATGGTTTTCCATGCCATAGGGTGTCAACATAATGTATTGTGCGTCAATTAGATGCCCGGTTCGTGAGTTATTAGCCTTTTAGTCGAGAGTGCTCGGTTGGATTCGTGCTGGATCGAACCTCACTGCCCCCATATGAATCCAAAACTCTAGTGGGGTATACTCAAATGGTCCATCACGCTCCAATATTACCAACGCTGCTGACGGTTCGTCAAACGGACATTTAGGGCCAATGTGATGTCCAAAAGAATGTAATTGGGCTGTACTGGGCCCCGGGTATAGTCTGACCCTGTCGGATCGACTCGACCCCACCCATCTTGGGCTGACCCAGTTTAGGTCGACCCAGCCCGTTGTGTTTGGCCCAACTCACAGTGCGGCATATACTATTGGTCTCGGCCCATCCCGCTAGGTCTGGCCCAGCAGGCCGCGAGGGTGCAACAAGGGCAGCTCGGCTGAGGGATACCGCAAGGGCACAGGGCGGATCAGCAGATGGTGGCACGAGACATTGGTGTGGCTCGGCCGCAGGGCGGTGGTCCAGTATTAAGGTGGTGGTCCAGCCGCGCAACGGCGGTCCGACCGCGTCGATGTGGTCTGGCCGCGGGGCGGTGGTCCGACCTCAAGGAGGCTATCTGGTCGCTGGGCGGTGGTATGACCGCAGGGCGTTGGAAAAACCGTGGGGAGAAAAACCATCAAAGGGTCAACAGACAAGATGCACGGGAGCACTACGGTTGTGGGGCGGCAGTCCGGCCATGGGATGGAGGTCATGCGGTATGGGCTCAACGGACGACTGCGGCAACTCAGCGGATGACGAAGGCGGCGTCGAATTGCAGCTCGATGAACGGCGGCGGCGGCTTGGTGGACGGCCGCTCGACAGATGGCGGACGCTGGCGACAACTTGTGTCGGATGGCAGCAACGGTTCGACGGATGGTGGGATCACAGATGGCAGAGCTATAGGGTGTGGAGGTCATAAGGCGGCGGTGGCCGCGTGGCGGTGTCGTTGCTTCGTCACCTTTGTCACGTTCAACACCACAAATCATCACAATATTTCAGGAGAGGTCGGGCCATGTTTTTTTGGTTTGTACCCTCCGCATTAGGGTGGTAGAATATGGCTCATCAAGAACAAGAAAGACGAATTTCAAACCCTCCCACAATGATTATTCTCTAAACCCACAAAAAAATCATATGCGGATCAACTAATTAGAAAGTTGATCTGTGTTCTTTGTTTTATAAGGGAAGAACATGGATAAAATATAAAAACGTTCACAATAAACCCATACCTTAGGTTGTTCGTTGATTTTGGCGTGAGAAGGAAGTATGGACGTTGATTCGTCATAAATGAAGACGTCCCATGATGGAAGAAGTCCCAAGGAAGAAGCTCGAAGTCGAGGTCGACGTTCTTAATTGGTGGAGCATTCTTCGTTGGAGGATTGTTCTTCGTGGAAGAATGTGTTCTTCATTGGAGAGCATTCTCCCACCAAGAGCTCTCTCTCCATTTCCCAATAATGTCCTCAAAAGAAAAACCCACTGAAATAAAAAGTGTTTCCCCAATTTTAATTGTTGGAACAATTTAAAACTATCTAAATTATTTTACTGTATTATAAGAATTTAATGTGGTGTGTTGGAATAACATAATGTGGTGGAATATCAAGAGGCCCCTCTACATTAATTAGGGATTTGAGAAGTTTCTCCCTCATTATGAGGGGTTTTCAAGAGGTTTATGCCTCAGGTGGTCCCCAACACCATAACCTGTCATGGGAGGTTAGGCTCGGGTGGTCCCCTCTAGCATAACCTCTAATAGGAGGATATGGTTTGGTGGTCCCCACTACCAACATGCACATGGAGTGGTTACAACAAATATAATAAAATGTACGCTTTATTTTATTTTATTATTTCCACAAAAAACCCAAAAATTATCTTTCACCCTTGACCAAATGCAGTTAAGGTGAATGTCTCCTTAAGCGAATACCGGTGCAGCGAGTTCAATTGTTCCCTCAGATTTCAATTCCATGCATCAGTTCCAAAGTTATAAAAACCCACTGAAATGTTTACTAAATGTAGCTGAAATTTTTTTAGAAATTCATTTCGGGCACTCCGGGCCTCGGAATCATGCGTCGTCAATTTTTGCGGACCCGTAAAATTTCCATTAAAATATTACATGGAAATTCCAGGTCATTACAATCAATGCCTGAAAAAATGATGTTGTATGAAAAAAAAAATTATTACATTTTCAACCAAATCCTTGATAGTGGGATTATATTTATCCCTAGTTTTGTCAAACTGGTCATAAATCACCGTTTAAAATGATTTACTGGTTGATTAGAGGTATATCACATTAAATCCAGCCCCTCGCTCAGACAAATTATTTTAGATGTTCAATGGTAGATTGTTTATGGGTTTTAGATAGATTATTTTAATTGACCAAATGTAATATATCTCAATCTATAAGTAAAAGAAAAATTAAATCACTTGTGAGTGGTTATAACTATGGATATGGAGGTTTTCGAAGAGACAATATTGAATGGAGGTCTTCTTCTTCTATGGATTTAATAACATCAGTGTGAGAAATCATACGTTCATGTTTATAATTTGGAAATTCGTCTATGAAATCATATGTTACTGATTACCTAAATTGAAGTGATACTGTTCAAATTCTCAGGTGATGGTACATTCATATGAAAATTCCCCAGTGAAATATAATATCTAATGAAAAATACAAAATTCTACAATAATATTTTTACGTTTATTGTGGTTTAATTAATTGAGTGAATGAATGACAAATTGAAGCTTTATTTCATAAAGTACGTTCAAGAAAATTTTTAAATCATCAAGCTCCCTTGTGAGTGTTACATCATGCATGATGATGACTTTTTAGGTTGTCATTAAGAATATCTAACCAACATGATTGGTGACTATGATTAATTCCTATCTTTTGTCCATTTTCAATGTGTATATTTCAGTTTAGGATATTAAATCTTTAACTTTCCGAAATATCTCTTCCAAAACTCTTACAGGGACTATGGGGGATCTTTTTTTTTGATATGTAACCCCAATCTCATCGTTTATAGTTATCATATAATCAAATATATAAATATGTGGTGAGGAATAAAATTTATTGAGGTGTCCATATCACATAATGAATTTGAAAATTTAAATAAACTAATAGTTCATAAAATAGATAATTTCATATATTAAATATTTTATTGTTGTAATGTTGGTGTGAATAGAACTAAAATTCTTCTATGTAAGTCTATTCACACATATCCATCTATTAATCTTCTCCTAGTGCATAACTACATGTAAATTTTTTCATATTTTGGGATTTTTAAGATGGACCCCAGAAATGGGATGTTGTTATCAAATGATTAAATGTTTTCCAAAATCTCTTATTAATGTCGATTTTCATCTTCTTTACTTAACTAAAAAATCCAATATACTAATGATATATGCATTACCTTTTTCTACCTTTTTTAATGGATTTAATATCATTTATTTTTTGAGCCTTGTGCTAGATTCTTCATCTGGATGCCACAAGTACAATTCTATGAGGAAAATATATCACTTCCAAGTTCAGATTATTGGTCTGGAACATCCAAAATAATTTTTTACCTTCAGATGTGTCCGTCAAATAAAAGGGATTACATATCACATAATTTTTCTCCTTCTGAAAAATTCATAATGAATAATTGTTTGTGCACTAATTTTATCCAAGATAATGGGTAATTAGGATGTAGTCCCCTATGATTTATTTTATCGTCGTTTCATATCTTATGAACTCTATTAATGAATTCCTTATGAATTTGTTATATTCCATGAGTAGTAATAACCATGAGATAATTGTGGGGTCCCTACTACTTACTATTTGATATTAGAGAATCAGGGAAGAGAGGAACAACTCATGGAACCATGAATTCCCCATTTTTGATAGAGTTGTTGTGGCATGGTATGGATGCCTTGTTGAGGACTTCTACCTTACTGAAATGATGGTCAGATGTTCCCTTCCTTAGGGATATCTTTTTGACAAGGCTTCACCCTCTCTCTGCCAGCCCTTCTCTTCCTAGTCAGTGGATAAGCTAAACCCCTCACAGCTATGGACATAAACTCAACGATAATGGATCATGAAATAAATGTTTTATTTGGAGGTCATGTTTGTTTCAATTATAATTGGTTGGTGTCCCCTTCATTCAGTGCATTTTCTGGCATGGTGAATTTTTTTGGGAACATGATGATTCCCTACTCAGTGGACTTAAAATTTCAAAACACTTTTAATCTCATTTAATGGAGTGAAGACCAACTTGGGGATCATAAAGAACTCTCTCAAAGGTCTCAGTTACATGACTTGGAATTTTTTTATCTGATTCTCACAGGTAAACCAATATTAAATAATGGTATTGAGTTTATCGATATGTTGCACGAAGGTAATAGGTTGGCCATCTTTCTTTCTCTTATGGTTACATCAGATCCCCCCTTATTTCCTTCTCTAGTTTCAAAATCATTCCTCTTAGAAATATGGAGATTTTTGTTGGGGAAGTTATTGGTGTATCTTGTACTATATAGCCCCCTTATTGGATCATCATGTTATCCCCCTATCTACTACATTAAATAAAATTCAATATTTCTTCATCCTTTCTTTGTTAATTATGTTAGAGTTATTTTCTATTTCATGTAGTAATCATGAAAACATTCTCATTGGTAATGAAGATTGTTCTTCCGGTTTACATCATGGATTCTTCGTCAGAATGTACATAATATTATCAAATATAAAATTCAAATATTTTATTGTTTTCTCTAGGAATTCAATCTTTGCTATATGGCGGTTCTTCTAATAACTTATTGAAGGTTGGTAAAATGGTTTTTGGTGAAATGGTAGGTTCATAAGGCTTTATATAGGAATAATGGATTATAGTAATATTTAAATGGAAGTAGGTTCTTGTATTACTACTAATAAAATGGAGGTTTTTGGGGGTATTGGTTTTGATAGAAGGGCTTATCATTATTATATTTTTCTGTGTATCTAGTTTTTGTTTGATATTTATGTTGTTGATTCTCCTGGAATTGTTATGAATAAAAGTATTTCATGCATATTTCTTTCCTCTATACCTCAGGTAATTTGTCTGTAAAATGTTGAGAAGATGAAAATAAACCACACAACTTAGGAGATACTTTTGTTATTTTTAATTTTATAACAATGATATATCTTAGTACACGGCTAATTTACTTAAGTGTTTCTTTATTCAGTAGTGATGATATATTAGAATTCTATAACTCACGAATGATTCTGGTCCCTGTACCACTTGTACTAAATTTATTTATGTTTGGTTTAATACTTTTAATAATACTTATATAATCTTATAGTGATTTTTTTAATATATTTGTACTACATATGGTATCAAAAAGATTGATGTAATTTTCTGGGTGTGTATTATTTTTTTTTCAGAAAATGATGAATCCATGTTTCTCCACATTTTGATATGGGTATCTTGTGAAAATCTTCTTGAAATAATACCAATATTGACAGAGATTATATCTAATGAATTGATAAATAATCTAGATCTCATTTCTAGACATAAATTTTCATGATTTGGATAAAATATATTTTAATGATTTACCTTTTTAGATCAACTCAGTCATCGAATTCTCCTTGTTAAGGATATAAAACATTTACTTCATTTCTCTGTCTAGTGGTAAGGGGAATTCCTTATAAATTACATGTTCCTCATTGACATCATGAGATATAAAATTGGTCCATACATATGTGAATTCATTAATATGTTCACTATCTCATCTCCTCCAGGACGCTGAAATTTAAGAAGCAATTGAATTAAGATAATTTGAAATTTTAAATAATTTTCATTTTCAAGAATAACTAGTTGGGTTTTCGGGTTATAAAACGGTGATGTGCATAGGTCTCAGATTATTTGGTTGGGATATTCAACCATTTTTTTAGGTTTATATTGAACGATAATATTGTCACTTGAATCTATGTGGTTTATTTCTTCAGAAAATATATTCTATTTTTATTTACATGATTGGGTTATTATTTTTTGAATTTCTGGATCAACATAAATTATTTCATTTTATTACGAAATTAAATTTAAGGTAAATATTTTTTTAATTGTGTTCCTTTCAATAAATGAAACCATATTTTACACACACACGATCATGGGGAAAAACCCGATTTTATTTCCTCAATATTGATTTGGGTTTAACAATAGTTGGTCTCCAAAAAACAGTTCACAGAAAAACGTGTTGTCGTGTGTAGATTTGTTTTAATGAAAGATTGTATTGACATAATTTGGTTAGGGAAGTTGGGGATTTTATTATGTAGTTTAAATTTATTGTCATAAAATAGTTTGTAGAAAATGAAGATCAGGTTGATCTTCATTAGGCCAAGTACTGTATTGGCATTGTTTATAGTTTTTTCTAATTATTATTCAAATCATCTATAAGTGTGAGATTTCGTATTGTATGCCCCCTTATCCCTTTTACAATTTGTAAATATGATAAATTTTCTAATTTTGAGTCTCGTGTATTTCTACACTATTCCCCATGTGCATGTAATGGTAGTACTTTTAATTGATTAATCAGGGAAATCTGTAATCGTGTATTTTAATTCACTAATTAATAACATTTCTAAAAATAATTCCTCAAATTTTCAAGGGATTTTTAAGATCTCAACACAAAAACATTATCCTGTTTATCTTCTCCTTGTAATTTTCTTTTTCAAATTTAGTTTCCAACCCCATGAAATTTCATCCTTTTTACACCATAATTTCACTATTTTCATTATGAATTATTATTTCCAATTCCTTCACCACCATTTTAATTTTATTACTTAGTTATAAGTCTTAGATCTGGTACATTTTCTATGGTACATCGTGGGATGTTGTTTTTATCCAAAATTAATTATCGTTATGTTTGGTTTCAATAAAACTATGTTACAAAACAAAAAACATAAAACCAATGAAATGTGAGTAATTACAATAAATTAATTCTTAGCAGGGATGAATATTTTATCGAAATATACATGTATAAAATGGTTCTTTCTTATGGTCCAAGATATATTCATGGGGAGATTCCCCATGCTCTGGTTATTAATTTTTATAAATATTTTTATTCATGTTCGAGGAGTATTATTTTTTAGTTAAGGTTTTAGGGATATTTAGAGGGAAATAAAAATAAATTTTAATATTTTTTTGTTTTTTGTGGGACAAATACAAATTTTTATTAAGGATAACCTTATATTTATAATACTGGGTAGGAAACATTTATTCTTAATCAATTAGAAAGAATATAATCTTGTGTGAATACGGTTTTTGAACAGAATATCTGGTTAATAACAATCATTTTATCCAAATTTTTTAATTAAGGATAATTTATACTTACTCATTTGAGTAAGGATCATCACATATGAATAGTGACTCTAGGATCATATCTATTGTGAAAATGATTCATTTTAATCTTCTCTTTTGAATAAGGATCATTTATTATTTCTCAATAGAGTATGTATCACTTTGGATGAATAGTGTATCCTGGATTCTTATTATTATGTGTAGGGAAATTTTATTCTTAATGCATTAAGTGAGGATAATTTATCCTTACACTTTTTTGTATGGATACCTCAGATGAATAGTTCTTCCATACCTTTCTAAATAATAAATAAATGATATAATTAAATATTCAATGGTTATTTGGGGGTTCCCATGATATGTATACAACATTAAAAATAATTCTAGTGGCTCTTGAATTTTTATAATATTCTCTAATGAACATAATATATATTTCTTTTCATTATCCTATGTTGTTTGGGACATATGTGATACAATTAAGGGTAACCATCCACATTGTACGAATATTATTATTATCAATATTTTATTTTACACTCATCGAAAATGACTAATTTAAAATCGTTGGTATGACTTTATAATATGGCCATATTAAATAAAAAATAGACAATGGAATCTAATTTGTGGAGTCTGACATCCTCAATTTTGGTGGTGCCTTACATATTCCTAAATAATACATTTTCCATGGATTCATGGTAAATAGGAATGAATATGGTAGTTTGGGTAATACTTTTAAGGTACTACATAATGTTTTATTGTTACAAATATATACTTAAGGGTAGTCTCATCAGTGAAATGGTTTGGTTGTGCCAAGTATGGAATATCTAATGTTACATATAATTCTTTACAGAGTTGGTCATGATAAAACTGAAAATGTATATTGAGTGATATGTGATGATTAATGCGGATTACTGGGAATAGGATAGGCATGTATCATGTGACTATGGATGATGTTAATAATTGTATGTGAGGTGATATTGTTCTCTCAAATGAAGTGGATGGTATTAACCATTATCGAATTTTGGTGAGGTATTTTGGTGGTGAAATTTTGGTTTTTTGGAATTTTCTTTTAGGTAAATTTATGATATCTCTCATGGTGTGTGGTTGATGGGTTTTATGGGGTCATGGGAAAATAGGGTATGATCTATGATATGGTGATTTCCACTTGTTGTCATTAATGTCCTACATAGATTACGATTCGTAAGATATAGTATTAAGGATAGGTATAGATAAGGTTCTATCAATATAATTATGTAGATGGGGGAAGCAAAAATAACTAGATAGAGGATGAGGCTCACCATTTTTTTATATGTTTTTAAAGATGGAACATGAAAGGATGGGTATCACAACACCATTGGATTATCATGATAGAAAACATATTAGTGTAAATCGTGTGGAAGTCCTTGGGACTTGTGATGTGGTTTCTAGATTTGCATTTGGGGTGTAGGGATGACTCGATATGAATACCTGACTACATTGACGTTTGGTTTATTGTGGTATGAAAATAATTGGTGGTGGCCTATTGAGTTCATAATCACACCATTCATTTTCCATTAAGAATGAAAATGAAGGTTATGGTTCTTTGTACATGAATGGGAAATGTTTCAATGTTTTAAACCTTGACGAGTTCTCAGAAAAAATGTTACATTTTCTAATGTTTTTTGAGAAAATCCCAGTGTTTCATTGGCGTTATTATATTAGTTAATTATATTATTTTAATGATATATATATATATATATTATCAGTCAAAAGTAAATCATACTCTTTAATTATAACATGTATGACATGGTATACAATATTTGGAGTATCATATATGTGTATTTGGTATGTTTTTTTAATTGATTAAAAATCTAGTCTTATTATTTGAGTTATTTATTCCATTGTGATATTATTAATACTGTCATTATCATATCGTATATTCTCCCCAAAATCACTTGATAGTCCTTTCCTACTAGATAGCCTCTTATGACCTATGTAGATACACACATAATGTCAGGTGTTGTGTAATGACCCAAACATTTATCATTGTAATTTATTCTTTCATATTGTAATTTCATGTAGTGTAAATCAAATAAAATAACTTATACACCATAATAAAAACATTATAAATGACAAATTCATGAAATAATATGTATTTCTAAAAATTAAGGAACTAATACAGATGAATTGGTAATCTTACCCTATGAATAGTAACACAAACCATATGAATAGTAAATAGGTCAAATGAATGACAACTTAACCCATGAAAGTATAAAAAAATTATTCATTTTATAAATTACAGTATTGTATAATTATATCATAGTCTAAGTAAATAAATATTATAAAATTTTTAAATTAATTTATGGAATTTCTATAAGTCATAAATATTTAATTACAATTATATGAATAATTTTATAATCTAAAAGTAAATTTATTCTCTTGAAATGTATTCATAAACTCATATTTTTATGTCTTACTGTATTAAAAAAAATTACGAGACCTTGGTAATAATTCAAAGTGTTATAAGATCATTTATAATTTTAAAATATGTATCTTATATGAAAATGAGGTGTCTAATTAAAAATTATTTTAGTCACATTTAGAAAATCATTTTCAAAAAATGGAGTTCATTTTTAAATTCTACATGTCATGAAAATATTAGGGTTATTTTTTTGATTTTTCAAAAATACTTAAATTTTGGATTAATATTAATATACGATAATTTACGATAAACGCTAGATGCATGAATTATGGTGTCATAGAGGAAGTATGGATTATGAAATCCCAACAACTAGAACTATACTTCATTATATTAATATATACATTTATTATTCTCAAAATATGCATATCCTTGACCCATAATAATAATTTAATGAACATAATAATTATAAAACACCCCTCTCATCCACTATAAATACAACCTCTCACCACCAATTTTCCTCAAACATTTCAAGAATTGATACTTATCAAAATTATACCCAGTAATATTCCCTATCCCCTACTATATATCCATGATCTCTTTCTATCAACAAATGACCAAAAAATGTTCCCTAATGAGGTTCTCAAGAGGTAGGAAATCAAGAGGTAAATTCCTCTTTCTTTTAATTAATTTCAATTATAGTACTTTTCTATTTTTTATTCATCCTCAACTCCCCTAATCAAATTTCCTGAAAACTGTAGTAACTTAAATATTCCGTAATTATATCATGTTAATGTAATACCCTTCATTGAACTCATCCCTACCTCTATTTAATTCTAAATATGAAATTGTCCCCCATGAGGTGTCAATCTACCAATATCGTGTGTAATGCACTCTCATTTTCAATTAATGATTTCATGGATGTTAATAGAAAAATTATGATGGATGAAAAATATTTTAAAATTTATTTTACGATGCTATTTATGTTCTCTAACTAATCAATACACAAAATACTAAAGGATAAATCAAAATGAGTTTGTTCGGATCGAAATACCGTCAAAATTAACCTAAAATGTTCATCATAAAATTTTATCTAATTATTCATCCTCTTAACATATAAAAAATATCAATGTAAGGTCATTACATCTTCTATAATATATTTAATAACATAAAATAACAATTTCGTATATTTATCCCCATTTTACACGACCTTCTATTCATGTATGAAAGTGAACCGATCATGAAAACTATGAAATAGAACACTCCCAAAAGATGAAATTAAATTCTATAACTCCTAAAATGACCTTACATTTGCGTAATAACACCATATATATTAATATTAATATTAAAATTGTTCTTTAATTATTATTTAATGAATCTAATGTGATTATATCTGATATTAAATTGAATAAATCATTTGTACATATGGTAAGCAGATTCTCGAACATAACTCTATTTCATTGCGTTTTTCCCCCTTTCACACCATTTTCTATATGGATATTCCATTAATTATATATATATATATAAATTACTTATAAATATATTATATTTTATGGGATATATAAATTTTAAATCTATTTTTATGAAAAATGAGATTATTTTTCCAAAAACAAACTCTTCTTTCTGAAAACACATATTTTACTTCCCGGGAGATTATTTCTTCTTCACTCAAAATTGACAATTTTTATTCCATGTATGTTACTACATTATTCATTTGGGAAACCCAATGTTTAGTAATGCATTAATTATCTATAAATTGACACCCATTTCTTTCCTTTGGATATTTTGTGTCAATGGTTTTTATATGTTCTATGATTCATGCAAGATGATGTATATGTTATGATGTGAAGAGTGCGCCTAGAAATATATAGTGTTTGTGAATGATATGTTGTGAAGGGTGTGCCTAGAATTATACATATCTCCAATTCCTTAGTTAATGTGGTGTACCTCATGAAAAAAATGAAATATTTGTGAACATGATGTTATCTTTGTTCACAACTATTTGTAGTAGTTGACCACAAAGATGTGATGTTTCATTATTATGAACTGCCACATTCCATGAATTTCCATAGTTCTTTTTCTCCAGATTATGATCCTATGCCTATGTTGTGGTTATAATTATCATGCTCACCCCATGTAATATTTATTCACATTATTATATAAACTCTTACTAGGTTATTAACTCACCACTTTATCTGATGTATACTCTTATGTGATTACTTTTTCTAAGTAGAACATGAGGGCCAATAAGAATCTAGAGAAGAGGGATTTAAATAAATTTTTATCTTTTTTTAAATTTTATGTTCGGTATTATTTTCCCAAGACAATAAATACCTTGGATCATGGATATGTAATGATTTTAGTTTATTTTTTTAAATGATGTAATATGTTATGTACGGAAAAGCAGGGTTGTTTTAGTTTGAATTATAGAATGGTTTAGTTAATTTGGGAATTACGATTATAGAACATTAGTTAAAACCATTAGTATGTGAATAATAATTAGTTATAACCCAATAATCATTTTCTTAAATCTTTCCAATCATATTTATCCCACAAGATATTCCATTATAAATTATTTTACAAAGGAATACATTATTTATTCATTAATTTTGGTCATATGTTTTATTTTTAATTTTTTCAATTTTAGAAAATGGTGGGAACTTGGAGAAATTAGGAAAAAAACCCATGCAATGGATAATGACATTATTTCATTAACAACACCCCCAATGCCTTGTGGGGTGGAGTTCAAAATTTCATAGTGATTTTTACATGGATTTATCTGGTTATAAAAATTAACCTAAATAATTTGGAATGACATCCTTCAGCTAAGAGAGAGAAACTGGCTATCAATTCCTTTATGCAGAAATGACCACCACTGTTTTGTGGTTCTTATGATCCACTAGTCGCAAAATAGTGTGTCCACTCAATATAAAAGGTCTTTTCTATATTTCACTATTCTGAGACATAGAAGGTGACTCGTTCCATTTATCATCTTGATGGAGAGGTCGACCAATGGTGGGTGTTTATTAAAAACACCATGATAAATGATGAAATTTAATAGATTGAGTAAAAATACATTATGATTATGTATTTTACCAAGTAATTCCCCCTAACTCTCCATATAATTATAGAGATATAATTCATTGAGTTGATGAAAAATGAAGGAAAATTTTTCATATCCAATGAAGTAAATAACACAAGGATTTCAATGTATGTTTTGGGTAATTATATCAAAAATGATAGAAAACATGATAGTGTCTTTAGGGGATTAAAACCACACCTTCAGACGACACTATAATGTTGTGATATTGGGAGTTATGAATATGTTTTTTGATAATATCTCAAAGTGGATTTGATGTTTGGAGAATGGTCCCATGGATATGGTGATATGAAAGGAATGATGTAGTACCAATATAGTGGATCTAATGATAATGGTTAAAATTAAACGAAAACACCCACATTTCAAAAACATGTGATGAAGAATCACTAGAATTTCCTAAAATGTATTGGGAAACTCATCATGTGTGGGAGAGAAGGCCACCATGCTCATGAATATCGAAAATACATGAGGAATCCAAGGAAATGTGCTGGATGAAAGGAGAGCACCACCCATGGTCCAATGCTACAAACATAGGGAGAAAGTGTACTATGAAATCCAGTTCAATAAACCATAAGTCCTCAAAGGTAATCAACATCAAAATCCACCCAAGACAATGAGCAAGGGAAGGATTATGCCATCACTACTGGTGAAGTGGAGAAATCATACAAGGTACACTTTCTATTTACTAAATAATGGAAGTAGACTTTTTTTATTATAGTTCAATGAATTCTGTTATATCACACATGTTTCCTAGAACTACTGTATTGAAGAACTAAAACCATGAAGTGCATATATCTATGAAATCAACATGTTTTTCACTAATTTAAAAAAAAAGTGTTTAGAAACTTTTCCCATTGGCATATGTGTGAATATTATTCTAGTGAATCTCGTGATACCTCCCTTGGTGTAATCTAAAACTATAATGAGAATGAATTTTTTCTCATTATATAGATCAGAAATAAATTCTAAGGAGATAGAAATATCTTTTCATATTTTAAACCATCCCATAATCCTCTACAAATTAAAGGAAGAACATGATTTTTTTATATATCCTTCAATGGTGTAGGTGTGGATTCCCTATGAATAAGCATACATCACTAATATGGTTGAATCAATGGAAGGAATCAACATATGGTAATTTCCCATTGTTAGGGAATATAGTGACGTTATCCATAAAGATATACCTATAAATCCCAAAGATTGTGAAGTAGATTTCCCAATATAACACATTCACAGAGCTAATCCAATATTAATGTTTCCCTATAGAATGGAAATAATTGTACAGTAGGAGTTAATAATATAGTTATAATATTATTTGATCCAAGGGTTCATACACCCTAGTGAATCTCATTGGGGTGTTCTGGTGCTCTTTGTCAAGAAGAAATATGGATCATTGTGGTTGTGTATAGATTATCATCAAATCATCAACATAAACCTAAATAACAAGTATCATATTACATGGATTGAGGACTTGTTTGATCAGATATGAGTAGCTCAATACTTCTCAATGGTGGATCTCTATTCTAGATATAGTTAGCTAAAGGTGAAGAGGGAATATATTTAGAAGATTTCCATTCATACAGGGTATGGGCACTATGAGTTTCTGGTGATGCCTTTCGGACTTATTAATTCCTCTTCAATCATCCTGGATTTCATGAATATAATATTTATGCATTACCTCAAAAAATATGTGGTATTGTATAATTTGGATATTTTCATATACATCATGACCATGAAGGAATTTGAAAATCATATAAGGCTTCTATTGAAGACATTAAGTAATAAGAAGTTGTATTCCATGTCCACAAATTATGAATTTTAGATTTTTCATGTTACAATATTGGGACTTCTGATCACAAGTGATGGAATTTCTATATACCCTTAAAAAATAAAGGCATTTGAGGAATGGACCATACCCTCTAGTGTTAGGACAATCTAGAGTTTTCTTGGATTAACTGGGTACTAAAAATGTTTTGTGAGAAATATTTCATGATTATCAAGCCCTATAACTATGTTTACATGGAAAAAGGTAATGTATATTTGGATGGATGGATATGAGTAGTGATTTAAGGGGATAAAGTAGATGATGTTCACTACACATGTACTCACAATACCAAAATGTGGATAATGTTTTCAGATATACAATGATCCTTCAATGTAATACTTGGATTGTGTACATAAAAAAATGAAAATGTGATAGCCAATGACTCAGGATAGTTGAATACCCATGATCATAACTACCTAAAAGTTGATCTAGATTTAACAGCTATGATTTGTGTATTTAAAATATAGTGGGAACACTTCTATGCTGATACATGATACATATTTACTGATCAAAATATTTTAATTTATATATTCACACAAAGCCAGATCAACATATGAAAAAAGAGATGGACAGATATAATCAAGGACTATGACTTCTTTATTCGTTATCATCATAGTAAGGAAAATAAGATAGAAGCTTATTATAGTAGAAAATAACCTACTACTCTATACCATTACAAAATTATTTGCCAAAAATCAATCTAATAGAAAATTAAGGAGGCACAAAGGGATGATCATGAGTTATTGAAGAAGGTGATTGCAATAGTGGATGGGAAACTGAAAGAGTTTTAAGTCGATGATGTAACAATGTGATCATTTATGAATAAAAATCCCATTATTTTAATGTCATATGGATATAGAAAACACATGATTTTTTTGGTTTAAATGATAGGTAATTATCATTACTATTGAAAATATAGACATTGAACATTTATCACACAACTGATATAAATTTAAGGTTTAAAAAAATCCTTTCGACATAAATAATGGATATGATGGACTTATCCAGTAAACTTGGTACGTACGAAGCTCCTTTGTGAAATATCAAAAAGGAGGTAGCGTCGATGGGATTATCTCTTGGCTAATTCCTCACTGAGCATCGACACATTATTCTTGAATGGAATTTCCTATGGATGAAGTTAATGTTAATAGAGATTACCACATTGAAGATGTTATCTGAGCCACCCCAAGAGTCTTCACCATCGCACACCTTACACTTAGGTCCTTTATGGGTGTTATAAATGGTTATGTATCAAGGTATTAGTTACATATTGTCTAACCCCTTTTATAAATAAAAGCATTATTCCACCAATTCTTTTATGAGAAAAGTATTTCTTAAAAAATGACATATTTGATAAATTGATTCATTGGGTAAAAATAGAACTTTTGGAAAATATACACACTATTATATTAAAATGAGGTTTTAATAAACAATATTATATAAATAATACTTTTAAATTGTAATTTTTTCAGTTTCATAGCTGCAAATGATTAGGTAATTAGTTTGATAAGAGTGATAATTCAATACGATAAAATAAAAAGACTATTTTTAAAGAATTTATTTTATGGTATTAATGAAATTCCCAAATAGTTATTATTATAATAAAATATTATTTCAAAATTACATTTATTAATAATAAATGAAAGTTTAAATTTTATGAAGACAAATTTAAATCCCTAACCCTAGAATCCCAGAGTCGGAGCATTATTTTAATACATTGGTATGAATATAAGGAATCAAGTCTCAAAGGACCGACCAGTTAAGTATCCTTGGAAATTATACGACATCCATGAATGTTACATTACACATTAGAAATTAAAACACGACATATATGATCATTTGAGAACGTCATTATTCCCTTTAACTTAACCCTACATATTAATCATAATACACTTCATGGAATCCTGGGAAAATAAAACATAAGAAAGGGGTGAGCTCAAATGCTCTGTAATGGTAAATAATTTAGTGGAAGCTCTAATATTTTATGGAAATATGTGTAATAATAACAACAACCTTTTTAAACATTATATATAACATAATATGGTAGAAATAAATCAAAATCACCATATAAACATGCACGTGGATATTTTACTAGTCGAATAATCACATGTAACAATTAATTTCATAATGAGGGAATTTCTTACACTGGACATCATTACCACATAGTCAATGCCTTGTGCCAAGACTAAAAATAAATATTTTTCAATGCCTTTTTCCAATACACTAGTTTCTATCATTAGACCTACCAATGCATCGAGGAGCTATAGAGGGCTCCACCCATCACTAACTATGTCCACTATATTCCTCATATGAAAAAGTTGAAACATAATATAAACATTCGTATTAAAACATGCATATGAAATTTCAATACATTAACCATAAACCATGAATGGTATAAAAAAGAACATTCACAATCAAACATATCATAACTCATTCAATACAACATGGAAGATTTTATTATAATAAATCAACCTCAATCAAGAATAATATCTAGTAAAGGATGATGACATATTTGAAAATGATCAGTAAATCTTTTTGAGAGAAATATCC
This sequence comes from Viscum album, assembly GCA_963277665.1. Lineage (NCBI taxonomy): Eukaryota > Viridiplantae > Streptophyta > Magnoliopsida > Santalales > Viscaceae > Viscum > Viscum album. The sequence goes on along the minus strand of OY728160.1, from coordinate 841,810,945 downwards.
CTTTTTGTGAAATCATTTAAAAGTAAAACATTTATAAAGGAAATAATTTAAAAAATATTTTTGAATTAAAGTGTCACATACCAGTGTGAAATATTTGAAATTAATTATCATTTCAAAACATTCATGTATATATAAATAAATATTTAAAATTCTTTTGAAAACATGGACAATAATTAAAAGGATTTAGCAAGATAAATCGTTAAAACAATTAAAATGAAGATCTAGTTAAATAGACCCACCAAAAAACCCTAATATATTTCTTTTGAAAACATTTTTATGAAATATGTGTATCGATGATAAATATGTCTTAGTAAATACTCACACATAAACAATCTCAAATAATAATGATATTGAGGAAATAACCCTTACCTTGTACTTTCCTTTAGTTGAGGGTACGTTCAACATCTTGTATATTGACCATAGTATGTTTTTAAATTATAAAATAACCATATTAATATTATATATATCTTATAATAATCATTTATAACTATATACTACCTATTTAATAATAATTTCCACGTTAAAGTAACATTTTGAGTTATAATCACTTTCTTTATCATACGTGTTTTAACTTGTTATTCTTGATCGTATCACTTAGATGATTATTTAAATACTTCCTGAATATAAAACATGATTTATATATAATATATATTTAGAACAGAAAATTTTATAATAGATTGATATATGAAATAGAATACACCATTGATGGAGATGGCGGGTCGTACGTACGCATAAACACTATTTCCATTTTCATATCATATTGAATGGAAGTCAGAGAATGAGATAAATGAAAATACATAAATAAATAAATAAATATATATATATAGATGTCCTATAGAAATATTATATCATATATTACATACTTATGGATAATATGTATTTTTATAATCATCATTTAATGGTAAACTTGGAAACGAATCTCATCGCATCGTGGAGACAGTAATCCATACGTACACACGAGCAGCGATATCATTTCCTTAATGATTAAAAAGTTTGGAATTGTATTGTATATTTATTATAAAGAAACATTATCATTTTATTATAATTTTTTATATAAATATTACTCATCATTATATTCATCCAAATAACATAGTGTTGAATAACAAATTACATCACGGTGTGGAGACGGTTAGCCGTATGTACGCACGCTGGATGACTTTATCAATCATATGATGGATAGAATAATGAATAGGGTTGTGAAATATATATAATAACATCATAGTATCTAATAAGTTACTGGTGTTATTATTTTGGTATGCTTTCAACAAATAAAGAGAAGTGTAATATGAAAAGAACGTAAAAGTGGGTGGGGTAATTATTACCTCTTTTTCGGGTGTTTCCTTTTGAGTTGATCAAAAGGGCTCCATAGATTGTCTTTTTTATCAAATTAATGACTCTAGAGTGATTTGAGAGAAGTTAAGAGGATATTTGGGCCATGTTTGGCTGAGCCAAATGGATTTTGAGGTGTTAAATTAAGAGAAGTGGAAGTACCCTTTTATAAGAGAGGTGGGGTCATTTTAGGAAAAGCTTGAAATATTATTTTATTATAAAATTATATTCAGTTTCTAATGGCTAAAAAATTAATTATTTATAGGACACTGTGATTATGGGTCGATAACATCTCATCCAATAAGTTTAGATAGATTTAGGTCATCATATTAACATTATATTTTAGATTTAACTCTTACTTAAATAGTTTGACATTTAGCATGTCTCTTTGTATTTTTATATTATATGGTTAATAAACATAGTATAACAAGCCAATATAACCACAAGCAGTTCATTAATTCTATAACTATTATTATATTAGTTAATTTTACGATCCTTATTTTTCAAGGACTATTATTTAATTTAGTAATAAAATATTCTTTTAAAAAACTCATTTATGTCATTTTTGACACTATTTAGTATTTGGTTTTTGTGAAAGTCATAAAAAAATAATTACTTCGATCCAAATATATTAAATCAACCCTAACATGTCATATTATCCTAATAAATTCTTGGAAATCATAAAAAAAAATTAAATTATATTTATTTTAATATTTATAATACCATTTATTTGATTATTTCATTAATAATGTAATTATAGCATCCTCATAGTGTCATAAATAAATTTAATTTTTTAATGTTTAAAAATTATAAATAAAATACCATTATGTAGAAAATCTATTTATCATTCTAATTAATATCTTTCGTCGATTCTATCCTATGTTTAACTCTATATTAAAAATGTTTTAGTTTTAAAACATTGAATTTAACGCTTTTAAATCTTCTTTATATAAAATAATAATAAATGTCCTAATCTAATCCAACTGTTCATAAATGATCATATTTTATTTTTAAGGTTGTTTTTGTTCGAAATAAACTTATTCAATAGAATTAGAAAATCAATTCGGGTAATTATAATATCAATTTTACCTTTAATTACCTTATTTACTTTTAACCGTGGCAAATAAAAGTCAAAAGATATTATTCGCCAAAAATTATTTTCATCTTATTGAACCAAATTTTACATACTGATATCAACCTTGTATCTCAAATTTTTTAAATTCAACTCAATGAAGTGGTAAATTTACTTTTTATGAAAATTTTCAAATTCTCCTATAAGGTGTGTAAAAAATGATAAAAAGTTCAATACAATTTTATACACATAATTTTATTATAAAATCACTCCATTGAATTATATTGAAATTATATAGGTATTATATATCTATTTTGACTTAAAATAAATTTAAATAAAATAAATAATTATTTAAATAAAATATTCGGTTTTGAATAATAACGCAGTGTTTTTCACTTTTCATCAAAAATTGAATGTTTTCAGAAAAATACCAAAAAATTAACCTAAGATAATTTTTATATTACAAGTTCAAAAATTAAGTCCATTTTACCAAATTAAAAACATATAATTTTCATTTATTAATTTAAAATTAATTCCCATTGTCAAATATAAAAAACAGGTTTTAAAAAAAGTAAAAACTCTCAAAGGATTAACATGTGTTTCTGCCAAATTTAATTGTGAAAATACATATACTGAGCTAAATTGAATTAAATGAAAAAAATATAATCTAATTATGCATCAAAAAAATTCAAATTCATAATTTAACACTCTAAATTATTTCTATTAAAAAAGTTGTTTTCAACTAAAACATAGTATTTTTTTCTATTCATAAAAATATGAATGTCATCAGAAAAGTACCACAAATTATTTTCAACTAAATTTTTAGGTCCCAATTCTAAATAAGAAGTTTATTTTATCAAATTTAATATAAAAGTTTCAGGAATTTCATTTAAAAAAATACCATTAGTAGGAGGTAAAATTTTATTTTTGAAAAATACTTTCTTTATCCGAAAAGTTGAATTCATTCTTATATTATATCTAATAAAGACATAATATTATTGTTAAAATTATATAGAATATATAAGATTCTAAATTTAGTTAATACTATTTATAACCTCTTTTTTAATGGCTAGTTTAGTATATTATGGTGCATTCGAACATGGTGTTGCGTGTAGCGCAAGCTATTTAATTACTTTAATGAGATTATGTACTATAAAATCATAGGGTGTTAAATTCTCCCCACATTCAATAAATTACATACTCTTAATTTTAAATTTTTCTTTGAGAATAAATGGTTAAAAATAGAAAAATACCTTTGTGGAAAACCCACATTGGAGATTGGGTTAGTAAAATTTAGACTTAATTTGAGTGAAAGGGAAATGAAAAATTCACCACCAAATTATCATCTCGTTCAGGAGAACATTGGTGGAAATTAGAGACACATAATTGGAGATAAAAATTAAAAACTTCTTAGGAGTGATGGTGGTCTTCAATCAATAAATAGTTTAAAATTGAGGGCATCAAAGTCATCAATCTAAGATGATGTAAAATATAATCGGTTCAAAAAACATATTGTATTAGGGTAACACATTTTTGGTTTTAAGATACCATACCTAAAGTTTAAGAAATTAATTATTTATAGACTAAGAGGGAATATATATATATATATATACTTGACAAGTATAGTTTCATCTTTCAACTAATCCCTACCATAAACCCATATTTCACTCCAAAATATAATAGTATTCAAAAATAATCTAATTATCCTAATAGTATAGGGTTCCAACAAAATGAAGTTATAATTTATCCATCATACAATTTAAAAAACTACATTATACAATCCAGGACATCACGTAGGACAGTGGTAGGTGATGCACCCTTTTCACCCTTCGGTTGTGGGTTCAAGTCTCACAGCCTTGCCAGATTCGATATGTTGTCGCTCGACCTCCATGTTATCCTTCTCATAACAATAAAAAAATATTAATAATAATTTTTTAACTGTAAATAATAGTTTCCATTTTTTAACATGATCCATTTCAACCATTAGACTTATCCAAAATACTAATGTCCAAACTCAATTTCCAAAATTAATAAGGAAGGTAACATGATATACATGTGAATAACTTCATCGTGTATTATCATAAGAAATGGTAATAAACTAAATTACTAGAAAACCATATTTTAATAGATATATAATTCCTTATTTCTTATAGAATACTAGATATACTCCTTATATCCAAAAATTTTGTAAACGCCAACAATAATGGAATAAATAGTCAACTAATTAATTTCAAAGTAGTCAAGAATATCCAATATCCAAATCAATCGTATCTTTTTAAAAAATCATTACTTCAGTATATGAACCATATTAAGGTTTATATTTCCTTCAACCATGTATTTTCCAAAAATTTTAAATTGCTATTGAGTCACTTTTTTTAGAAACATATAATCTTAAATCCCAAATGAAATATTATTCCAGTACAATCCTTCAATAATTCTTATAACATGTACATCATTAATACAATACTCAAATGACACAATACTTTAATAACAACATAAAAACTCTAATAATTCCTCTCCATCCAGGTAGTATCATAACTTGATTATTATTCAATAGCTTCATTTGGGGTATAATATGATGATTTGGACATTGATTTGTGTAGTTTCCCAACTCCGTGCAGATGAAGAATTGTACATTTGAATCATTTTTCATACCCTTGCAATCATGTACTTGGTTTCCTTTATCTACACACTTATAACAAACTCAAATTCCCATGAAGAATTTACCAAGGATATTCTTTCCCCAGTTATCACATATGGAAAAATCCTTCTATCCCCTCTTCCCTTTATCCATCTTTCTCTCTTCCATCCCTTTCTTCTCTTCCATCCTTTCAAAGACATAGTTCTTAGATAATTCTTTACTTATCATCTTAACACATGATATTATTTCTTCATTTGATGAAAATACATGGGATAAGATTCCCCTTTTAAATACTGGCTTAATACCATGAAATATATGATCTTTATTACTTTTTGAATCATGCGTATTGCTGGAGTTCTCATTGCTTGTACTAGGTGCCATTTATAAACAATGTCATACACTAGGATATTTTATGAATCACAATGCATAATTCCAAACTTGAAAAATACCTAACGTAAATTAAAAATATTTGGCATATATTCTATAATCATAACATGTTTTCTTTGAGGATGTATTTACTCCTGAAACCTTCATAATGGATTGTAATGAGAATGTGATTTATCCTAAGCATATCCCCTAGGATTGTCATAAAAAAGAGTGAAACAAGGCCCATTGTTGTGTACCAGGATACCCCAAGTCAATCCAAAAAATCTTTTTCGGGGTTTTCACTCCTAGTTACATCTGTGCTAAAGCTGGTTCTACCTGCCCGTATCCAGATAGGGATATATTTCTTGGAAAATACAAAAAATATCTGCATTTTTACAATTCTAGGAAGTTATTCTATAATAATCCTCAAAGTCTATCTTAATGTAATGTTCTATAATCATTGTTTATCAAAATATATTTCCAAAGTTATTGATAAACTTCCTATGACACCAACTGTAATTCCCAATCCTCAGAAGCCTAGAGTCGGTGAATTATTTTAATACATTTTAACAATTACAAGAAATCATGTCCCTAAGGACTGATCAGTTTAGTAGTCATGGAAAATAGATTACATACATGAATGTTACATTACACATTAGAAAATAAAACACAACGTAAATGATAATTTGAGAATTCCCTTATTCCATTTAGCTTAACCATTCATATCAATCATAATACACTTCATGAAATCCTAGGAAAATAAAACACAAGAAAGTGTTGAGCTCAGATGCACAGTACGAATAAATAATTTAGCAGGAGATACAAACTTTTAAGGCTAGATGTGGAATAAAAACAAGATCCTTTTTAAACATAATCCTGAACATAATATGGCAGAAATAAATCAAACATCACCATATAAAAATGATCATGGATATTCTCAAAGTAGAATAATCACATTTAAAAACAAATTTCATAATGAGGGAATTCCTAACACCTGAAATCATTACAACATAGTCAAGGCCTTGTGCCAAGAATACAAATAATTTTTTTTCAAGGCCTTGTACCAAGACACTAGATTGTCTAATTAGACCTACTGATGCATCATGGTTTTATAACGGGCTCAACCCATTACTTTCTAAGTCCAATGCATTCCTTATAGGAAAATGTTGAAACATAACATAAACATTTATATTAAAACTAGCATACGAAATGTCTATACAATAACCATAAACAAAGAATGTTATAAAAATATAATATTCATAGTAAAACATATCATAAATAATTCAATACAATATAAAAAATTGTATTATAATAAATCAACCACAATCAAGAATAATATCCAGTAACGGATGATGACATATTTGAAAATCACTAGTAAAACTTTTTGAGAGAAATATCCCTTTCTGTGAAATCATTTAAAAGTCACAAATTTAAATAAGATGTAATTTAAAAGATATTTTTTAATCAAAGTGTCCCATACCACTTTTAAAATTTTTAAAATAATTACCATTTCAAAACATTCATGTCCATGTAAATAAATCCTTAAAATCATTTTGAAAACATGGACATTAATTAAAATGATTTAGAAAGATAAATCTTCAAAACATTTAAAATGAAGATCTAGTTAAATAGACCCTCCAATAAAACCTTAAGATATTCCTTTTGAAAATATTTTTAGGAAATATGGGAATCTTTGATAAATTTTTCATAGTAAATACTCTCACATAAACAATCTCGGATAATAATGAGATTGAAGAAATAACCCATACCGTGTACTTTCCTTTAGTCGAGGGTACGTTTATATTCATGTGTAATGAACATATTATGTTATTAAATTATACCAGTACAATATTATTATTTATTATATCTTGTAATATTCATTTATTGCTTTATACTACCAATTTAATAATAATTTCCACGTTAATGTAACATTTCATGTAATAATCGCTTTCTTTATCATACGTGTTTTAACATGTTATTCTTGATTGTATCACATAGATGATTATTTAACTACTTATAGAATATAAAACAATATATATATATCATATATATTTTTAATTTAAATATTTATAATAGATAGATATATTAAATGGAATACACCCTTTATAGAGACGGTGGGCCATACGTATGCATAAACATTGTTTCTGTTTTCATATCATATTGACTGGAAGTAAGTGAATGAGATAAATGTAAATACACATATATAAATATATTTCCATTATAATTATTATATAATATATTACTTACTTATTAAAAATATTTATTTTAATATTCATTTTTGAATGGCGAACGTGGAAATGAATCTCACCGTATTGTGGAGACAGTATGTCATACGTACACACGACCAACAATATCATTTTCTTATTGATTAAAAGGTGTGGAATTGGATGGTATATTAATTGTACAGAATCATTAGAATGTTATTTTTATTATTTATATACAAATTACTCATCATTATATCCATCCAAATAACATAGTGTTGAATAACAAATTACATCACGTCGTGGAGACGGTAAGCCATACGTACACACGCATGATGACTTTATCATTCATAGGATGCATAGAATAATTAATATGGTTGTATGATATTTATAATAACAACACAGTGTGTAGAAGGTACTAGAGTTATTATTTTGGTATGGATTCAACAATGAAAGAGGATGTGGAAGAAGAAAAGAACATGAAAGAGGGTGGTGAAATTATTAAATCTTTTCAGGTGTTTCCTTTTGAGTTGATCAAAAGGTCTCCTTATGTTGGTTTTCTGATCAAAGTAAGGACACTAGGTTGATGTGAGGGAAGTTAAGAGGATATTTGGGAAGGTTTGGATTGGCCAAATGGATTTGGAGGTGTTAATTAAAAGAAGGATAATTTCCCTTTTATAAGAGAGGTGAGGGTAAATTTAAGAAAATCCTGAAATATTATTTTATAATAAAAACATTTTCTATTTCTAATGGCTCCAAAATAAATTATTTAGAAGATAATGTGGGTTTGGGTTTAAAACCTCTAAAATAATAGGTTTTAGAATGGTTTATGGCATCATATTAACATTATCTTTTATATTTAACTCTTAGTTAAATAGTTTGATATTTACCATGTTTTGTTGTATTTTTATATTATGTGCTTAATAAACATACTATAACAAGCCAAGAGGATCAAAAGTGGTATATTAATTCTATACGGATCATTATATAAGTTATTTGGAAGAGACATAGGTTTTTAGGACTATTATATAATTTATTTAAATAATATTTGTTTTAAAAACTCATTTATTTAAAATTTGACACTATTTAGTATTTGGTTTTTCTGAAAGTCATGAAAACTTTATTACTTAGAACGAAATAAATTGAATCAACCCTAACATATCATATTCACTTATAAAATTTTTGTATGTCTTAAAAACAATGAAATTATTTTTATTTTAATATTTATAATACCATTTATTTGATTCATTCATTAATAAGGTAATTGTTGCATCATCATTGTGTCATAAATACGTTTTATTAATTAATTTCTAAAAATTATTAATAAAATAACATTATGTAAGAAATATTTTTATCTTTCTAGTTAATTTTTATAGTAGAATTTATCTTATGTATAACCCAATATTAAAAATGTTTTAGTTATAAAACATCAAATTTAACACTTTTAACTCTTCCTTAAATAAAATAAAAATAAATGTCCTAATCTAATCCAAGTAGATATAAATGATCATATTTTATTCATAAGGTTGATTTTGGTCTACATACACTTATCCAATAGAATTAAGACATGTGTTAGGGTAATTGTAATATCATTTTTACCTTTAATTGCACTATTTACTTTTAATTGTGCTAAATAAAAGTCAAAAGCTATTATTCACCAAAAAAAATATTCATCTTATTGAACCACATTTGACATACTGATATCAATAGTGTCTCCAGTATTTTTTAAATTCAACCCACAAAAGTGGTAAAATTATGTTTTATACAAATTTTCAAATTCTCCTAGAAGGTGGGTAAAAATGTTAAAATGTTCAATACAATTTTATACATATAATATTATTATAAAATGACTCCAATGAATTAAATTGAATTTTTGTATAGGTATTATATATCAATTTTGACTTGAAATAAATTTATATAAAATAAATTATTATTTAAATAAATAAATTGGTTTTAAATAATAACGTAGTGTTTTCACTATTCATCAAAAATTGAATGTTTTCAGAAAAATATCATAAATTTACCCTATCATAATTTTGATATTACAAATTCAAAAATGAAATCCATTTAACCAAATCGAGAAAATATTTGTTTCATTTGTTAATATAATATTTATTTCTGTAGTCAAAACCAAAAAGTGGCTTTTCAAAATGTAAAAACTATCAAAAGATTGACATGTGTTTATGTTAAATTTAAATGTGAAATTACTTATAATTACCTAAATTGCATTAAATGAAAAAATATAATCTCATTATACATAAAATCCATTATAATGCAAAATTTCACACTATAAATTATTTCTATTAAAAAATATGTTTTCAATTAAAAAATAGTATTTTTCACTTTTAATCAAAATATGAAAGTTATTAGAAAAGTACCCAAAATTAGTCCAAACTAAATTTTTATGTCACAATTTTAAATAAAAAGTTTATTTTTTCTAATTTATTATAAAAGTGTCGGGCATTGCATTCAAAAATTACCAATAGTTGGAGGTAAAATTTCATTTTTGAAAAATGATTCCTTTATCTAAAAAATTGAACTTGTTGTTATATTTTGTCTAAGAAACACATGATATGAGTATTAAAATTTTATAGAATATATAAGATTCTAAATGCTATTATTACTATTCATAACCATATTTTGAATGACTAGTTTGTTAATTTGTGGTGCGTTCAAACTTGGTGTTGCATGTAGTGCAAGCTATTGAATTACGTTAATGAGAAAACGTACTATAAAATCTTGGGGTGTTACATAAAATGTAATTTCAATTAAGGTTAGAAAATGGTTTTTTCCAAAACCCATTAATTTTCAAAATTTCAGTTTTCAGTTTAAAGTTAAAATTCATATATATAGAAATTTTTTTAGATAAAATGAATATTATTTCTCGAATCAGGGCATTGAAATTATCCAACAGTGATTTCTTGAAACTTTTCCGAGGGCAGTCGATTTTTTGGGTATAAATTAAACACTGTATAAATAAAATATGAGATTTATGGCAACTAATTATCCCCAAAACGATGTAATATATACTATAATGGGTATTATTGGCCCACATTATGTTTTCCCAATTAAATAATTTTATTTTATATTTGTCTTACTAATTTTATAAAGCCATACTGAATCCTCTAAAATGTATAATATATTTTATGATTTTAAATTCATTTCCTTGAGGGTGTGACTCACCTTCACATAAGAAAGGCTGATATTATAAGATATTCAGAACATGACCATATTGTCACGACCCGACCCTACCCAGGCTCGAGCCACAACTACCCCAAGCCCGCCTCCATAGGCCAGGGGATGGAGACAAGCACCGAAGGCTAATCAACTCGGGAGGCCTTTTCCTGAGTACCTGTACACACACACACACACACAACACACTCAATGAAAAAGTGTAGAGTGAAAATAAAAAGCAGAGTAAAAAAGGGCAACTGCTATAAATAAACCACAAAAGTGCATCGACTTATAAACAGTACAAAGTAAAAGCTGAAGGTAAACTGAAAAGAAAAGGGCAAAACATGCGCCCAACCAGAAATGTTCCACAACTTGGAAATAGTTAAATAAAATCGAACACCTAGGAGAGTCCCACACCTGGATCCCGACTACGAACACCACACGCATTACAAGCTCCCAAACTCCTAAGCTTCGCTGAAGTCACGACCAACCTGTCCGTCGTCTACAAGGGCACACCAAGTGCGGGCAAAGCCCAAGCATGGGTGAGTATAAAAATATTCAGTAGGATACCCCTAATTATTGAGGGAGCAACAAAGGAGGTACCGAAGGGTGAGCAGTATATCGAACATGTAATAGAAAAGGAGTACAACTGAGAGTGCAGTAGAGTACCACTAGAGAGTCCAGCTCAACCCAACAATAGAAAGGAGGTAGTTTCATCCAGACACAAGGAGCTGGAAATGGCGAGAAGATGAGCATCTCGTCGAGTCTTCGCTACCTATACCAGGAGAGTAGACTCATCCAACCATGAGAAGCTACACATGGAAATCACGTGGCATAACCTGCACGTCTTCAACTCTCCTGGATGGGGAGTAACCAAGCCCAAGAAGTGGGTACTGGGACAAGGTATATACATATCCATATTCTCAAACAAGAAGCCCGAACAAGATCGTAAGGGGATCTCCATCTCGTAGGTCAGCCAAAGAAAGTGAGTAGCCAACAGTCCCAGAAGTAAACACCTTCGATGCCCAGTGTCCCGCAGGTCTGCCCCGAACTGCAAGTCAAGGTGTTCAAATCACTGCACCTTGACACTATCCGCTTTGGGCAGCACTGACTCGCCTGCACGGTTTTAGTTCGCATCTCAAGGACGCACCTCGGTGGGGAAAGCACCTCTAGTACTTGAGAGTTCTGGTGGAATGTCAAGCCACACCTCTTCACTGCCCCCATAGTCGAGAGGTCTCCTAAAAGTCGACAGGCGACCCCCTGCCCAGCCCTACTGGAAGGTGATCCATGGAAGTCGACGGGTTCCCACTGGAGGGAGACCCGGCAAGAGTCGATGGGTTCCACACATCCCAGTCCCGTAAAAGAGTGACCACTGGAGGGCTACCCAGCTAAATTTGATGACGAGTCCCAATGCCCAGTCCCGTAAAAGGGTACTCCCGTAGAGGGAGGCTCGAAACCTTCATCGAGGACCACTTCCCACCCCTGCTGGAGGTAAACCCGGCATCGGGGACCACATCCCAGCCCTGCTGGAGGAAAGCCCGACATCGGGGACCACTGCCCAGCCCCGCTGGAGGTAAACACGGAACTGATCTGGCCATCTAGGCTAGATGGTACTGCTCGGTGAACACTGTTGTACTGGCCATCCCTGCTGGATGGTAACCCATTGGCCATCCCTGTTGGATGGTACTTCTCTTGTCATCCCTGCTAGCCGGTACCCCACTGGCCAGCACTGCTGGAAACAACCTCCTAGCCAGCCCTGCTGGAAACAACCTCCGGGGTAGAGGATCGGTGCCCGCGTAATATGTTGGTCACACCTAATCCGCAAGAACACTACCAGGGAACACGAAGGGACGGGAGAAACTCCCCGACCTCTCAAGTCAATCACGCTCCAATCCACTGAGTCACTATCGAAGTGGACTGAGACAACTCATCTCATAAAGTGGGAAAAACACCCATGCTATATGAGCACATGTAGCCGAAAATGGTGCCGCAGTCTGAAGAAAGGGGCACGGTACTGAAACTCCTTACAGCTGAAGAAATAGTGGAACAAACCCATCTCTGTCGGCCAAACGAGAACAAAACCAGGGGAAAACTCAACCCTGCTGGTCAAAAAATGAAAACAGAACTAGGAGGAAAGTCAACCCTGATGGTCAACAAACGAGAACCGAGGAACCCTCTACATCGCGAGAGGTCAAAAGTACGTAAAGCAAAACACGACACACACACGGGGCCCATACGACGTGTGGCCCCAAGTCAACCCCAACCAAGCACACAAACGTTATTAGGTACGAACCACAATGTGTACCTCCAAGAAAACCTGTATACTCCCGGAGTATACCATAATCCCAGCCCAAATGCTATCGTGCACACGGAACCCAACGTCAACGCAAAGGCATAAATGTAACAACTCCAACATGCCACCTCATCATCCTTGGCACGGCCGACCACATATCTTCAAAAATTTACTTCACTCATACGGGAGTGAACGAGATCACGCGCCAGGGGTTCTCTACAAACACCGCAGGAAGAACCTCCACTGGTACGCCTTTCATGCTTCCCCATTTAATAAGATCGTGCAAGAGGCTCCGCACACCTGAACAGATTACCCCATTGTAAACTTTTTGGAAAAACACGCAAGATATACTACCTACTCACCTCAAATGGATATCTGACGGAAAAGTCGACAACACCACCTTACGCTCGAATGACATCCCGTGATCCCGAGCCTCGGCCCCGAAAACAGTCGGGCGCATCGCACTGTTGTGATCCCCTTGATAAAACACATCAAAATGACTGATCACTTGAGTGCAACAGATATCTGGATAAAAAAATGCATTCCGGTGCATCGCACATGAGCGGTTCTATGTGTGACCCACATCTTGGTCCCGAAACACAACAAACAGATCACACCGTTGCAATCCTCTCGAAAAAGTACACATGATGGACTATTAACTTGTCCAAAACTGACACCCAATGATAAAACCATAAATCACCGCCAACTCCCAAAACGACCCTCGCAGGACCCGCACCATCGTGCTGAATTAAAGTGGGCGGATTACTCCATTGCAATGCCCTCATAAAAACAACAAAAAACGACTACTTTCATGCCCCGAACGGACGACCGAAGAGGAAGTCGCTAAACGCTACTCGTAGCTCAACAGATGGGCCATCGGGCCCACGCCTCAACTCTAGCATCAACACCCAAAACCACATTGTAAAACTCCTCCTCGGCACCAGGGTCACAACATCACTGACGGCGCTAAAAAGAGACGTCAGACGCGTCCGCGATGTCCAAAACAAGATCCCCTGGAAAAACGTCAATTCACTTAAAGACGCGTCGCGCCTCTCAGGCCCCTCATTTCAGGAAATAAAAATTCCAGAAACCATCTCAAAAAGTCCACCTCAACGTCTAGAGTACACTTACGTAGACGACATAAAAAAAAGATGCCATTAGCAGAAATTACGGGTGTCCAAGTCGAGGGGGCAATGCCCGTGGGGCTGGACCGGCCTGGGCCGGCCGGTCCGCCCGACCTGGGCTAGCCCGCAGTTCGGCCGCGTGGGCTGGCTGTGGACCCGCGGTCCACGGTTCTGCCGACCGGCCTCATGGCCGGTCATTCCATCCATGCGGAGACCCGCCAAAGGTGGATCTCAGTATGGACGTGGGGTCGCACAGCGCGACCCCAGTCTCCGCTCCGTGCCGCAGAGCGCCTCTACCCGGTGCCCGCTCGCCGTCCGCAAGCCCCGGCTGACCCCGCACACCCCATCTTACTTGGACGCTTTTCCTTGCCCCGAATCCAGCCGCGCCGAATGCCCGCACCACCCTGCTGAAGCCCTCCGGACCACCGTGCGAGCCGCCGGAAAAACCCCAAAACCTGCAAACTTCGTCGAACCGATGCGGCCTCCTCCGAACTCAGATTTCAATTAGGAAAGATGCGATGGAAATAAAAGATTTTATACTACAAGAAAATAGAATTTTTCTAAGATAAACCAACAATTTTATTCAAATAAACAATCTCAAAGTAGGTGCGGGGAAAGAAAATGAAAATGACAAATCCTACCTTGTTGTGCTTTGCCAGGAGCTTTGCCGCACGTCCGCCGAAGCTGTCGCTCCTCGCTGGAGAGGTGGAGGAGAGGAGGAGCTTCCTCCATCGTTGTTGGGAGCTATTGGCGCATGGGAAGAATGGGGAGAGGAGTGGGGGTGGGTTAAGTGTTTAAATACAAAACACTTAACCACCCGCCCGTCGGCCCGAACCCGAACTTCCAGCGGGGTCGAGATTAAGCCTCCCCTAGGGTAAATTCCACATTCTAAGAGAAATGGAGGTCTCAAAATATTAATCTGAGGCTCCGTTTGAATGTTTTTAAACTCAACGCACGAGGTCGCCAAAGTATGAAAACGCCCCTGGGGCCATTTTTCACACACGACACGCGCCAAAGAATATTACACCCCTCCTAGGATAAACGGCACGTTCCGGACTCAACGGTGCCCTCAGTTTTCCAATCTAAGACACCATTTAAAAGATACTTGAGTTAATCCATTAAACTAATAAATAAATTATTTAATTTATCCTTTGCACGCTCTGATAGAGTGCGAGGGGTCCAAACATCCCGCGCAGACATGTTTTATGTGTTTTCTTGGGTAAACACCCCATTCCGGACCTATCCGTGCACTCAGATATCTGATCCGAAACTCCATTTAGGAGTTATCCCATTTATTTTTCGTTTCCAGTGTGAACGCACTAAAAATTTAATTCCAGACACACCAGGGCTCGGAATTGCATGCTGTCTGAAGGGGCTGCTCTACAATAATATGAGGAATATTCCAAGGTCTTTCGCAGAAAAAACCGAGTTCTTACATCATTACCTCCATCAAGATTTTAGTCCCTGAAATGTAAAACCAGGGAACAACTCAGTGTACAAAGCCCACACCTAGCTCCCCCATACCCAGAAGAACTAATGCATAGTCTCGCGTCACCGCACACAGACCAAATGATTTGATCTGGTCACGCGAGGTATGCCCTTTCCGATGTCGTGCATAGGAGCACGCACCCATATCTTTAGGTGAGTCACACGGGAGGCTCTATGTACCCATACTAGCCATTGGGGTTAGGGAAAGGCGGTTGGGAACCTTGTCATCCCTTGGCACGGTCGCAAATGGCCCGAAGGATCTCGGGGGAGTTCACCTCCCCAGCCGAACCCTTACGTCGCACGCCACCATAGGAATCACCGCCCGCACTTGGGATAAGCCCAGGTGATTCCCTCCTTTAGAATATCAATATGGTGAAACACCCAAGGATATCTAGTCACACAAGGTTTCACAGTTGATGTCTCTCAACCAAGACTCTCTTACACGCTCAGAGAGTGATGGCGTCGACACCCTCAACTAAATAAGAAGGTTACACACCTTCTACTCTACCAACACAACGTTACACCCAATGCCCTGCATCACCCTGGTAACACCTCAAACTAGGAGCAGGGAGAAAAGTATTTCACACACAGAGTCTAACAATTCTACTAAAAAATTAGAAGAGTTGTAGAGTGTACCTCTTATCACCTCATACTATGTAGGATCGTAGACATCCAATGTCTGCGGTTGTCCGTGTTCCCAACTATCAGCTCCCAGAGCCTGACGTGGATGCCTAGTGGTGATGATAAGACCTAGTAAAGTCTTCCCCCACAACCAGCTCCTCCCACTCCTCTACTAGCACCACATCTCTAGGTGATACTCCAATCACGGTGCTGCCTCTGTCGTGGTGGCACACCTGTTGCCTGCCCGATATTCTCAGCATGCATGGTCAGGCAGTCCTGTGCTAAGTGACCTCGCTCATCGCAAGCATAACACGAACTCTCTCCGAGCCGCACTGGTGCCCTTCGGTGCCACTTTGGATTTAGACCACACCCCTGAGTCAGGTTGTAAGAAAGCCACCTGCGTCGAGGTTCTACATGCCGATGCCCGCTAGAGACAGCAGACGTCTCAGATCCAACATGCTTGCTGCCACCACCAACTCTAGAATGTGACAGGAAGCTCTTTGTCACCAGCGCCTGCTCTAGCACCCCGACATATGTGGAAATTCCCAAGGGTACTATGACAACATGAATCTCTCAGTAGAGACCCTGCTCAAACTTCCGCGCTCGGATGTTGTTGTCATGGACCAAGTCTGGGTAAAAGCGTGCACGGTCTGCGAAACTAGCCGCGTACTCAGCCACCATTATCCCTCCCTGCTGAATCTATAGGAGCTCTTAAATCTAAACAGAGCATAAGAAGGAGGGTAAAAACTCTTCACGAAATAACAACTGAAAGTCACCCCAAAAAAGCGAAGACTCTTCTAGAAACTGAGTCACCAGACTCTACCAACGCCATGCTGCTCCACAAAAATTGTTTGCTGCCAAAGCCACCCTCTGATCTGTCAGCATCTGCACAAGCCTAAAGAGGTGAACCACTGTCTCTAGCCAAACCTCTACTGCCTGAGGGTCTGGATCACCATTGAACCTCAGCGGTCACTACCACTGGAACTTGCGGAGCAGGCTCAACCTGCGCTCAAGCTCAGTCTGCTCTGCTGAATCTTTCTGCTGCTCAACTGGTGGGGGTGCTACTACTGGACCACCCGGAGAAAGGGGCTCGCATGATGGGTCCTGGACTAAGGCCTCATAGCTCACAGGGTCGTTGTCACGAACCAAAGCTGATATCCTGGATGGCTATCTTTGCGGAGACATCCTGAATATTATCAAGGAGTGCTGCAAGAAGATGAGCATATATGTATATAACAGTATCTACAATTGGGAGTTGACTCAAGATGGACAGTCAAAGACTCAATCCTATGTGATTCACAAACCAATTTTCCCTACAACAAGTGTCTCAGCATGCCGAGTCGACAAGTGGGTTATCAGGGTGATGGTGAATGGATACGTCGGTCACCGCACCATCACTGGACTCCCTGGCCTGAGAGCTGCTCTCGAGACACGTTAACACCATTGCCCTAAATCCAAACCAATTCATTTTTAGGGACTTCCGAACAACGTCCCATGGAACGAACCACCTCTGATACCACTTTTTCTTAACCCTGACCCAACATGGCCTTGAGCCGCAACTACCCCAAGCCCGCCTTAATAGGCCAGGGGCTGGCGACAAGTGCCGAAGGCTAAACAACTCGGGGAGGCCTTTTCCTGAGTACCTTTACACACACACACAACACACTCAATGCAAAAGTGCAGAGTAAAAATGAAAAGCTACATAAATAAAAGGGAAACTACTATAAATAAACCACAAATGTGCATCGACCTCTAAATAGTACAAAGTAAAAGCTGAAGTTAAACTAAAAAGAAAAAGACTAAACACGCACCCAACCGGAAAAGTGCCACAACCCAGCAATAGGTAAACAAAACCGAACACCTGGGAGAGTCCCACACCTGGAACCTAACTAAGACCCCCGGACACGGTCCAAGCTCCCAAACTCTTACGCTCCGCTGAAGTCAGGACCAACCTGTCCGTCGTCTGCAAGGGGACACCAAGTGCGGGAAAAGCCCAAGCAGGGGTGAGTATAAAAATACTCAGTAAGATACCCCGAAGGCTTGAGGTAGAAACAAATGAGGTACCAATGGGTGAGCAGTAGATCTAACAGGGAATAGAAAAGGAGTACAACCATGAGTGTAGTAGAGTACCAGTAGAGAGTCCAGCTCAACCCAACAAGAGAAAGGAGGTAGACTCGTCCAGACACAAGGAGATGGAAATGGAAAGAAGAGTAAATTCTCGTCGAGTCTTCGCTACCTATACCAGGAGAGTAATCTCATCCAAATACAAGAAGCTAGACATGGAAAGCACGTGGATAACCCCGCACGTCTTCGCCTCTCCTCGAGGGAGAGTAACCAAGCCCAAGATGTGGGTACTGGAACAATGTATATACATATCCATATGCTCAAACAAGAAACCCGAACAAGATCATAAGGGGATCTCCATCCCATATATCAGCCCAAGAAAGTGAGTATCCAATAGTGCAAGAAGTAAACACCATCGATTCCCAACGTCCCGCATGTCTGCCCTGAACTGCATGTCAAGGGGATCAAATCACCGCACCTAGACACTATCTGCTTTGGGGGGCACTAAATCGCCTACACGGTTTTAGGTCATGTCAAAAGGACGTGTCTCGGTGGGGAAAGCACCCCTCTTACTTGAGGTTCTGGGGGAATTTCAAGCCACACCTCATCACTTCCCCACAGTCGAGAGTTCTCCTTAAAGTCGACAGGTGACCCCCTGCCCAACCCCGCTGGACGGTGATCCCTGGAAGTCGATGGGTTCCCACAAGAGGTAGACTCGACAAGAGTCGACAGGTGCCACACTGCCCAGTCCCATAAAAGGGTAACCACTGGAGGGAGACCCGGCTAAAGTTGTCGATGAGTCCCAATGCCCAGTCCTGTAAAAGGGTACTCCACTAGAGGGAGGCTCAGAACAGTCATCGGGGACCACTTCCCAGCCCTTCTGGAGGTAAACCCAACATCGGGGACCACTTACCAACCCCGTTGGAGGTAAGCCCAGCATCGGGGACCGATGCCCAGCCCCGCTTGAGGTAAACCCAGAACTACTTTTTCATTCCCGGATGGATGGTACTGCTCGGTGAACACTGTTGTACTGGCCATCCCTGCTGGATGGTAACCCACTGGCTATCCCTGCTGGATGGTACTGCTCTGGCCATCCCTGTTGGATGGTACCCCACTGGCCAGCATTATTGGAAACAACCTCCTGGCTATCCCTACTGGAAACAACCTCCTGGGTAGAGGATCGATGCCTGCATAATGTGTTGGTCACACCGACTCAACATGAAATCTACCAGGGAACAAAAATGGACGGGAGAAACTCCCCAGCCTCTCAAGGCGATCACAGTATAATCTGATGAGTCACTGTCAAAGAGGACCGAGACAACTCATCCCAGAAAGTGGGAAAAACACCCACGCTGTACGAGCACACATAGTCGCAAACAGTGATGCAGTCTGATGAAAGGGGCATGGTACTGAAACCCCTCACAGCTAAAGAAACAAAGGAACCAAACCATCTCTGTCGGCCAAACGAGAAAAAAACCAGGGGAAAACTCAACCCTACTGGTCAAAAACGAGAACAGAACCAGGGGAAACTCAACCCTGCTAGTCAACAAACGAGAACCGAGGAACCCTCTATGTCATGAGAGGTCAAAATTACGGAAAGAAGAACACATCATGCCCAAGGGGACCACACGACGTGTGGCCCCAAGTCAACCCCAACAAAGCACACAAACGTTCTCAGATATGAACCACAACATGTACCTCCAAGCAAACCTGTATATTCTCGGAGTATACCACAATCCTAGCCCAATGGATATCGTCCACATGGCACCCAACGTCAACGTCAATGTAAGGGCGTAAACGTAACAAATCCAACTTGACACCTCATCGGCCTAGGCACGGCTGACCACATCCCTTCAAACATTTACTTCACTCTCACAGGATTGAACGCGATCACACACCAAGGGTTCTCGGCAAACACCGTAGGAAGAACCTCCATCGGTACACCTTTCATGCTTCCACATTTAATAAGTTCGTGGAAGAGGCTCTGAATTCCAGGAAAGATTACACCATTTTAAACCTCGTAAAAAAACACTCGAGATAGACTACCTACTCGCCTCAAACGGATATCCGACAGAAAAGTCACCAAAACTGCCTTACGCCCGAATGACGTCCCGTGATCTCGTGCCTCGGCCCTGAAAACAGTCGGCTGCATCGCACTATTGCGATCCCCTCGGGAAAACACGTCAAAAGGACTTCTCACTTGATTGAAATGGATATCCAGAGAAAAAGATGCATTCCGGTGCACTGCACACTAGCGGTGCTATGTGGGACCCACATCCTTGTCCTGAAACACTACAAACGAATCACACTGTTGCGATCCTCTCGAAAAAGTACGCAATATGGAATATTCACTTGTCCGAAACGGACACCCAGTGATATAGCCGGAAATCAACGCCAACTCCCAAAACGGCCCTCACGGGGCCCGCACCATTGTACGGATTGCGCCATTGTAATGCCTTCATAAAAACACCCAAAACGACTGCTCGCATGCCCCGAACGGACAAATGAAGAGGAAGTTACTAAACGCTGCTTGCAGCTCAACAGACAAGTCGTGGGTCCCACACCTCAAATCCGGCTTCAATGCCCGAAACCACAGTAGAAAAATCCGCCTCGGCACCGAGGACCCAACGCCACTGACGTCACTCAAAACGGACGTCGGACGCATCCGCTATGTCCAAAACAAGATCCCCCGGAAAAACGTCAATTCACTTAAAGACGCGTCACGCCTCCGAGGCCCCTCATTTTGTGAATTAAAAATTTCTGAAACCATCTCAAAAAGTACACCTCGACGTCTGGAGTACACTACCGTAGATTTCATGCAAAACAGACGCCCGTAGGGGAAATTAAGGGCATCCGAGTCGAGGGGGCAATACCCCTTGGGCTGGACCGGCTAGGGCCGACCCACGGTTCGGTCGCGTGGGCCAGCCGTGAACCCACGGTCCATGGTTCTCCTGACCGGCCTCATGGCTGGTCGTTCCTTCCACATGGAGACCCACCAAAGGCGGGTCTCGGTCTGGCCGTGGGGTTGCACGACGCGACCCCGATATCCGCTCCGCGCCGTCGAGCACCTCCGCCTGGCGCCCGCTCGCCGTCTGTGAGCCCCGGCCAACAACGCATGCCCCAGCCCACCCGGTCAATCTGCCTCATCCCGAATCCAGCCGTGCCGAACGCCCATGTCGCCCTGCTGAAGCCTGCCCGACCACCGCGTGCGCCGCAAGAAAAACCCCAAAACCCGCAAACTTCGTCGAACCGCTGCGGCCTCCTCCGAACTCGGATTTCAATTCCAAAAGATACTATGGAAAGAAAGGAATGTAAAATACATGACCATGAGATTTTTTCAAAGATAAAACAACTATTTTATGTAGATAAAGGACCTCAAAGTAGGTGCAGGAAAAGAAAATGAAAATGACAAATCCTACCTTGTTGGTCTTTGCCCGGAGCTTCGCCGCCCATCCGCCGGAGATGTCGCACCTTTACAGAGAGGTGGAGGAGGGGAGGAGCTTCCTCCTTCGTCTTTGGGAGCTGTTGGCACCAGGGAAGAAGGGGGAGAGGAGAGGGGTGAGATAAGTGTTGAAATAGAAAACACTTAACCACCCGCCTATCGGCCCGAACTCAAACTTCCGGTGGGGTCAAAATTAAGCCTCCCCTGGGGTAAATGCCACTTTCTGAGCATAATGGCGGTCTTGGAATTTTAATCTGAGGCTCCATTTAAAAGTTATTAAACTCAACGCCTGAGGCTGCCAAATTATGAAAATGTACCTGGGTCCATTTTTCACAAACTGTCCGCACCTGCGAATATTACACCCCTCCTAGGGTAAACGACACGTTCCAGACTCAATGGTTCCCTCAATTTTCCAATCTGAACCACCATTTAAAAGATACATGAGTTAATCCGTTAAACAAATAAATTAATTATTTAATTTATCCATTCCATGCTCCGATAGCGAGCGAGGGGTCCAAACTTCCCACACCGACATGTTTTATGTCGTTCCTAGGGTAAACACCCCATTCCAGACCCATCCGTGTACTCAGATCTCTGATCCAAAACTCATTTTATGAGTTATCCTATTTATTTGGCGTTCCCAGTGTAAACGCACTGAAAATTTAATTTCGGTCACACCGGGGCTCAGAATTTCACGCCATCTAAAGGCGCTGCTCTGGAATAATATCAAGAATATTCCAGAGCCTTTCGCAGCAAAAACCAGGTTCTTACACATATAATATAATTTTTTCCACTCCAATTTTCAAGAAACCATGGTAAATAACAATGGGTTGGTTTGTGGTTTTGAATATTTTAATTTGTAGTGTGAAAAAACCTAAATTATAAATAATCCTCCCTCTTTTCTTATTTAAACCCACCCAAGAACCCATTCCTCTTAACTAAATATCCTTAATGTTTTC
The DNA here is from genome assembly GCA_963277665.1 of Viscum album. NCBI lineage: Eukaryota > Viridiplantae > Streptophyta > Magnoliopsida > Santalales > Viscaceae > Viscum > Viscum album. The sequence continues at coordinate 841,788,171 of OY728160.1, read as the reverse complement.
CCCAACTATTCTCCACACTCTATACAGTCCTCCCAAGGTTCCACCAATCTCCTTATAATCTTCTACCATGCCTTTGGGATCGGACATCAATGTAAGGTATCTTCACCTTCCTTATTTTCTTATTTTTGTCCATGTTTTGTAATATTGAAATAACCATTTATTTTTCTATTAAAAATGATGGGTTATGTTTTCACACCTCCCCCATAATTCCCTTATTATGTTTGAATGATGAGAGAACCCATACACTCTCATTAATCCCTCCCATGTACACCTGTAAAGATACTGAAAATTATTAAGGTATTTGCCTCTCCTCATTTCATTCAAGAATTTCATTGATATTAATTATCTAAAATTATCTTTAATATGACGGGATATTATGATCCATGATCCCCTTAGTACCCATTTCATGTATAAATAATTAGAGACCCCTTTATCTCTTATATTCCCTTTTTACGAATCCCCATGTGATGTCTTTATGCTGGAGAAATTGCACATCGATATTCCATTAAAAAATCATCATGTAGTGAATACCATACCCATTTCTCTATAAAGGATATTAATATTTATGCACATACACAAATTGATTATAGAATTTATTTTATGTATTTAAAAATCTTTTCTCACAGAATAAATGATTATTTTTAATGAATCCATGTTATATAATCTATGTAGCACACTTAATCATGGGATTGAAATGATTATGAAGGGTGAACCCTGATAGCAATACAACACATTTGTTACAATTTAGTATCATGATACATCAGGTTCAGAAAAGGGTATTCCAGATTACTTTATATTACATTTTCCATCATGATTGGAAGGTGATTAAATAGATTCATTTATGTTAATGATGTTGTGTTTTATGATATGGCCAGATTTCCATATTATGATAATAATGCTACAACATAACTTTATGGTCATGTTTCTCTTATGTGCCATTGATATGACTATTACCTAACATATATTGTATTTTTCTTGTTATTCTTATCTTACTCCCTTACTAGTCATTATTGCCCAACCTTTTCTTATTTATGTCCTCAGGTTATCCCATTCAATGCTAAGTACAAAGGAATGTTGTGGTCATGTAAAAGATGTTTTCAATAAAGATGTTGTATTTTATGTCTTATGTATTCATATAATGTTCCTAACACCCAAAGAAACCAGGAATCTAATTTTTCTGGGTTTTATTGAGAACACGTTTTTGTAATAAATCATGTTTATTTGATTTATAATGATCGGGTTTGTTATAGTTGATATGAATTGATAGTTGTAGTTGATTTTGGGATTTGGATTACAAAAACCTATTAATAGACATAGGTATAAGACTAATTATAATAAAAAAGTCCCTAAATTTTTGTCAGTGTTGCGTAAGTGGTTAATCGAGAAAATGCATCCCTAGCTGAATACAAACAAGTAGAGGTTGATATGGAATAGATGTATCTTGCGGTAAAATATAAAAACACATTTTTGAGATATACTAGAACGTGAACTGGTGCATGAAAACTAGACTTGCTTCACTCTTGGTTTGACACTCCTAGGGAATATTCTTTGGTATATTCCTAATCTTAGTATCATCCATTATAAATGGATAATGAAAAAAATTCCATGAGAATATATGTTAGGAAATAAATGATGGATTACATTAATTGTATCCTAGAAAGTCATAGGTTATAGGAAATAAATGTAATTTTTAAGTTATCCCTTTCTTCATTGGATTCCCCTTTAGGTGTTTAATTGTATAAAATACATACCCCTAATTTCCATTTTATTCTATCCAATGGTTGGAAAAATGAGGACTCTGGAAAACAACAAACACAAATATCAATGTGATGAATATTCTAATGAGATTCGAAATTCGATGGCAGTTGTTATCAAAAAAATTGTCATAATAATCTGTGAGTTAACTTATGATTTGAATATAATCATGGTTCATGAGTAACATATAACCCCCCCCCCCATGAAAGTAAAATTAGCAATCGAGATCTTAATGAGACCCTGGCCTCCTACATTGAATAAATCATCTGATCCCTCAATCGTCAAAAATTGGATAACCTCCATTGAGAAGATCATATCTATCCATCATTTTTCTGGTCATGAAAATCATCTTTTAGTTTCTTTTCATATTATGTGTGAAGATTATCTATGGTGGAAATTGATTAAAAATACAAGGCCTGAGGAAAATTTTGAGGTGTTGGGATAAGAGGATTTTTAAAAAATGTTTTTTGATAAATATTTTCCCCACACCCTTTTTCATAAGATGGCAACATATTTTCTTGCAATCATACAAAAGGATGAAGAATATATTAGGGCTTATGATGAAAAATTATCCCAAAATGCATAATACACCTATGTTTTTGTCACTACCCTTGAATGCAAGGTTGACCACTTCATTGGTGGGATGAAACCTAGCATACAGAAATACCTTGATATAAACGTCTTTAATATCTATGAATGGATTTCGTAATGTGCACTCATTGTCAACATTTAGATCAAAAAATATCATGGGCCACTATTTTGAAATTTTCTCTAAGAAAATGAATCTATACCCACGGTTTAGAGAAACTATTGGTATAGAGTATTTGATAGAACCAATACACCTGGTTCTTTTGAAAAATCATGATTATATAATTTTAAATATCTCACTTTTCTAAAGATCATCCTCCCCTCCTAGTTCAACATGCCCCAATATCCCCTCCTACGAGCTTTGGCCACCCAGCCCTATCCCTCCTCCACCTCAACCTTAACCTCTCGGCTTTTGCCTCCCATATTACGACTCTCGTCTTCCCCCTCCACATTGACCTCTTGGCCTCTGCCTCCACCTCCAAACCACCACATCCACTTTGACCTCTCAGCTTCTGCCTTTGCCTCAACCTCTTGGCCCCCACCTCTAAGCCCCACCTCCCTCCCTCTACATTCCTTCCTTCATGCCTCTTTCTGCCTCTACTTCCCTACCTTTTCATCCCTGCCTTCACCTCCCAGCATCCACCTTCACCTCCCAGCTTCCGCATCCACCTCCATCTCTTCTGTAGCTCCCTCACATCGAAGATTCATTAATTATGGATGTTTTCTACTGTGATTCTAAATCAATCAATTACCTATGTCCATTATCATTTCTATGTTTACTTTGTTTTCATCAAAAAAAATATATTTTTATTGTGTGGGGATAATTTTGAATTTTGTGGAATAATAATGAATAACATATAGTGGATTATATATTATTATACATAATTCTTGATGTTGGAATTCCTTTTGATGTTGAAACATTTATCTGTGATTATATGTCTTGAATATATGTAGGTATCTAGTGTGTCCATGTGAGTTTATAAATATAAAATAGAAGTACGATGGAATGTTTGGAATGATTTAACATACCACATAGTGGGTAGATTGTCATGAAAAACATAGGTATGAATCATCTTGTCCATGAATGGAGAATATAGGTTGGGTTATCCATTTTTATTGGGCCTAGTTTGAGATATCTTTGATCAATAAGAGATTTTCAATCCTTGTGATAGTTTATAGTATAGGATGGTTCATTCCCCATATTGTAAATTCAATTGGTTAGAATGCATCTCTAGTATGGGAATTTATGTAGAATTTTGTAAGGAATGGTCATAGGTTCTTTTCTTGGGTGTGTGATAGAGGATGATTTTTCCAATAGAAAGTGTCCCATGTGAATCAACTATGATATTTATTTCTAGTTACCAATTTTTTGAGAAGGTACATGTGTGTTATAGACATTGGGATGTTACTGTTTTAACATTTGTTGGCTGTATTTTATAGTTTAGAACTTAAACGATGGAAAGTGTATTATTTTGTTATATTTTTTAATTAATTTTACAAACACTTCTTTTATCACTATCCATAACATTTTTAATTTACATATTGTTTGAATTTTAACTCTATTATGAAAACTCTATGTTTTCATTGACCATACCTACAATAAATATTGTGTTTTGGTACCAATTTTCACATTTTGTTAATACTCATATATGTTTTCATTGTTACATATATTTTCTTAGTATCTTTATGTTGTTTTTTAATCCGATGAATACCTTTACATAGTTAACTATATTCATGATATAACTTTACATGATATTCAACACACCATTAAATACCTCATATATTTATTTCTTACATTTACTTGAATAATGATTTACCTTAACGTTAACCATGTCCATCCATTACATAGTTAATTGAAACATCCATTTATGATTAAATTTTGTAGATATTTTAGTATTTATATCTAATTATAGTGTCAAAATTACTAATTTTATGTTTCTATATTGTATGATTGTCACCTTTATTCACATGTAAAACTTATGAGAACCACGAGGACTTCTTCAGAAAAATGAATGTCATGGAATCATAAAATACATTCCCTTGACCTGGTAATTTACCACTTCCCAATTAACATTGGGAATATGTGAATCAAAAAATTTATATGTTATAGTTTATATCAAATAACTCTTTTTCTATCCTTTGGTTTTACATTATTTTTTATTTCAAGAAATGTGTCATGGGTTTATGAATAAAATTATTATGCTAAAACTAAAAGGAATATAATTAATATTTAAATCTAATGAATAAATTAAAGTATTACAAAACAATCGACGACTTACAAAAATATGAATGTGTTAAGAAAAAAATTTGAACAATTAAGACTCAAAACACATTTGATCCTTTCAAAATAGAATGTTAATTTAGATTACATGGATGTATCACCCACAATGTTTCAATGAAAAATCATAGATAAAAAACCTACTTCAATGAATATTCAAAAGAAAATTACCCACATTAACATAACACATATGTATATTTTCCATTAATTTTTTAATGAAATTTGATACTCTACTTCCCTGTAAATATAAAATTTCAATTTACTATCCTTCTATACTATTTTTACTATTTAATATAAATTATAAAATATTTTTAATTTATAATTATTATTATGATTTTTTTATTAAAGGATTAACAGAGAGATATTTCATCATTTTTGTAAATGATAATATTGATGTTGTGAATATTTCTAAATCGTGGCTTAATTTTATAATTATTTTATAATTTCTTTGCATGTGTTCTCTTTTTTCTATTTATGTTTTTGGCTTGCCTCATTTTTACAGTAGTCCTAAGACCTAAGATCCAGATAATTACAATTCTGATCTTTGTTCTCCTCGCATATTCCTAATATCATATTAATCACTTTGCCCATTAATTTTTCATTGTGAATGAGAATATTTAGGTAAAATTACATGTTAATAATTCATTTCATTTTTTTAAAATAATTTTTTTTGTAGTTTGTAGTCATGGGTTGTCTTATTCTAATTTTCTCAAATGATCATCATTTTTATCATGTTGTGGTAGTAGATTGAGATAATAAATCAATTTTTATTTATATATTTAGATCTATTCATAGTGTTTTCTATCTTATTATTAGTAAACTATAGTTTTAGTATTTTAATAAGTATTTATTCATAATTTTTTTTAAAAAATTTCATATATTTTGTCTACGTTTCATGTACTACTTGTGTCTATTACTATTATGTCTAATTTTCTGTGACTATTAGTTTTATATTTGGTAAACCAGCTATGAATATCACCCATTTACTTCTTATCCCATTTTTCTGTTTACACATGTTTGAGAAAATAATATATGTTGATATTTAAGTGATATTATACCATTTTGAATGAAAATACATCATTTGTTTTCAAATTTCACGCTAGTGAACCATGAAGTAATGAAATATTATGAAAAAATGTTGAGATGTGATTGAATTCATTAGGATGTGATTCATTTATGGGGTCTAAGTAGTGTTGAATAAAATTGATTATGATTCTGGAAACCTTTTAAGTTGAATTAATAATTATTCATGGATTATTGGTAGATTCTTTACTGAATTGTTCTTGGGTTATAGGTTATCATTAATTTGAATTATAGACAATGACTCTTCGTTAATTTATGGATTAATGACTTAATGTTGAGAAATTTAAATCTATAGTTTGAATGGGTGTTACAATGTTTCTTTCAAGATGATGAGTCTTTCTGATCTTGATGATTTTGATACTCTTTAATAGTTTAAAACGAATCACAAACTTTTTTAATAAGAAAAAAAACCAATATTTCCACTTTTGATCAGATTTTTAGTTCTCTACAGACAAAACATGATATAAATTCTAGGATTCTCCCCTGAAATGATAGATTTCACATGTAAAAACAATAATATAACATTAATACACTCTTAGGTAATCAATTTGTGGGTAGGAAATCTTAATGACACTTTTTAGCACACAATTTTTTGACTAATGTGTATATAACATAACCAAAAAATATAGCCAGTTAAAAAAAATAGATGGAACCACATCTTTTAGAACTAATATTATATATTTCTTCTATGCTTGTATGAACATATTTTTACCCATGTGGTGTTGTGGATCTTATATTGTGGCTATGACTAGTATAGTCACAAGAGACAGTTATGCTATGTTTATTTTTTATTTTATTTTCTTCATCCCATTAGCCACTTAGGTATTTTACTGCAATCTACAGGTGATGGGTAGTTATATTCTACGAAGGGGTCCATAAGGGAACATAAGGTGGAAAAAAGGTTTTCTTTATTAGGGAGGGAGATCAGGGTAGTGGATTGATTAATTAGTTTGTTTCATTTTTTTCTAACATTGTACTATATTGTTTATATTTATTTTATTTTCCTTTATTTGGGACATCCAACCGACGGATGAGTCATTCCAAAATATTATTTATTTTATTCTTAATTTTTAATTAATTTTTTGTGGGAGAAATTTTTACCGAGTGGTAATTCCTTGATGCCCGGACACTTGTGCCGACCTACAGGCATAACCAATCAACCATAGTTAATCCAAGTCTTCTTATATTTGATTTTATGTCTAAACCATGTGAAGGAATTGGAAGCATGGATAATTAGGTAGAGATTGGAAATTTCTAGTAATGAATTGTTAATTTTTATGAATAAGGATTGAGGACATTGGAATTTATAATAAGTATATATGTGATACTATTCCATATATATATTTATTTTGGAAAATCTATGGGTATAAAAGATTATGAAATGGTAATGTGTTGGGAATAATAAGTGGATATACAAATTCATAACCAATTTAATAATGGTATATCAGAACACGGATTGTTGTACATTGTTCAAGTTCATGATTTGACTCCTTCCCAATGAAACTATTGAAATAAAATGGCACCAAAAATACTGTATCATACATTAGATTGTTTTTTTTTGAAATTTCCACTAAAAATATCACTGATCTCATCGTAGTACTCATGAATTGTTAGCATATCAAAACGAGGGGGAGGAATTTATTCCTTTATCAAAAACATTTAGTGTCGTTCCACACAACCCGGAATACAAAAATATTCCCTAATGAAATACCTATGGTTGTCTAAAGATACCATAGTTCTCTAATACAATGTCAGTAACATGGTTAATCTTCCCAATATTTATTATATGATGATATTGGTCATTCTTAAATCTACCCCACACCGTTCTATTTTTCCTAGTAATCTGAATAATTTGGAAAAGGACTGGTAAATTCATCATGATAGTTGTGATCTCTGGGTTGACTTTTCAATCTATACTAGAATAAAATAAATTCCCCTTGTAAGAACATATTTATTCAATCATATCACGCCTAGGAGTTGAGCGATTAAACCCTTGTCTGAGACACCTAAGGGAGTTCCACATAACACATATAAGAGGTAGTTTCCAATTTATATTCTTCATGACGCACAAGTATTACAGGTGTGAAAACCTTTATCGCGGTCAATTAGGTGTTCTACTGAAATCTATAAATTTTCACATTCTAACTCCCCTTTTGAACTCTTGAGAATATTGGCATTTGAATATTTATTTTAAAATCGTTATTTTAGATCTTGGCCTGCTGATTCATTATTAAAAACAATTCATAAAAGTAAATATCGAATATTGCAACACTGCATTATTCATTTAAGACTTTGAAATCTATGAAAACTATATGACCAAAAATCGTCATTTAGAACATAAATGGAATGAGAGCCCAAAACATGATTCATGCAACCCTCAAAACCATGCAAGAGTTGCATTTACATTTTTCATATTTTCCATCAAGATCACAACCTGTTATCCTACTTTTCAACAACTACATCTACAGTTCCAATTCAATAAATGCTTTATGGAAGCTTATGACTACTTATGAAAAAATATTTAAGCATGCCATTGAAATTTTCTATAACCTCATCCTACTAAACCAATTATAAATTTCTCCAACATTCATGTATTTTAAATCATATTTAGACTTCAGACATTATGATAAATTTCAGCCTTATTTTATGATCCACATCTTCAATTAAACTAGTGAACATTATCGACATCCAATTTCCCACCCATATCATGTTTCTTCCATGCTCCAAACACATATCAATATCACCAAATCAATAATATCATTTCATTATGCAATTATTTCAAGAAAACCTTCACCATCAGTCCTCTTTCATGAAATCTTCTTAATGTTAACTCCTTTAATGCACTCACCAGATATATTTTTCCAGTACATCTCCATGCAATAGATATTCATTCAAATATTATTAACAAATACCATTCCTCTTTAATCAAACATACCTCATTCATTCCTTATTTGTACCTTATATATTTTCCACAAATCACGCCTTGGTTGCAAAAATCTCCCCCTTTGGATTTTGATAACAATGTGGAAGCATGCCCAAAGAATCCAATCCACAACATAAGTATTCCCTCTTACTTTGTCAGTAAAATAATATAGGTCTTTCTTTCAATGAGAAATAACAGTCAATTTTGTAACCCACATTCCTCAACATACTCTATGCACTAAATGTGTCTAGAGAAATCATCACCTTTAAAACCAATTCATGAATACACTATTAAGAGATATATTTCCTCTACTAAATGCATTCAAAACTAGAAAACAATTGAATGATATCATAAATATTATTGAAACTATGACAACCTCAAAGATGAAATTTTAAACCATCTCTACTGTGTATCAAGCATGATACCAATACATCTTCATAAATCCATAATCATTAGTTAGATTCTAGCATGTACAATTATATCCATATTTGACATCTTTTTATAAATGATTCTGTAATATTGGTTCATTGATTCGTTCATGTCACTATATTCAATATATCTTTCTTATGTTAAAATATTTTTAACTTTTTTGGGAAATTTTAGTTTTAAAGACAAATTCATTTGCATAATGAATACCCAGATTTGGATTTGTATTTACTGAACTTCAAATGTCCAACATGTAAACATATATTTTCATGATTACAATATATTTGTTTTGGAAATTCCATGACAATGTTGCTATCATAAGGCATCTCCTTTCATCCAAATTCTTTAAATGACCTATATGATCATTTTTTATCTCCCCATTAATGTTTGCATTTTATTCTACAACATGTTGGATTGATTTTCCATGAGAAGCACTTGATAATATTGTCTTCTGAAAGCTTCATCACTATTATCTAGGGAAAACAACTCATCTAATACCATCATGTCAGTGAAAAATAAAATTACATGAAATATTAAACATTTCTACTTCCTCATAAAGCTATATAATCACTTCAAAATGGTCTACAATAATCATATAGGGTGTGAAATCACTTTTAGAGTCTTACTAGAATGTCTCATAACTACTAGGGGTAAAGGAGAATGACTTTGATATATGTATCACTTCAAATTATCCATGATATTCATTTTTTATAATATTTCAGCATGCACATACCTATTCCATAATTTCTGTACAGATTCATCTTTGATTTCTCCAAGGCGATGGATGATACAATATTGTTTCACTAATTTTCCAGTTCACTACTTTTATAATCTACATTCACTTCCAATATTTATAGACATATTCCATCACATAGAAAATAATTTTTTAAAATATAATCAGATCACCACATTAAATCCAAATGATAATAGATTTAACAATACAGCTAGACATATTCCATATTGTTGCCTTTAAGGAGTTAGTTTTAAACTCCCCTTTCACATAAATTATTCCTCAAATAATCAATGCGTCTTCATTTGATGCACACATAGTGAAAATATCCCTTGTATTGAATCTACCCTAAATCTCTAATATCTTCATTTTGTGAAATGTAGTTTGTCGTTGTGAAAAAAACTCCTTCCATTATTCAACCTTATTTTTTTATGTAAAACACTTGGACACACCTCCTCGTTAAAATAATTGGAATTAACCCCTTTTGTAATGATTGGATCACTGGAAAATAATTCATCCTTTGAAGAATGATATTTTGAGTTTTTACATCCCATTTTCACCATGTAAGAGATGATCTATCATTCATACATTTATGTTTCATAGTATTGTTGAAATGGAATAGACATGTCTCTATGGTAACATGTTTCTATATGGGATTCTAAAATTACCCATGGATATGTACTGCATATTTCTTGAATCCAGAACAAAACAACATTCCCTATTTTCCGTTGATTTAGGATTCTTCCTCACAACATGGAGCCCTACATATATCTTAGTGATACTCAACTCTTTCACCTTTAGTATTTCTTCTAGGTTATCATTGAGGTAATTATTTTATTTCTTAATTATCATGCTTACCTTCAATTTTGGTTTCATATCTTCAATAACATCATTTTTATCCTTCATCTTCCTCATCTTAGTGATATGTTTCCTCCAAATATTCTAAGAGGACACAATTCCTTATGCTGATTTCACTGACTTATTCCAACTGTATCACCTAATTTTGTTTTTTCATCTTCAATATCTCTAAGAGATATCGAATATATATTTTCTGATTTATAAGAAGAATATGAAAAATAATTAGGTTCATGTGCACATAAATTATCTATGATTTTTTCAACTTTAGGAGAACTTGAGATCTTGGATGCCTTCTTGATCTTCTATCTTGTGCATTTGGAAAAATTACAATATTCATCAATAGGATTCCCCTTTAGATCATCCACTGATTTATGCTCATCATTTGGAACAAATTTATTTTCATTATTCACCATAGATGTCTTGCATACTTATCCTCAAGTTCCACCCATATATCATTATAATGTTTTCACTGAGGAAAATATATCTTATGAAATAAATTTCCTTATGTTATAATCTATACCAATGGTTTTTCATGCCATGGATATAGATATATTCCCATGATTTAAATAAAACTGTGGGTATTATTGACATCTCCATGGATATACACATAGTTCCAATAAAACAGTGGGTATAGGTCTATACAGATGCCTCATTAGCCCACGGTTTATGGAACCATGGGTATAGCTTATACCTATAGTTTCAATAGCTATACACATGCTTCCAAACTATGTGTATAGGTGATTTTTACAATAGTGGGTATCATGGGGATAAAAGGCAGAAATGGACATTAATTATTGTGGTCCGATGGACAAATCCAACAGTGCTAAGATATTCTAGCTTCCCACTTTCCAAAGGTGTGGAAATAAGCACCCTGAAAATTTCTTGAATGGTATGAGGAAATGTATTATGTGAGGGAAGGAAGGGTACCAAACCAGTTATTGCCAAAAAAACCCCCACAACTATGAAAGAGAAAAGGAACACTCTTTTTGATCTTTATTGCATTTTTCACTTCTACAACTACAATGCACTAGTGGACTATGAGAACCAGTTTCTTATGACAAGGGTTTTCGTAGGCAACCAACAACCTACAAGGTAGTAAGGGAATGTTGTTATCATCACTACAATGGATTAGAATCCTGAAAATGAAGTTGTAAAATGTATTCATGTTATTCATTAAAGAATGGATAAAATACTTTTTTATAATGGGTCTACACATTCTTTTATATCTTGATTGTTTAGTAGAACAATCCGAACACCAACACAAACCATAGAAGTAGAGAAGTTAGTGAGAATAGAAAATGGGTAAATTATAGCATGCATTGAATATAACTACTCCCCTATCATAATTGGTGGATGGAACACCCCATAAATCCTCATCGTAAATCCCTTGGTATAGTAGGAATCAATTCTTTTCAAGGATTGGATTTCCCTATAAACAGCCAACAAAAATTGTCATTACAGAGAAATCACTCCCTATGTGATGAATCAACCCTTGGTTCTATACAAGTGAAAGGAGGACGATGAATCTTCTTTAGAACCATCATCTAAAGCATGGATATTACTTCCCTATGAGAATTCATATCTTTCTTATATTATTGTGTCTATGCATGGAACTATCCTCGAAGACATGATTACAGTAAAGGAATTCATGAATGTGTTTCTCGAGGAATTGAAAAGTCTTCCTCCTAGTATAGATATTGGATTCTCGATTGATCTTATACCAGAGGCATTGAAAATATCCAAGAATCTATATATATTTTCTATTGTGGATCTTGAATATATAATAGAAAAACTACAAGGGGATCTATATAAATGGTTTATACACCCATGTGCTTCACTATGGGGTGTACCGGTCCTCTTCATCATGTAAAAGGAATGGCCAATTCCCATTCGTATTGATTATCGTGGGCTCAAAAAAAGTTATGATAAATAACAAGTATCCTTTTCCACAAAATAATGACTTGTTCGATCAGCTACGTGGCAAAAATACTTCTCCAAGGTGGATCTATGGTTAGGATTTTACCAATTATGGGTGGAGAAAGAGGATATACCCAAGGCTTATTTTTGTACAAGGTATGGGCACTATGCATTCATAGTAATTCCTTTCAGACTCACTAATACACCAAAAATCATCATGTACTTTATTAATAGAGTCATTATAGATTACATAGAAAAATTTATAGTAGTCTTTATAGATGATATTATAATATACTCCAAAACCATATAGGATCACGATGAGCATCTAAGAACTGTACTAGAGACCTTGCAAAAGGAGAAACATTATGAAATGTATAAAAATATTGAGTTATGGTTGAAGGAACTCTCATTAATAGGGAATATCACCAAATCAGTGGGTTATGTCTGGATCCGTAAAAAATGAAAGCAATTGAGGGATGGTTGAGGCTGAAATCTATGATGTATATCTATAACATCTTGGGGAAAATTGGATATTATTCCTAATTTGTGTGAAATTTATCACGATTTTTGAACCCAATTACAAATATTACATGAAATGAATTTGTGTTTTCGAGGAATGATGAATGTGAAAAAAGTTTCATGGATTTTAAGAAGAGGCTAATCACTGCACCTATGCTCAAACTTCCCACAAGTAGGGAAATTTTTGTAATAATAAATGATGCTTTAATTAATGGAATGGGATGTGTGTTATTGTAGACTGAAAAATTCATCACTTATTCCCTAAGGTAGTTTAAAATTCACGTGAAAAACTAACCCACACATGAGATGGAGTTGGTAGCTATGATAGTTTCATTGAATATTTAGTGTAATTTTCTCTTTGGTGAAAATTATGAAATATATATGGATCCCAAAAGCCAAAAATATATATTCACATAGAAAATATGAACATGTGCCAATGTAGATGGTTAGAAAAACCATCAAGGTCTATAAATGGTTGAACAAATGGTGGAGAAGGATAATACTATTCACCACATCATTAATGATACTAAGAGTATAAAAAAGATATACGATGAAAATAGTCAATGAGACCAAGTGTTTGATGTTGAAGACAAGTTATTATTCCACATATCACCATAGAAGAGTGTTATGAGTTTTGGAAGAAGGGAAAGCTTAATCCAAGGTACACCATCCCTTTTGAGATCCTTGATCATGTCAGAGAAGTGGCCTATCGACTATCACTCCCACCGAACCTCTCTCTAGTACATGATGTGTTCCACATATCACCCTTAAGGAAGTACATACTGACCCATCACATGTACTCAATAAAATTGTTGTACCATTGTAGAATGACCTTCACTATGAAGAGAATGCAATAAAGATAATTGATTATAGGGAGAAATTTCTAGAAAATAATACAATTCCACTCATAATTTTTTTTTTGGTGAAACCAAAAGTTTAATGAAGAAACATCGAAACTGAAGGAAGTGATGAGGAAGATTTACCATCATCTATTTTAGTATGGAAAATGGAAATCCAAATGGATAAATTTATTAATGGGGGAATGTTGTAATGGCCCGATCATTTATGAACACAATTCCCTTTATTTTAATGTCTTATGGATATAGAATACACATTCACTTTTTTTATCATTAGTTTTTTTATTTAAATGGTCGTTAAATATCATTACCATTGATAATATATCCATTAAACAGTGATCACACAAGATATATAAATTTTTGGTTATTAACTAAATCCTTTTGACATAGGGAAAAACGGAGGATGACCTTATCTAGTAGACTCAAGCTGTACGAAGCTCATTTTGTGGGGATCAAAAAGGTGTTTTCCACTGGGATTATCTATTGACCAATCCCAAGCTGAGATTCAACACGTTAATCATGAATGGAATATCCAATAGAAGAATTCCATGTTAATAGATATTACCACATGGGTGATGTTATCTGTGCCACCTCAAGAGTCTTTCACCATCGCACACATTACTCTTAGGTCATATGAGGGTCTTATTAGTGGTTAGGTAAAAAGGTATTAGTTACTTATTTTGTAATTTCTTTTTATTAATAAATGTCTTATTCCACTTATTGTTTTATGAGAATATTCATTATTTAAAAAATGAAAAATTTGATAAATTGATTCTTTGGGTAAAAATGGTATTTTGGATAAATATAGACATTAATATATTAAAATAATTTTATAATTAATAATATAATAAAGAATATGGTAATAAATGATGATTATATCAGTTCCTTATCTGTAAATGATTTGGTAATCAATTTGATAATAGTTATATTTTTAAATGATAAAATAGAATGTTTATTATCTAAAAATTTATTTAAAAGAATTAATTAGTTTTTGAAATAATAAATATTTTAAGAAAATATAATAATTAAATTACTTTTATTAATAATAAATGAACATGTATGATTTATAAAAAGAAATGTAATATTTAATAATGATTAAAAACTATTTTTGTCAAAACCAGAGAATTTTCAAAATGCTAGTTTTCACTTTAAAAGTTAAAATTCACAAATATAGAAAATTATTTAGATAAAATAATTATTGTTTTTGGAATAAGGATGTCTAAATTATGCAATAGTGAAATTTTTATAATTTTCTACGTTAGTAATATTTTTGGGTAAAAATTAAATATCATATAAATAAAATATGTTTTTATGACATCATAATGTCCCCACAATGATTTTATAAATTCTATCATGGGTAATCTCGGCCCAATATTTGTTTTCTAACTAATAAAATGTGACATTATATTTGTTTAACTTATTTTATAAAGCCTTAGTGTATCCTTTAAATTTTATAGTATATTTTATGCTTTTTAATTTATTTCCTGGACAGTGTGACTCACCTCCACATTAAAAAGGATAATATTTTAATGTCTTTTTCCCATATCCTTATAAATTAATTTTTCACAATACCTTTGGATGGAAAATATGTAAAAAAACTTAGGTTGGTTTTTTGTTTTTAATATTTTAGTGTGCAGTGTCTAAAACCTAAAAAATAACGATTTTCATTTCCATTATAAAACCACCCAATCACACATTACTCTATACCGAATCCGCTTGAAGGTCATACTTACTCTTATATCTACTCACTAGAGTCATCCCAATGTACCCCAAGCTCTCATTAAGCCTCTTCCAAGCCATTGGGACCACACATCCACGTAAGGGAACCTCTCCATCCTTCGTTTCTCATTTTTCTTCCAGTTTCATTATATTGTTATAACATTTCAATTTTCAATTGAAAAATATGGGGCATGTTTTATTACATCCCACATACTTCCCTTATTATGTTTTAATGATGAAATAACACTTCCAATCCCACTAATCTCTCCCACGTACTTATGATACCACGCTGAAATCCTATAAGGGATTTTCCCTCCTCATTTCCATTCAAGCATTTATCTTATATTATGCATATAAAATATATTTTAATATGATGGGATTTTATTCTCCAGGATCCCCTTACTAACCATTTCAGGTATAAATTATGATATAACACTTTCTATCTTATCAACCCATTAATGAATCCCCATGTGATGTTGTTATGACTCTAAAGTTGCACAACGATTTTCCATTCCAAAATCATCGTGTAGGGAATACCAAGCCCATTTCCCTATCAAGGGTATTATCCATTCTACAAATATAATTATAGATAATATATTTTCATGTATTTATTACACATTCATTTATTGTGGAATAAATGAGGATGTCGAATGAATTCATGTCATATGATCTATGTGGCACACATAAGCATGGGATAGAAATGATTATGAGGGGTTCTCCCTAATAGCACTCTAGTGCATTGGGTAATGTTTAGTATCAAAATACATCATGTTTGGATAGGGGTTTACCTGATTCCTTGATATGAATTTTTTCTATCATGTTAGCATAGTGGTTTACCTGATTCCATTATGTTAATGTTGTCGGGTTTTAAGATGTTTCCACATTTTCATGTTTTGATTATCATTCGATATCAGGCCTTTATGATCATGTTTCTCTTATACTCCAATGATATTCATATTTCCTAACATGTATTTTATTATTCTTTTTATTCATTGTTTAATCCCTTAGTAGTATTTATAGCTTACCAGTTTCCTATGTATTTCATCAGGTTATCCATTGAAATTTTAAGTACGATGAAATATTCTGGTCATGATAAATAAGTTTTTAATAAAGCTGTTGTATTTTTTCTTTTACGTTGTCATGTAATGTTCTTAATCCCAATGAAACTAGACCTCCAGATATTATGGTTTTTATTAAGTGAGTTTTTAGGTAATAAATCATTTTTATGTGTGTAATAATGACCAGGGTTGTTATTGATGATGATGGTGTGATTCAGTTTGAATGAGTCTCTAGGATCCTTCAAATCCTAGGATAATATAGCTATTATTCAATAATTCACATAGCTATTCATTCACTATCCATCATGGTAGTACCGGGATGTATCATGACCTTTATGAACACATGTGGTGGGATAACATGAAGATAGAGGCTGTGGAGTATGTCTCATGGTGCTTGATATGTCATCATGTTAAATCAGAGTGAGAAATGTATAAAGGGATTATTCAACCATTTCATATACCAAAATGGAAATTAGAGAATTTCACTATGGACCGATTCACAAATACTTCCAACATTATATCTATTTGGGATGAGATTTTTCTTTAAAAACGTGCAATAACATATGTGAAGGAAGCGGTGAGACTGTATGGGATTCCATTATCAATTTTCATTGATCATGATCTGAAGTTCAAATATATTTTCTAGAGGATACACAAAAGTTCATTGTGTAATGACTTAATCTTCTACAAGACCTATCATGCCCAGAAATATGTCCAATTATAAATTAGTTCTCAGACACTCGATTGTATACAAAGTGATTGATCATTATTATTCAATGGTTGATGGGATTATAGGCATCTATTGTATATGTTCTCATACAATAATAGTTTCCACTTGAGTATTTAGATGGCTCTATATAAATATCTCCATAGAAATCGATGTATAACTCGAACCAATTTGGAGGAAGTTCATGAATGAAGGGTACATGGTCATGATCTACTTAATGAGATGGAAGAGAAGATTTAATTCATACGGAAAAATATCAAAATATCTCTGATTCAGAAAAAGAGCAATGTTGACAACCGTCGAAGGGACTCCGTGTTTGAAGTTGGAGATAATGTATTCCTTTGAATATCACAATGGATGAGAGTCATGTGGTTTGGAATGATAGGGACCTTAATCCAATGTTACATAGGCCACTTTGAGATCTTTGATCACATAGGATCCATGGTGTCTTCATATTCACTTCCACCGAATATGGATCATGTTCATGATGTGTTTGACGAATCACTCCTGATTAAGTATATACCAGATCCCTCAAATGTACTAATCATAGTGGTGGTGTAGATGGACGATGATATCACTAACGGGGAGGAGTTGGTAAATATTCTAGATAAGAGAGATACGGTTCTATACAACAGGATATCCAATTTTCCAAAATGTTTTGGAGGAACCATAAGTATTAAGAAGAATCATGCGAACTATAAGAGGCTATAAAGGAGAAGTACCCTCACCATTTTATATAAAACCAATATTAGAGTGTGAAATTTAAAAAGGTGGGAAGAATTGGAGGACCCAAACATTATAAATGGAATTTATCCATTCTTAATTTAATGTCATATAGTATAAATCAAATGAAATCACATATAAGCCATAATAAAAACATTATAAATAAATAATTGGTAAAATTGTATGTAACTTTAGAACTTAATGAACCAATATCTATGAAATAGAAAAATGACCATTGGAACAGTAAAATGAACCTTATGTATTGTAAACCAGCCAAACAAATAGTAACCTCACCCATGAAAGTATGTAATCAATTTTGGAATCTTATTAAGGAAATATGATATAGTTATATCATAGTCCATGTAAATAAATCATTTTAAAATTATTAATTACGTGTTGGAATTTTTGTAAGCACAACTATTCAATTACAATTTTCTTATAAATTTTATAATTTAATAGAAATTTTTTTCATAAAATTTATTAAAAAGTTAATATTTTGATATCTTTTTATTTTAAGATAATTTTTTTGAGACAATAGGAAATTTTTTAATGTGTCGTAAAATCAGTTATAAATTTAACTTTTTTATTTTCAAGGAAAATGATAATTTTAATTTGATATTATGTTAATCATATTTTGAAAATTATTTTCATAAAATAGTGTTCTTTTTTAAATTTTATAAATCAAAAAAATATTATGTTAATTTTTGGAAATTTTTCTAAAATACTTTAATTTTTGATTAATAGTAAAATACAATAATTTTCGATAAAGGATTAATACATGAATTGTGGAGTAATAGATGATTTATGGCTGATATAAGTCCAAAATTTAAAATTATACTTATTTATTTTAATATATTTACTAATAATTATCAAACTATTTATAAATTTGATCCAAAAATAGAAAACTATCGAATATAATAAAAAGAAAACACCCATTTCTTCCACTATAAATAAAACCCCTCACCACCCCTTTCCATCATACATCTCAAGAATTGATCCTTGTAAAAATTAATCCCAATATACTTCCATAGCCCCTCTCACACGTCTAGTTTCTCTTTATCTCATCAAAAAACCTTAACCTCTTTCCTAAGGAGGTTCTCAAAGAGGAGAAATTGAATATGTAAAATCTTCTTAGTTTTCATTTAATTTCTTTTCAAGATCTTTTTTTAATTTTCACCTCACCTCCCCTCATCAAAATGACAAGACTACTCTATTTCCTTACATATACTAGAATTGTATCATTTTAATGGATTTTTCATCCCTAAAATATCCCCCACTTTTATTTATATAAAATAAACTCTTAACTATGATATGTGAATTTACCGACTTCGTGGGTGATTCACAATCATTTTCATTAAATTAGCACAAGGATGTAAATAAACCCATTATAATGGTTGAAAAATATTAAAATTTTATGTTAAAAACCTATTTTTTTCTTGAGAGAACACATTATAATAATATGAAATGATAAAATAAAACAAGTTCTTTGGGATTAAAAATCTCCAAAATTAACCTAAAATGGTCATCAATAACTTTTATCAAAGATTTTTCCCCATACAATATAAAAATTATTTTGAGATGATTTAAACATCGGTAATATCATTAACTAAATATAATAACAATTCTGTATATTTATCCACATTTTACATGAACTTTCATTGAGGTATACAATTGAAGTGATCATGAAAACAAAGAAAGAGAACCCTCCTGAATGATGGAATTAAACTCTTTAACTCATCAAAAAAACCCATAAATCAACATAATATATCCACAATGCATCAATTTCGTTTATAAAATGTTATGAATTTTTTAATTATTATATCTAATTGGATTATACAAGATATTAAAGTGGTGACAACATTCTAACATAAGGTATGGATATTTCTCAAATACAACTCTCTTTATTTGGATTTTCCCTCTTTCACCCAATTTTATGTACATTTATTACTTTAATGTTACACATATATAATTTATTTATTATTATATTATATTTTCTACTATATAATTGTTAATAGTCTATATTTACGAAAAATGAAATGATTTTTACAAAAGAAAACTTCTTTCTATAAACAAATCTTTTACTTATAATGAGATTGTTTCTTCATCACTAAATATTAATGATTTTTATAAAAAATTATGTTATTAACTCTTCATTTTGGAAACCCAACAATTTAAAAATTAATATATGAATTATAAAATGAAACCCATTTCTTTCAATGGATTATGTTGTTTTCATGTGTGACTGATAGAGCTAATATTTTCCACATTTTTTGTATGAATTTGAATTTTTTTTAAACCATTCCAATTTATCAATTTGAGCTTATATAGTTCAATTTGGGATTTATGATGTGTTTTGAGAAAAATTGTGTAATGTGCTTAATTATAAATTTTTACAGATTCATATGTCAAGGGTATTTTAGTAATTTCAATTAAAATGTAATACAAAATTGAGTGATTCTTTATTTACCGAAAATACATTTTTTCTTTAAAATTTTCCTTCTAAACTAATGGATGATTCGAGCATCTAGAGGATTCAAAAAACCGATCTAGTTGACCAATTCTTCAGGTCCACAACATGGACCCCACATGTGTATCTAATGTATAAATCAGGATATATAACATAAATGGGGTTTATTCCACCTGTAATGAAACAAGGAATCATATACTAATTTGTAAAATAAATTTTTTTGAGTTATGATCTCCAAAAGGTTCCCTTTGAATGAATAATTTTGAAGGAAGCTGCCAAGAACCCTCTTCGAAGGAAAATAAAAATCAAAAAAAAATTGTACCTCCTACATTCAATGCTCAATTAAGGAGAAATGTGGAGTGCGAACGAAAAATAAATTTATTAAAAACTTTAATGAACGGTGGAACACATGAAGATGTCATTTATTGGGGCTCAAACGCATCAACTTTAGGAGGAAAAATTCATCCAATAAAATTAGGGGTTCTATCCCCTCTCAAATCATACCATTACATCCATACACCATTTGGGGAACCACTGAGATGAGGCTAAGGGGAATTTAGGATTTATCATTTATATTTTTGTTTTACTTTCCCATTTATATCATTCACATTTTTTATTAATGTTATTTAATTATCTTCTTTTATCTTCCTTTATATTCCAATATTAATCTCATTCTTCCTCTTCCATCT
The DNA here is from genome assembly GCA_963277665.1 of Viscum album. Taxonomy (NCBI): domain Eukaryota; kingdom Viridiplantae; phylum Streptophyta; class Magnoliopsida; order Santalales; family Viscaceae; genus Viscum; species Viscum album. The sequence continues at coordinate 841,766,854 of OY728160.1, read as the reverse complement.
TCCACTATAATATCTGTTCAGATTACAACGGAAAGGGATTAATCAGAGGTATGGCCATGGGGGAGTTGTCATGGTGTTCTTTGTTAATGAATATTAATTCAAAATGTTTTAATTTTATTTGTCGTGGATGGACGAGTATTGAAGGGGAGTGGCGGTCATCCACTATGACATGATTTTGAAATCCATTTCTTTCCATTGATTCAATCTTTTTTCCTCCCTTATCATAGTAAAAATCCTTTATACTATGTTGTTGGGGTTTCTTAATGGGATGAAATGAATTATGGTGGAGCCGTGTCTTTTAGAAATAACATTCTCGGATGTGGTGTTATCATACTTGACTATTGGAAGAGGGGTGGTTTGGTGTGCCATATGAATACTAAAATCACACTCTATTTAATTAATAGTAATGTAATTCATTAATGAGGTTACGTAAAATAAATTATCTAATAGAATTTAAAAAATAAATAAATCACTAATGAACTAGTTTTATCCAACCCTTGGACAAATTTATTTCTTATCTAATTTCAATTTGTATGCATCTTCATATTCATATAGATTAAATGTTTTTAATACATTATTTTAATTTCATGTTTTCCGAAACCCCCAAAACTGAAATTTTAATAATGAAATAAAAACCACTGAAAAAGAATAAGAATAGGTGACCTAGAATAAGTGATTGAATTGATTTCAATGCTCCTCAAGTGATATGACCCTGGTCATCCATTGTATTGCATTAGGAATATAAATTTTATTTTTTTGCACCCTACAATAGATTTGTGCCAAAACTGTTGATGTTTTCGTGGATATAAATAGTTTTTAAAATAAATTATTTACAATTCATTTTTCTGTAAATATTTTTAAATTTTTTCTTTACAAAAAATTGAAAAAAATTCTCTTGATGTTTCGAAACATGAATTATTATTCATTGAAAAAATAACACAAATGTACATGAAGAAGAAAATGACTACACAGAGGAGGCCCTCCAATGAAGGGTTGATGCTAAAATGATAAGCATCTAATAGTAGGAAAGTGTAATTGAAACATGGGTCTCAATTGATGATATAATGGTCGTGGATTATGAAATCCAAACTTACATTCAAAGATTCAACACCACGAATGAAGATCCACTGGTATTGTATGATTTCAACAAAGACGTCCATAAATTTAAATCCACACTCAAGGTGGAAGAGGCTAACCACCTTCCCCCATCCAAAGAGAATCAACTATAAGAGGCACTCAACGATGAAGAATATATTAAAACCAAACCTACATAGGCAATTGAATCTATATTGAACTCAAAATAATTTTATTTTATTGAGAGTAATTTAAGTATAACTCCAAATTGTTTTGAATCTTCTAATTCGACCAACTTGTGTGACTCCCAAGAAGAACATGATGAAAAAAAGATTTACGTTTTGATGAACATTTAGAGATTCTTGAAGATTTTGAACATTTACTAGATAGATTACATGTAGAGAAATAGAATTTTTCATAAGTATATAAAAATTAAAACAGGTTCCATACTTCATTTTACCCCCACTATGAATGTTGTACCATATTGTGAAGGGGGTACATCTAGTTTACTCTATGCATGGATTCCTCCTCAAAAACATAAAAGAACTGCATTCCAATATGAAAAATATATGGTGGTTCATGTCAAAGAAGATTCACCTACTATCCGATTACATATAACAACTTGTATTTCCCATTACAGGCTTTAAAAATTTGAGGTCCACATGGGGGATCATACCCTAACTTATCATTTACATAATTTTTTGTAGATTTATTTTCATCGTTTGGAATATAAATTTCAAATACATTATTAGGAAAAGTCATAAATGAATATCAGTCCCTCTATATTTTTGAGATTAAAAGACATGATCATTGCGCTTAATTGTGTAATTGTATTTTTTAGGTTCATAATAGAGAATTTAAGACTCATAGAGTGGAATTTATGGACTAAGATTCATTGGAAAGGGAGTATATTTTTTTGTTTAAACATTTAATCTCCTTACATTTTTTGGTACAATAAACGTTTTCATCTTTAATTATATGAACTGCATGCCCACACATTAAAATTTTCATTACTTTACTTATCTAGGAGACATAAGTTTTCTTGGATTACTGTTATACCATTTTTATATTTCAATAGTAATTAGATAGAATGAGTAAAATAGATAATTGAATGTTTAAAATAAAGAATTCATATTGAAATAATAACTCATGATTTAAGTGAATTAGTTGATTCTTGTAATTGAAATTTCCAAAACATTTTTATCCATTGAATTTATAAAATTCATGTGAACTGATTTTTTATTATTGATCATCCATTGAGTGATTTTCCAAATATCACATGTCTCATTCATGAGATGATATATTGACCTTGTAATTCATATTTTTTCTAGAGCATATTAAATGAGTGAACATGGGACATGTCAACTTCCATAACATGTATTTGAAATTATCCAAGCTATGACTATGCAAAAAAATAATTTAAAATTATTGAAGAATATTTTGAAAATACCTTATCCTCAAATACCACCTATACATTAATACTACTTTATCCCATAGATTCCATGAATGGACTTTATAGAAAAGAGCCATGTTTGAATCCATTTTAATTTATTCGTACACTACACTTGGTATTTCCGTGATATTTTAATGTTGATTTATGGTAATGAAGTGAGTCATGGTGGAAGGGATGATTTACATTTTAAGGAATAAGTGTGTGGTGAAATTTTTGTAATTCTAATTTTTTTAGAATAATTCGGTATACGTAATTAAATTCCCTTCATGAATTAAAAAAATTAAAAAAACAAAAAAAAGGGACAATTGGAGTGTCACTTTAGAGAATCAAAATTCACCATTTTCCAGATCGATGTTACTCTGATCATATGTGGTTCGGTGATGGATTTGTGTTTATATCTATTTATATCATTAGAAAAAATATAAAAATAAAAAATGTAAAAAAATACTCATGAGGCTACACAAATAATTCATTATTCCCACTTGATCATAACCTTTAAATTGAGTTTTGGGGAAGTGGGGGTTTCTAATTTAAAGTGGAGAATTTTATTACTCATTTTGATATCATTAATTTTACTTTAGCGATTAACCTTCTACATGATCTTAAATTTTTAAATCATCAAATCATACCAACTATAAGGCTCCGAATCATTTGAACCTTTACTAAAAATTCCCCTTGATTTTGTGTGCCTTTTTTCATTACAATGTGGAGAAAAATTGTTCTTTTACAATAGTATTGATAAGGTTCATGTTCTCGTGATATGAGAATAAATAAATTTTAATTTAATCATGATTGATGAGAGAAAATAAGTGATCATGATCAGGATCTGGCATTTTTAATAACAATGAATTGATGAGCATGAATAAATGAAAGGAGAAGTTCTATCATTTTTAAAATGGGGAAAATTAAAAAACATGAATTAATCGTTTCCATGAAAAATAAAAAATTAAATTTATACATTATGTCGATTTTTTAAAATTTTATTTCACATTGATTTTTTTTGATTTTATAACATTGTAATTTGAATATTAGTTACATTGGTTCCCATTGATATTTAATGTATAGATTTTATGCTTCAGTACAAGCACAATTTATGTGTGAGATGAATTGATAGATGTAATATTTTCCACTATTTTTATGGATTTATACTGTTTTAAGCATCCGAATTTATCAATAAGAGATTATGTGGGTAAATTTGGGATTTAGGATGTGTTTTGAGCAAAATTGGGAAAATTTATTAATTCCAGATTTTTGATAGATTCTTATTCCAAGGGTATATTGGTCATTTAATTAAAAATTTATTTCCAAATTCTGTTATTATTTTCTTTTTTAATTAATTTATTTATTTCCTTCAACGTTGTCTTCTGGACTAGGGGTTGATTCAAGCATCTAGTTGCCTGAAAAAATCAATCAAGTTGAATAATTGTTCCAGTACACATTGTTGACCCCACCAACGTAACAAATGTATAAATCATGATACACACACGAAATATATATTATTCCACATATTATGAAACAAGGGATCATAGGTGAATTTGGAAAAAAATCATGGAGTTATGAGCTCATAAAGGTCGCCTTTGAATGAACTAATTTGAAAGAAGCTACATGGAACCATCATCCAAAGAAAGTAAAAAAACAATAAAAAATTCATTATTCATACACCTATGGATATTTTATATGAAAAATGGATGGTGAATGACCAAGACATATATGAAAAACTTTTATAAAGGGTGAAACTTGTGAGGAGATAATTTATTAGGGCTAAAATGCATTTACATTAGGTTTACAATTTAAACCTATAAATGTAGAGGATCTCCTCATTCTCAAATCATTCCATCCCATCCCCACACTATCCAAGGAAAACAGCACAGTAGACTAATGGGAATTTATGATTTCTATTTTATTTGTAAAATTTTGTTTTTTTCATGTAATGCATTCATATTTTCTATTAATGCGATTCTATTTTATTCTTCCATATCCCATTCTCTTCCAATTTTAACATCATTCCCTATCTTCCATATTCATTCATGACATATTTTCACATTTCAATGGTAATTGAATAATTCGATTCATGGCTATGGGATAAGTTTTATGGTATTATTTTTTAGTGATCCTTAATTTAAAATGTTTTAAATTTATTTGTGTTTGATGGAGGAGTATTTTATGTGTGTGGTGGCTGTCCACCATTACAATATTTCAACATTTGTTCATTTCCATTGATTCATTCTTTTTCCCTCACTTATATCATGAAATACTATACATATAGTGGAGTTCCTGTTTCTTAAATAGATGAAAGGGCATATGGTGTAGCAGAGTCTTTTAGGAATAACATTATTAGTTAAGGTGTTATTTTTATTGACTATTAGAGGATTTTTGTTTGCGTATTCCAAAAACAAAAAAAAAACAAACTATAAATCAAAGGAAATAAATTCCTCAATGAGGTTTCATAAAATGAATTATATAATTCAATTTTTGTAATAAGTAAATAACTAATTAACACATGTTATCCAACCCTAGGACCAAGTTCTTTTTCCCCAATTTCAGTTTGTCTGCATGTACATTTAGATTTTATGTTTTCATTTTATTATTTTAATGTCGTCTTTTGCGAAACACCCAATACAAAAATTTTTATAATGAAATAAAAACCAAAAATGAAATAGAGTTGATGAACTAGAATTATTGATTGAACCAACTGCAACATTCCTCAATGAGATGACACTGGTCAGCCTCTATACTGCATTAGGAATATAAATTCTTTTTTCTCAAACCCTATGGCTAGAGTACATCAAAGAAGGTGATGTTTTTGAGGAGCTAAATAGTTATTTCAATAAATTTTTCAAAAATCACATTTTTTTAAATATTATTCATTGTTTTCTTTAAAGAGTCTAAATAAAAAAATTCTAATGATGTATTCAAACTCAAATTATTATTCATTTTACAATTATTCAAAAGTGTTGGAAGACGTAACTAACTACACTTTGGAGTCCCTCAAATGATGTTATAATTCTCAAAGGATAAGGGTCAAATAGAAAGAAAGAGGAATAGAAACATGGATATCACATGAATATTCGATGGTCATGGATGATGAACTCCAAACTAACATTAAATGATTCAAGGCCAAGAAGGATATGCCACTGGTGTTCCTGGATTTCATTGAAGATTTCCATGATGATAAATCCAAACTCGAGGTGGAGGACCCTATCTACCTACCTCCATCTACAAAGATTTAACTCGAACATGAACTCAAAACTGAAGATAATATTGAAATTGATCCTACCCAGGGAGTGGAATCCTACGTGAAATAAATCTCATTTGATTTTATTGATACTAATTCAAGTATAACGTACAATTTTGTTGAATTTTAAGATTCAAACAACTTGTGTGATTCCATAGAGGAAACTGATGAAAAAAAGATTCACCTATTGAGGAACATTTAGAGCTCCCTGAACACATTTATCATTTACTATATGGGATACAAGAAGAGAAAGAGGATGTTTCACAAGTATCAATGAAGGAGGATGAGGTTCCATAAATCTTCCTACACCTTCCATACAAGTTGTACCACATTGTGAAGAGGGAAGATCTAGGGTATTTTATCCATGGAGTCTTAAACAAGAACAAAGAACTACAAGATAGTAAGAAAAAAATGTGATGGTTCATGTCAAAGATGATCCACCCACTATCAGAATACATATAATAGCAGGTAGTACACAATTGATATAGTAAAAATCATGGGCCAACATGGGGGGGATCGTACTAGGTTTTATCCATTACATGCTTTTTAGTACGTGTATTTTTTATATGAGGAATTTAGATTTTAATTTCAGTCTTATGAGTTAGTAAACAATGAATCACACACCCTATATCTTATTTGGGCATAAAATACTTGATCCTTATACTTAATTATGAAATTCTATTTTCTAGGTTCATAATAGAATAAGTAAGCCTCAGATAGAGGAATATAAGGTCTATGATTCATGGGACTGTGAGTTCATTTTAATTGTTTAAACAACTAAACTCATTAATTTTTTTGGATCAATACATGTTTTGGTCTTTAATGATATTAATTTCATGCCCACAAATGAAATAATGCTTTAAATGACTTCTCTAAAAGAAATGAGTTTCTTAGGAATCATTTGATTTCATGATTTATATTTCAATGTTAATGAGATTGAATGATTAAAAAAGAAAATTGAATGTTTAATGTGAAGCAAGGATAATTAAATGTTGAATCATGATTTTAGGTAATTAGTTGATTAATGTAAATGAAATATCACAACAATTATTCATGATTAAAATCTCTGAAATTCATTTTAATTTATTTGTTATTGTTGATCATGCCTTGAGTGATTTCTCAAATATCATATGTCTCACTATCGATTAGATTTATCAACTATGTTCTTCATATGATTTCTTGTGCGTATTTTATGAGTGATCTTGGGACATGTCACATTCCAGAACATGTATTGGAACTTGTCAAATCTATGACTATGAAAAACACATTTAAAATTATTGAATCACCTTTTTAAAATCATTTATCCTTAAATAACAACTTTTCAATAATCCTTTTTATCCCATAGAATTCATGAATGACCTTTATCGGAATAATCCACAATTGAATCCATTTTTATCCATTCCTACCCTACTATTGCTATTCATATTGTATTTTAAAGTTGAAGTGTTGGGGTGAAGTGAGTCATGGTGGAAGGGATGATTTATAATTTATGAAACAAATGTGTGATTTCTATTGTGGTAATTTTAAATGGCTATGGAATCATTCATTTTATTTCATTATTTTCCCCTCCAGAATTAGAAAAATGAAAAAAATAAGAAAAATGGGTCGTGTTTTTGGAGAATAAAAAATATCCATTTTCCAGACAGACGAACTTTTGATCATATGTGGTTAGGTGATATATGTATGGTTTTATATAATCATATCTATCCAAAAAAATAAAAAAAAATAAAAAAAATATTCAAGAGGCTGCATAAATCATTCTATATGCATAATAGATCATAACCTCTACATTAAGTTGTAGGGAAGTGGGTGTTACTAATTTTAATGGTATAATTTCATTACACATTTTGATATAATGAAATTTACATAAAATATAAACCTTTTCCTTGAGCATTATATTATAATGCATTAAATCCTACCAACCATAATCCATTGAGTCATTTGAACCATTATTGATATGCCATTATGATTTTATGTGCATTTTTCTTTACAATGTGGTGAAAGTATTTGTTTTACAAACTACTAGATAATGTTCATGTTCTCAAGATATAATAATAATTCCACTTGAATTGAATCATGAATGTTGACTGAAATTATTAAAATTGAGCTAGATCCTGATTTGGGATGTTTGATAATAATGAATTGAAAAGCATGAATGAATGAAAATTGTGTTATTTTATTTCTTCCTAATTTGAATAATGGTTACATTGGTTTGCAATGAAATTTTATATTGAGATTTTATGCATGAGGGAAATCATGGATTAAGTGTGGGGGAATTGATAGAGCTAAAATTTTAGACATTTATTGTTCATTTCAATTGTTTTAAACATACCAATTTAGAAATTTGATCTTATATAGATCAATTTTTGATTTATGATTTCTTTTCATCAATATTTTGAAAATTGATTAATTTTGGATTGTTGACAGATTTTAAAATCAAGGGTATATTGTTTATTTCATAAAAAATATAATTCCAAATTTATTGATCATTTTAATGTTGAAATAACTTACTTATTTCCTTTAACATTGTCTTCTGGACAAGGGGATGATTCGAGCATCTAGGAGCCTGAAAAAATCTACCAAGTTGAACAATTTTTCAGGCGCACATCGATGACCCCACCTTGGTAATGGATTTATAAAAAAATATAAAATCCTTCAATTGAGTTTATTATACTTGGAATGAAACATGGTCTCATTGGTGCATTTGTAAAATTAATTTCATAGAGTTATGAGCTTAAAATGGTGGCCTTTAAACGAACTATTCTGAAGGATGCTTCCCAGAACCTTCATCCAGAGAAACTAATACTCAATAAAAAATTCATAAATCCTAAATCTTGTGGCTAATTAATAGGATCATTTAAGGGTGATTGCCCAATAAATTTATGAACAAATTTTATGAGGGGTGAAACACGTTAATAGTTCATTACTTATTCCTAAAATGTGTTATCATTAAGAGGAAAAATTATGCGAATAAAAGGTGGGGAGATCCTCCCTCTCAAATCATTCCATTATGTCTCCACACCATCTTGGGCACCAAGGAGAGGAGTTCAAGGGGAATTTAGGATTTTTAAATATTTTTTTAGATTTTTGTTTTATTTTCCCATGTCATTCTTTAATATTTTTTTATTAAAGTGATTCTATTTTCTTCTTCCATCTTCTTTTCCATTCCACCATGATCACTTTCCACATTGCATAGGAAAGTAAATAATTCGAGGTTTGGACCTAGGGGAGGCTTTATTGTGTCATTTGTTTTTTGATCATTAATTATATATATAACACCCCAAGATTCTATGGTACGTTTCCCTTCGAATAATGCGATAGCGTGTGTTGTACGCAACCTCGAGTTCTAACACACACCACAACTAATTAAACTAGCCGTTGTGAATAGTAATACCTACTTTTTGAAATCATATATATTCAATATTTCAAAATGGACTTCATTTTTAGATTCGGAATATCAAAATTAGCCTAGGGTGAAATTTTGGTACATTTCATATTTTGATGAATAGTGAAAATTTCTAAATTTTAATTAAAAACAACTTTTTTAATCAAAATAATTAATAGTGATAAATTGTGATTTTGAGTGGTTTTAAAGTATATTTAGAATATATTTTTACCATTTAATATAATGTTGGCCATTGGACATAATTTTACAATTAAACCGAACATAAACAAGTGTCAATCTTTTGATAGTTATTACCTCTTAAAAACACGTTTTTTGTTTTGACAGCGGGAATTAATTTTAAATTAATTTCTGCCACTTCTGTGTTTTGAATTTTGGAAAATGGATTCCATATTTGGAATCAGGATGTCCAAATTATGTAAATAGGTAACTTTTATTTTTACACATTTTGAATAATTACTGCGGTAAATATTATATTTACCATGGTTAAAGGGTAAATCCGGTAAATAAGGGTTAAAAAAATAATATTATAATAATACAAAGTTACCCTAAAACGTGTCTTAACCTTATTGGTGGACACATACCCGACCATGAGCATCCTTGGGTCAATTTGGGGACCCCTTGGAGCCACTTGTATGTGGTAGGGACACTTTATATTAATAAAGTTAAAATAAAAATAAAAATGGCATAAGCTTACATCTTTTAGAAGAACAATTTTTACATAGGGTCATAGATGTTGGATTTTCGATTATAAATATTCATTAGAAAGATAAAAAGATTTCCTACATAATTATATTTTATTTATAATTTTTAGACATCAAATAATTTAAATTATTAATGACACAATAATGATGCAATGTTTACCTCATTAATAAATCATTTAAATAAATAAGATTATAATGATTAAAATATTATCTAAAACCAGTCCAATTCTTATTGGTTGATGTTATTTAGAATATTAGTCATATTATCTTCTACCTCAATGATTTTCGGACCATTATAAACCGAATTTAATTATATTATAAAGTAATACTTTCACTCTTTCCTAAAGAGCCCCTCTTCTCCCTTATAAAAGGAGACCACTTCTACTCATTACTCACACCTCTCAAGCCACTTGGCTCGTCCAAACTCTGCCCAACTAAGCTCCCCACATCCCTCTCCTCCTCCTTGAAGCTTCCCCTTAGGCAGAAATCATTTCAAGAAGTCCTTTGGTTCCAACCAAAGTGAGTTACCTAAATTAAAGGTAACGATTTCTCTTAAATTATTTTCCTTTATTTTGCTTCTCCAACCCCCAAAATCTTTTTATTTCCTTTCTTTTGTAACAACACCAGTATCCTCAATATACTAGGAGGTTGTTATAAGAAGGATTCAAACTACACATACACACAACTCCATCTAATGGATGATGAACATAATGTTTCTGTGGATGGAAAACTAACGCCTCACGAAACGATGATTGTTCAAATACATCTTACCGCCTCTCATGGTGGCCATTATGATGGCACTGTAATTAAATATGATATTAATGATATATATTTTATATATAATATTCTTTAGTTCCATTTTATTTCATACCATTATTCGTTTCATGTTGTATATACATACGATAATTTCATTTGAGGATGTGCGGACTACCGCCCCCTTAAAATGATATGACTCATTCATACCACACATGGAACGTATAAAGGATGGTGTTAATGAACTTAAGTAACATATATAAAATATTATATTATACTGGAATAGTAATATACCTATGTATCAGTTGGATTCAATTCTTTTAAAATAAAAATTAAAATGGAAGTAGCGTTCGTGCGTACGTACGGACTACCGTCTCCACGAACGCGGTGAGATCCATCCTCCATCGTATCCATTCAAGTATTATTCTCATTTTAGGGTTAAAAATAATGTTAATATCATTCTGATTATGAATAAGATTTAATCTATCCATTACAAACATGTCTTACGTAACCAAACATTTAAGAAGAACGAATCGATTATCACCTGAAACGACGATAATACTAAGATATTATTAATAAAGCAATGTTAAAAGATCATATATTATATCATATTAATGTATATGATTCTGGTATAATTTAATAACAATTATTTCACCATTATACAGGAGGTTAACCGACCCCAACAAAGGAAAAGTACAAGGTAAGGGTTATTTCACAATCTCTTCATTATCCGAGGTTGTTTATACGTAATAATCTACTGGGATATCTTTATCATCCACATCCATGTTTCTTAAAAATGTATTTCAAAACATTTTTACTATTTACAAGAATATGGGTTAAAGTCATTTATACCCTTGTTTGACTTTTTATAAGAGGTTTATAAAGGAATCTTTCTGTCGTTTTCGAAACAAGGTCCTTTTTAACCTTTTCGACATGATTGAGGTAAGAATGTTTTTTTTAACTTATACGGCGGGTGCGGTTATTTTACGCCGTTATAAAATCTTCAAAGCTTTCCTTACAAGCTTATAAGAATATTTTCAAATAAAATGTTTTATTTTATATGGATCTTAAATGATTTCAAAATAAAAGGAGATATTTCTTTAAAAAGAATTTTGATTTCATCTACGTCAACATCCTTTGATGGATTTTAAGATTATTTGAAGTTGATTTATTATGATACAAAACTTCTATATTGTATTGAAGGTTTTGTGATATGTTTGACTATGGATGTGCTATTTTTATACCATTCATAGTTTATGGTAAAATTATTGACATTTCGTATGCTAGATTTAATACGAATGTTTATGTTATGTTTAAACCTTTTCATATGGGAATGCATTGGACTTAATAAGTGACGGGTGGAGCCCGCTATAGCTCCTCGATGCATCCGTAGGTCTCATGAGACAAACTAGTGTCTTGGCACAAGGCCTTGACAAAATCTTATTTTTAGTCTTGGCACGAGGCCTTGGCTATGTGGTTATGATAGTCTGGCATTATGCATTCCAACATTATGAAAGTGGTTATTGATTTTTGCATGTGATTATTCGATTAGTAGAATATCCATGTGAATAAGTAAATGGAATTATTTCATCTTATTTATGCCATACCATGTTGAAAGTTCATATTTAAAAGGCTTTTGTTTTAGTTATACATTGCATTAAATGTTTATTCTTATTTATGAAAGTTTCCGCTATATTGTTATCCTTACTGGGCATTTGAGCTCACCCCTTTTCTATGTTTTATTTTTCCCAGGAAGTGAAGATATAAGTTATGAATGACCTGTAGGGATATTATGAGGGGATTATAGTGTGGACTGTGGAAACATTATGTTGTTGTAGTAGTTTTTCATTTTATGATGTAATGTAAAACTTATGAATATATATAGTGTTTCCAAGGCTACTAAACCAATCGGTCTTTCGAGATTTGATCTTTCTTGTGATCATGCCAATGTTATGTAATAATGCACCGACTCTGGGTAGCTGGGGTCGGGGCGTTACAGTTGGTATCAGAGGAAGTTTAGTACAAACCTTGGAAACTAGATTTAGATAAACTCTGATTAGAGCACGTAGACCTAAGATGAACTTTGAGGATTAGTATAGAAGAACTTCCTAGAATTTTGGTATTGTAGAGATTTTGTGAGTTTTCCGAGCAATACATCCCTGTCTGGATACAAGCAGGTAGAGGCGGCTCTGGCACAGATGTACCTAGGGGTAAAACCCGAAAACAGCGCTTTGAGCTAGACTCGAACGGGAACTGGTGCACGACAACGGGCCTTGATGCACTCTTGGTTACGACACTCCCGAGGGATATGCTTAGGATAACTCTCATTTTCTTTACAAATCATTATGAAGGGTTTATGAGTATATACTTCCTCAAAGAAAACATTTTTATGATTATGGATTATATCCATAAATAGGTCAATTTATGTTAAGTGTTTTATAAGATTGGGATTATGTATTTTGATTCATAAACTGATCTAGTTTATGCCATTGTTTAGAAATGGCGCCTAGTGGAAGAAATGGAAACCGTATCAATGCACGCACTCCATGTAGGGATTGCCCTCCTGCTCAAGATAATTATAGTGGGGCTGGTGATGCAACTGGTGCCGATCAGCTAATCACCATACTGGGACAACTTACTCAGGTTATGAATAATAACCTTACCCGTATGGAGCACCCTGATCCGCAGCGTGGAGGATCAATGTTAGATCGATTCATGAGGCAACAACCACCAACGTTCAATGGGAGTACAAATCCCTTAGTAGCTGAGCAATGGATAAATTCCCTAGAGAAAATATTTCAGGCTTTGGGGAGCAGTGAAAGGGAAAAAGTTATCATGGCAGTTTACCGCCTCACTGGAGATGCTGATCAATGGTGGTCATTGATTCAAAACATGAAGGAAGATGATGAAGTATCAAATATGGAATGGAGGGAGTTCAAAGATCTGTTTTTAGAAATATACTTTCCTCTCGACCATCGAGCAGATATGGAAAGGCAATTTCTGAGTCTGAGACAAAAGGAGGATGAGAATGTCACAAAGTATGAGGCTAACTTTACAAGGTTAGCGAGGTATGCTAGAGATTATATTCGCAACCCAAGAAGTAAGATTGATCGTTTCTTTGATGGGTTAAAACCATTTCTCCGTCGAGCATTAGTCTCACAATCCTTTTCATCGTACGAAGACATTGTCTCATGTGCTATCAAGACCGAAAAGGAATTCTCTAAGTCTTATGACTTTAAAGCAAAGCAAGAGAAGAAGAGACCTGCTGATCAATCTGGGAATGGAAATAAGGGGAAGAAAGGAAAGGTTGAATATCCATCTTGTGGTAAGTGCGGGAAGAAACACCCCGGTGCTTGCCTGAAGGGAATGGGAGTCTGTTACAAGTGTGGTGAAAAAGGCCACCAAGATCATGATTGCAAGGGGAAGAAGGAAGCTACCAACGTTCAGTGCTACAATTGCAGGGAGATGGGGCATTATACAAATGCATGTCCTAAGTGTCAGGATAAATTACCTCAGAAAAGGCCAAGGGATCAAGGCCAGGCTTATGCTATCACTACTGCTGAGGTAGAAGCTCCGAAAGATGTGGTGGCAGGTAATTTAATGGTTTCCTCAAGTTTAGCAAATGCATTATTTGATTCTGGATCATCGCATTGTTTCATATCTTCCCAGTTTGCTAAGAAAATTAGATATTTCCAATTTGATTTAATAAGGGAGTTGTCAGTTAAAACTCCTAAGGGAAGTATCGTTGCAACAAAGTTTTGTGAATCAGTCCCCATTAGAGCACATAAATTTTCTTTATCTGCTGATCTCATCGTCATACCTATGATTGAGTTTGATATAATCCTCGGTATGGACTGGCTTTCGGACTATGATGCGAAGATTTATTGTAAGAAGAAAGAGGTTACGATTCTTGATGATAATGATAAGGAACACCTTATTTTTAGAGCAGAATCGTCACCACCTAATTCTTATTTAGATCCACCCTCAATAGCTCAACTAAATTCAATTATTGGGGAGGAAGAGAATGAAATAACTGCGGGTGAGGAAAGGAATGTTCAAATAGAGGATGTACCTATTGTGAAAGAATTTGTAGATGTATTTCCAGAAGATTTACCTGGACATCCTCCAGAACGAGAAGTTGAGTTTTCCATTGATTTGATTCCTGGATCAAGGCCTATATCGAAGACCCCTTATAGAATGGCCACTGTAGAGTTAGTCGAACTAAAGAAACAACTAGAGGAATTGAGTAATAAGGGATTTATTCTCCCTAGTGTTTCTCCATGGGGAGCCCCTGTTCTTTTTGTTAAAAAGAAAGATGGATCTATGAGGTTATGTATCGACTACAGGGAGATCAATGCTATAACGATAAAGAACAAGTATCCCCTACCTCGTATTGATGATTTATTTGACCAACTGCATGGAGCTCAATACTTTTCAAAGATTGACCTTCGATCTGGATACCATCAGTTGTGTGTGAAGAAGGAAGACATTCCGAAAACAGCATTTCGAACTAGGTACGAGCATTACGAGTTTACTGTAATGCCATTTGGATTGACAAATGCACCCTCTGTATTCATGGATCTAATGAATAGAGTTTTCAATGAGTATCTTGATGAATTTGTGGTGGTATTTATTGATGATATCTTGGTATACTCCAAAAACTACGAAGATCATGAAAATCACTTGCGCATTATCTTGAAGACTCTGAGGAGGCATGAATTATATGGGAAGTTTAGCAAGTGTGAATTCTGGCTTCAGGAGATTTCTTTTCTTGGCCATATTGTCTCTAAAGATGGAATCTCTGTTGATCCTTCTAAGACCAAGGCAATCCAAGAATGGCCAGAACCTACGAGTATAACTGAGGTACGTAGTTTTATTGGTTTGGAAGGTTATTATAGACGTTTCGTCCAGAATTTTGCCCGATTGGCTAACCCATTAACGAAGCTCACACGTAAAGGGGTTAAATTTGTTTGGACAAAAGAGTGTGAAGAATGTTTCGAAGAATTGAAGAAAAGATTAGTAAATGCTCCTATATTGACTCTACCATCGGGGAATGATGGGTTCGTTATTTATAGTGATGCATCAAAGAAAGGACTTGGCTGTGTCCTTATTAAGAATGATAGAGTTATTGCCTATGCATCATGACAGTTGAAAATTCATGAACAAAACTATCCTACTCATGATCTTGAGTTAGCAGCTGTGATCTTTGCTTTGAAGATATGGAGGCACTACCTCTATGGTGAAAAATGTGAGATTTATACTGATCACAAGAGTTTGAAGTATATTTTCTCACAAAAAGAACTCAACATGAGTCAAAGGAGATGGCTTGAATTACTCAAGGATTATGATTGCACGATACACTACCACCCGGGGAAAGCAAACAAAGTAGCAGATGCTTTGAGCAGAAAAGACCATGGAGTTCTGAACATGATGAGAATTGAAAGGGATCCAATTTTCATGGATCTAGAAAATATGGACATGGGAATAACCAGGGAAGGTGAAACATCAATGCTTTTTCAAATGGTTGCCAAACCATCTTTACTAGAAAGGATTAAGAGTTCCCAGACCGATGATGAAGAATTTCAGAAGAATATTAAAGCTTTGAATGATGGTAGATTGAGAGACTTTGTGTATGAAGATGGAATTTTGAAATTCGGGAAGAGACTTTGTGTTCCCAATATACCTGATCTAAAAAGGGAATTGCTGGATGACGCTCATAGTTCCAATTTATCTATACACCCTGGGAGCACCAAAATGTATAGAGATTTGAAGGAACATTTTTGGTGGGACAACATGAAGAGGGAGATTGCTGATTTTGTGTCAAGATGTATGGTTTGTCAACAAGTGAAAGCTGGAAGGCAACAGCCTAGAGGAGTCATGCAACCTCTTCCCATACCGGAGTGGAAATGGGACAATATTACGATGGACTTTGTCATGGGGCTACCAAAGACTCCTAGAAGGAACGATGGAATATGGGTTATTGTTGATCGTCTTACCAAGTCAGCACATTTTCTTGCTATAAGAGAAGATCTACCCCTGGAACGTCTAGCAAGACTATACATTAATGAAGTTGTGAGACTTCATGGAGTACCCCTATCGATTGTTTCTGATCGTGATCCCCGTTTTACTTCAAGATTCTGGAAAAGTCTTCAGAAATACCTGGATACTTAACTTCATTTGAGCACTGCTTACCACCCTCAGATAGACGGACAATCAGAACGGACTATTCAAACCTTAGAAGACATGTTGAGATCTTGCTCACTTGATTTTCAGGGTATGTGGGATCAATATTTACCACTGGTAGAATTTTCCTATAACAATAGCTTCCATTCAAGTATTCAGATGGCACCATATGAAGCGTTATATGGAAAGAGATGTCGTACACCAACCTGTTGGGATGACGTTGGTGAAAGAAAACTTGTAGGCCCAGAACTGGTGGAGGAAACGGTGGAAAAGGTGAAAGTAATCCAAAATCACATCAAAGCAGCTCAAAGTAGGCAGAAGAGCTATGCCGATAATCGAAGGAAGGATTTGGAATTTCAAGTCGGTGATCATGTTTTCCTGAAGGTATCTCCGTGGAAGGGAGTCATACGTTTTGGTAAGAAAGGTAAATTGAGTCCCAGGTACATCGGACCTTTCGAAATTCTAGAACGAATTGGGGCTGTAGCTTACCGATTGGCAATGCCGCCAAGTCTCTCCAAAGTTCACGATGTGTTCCACGTATCTCTGTTGAGAAAATACATGCCTGACCCAACGCATGTACTCACCTATGAGGAATTAGAACTGGAACCCGATCTGTCTTATTGCGAAGAGCCCGTCAGGATTCTTGATACAAGAGAACAAGTACTGAGAAACCGGACGACGCGTCTGGTAAAAGTTTTGTGGAGAAACCATAAGATGGAAGAGGCAACGTGGGAACCCGAGGAACTTATGATGAAGAACCACCCGAGTCTTTTTATGTAGTAATACCCTAGAAATTGCGAGGACGCAATTATTTGAAGGAGGGGAGAATATAACACCCCAAGCTTCTATGGTACGTTTCCCTTCGAATAATGCGATAGCGTGTGTTGTACGCAACCTCGAGTTCTAACACACACCACAACTAATTAAACTAGCCGTTGTGAATAGTAATACCTACTTTTTGAAATCATATATATTCAATATTTCAAAATGGACTTCATTTTTAGATTCGGAATATCAAAATTAGCCTAGGGTGAAATTTTGGTACATTTCATATTTTGATGAATAGTGAAAATTTCTAAATTTTAATTAAAAACAACTTTTTTAATCAAAATAATTAATAGTGATAAATTGTGATTTTGAGTGGTTTTAAAGTATATTTAGAATATATTTTTACCATTTAATATAATGTTGGTCATTGGAAATAATTTTACAATTAAACCGAACATAAACAAGTGTCAATCTTTTGATAGTTATTACCTCTTAAAAACACGCTTTTTGTTTTGACAGCGGGAATTAATTTTAAATTAATTTCTTCCACTTCTGTGTTTTGAATTTAGGAAAATGGATTCAATATTTGGAATCAGGATGTCCAAATTATGTAAATAGGTAACTTTTATTTTTACACATTTTGAATAATTACTGCGGTAAATATTATATTTACCATGGTTAAAGGGTAAATCCGGTAAATAAGGGTTAAAAAAATAATATTATAATAATACAAAGTTACCCTAAAACGTGTCTTAACCTTATTGGTGGACACATACCTGACCATGAGCATCCTTGGGTCAATTTGGGGACCCCTTGGAGCCACTTGTATGTGGTAGGGACACTTTATATTAATAAAGTTAAAATAAAAATAAAAATGGCATAAGCTTACATCTTTTAGAAGAACAATTTTTACATAGGGTTATACATGTTGGATTTTCGATTATAAATATTCATTAGAAATATAAAACGATTTCCTACATAATGATATTTTATTTATAATTTTTAGACATCAAATAATTTAAATTATTAATGACACAATAATGATGCAATGTTTACCTCATTAATAAATCATTTAAATAAATAAGATTATAATGATTAAAATATTATCTAAAACCTATCCAATTCTTATTGGTTGATGTTATTTAGAATATTAGTCATATTATCTTCGACCTCAATGATTTTTGGACCATTATAAACCGAATATAATTATATTATAAAGTAATACTTTCACTCTTTCCTAAAGAGCCCCTCTTCTCCCTTATAAAAGGAGACCACTTCTACTCATTCCTCACACCTCTCAAGCCACTTGGCTCGTCCAAACTCTGCCCAACTAAGCTCCCCACATCCCTCTCCTCCTCCTTGAAGCTTCCCCTTAGGCAGAAATCATTTCAAGAAGTCCTTTGGTTCCAACCAAAGTGAGTTACCAAAATTAAAGGTAACGATTTCTCTTAAATTATTTTCCTTTATTTTGCTTCTCCAACCCCCAAACTCTTTTTATTTCCTTTATTTTGTAACAACACCAGTATCCTCAATATACTAGGAGGTTGTTATAAGAAGGATTCAAACTACACATACACACAACTCCATCTAATGGATGATGAACATAATGTTTCCGTGGATGGCAAACTAACGCCTCACGAAACGATGATTGTTCAAATACATCTTACCGCCTCTCATGGTGGCCATTATGATGGCACTCTAATTAAATATGATATTAATTATATATATTTTATATATAAGCTTCTTTAATTCCATTTTATTTCATACCATTATTCGTTTCATGTTGTATATACATACGATAATTTCATTTGAGGAAGTGCGGACTACCGCCCCCTTAAAATGATATGACTCGTTCATACAACACATGGAACGTATAAAGGATGGTGTTAATGAAATTAAGTAACATATATAAAATATTATATTATACTGGAATAGTAATATACCTATGTATCAGTTGGATTCAATTCTTTTAAAATAAAAATTAAAATGGAAGTAGCGTTCGTGCGTACGTACGGACTACCGTCTCCACGAACGCGGTGAGATCCATCCTCCATCGTATCCATTCAAGCCTTATTCTCATTTTAGGGTTAAAAATAATGTTAATATCATTCTGATTATGAATAAGATTTAATCTATCCATTACAAACATTTCTTACGTAACCAAACATTTAAGAAGAACGAATCGATTATCACCTGAAACGACAATAATACTAAGATATTATTAATAAAGCAATGTTAAAAGATCATATATGATATCATATTAATGTATATGATTCTTGTATAATTTAATAACAATTATTTCACCATTATACAGGAGGTTACCCGACCCCAACAAAGGAAAAGTACAAGGTAAGGGTTATTTCACAATCTTTTCATTATCTGAGGTTGTTTATACGTAATAATCTACTGGGATATCTTTATCATCCACATCCATGTTTCTTAAAAATGTATTTCAAAACATTTTTACTATTTACAAGAATATGGGTTGAAGTCATTTATACCCTTTTTTGACTTTTTATAAGAGGTTTATAAAGGAATCTTTCCGTCGTTTTCGAAACAAAGTCCTTTTTAACCTTTTCGACAGAATTGAGGTAAGAATGTTTTTTTTAACTTATACGGCGGGTGCGGTTATTTTACGCCGTTATAAAATCTTCAAAGCTTTCCTTACAAGCTTATAAGAATATTTTCAAAGAAAATGTTTTATTTTATATGGATCTTAAATGATTTCAAAATAAAAGGAGATATTTCTTTAAAAAGAATTTTGATTTCATCTACGTCAACATCCTTTGATGGATTTTAAGATTATTTGAAGTTGATTTATTATGATACAAAACTTCTATATTGTATTGAAGGTTTTGTGATATGTTTGACTATGGAGGTGCTATTTTTATACCATTCATAGTTTATGGTGAAATTATTGACATTTCGTATGCTAGATTTAATACGAATGTTTATGTTATGTTTAAACCTTTTCATATGGGAAGGCATTGGACTTAATAAGTGACGGGTGGAGCCCGCTATAGCTCCTCGATGCATCGGTAGGTCTCATGAGACAAACTAGTGTCTTGGCACAAGGCCTTGACAAAATCTTATTTGTAGTCTTGGCACGAGGCCTTGGCTATGTGGTTATGATAGTCTGGCATTATGCATTCCAACATTATGAAAGTGGTTATTGATTTTTGCATGTGATTATTCGATTAGTAGAATATCCATGTGAATAAGTAAATGTCATTATTTCATTTTATTTATGCCATACCATGTTGAAAGTTCATATTTAAAAGGCTTTTGTTTTAGTTATACATTGCCTTAAATGTTTATTCTTATTTATGAAAGTTTCCGCTATATTGTTATCCTTACTGGGCATTTGAGCTCACCCCTTTTCTATGTTTTATTTTTCCCAGGAAGTGAAGATGTAAGTTATGAATGACCTGTAGGGATATTATGAGGGGATTATAGTGTGGACTGTGGAAACATTATGTTGTTGTAGTAGTTTTTCATTTTATGATGTAATGTAAAACTTATGAATATATCTAGTGTTTCCAAGGCTACTAAACCAATCGGTCTTTCGAGATTTGATCTTTCTTGTGATCATGCCAATGTTATGTAATAATGCACCGACTCTGGGTAGCTGGGGTCGGGGCGTTACAATATATAAATAATTTTTTTTTGGATGGTGGAGTATTTAATTGGTGTAATACTCGTCCACCATGACACAATTTCAAAATCCATTCGTTTCCATTAATTTATTCCTTTTCCCTCACTTCTCTCAGGCAAACCATTAGGCAGTGTTGCTGTGGATTCGTAAAGGGATGAAATGATACATCAGATCCGTTCAATTTACGAATAACATTCTTAGTTGAGGTGTTATATTAATTTACTAATGGTGGATGTGTGGTTTGAGGTGCCAAAGACAAACTAAAATAACACACTCTCTAAATTAATGTAATGTAATTCATTAATGAGGTTGCATAAAATAAATTATCAAATTTAATTTAAATAATAAATAATTAACTAATGAAACCATTTTATCCAACCCTAAGACCAAGAAAATTATTCTCTAATTTTCTTCAATATACATCTATATCTATATTTTGATTTAATGTTTACATTTAATTATTTTAATTTCATGTTTTCAAAAAACCCAAAAACAAATATTTTTATAATTTAATAAAAAAACAATTACAGTATGTGAACTATAATTTGTGATTGAACTGACTGCCATTATCCTCAAGTGATACTACCTTTTTAGACACTGTGTTTCATTAGGAATATAAATTTTCTTTTGAAACGCCATATGATAGTCATTCATCAAAACTGGCGACGTTTCTTGGGAATAAAATAGTTATTTCAATCTATTCTACAAATTTCACATTTTTTTAAATATTTAACTTTGTTTTCATTATAAAAATAAAAAAAACATTTTCCCATGATGTCTTCAATATCAAATTATTATTCATAGGACAATTACACAAAAGTGAATGAATAAGTAACTGACAACACTGAGGACACCTTCCAATTAAGGATAGATACTCTAACGATATGGGTAAATTAGAATGAATGAGGAATAGAAACACATATCACACTTGATGATTTGATGGTCATGTTTGATGAACTCCAAACTAATATTCAATTATTCAAGGCCAAGAAGTAATTGTCTCTATAATTCATGGATTTCACTGAAGAAATCCATAAAGATAAATACATAATTGAGGTGGAGGAGCCTCTCTAACTGAATCTATCCACAAAGAATAAAATCCAAGAACCACTCATTGTTGAAAATGATGTTTAAACTGAACCAACATAGGGTGTTGAATCCTTCATGAACTCAAAATCATTGGACTGTATTGAAAAAAATTTAATAATAACTCTTAATTGTTTTGATATTTTTGATTCGACTAACTTCTGTGGATCCCTAGAAAAAGATGGTGAAATAGTAGATGCACTTGTTGAGTAATGGTTTGAGCTTCATATAGACATTTAGAATTTACTTGAGGGAATTCAATAAGATAAATAGAACATTGCACAAGTATAAATGAAGGAGGAGTACATTCCATACTTCATCATAACCCACCATTCAATCTATACCACATTTCGATGGGGGAGGATATAGTGTAATCTATCCAAATATTCCTCCTCAACATTATGAAAAAACTCTAATATTAGAAGAAAAATATGTGGTGGTTCATCTAAAAGAATATCCAACCTTCATTAAATTATTGATAACAACTGCTAATACCAACATGTGGTAGTAAAAATTCAATGCCAACATTGGTGATCGTACCTGGATTTATCATTTTATTTAATTTTAGTAATTTTATTTTCAATATTAAGAAATGTGATTTCAAATTATGTCTTAGGAATTAGTAAATAATGAATCCCACTCCATCTAAATTTTTTATCTTAATTGACATGAACTATATGATTAATTTTGTTTTTTTATTTTCTAGGTTCATAATAGAAAAAGGAATCCAGAGATAGTGGAATAGAAGAACCAATATTCATGGGAAAGGGATTTCATTTTCATTTATTAAACATTTAAACTCATTACATATTTTAGGTCTAATTTTTTTAACTTTAATGATAATAATTTCATGTCCACACTTGAAATATTTCATTACTTGACATATATACCGGACATTATCTTTTTCTGAATCTAGTGATTCAATTTTTTATATTTAATGTTTTTTGATATTGAATGACTAAAGTGGATAACTAAATGTTTAATAATAATAATGTACATTGAAATTATTAGTCATGATTTTAGGGAATTAGTTTACTTCTTTAAATTAAAATTTCCAACAATTTTTCCTACTTTGAATTTCTGAAATTCATGTGAATTGATTTGTTATTATTGATCATGCCTTGAATTATTTTCCAAATATTATATGTCTTATTATAGAGAGTATTTATAGGACAAGTACTTCTTATTTTATCTTGAGAATATTTCTTAACTGATCTTCAGACATGTCACCTTCTAGAAATTTTATTGGAACCATTCAAAGCTATGACTATACAAAAACACATTTAAATTTATTGAGAAATATTTTTAAAGGCCATTATACTTAAATAAAAATATTAAAATAATCCATCATTAGCCCATAGATTCTATGAATGACCGTTAAATGAATGAGAAACGTTTGAATCCATTTTTATCTCTTCCAATCCTACCCTTGGTATTTACATGATATTTTAAAGTTGATGTGTGTGGGTGATGTAAGTCATGGTAGAAGGAATGATTTACATTTTAAGGAAAATGTGTGGGGTGATATTGTTGTAATTTTAAATGGTTGTGGAATCATTCAGGGTAATTCATTATTTTCCCCTCTTTAATTAGAAAAATGAAAAAAATGAGAAAAAATGGTTGTGAATTGGGAGAACAAAAAATATCAGTTTCCAAGACTGATGATATTTTAATCGTATGTGGTCAGGTGATGGATGTGAGGTTGGATCTAAACATATCTTTCAATTAAAATAAAATAATCACAAAAGTATGAAAATATTCAAGAGGATTCACAAATCATTCATTATTTTTAATTGATTATAACCTTTACATTGTGTTTTGGGGAAGTGGCAGTTACTAATTTATATGGGAGAATTTCATTACACATTTTGATATCAAGAATTTTACTTAAGAGATTATCCTTCTCCTTGAGCCTTAATTTTCAAATCATCAAATCATACT
Organism: Viscum album; assembly: GCA_963277665.1. Classification (NCBI taxonomy): domain Eukaryota; kingdom Viridiplantae; phylum Streptophyta; class Magnoliopsida; order Santalales; family Viscaceae; genus Viscum; species Viscum album. The sequence continues at coordinate 841,742,599 of OY728160.1, read as the reverse complement.
CTCTTTTATCCACAGATTCCATCAAACCTTTATTGAAATGTATTCATGATTTTCTATGTCTTTTTTTTAAATATGGAGAAATTAGATATTTGCAAGTTTATGGATTATGTAATTATTTTCAATATATGAGAATAACTCCACTTTAATTATATCATTTATGATAAGATAAAATATTTGAAATTGTTCTAGATCATGATTATATGTATTTAATAATAATGAATTGGTGGGCTTGACTGAAAGAAATGAGATGTTCTGTCATTTTTCAAAATGGGAAAAGTAAAATAAATGAATTAGTTTTTCTTTGAAAAATGAAAAATGAAAATGTTAATTTGTCTGTATTTTTGAAATTTTGTTTTTACATAGAATTTTTTTTATTACACTAGAATTTGAATATTGGTAACATTGGTGCCCTTTGAAATTTAATGCTTACATTTTATCCTTGCGGAAAAGCATGGTCTACATGTGGATGAATTGATAGAGACATTAATTTCTATATATTTTTTATGATTTTCAAATTTTGACACTCCTAATTAATCAATTTGAGCTTATATTTATTAGTTTTGGATAAATTATCTATTTTGGAAAAAATGTGAAAAGTCATTAGTTTTGGGTTTTTGAAAGATTTTTATGTTTAGGGTGTTTTGGTAATTTAATTAAAAATATAATTCCAAATTGATTGATTATTTTTTTTTTGAAATTCATTTTTTATTTCCTTCAACTTTTTCTCTTGGACTAGGGGATTATTCAAGAATATATTGGTCTGAAAAAATCGATCAAATTGATTAATTTTTTAGGTACACATCATGGACCCCACCCTTGTAATGGATGTATAAATCCGGATACACACCACCAATAGTGTTTATTCCACCTAGAATAGAACAAGTAATCATTTTTTTGTAGGAATAATAAATTTTATAGAGTTATGAGATCAGTAATGTGGCCTTTTATTGAAATTATTTGAAGGAAGATTCATAGAAACTTCATCTATAGGAAGTAATAGTAAATAAAAAATACATAACTTCTACATCCCATTGCTAATTATGATGAAAATTTTATGGTGAACTCTGAATACATTTATTAACAAGTTTTATGGTGTGTTAAATTCGTTAAGAAGTCATTTATTTATGGTAAAATGCATCAACTTTATGTTGACAAGTTTTTCCTTCAAAAAGAGGGTTTCTCCTCCCTCTCAAATCATTCCATTCCGTCCCCACACCATCTGGGGCACCAACGAGAGGAGGAAAGGGGGAATATAGAATTTCTATTTCATTTTTATGAATTTTAGTTTTATTTTCCCATGTAATGCATTCATATTATTTATTAATGTGATTGCATTATCTTCTTCCATCTCTATTTCTCTTCCAATAATAATATCATTTTCATTCTTCCATCTTCCACCGTGATCTCTTTTCAGATTGCAATGGCAAGTAACTAATTCAACTCTTCTCCCTAGGGGAGGTTTCAAAATATTTTTTTTATTGATCTTTAATTAAAAATATTTTAAATTTATTTGTTGTGGATAGAGGAATATTTCACGGGTGTGGACGTCCTCCAACACAACACTATTTGAAAATATATTCCATTCCATTGATTAATTCTTTCCCCGTCCCTTCTTGTGGGAATACCCTTTATACTGTGGATTTTGTTTTTTATAAAGGGATGAAATGACTAATGGTAGATCTAGGTCAATAATGAATAACATTATCTGATGAGGTTTTATCTTACATGACTATTGGAGGAGGTGTGGTTTGGTGTGATGGACACATACAAAAACCACACAATCTATAAAACAAAGAAAAATAAATCATTAATGAGGTTTAATAAAATGAACTACCAAATTGAATTTATAAATTAAACCATGTTATCCAACCCTATGATCGAATAATTTATTCCCTAAATTTATTCTATATCTATCTGACTCTGCATTTAGATCTAAAGTTTTCATTTTTTTTGTTTTAATTTTATGTTTTCCATATCCACCAAAACCCAAATTTTGATAATGAATGAAAAACAAAAAAAAGTATTTATAATAGGTGAACTAGAATTAGTGATTGAACTGACTGCAATGATCTTCATGTGAGATTACCCTGGTCATCCACATTATTGGATTAGAAATATTAATTTAATTTTCCACGCCTTTTGATAGGCATGCATTAAAACTAGTGTTGTTTCCAAGGAGCTAAAAATTTAATTCAATAACCTTATTCAAAATTTAATTTTTTTTAATATTTTTCGTCATTTTCTTTAAAAAATATAAACAAACTTTTCCAATGATGTCTTCAACCTAAAATATTTGTGCATGAAACAATTACTCAGAAGTACATGAAGAAGAAATTGACAACACTACGGAGGCCCTACAATGAAGGTATAACGCTTTAATTATAAGGTTAAAATAGAAGAAAATAGGTATAGAAACATGCATCTCACTGGAAGTTTCAATGTTCATGGATGATGAACTCCAAACTAACATTCGATGATTCATGGACAAGAAGGTAGTACCATTTATCTTCCCAGATTTCCCCAAAGACATCCATGAATTTAAATCCCAACTTGCGGTGTAGGATGCTGACTAATTACCTTTATCCACTAAGAATAATCTCTAAGAGTCACTTAACGCTGAATAATATATTTAAATTGACCTAAATTTTTATTTTAATCCTTCTTTAACTCAAAATAACTTGATTTTATTGAAACTAATTTATGTATAACTCTCAATTGTATAGAATTTTTAGATTCCACCAACTTGTGTGATTCCCTAAAGAATGATGATAAGAAGGAATATACACGTATTTAGTAATATCTTGAGATCCATGTAAGTGATAAAAAATTACTAGAGGGAGTAAAAAATATAATGATATCAATACACATGTAGCAACAAAGGAGGAGGAGGTTTCATAAATCATTCTACCTCCGCCATATATGTTTTATAACATTATGATTGGGGAGGATCTAGTGTACTCCATCCATGAAGTCCCCATAAAAAAGAACAGTGAACCGAAATCCATGGAAGAAAACATATTGTGGTTTATTTCATAGAAGATCCACCCAATATTAGATTACGGATAATAGTTGGCACTTCACACAATATGCAGCAAAAATTATTATCCCACCAGGTGGATTAAACAAAATTTATCATTTACATGATTTTATGTAATTTTATTTTCATATTTAGTAATTTATATATCAAATTCAGTCTTAATAATTAGTCAATAATGAAGTCCAATCCCTCTATCTTTTTATCTTAAAATAGATGCCCCTTTTGGATAATTGTGTAATACTTTTTTGGGTCATAATGGCAGAATGAAGCCTCAGATAGTGGAATAAAAGAACTATGTTTCAGGGGAAAGGGATTTCATTTATTGTTTAATGTTTTAAGCTCCATACAATTGTCTGTTCCAATACAAGTTTGGATATTTAATTGTATGAATTGTATTCCCATAGTTTAAATATTGATTTACATGAATTATCTAGGAGACAATATTTTTTTTTTGGAATTGTGTTATTCCATGTTTTAAATTTAAATGTTAAAAATACTGAAAAGATAAAATGAAAAATTGAGTGTATAAAGGGATCCATGGATATTGAAATGATGACTCATGATTTGAGGGAATTAGATGATTCGTGTAAATGTAATTTCCCAATCATTTTCATGCTCTAAATTTCAAAAAATCTGGGGAATTTTTTTGTTATTATTGATCTTTCATTGAGTGATTTTCTAAATATCACATGTCTCATTACCAAGAGAATTTCGAGACCATGTAATTCATATTTTATATTGAGTATATTTTATCATTTATCTTGGGACATGTTACCTTCCAAAAATTATATTGGAACTTTTCAAGTAAATGGATGTGCAAAGACACATTAAAATTAACTGAGGAATATTTTGAAAACAACTTATCTATAAATAAAGAATTTACATTAATCCTTATTTACCCAATAAAAACCATGAATGAACCTTATAAGAATGATCCATGTTTGAATCCATTTTTTATCCATTCCTACCCTACTCTTCTTATTTTCATGATATTTTAAAATTGAAATGTGGGGGTGAAGAGATTATTGGTGGAAGGGATGATTTAAATTAAAATGAAAACGTCTATAGGTTCCATTTTGAAAATTTTAAAAGGCTATGGAATCATTCATTGTGCTTTATTTTTTCCCCTCTTGATTTAAAAAAATGTATAATGGGTTGTGGGATGGGATAACCAAAAAATAATATTTTTTCATACTGATGATAATAATATGATATGGTTTTAGGTGACAGATGTGAGGTTTTATCTAATCATATCTTTTGAAATTAGAATAAAATTACAAAATTACAAAAATATTCAATATGGTTCACAAATCATTCATTATGCTTACTTGATCACAACCTTTACATTGAGTTTTGGGAAATGAGGGTTTCTAAATTGAAGGGAAGAATTTGAAAACATATTTTTATATAATTAATTGTACTTAAGGGATAATTCCCCTCCTTGACCATTAATTTTTAATGAATCATATCCAACCAACCATAAGCCTCAAATTCAACTGAACATTTTTTGAAAAGTACTCATGAATTTTTGTGCATTTTTATTAACAATGTGGAGAAAGTAGTTCTCTTATGATCTTATGGATAAGTCTCATGTTCCAAATATATGAGTATATGTCCACATGAATTGTATCATGAGTGATGAGTGAAACTATTTAAAAGTGATCTAGATCATGATTTCACATGTTTAATAATAATGAATTAATGAGCTTGAATGAATGAATGGAGAATATCTGACATTTATTTAAATGGAAAAAGTAAAACAGATGGATTAATTATTACATTGAAAAATGATAAATTTATAAGATATATCATGTAGATATTTAAAATGTTATTTGAATATGATTTTTTTAATTTATTACTTTGTAATGTGAATATTTCTATGAATAGCACCCTTTAAAATATAATTTTGAGATTTTATGCTTCATGAAAAGCATATATTACATGTGTGGGAATTGATGGATCTAATATTTTCTTCTATTTTGGATCCATTTTAATTTTTTAACCCTACCAATTTATCAATTTGACATTATATAGATCAATTGTGGATTTATGATGTGTTTTGAGAAAAATTGGGAAAAGTGCTTAATTCTAGATTTTTGAAATACTTTTACATCGAGGGTATTTTGTTCATTTATTAAAAATAAAATTCTAAATTGAGTTATTATATTTTTGTCGAAATCCTTGATTTTTTTTCATCATCTTTTTCTTTGGGACTAGGGGTTGATTCGATCATCTACAGGCCTGAAAAAAATCTATAAAGTGGAATAATTTTTCTGCTGCACATCCTGGACCCCACCTCTATAACAGGTATATAAATCAGGATACACAAATCTAATGTAGTATATTCCACATGTAATAAACCAAGCACTCATACTCACATCTTGAAAATAAATATCATAGAGTTATCAGTATAGTATACTGTCCTTTGAATGAACTATTTTAAAGGAAGCTTTCTGGAACCTTCTTCCATTGAAATTAATAGGCATTAAAAATTTCATAAATAATAAATCTCATCTAAAATAATGGTGAAATTTTTATAGTGAATTTAGAAGGAATTTATTATAATCATTTATGAATGGTGCAACATGTAAAAAGTTCATTTATTGTGGATAAAACACATCATCATTAGGAGGAAAAATTCTTCCTATAAAAGTGGGGGAGTTCCTCCCTCTCAAATCATTCCATTCTATCCTCGCACCATTTGGGCAACCAAAAAGAGGGGGACATGGGGAATTTAGTATTTTTAATTTATTTTTTATTTTTTATTTTTTCAAGTAATGCATTAAAATGTTTTCTGACAGTGATTCCATATCTTTATTCCATCTCCATTTCTCATCCAAAATGAATCTCATTCTCTCTCTTCCACATTCCATCATAATATCTTTTTATATTACAATGGAAAGTGACTAATATGAGGTTTTCCCCTAGGCTTAGTTTCACAGTTTTATTTTTAATTGATCTTGAATTAAAAATGATTTAAATTTATTTGTGTTGCATAGAGGAGTATTTCACCTGTGTAGTTGTTGTCCACCATAATACTATTTAAAAATCCATTCCTTTTAGTTAATCCATTCATTTTTTCACTCTTATCTCAACAAAATCCATTCATAAAATGGATTTTGGGTTTCCCAAATTTGATGAAATGACATACAGTGGTGCCAGGTATTTTCAAAATAACATTCTCGGCTGACGTTTTATCTTTCTCAGCAATTGGAGGAGGTGTGTTTTGGTGTGCCACATGCATAATATAATCACACACACTATAAATCAATAGAATATAATTCATTGATGAGGATTCATTAATTTAATTACGAAATTGAATTTAAATAATAAATAACTAAATAATTAACTAGTGACATCCAACCCTAGGACCATGTTCTTTCATCCTAAATTTCTTTTTGTCTGTATCAACAAATGAATTTAAATTTAATGTTTAAATTTCGTTATTTTAATTGCATGTCTTCCAAAACCCACAAAACCAAAATATTGACATGGAAATAAATAAAAACAAAAAAATTATAATAGGTTAACTAGAAAGAGTGATGGAACCAACTACAATGCTCCTAGAGTGTGCTGAACCTGGTTAGTCACTATAATACATTAATAATATAAATTTTCTGTTGTCACACCCTATAATAGGCGTGCATCTTTAAAATATGTTCTTTAAAGAATTCATGATAATGTAAATTTTATGATGTTCTAGGTGTACCTAGAATTATATAGTGAATGTGAATTATATGATGTGATTAGTGTGCCAAGAATTATATGATTATCCAATTCATTGGTTAATGTGATGTCTCTCTAAAGAGAAACTGAAATATGTGTCAACCTGATGAAATATTTCTTCACATATATGTGTGTTAGTTTCCCTCTAATACTTAATGTTTCATTTCTATGAATTTCTAAAATTCTAAGTCTTTTCTTAATATATCATCTCATGATTATGATCCCATGAGTATGTTAAGATGATAATGGTTATTCTGACACATTTTTATATTGATTCATGTTCTTATCTATCCCCATAATATGATTTTATCTCACCCATTTATTTAATGTATATCCATGGGTGAATACATGTAACATGTAGAACATAAGGGAGAATAAGAATATATAGAATAATGAATTAAATAAATGTTTATGTTTAATTTTTTAAATGTGATGAATGTTTCATGCATTCCCAATACACTAAACATTTGGATCCTGGTCGTGTAATTATTTTATGTTGTTTGTCTATATAATGATTTATTAAGATATGTAATAAAAATATGGGTCCCCATATTAAACACCATTAGTCTAGTCAACATTAAAGTGTTCTATGGTATTGGGGAATTATATTGTGATATTAAGTGAAATGAATTACATTCTTGGTATATAATATTCTTTTTAACATATGGTTTACTTTTTAATGATCCACTAAGTAAAAATTCCCTATGTAATCATTGGGAGGAGAATATATTATATAATGATATTTGGTGATAATAAAAAATCTTCATTAATTTAAGGTTCATTTGTATATGGTCTGGATTGAAATAATTTTAGTGGGTAATGGATTGAAATTTTCATTCATCTTATAATAACATGATGATGTGTAATTGTGTGAAAATTTGAATCTGTAGTGTGTGTCATGCATAAATATATATTATAAAACATTATTCTTAATGATAACCTACCACAAGGTATCCCCATTGTAAATTTAGACATTTCCTATATAAATATTAGTTAACATGTAGTTTGATTATTATTGGTTTAAACTACCTCAATGATAGAGTGAGTGTTCACAATTTATGTAAATATTGAAGAAACAATTTTTTATGAGCAGTTTGTGTTTACATTTGAATTGTATCCCTGAATAAATTTTAGATACTATATCCATCATGATGGATTGGATTGAAATATAATATTTTAGTCTCAATTTCGATCTCTTTCTTGGTTAGGGTCCTTTTTGATGATGGAGGTATATAGTTTCAATTATTAGGTTGACCACAATCATTTTCACTTCATATAATGGTATTATCAATCTTCCATGTGTTGTATAATTAAAGATATTTGACACCTATGTAATGTGTGATGATGAGTATTCTTATTATCAGTCTTACAGGTTCCTTATGGTACTATATATGTGAAATAGCGAAGAATTACATATTGGAGTAATTATGAAAATAATTACATAGATGAGATGAGAAATTATAATCAGGTATTGTGTCTTCATTGGAATTTCAAGGAAACAATTCATATAGTTGAAATTTGTTTTTAGTTAATGATAATTAACACATTAATAAAAATTAAAATATTATGATTGTAACACCATGATATTTTAAAATAATAAAATTACTTTAAATAGTGTAAAGGACATGAAACACTGATCATAGATAAGAATGTGAAACCCCATGATTTTTTGATATATTTATTTTTAAATTAATTTAATCTTTTTAATAGATTATGTTACATGCAACCAGGATATTATTATGTTATAAAGAATATTCAACACACAACACCAAGCTCAAACGAAACATGATCTTCATAACATTCATAACCTAGTTTTCCAATTAGTGGGTATGAAAAGTGTTAACTATATTATTATATACATACACAAACACACACAGACACACATACATATACAGACACACACACAAACACACACATATATATATATTATTGATAAATTTTTATTAAATACTCAATCAATTTTTATTGAGGATTTTTTATTCTTCAAAAAATCTTTTCATCAAAAATGATTTTTTATTTATTTTTCTGAAAAGTGTATTATAATATTTTTATTAATTCTAATAATTTTTTTTAATCAAATTAATATCATATTTTGAATCATAATATTAAAATTTAATTTGGAAAAAAAAAATTTTTTTTTAAATAAATTTTTTTCATGAATAACAAAAATAAATTTTTTAAAAATACATTTTCTTTACACTAATTTAATTAATTTAAACTCAAAATTATGTTATAAAATGAAATATTTTATATTTAATTATTTTTTAACCACTAAATTTATTTAGAATCAACATTATATTGGATTTTAGTTTATATTTATTTTTTGGTTTAAAAACAGTTTTTTCTCAGAATAGTTTTAATGCAGAAAATGTTCCTATGTTTTAATTAATTAATATAACCCAAAAATATGAATGTTTTAAAAGAAATTTATATATTTTATATAAATTTATTTCATTTTATAATTTTTAAATTATTATTATAAGAAGTAGAGTTAATATAAAATCATTTAGTTCTTGAAAAATATGCTTCTCGAAACCACGCATTTTTAGTGCTTGGGGGTTCAGTTTTAAATTTAATTTTTTACAATTTAAGAATAATTATTTTAAAAAATGAAAAAAAATTTTGAAATCATAATTTACACAAAATAATAGGGTTAATTGTATATTATATTCTGAAAATATTATTTTTTGATTAATAGTGAAAAATATCGAAATTTAATTGAAAATTTCTATTTTTTACAATTATTTATAAAGCTAAATTCTAGTTTCGATTTTTATAAAGTAAAATTAGTTAAAATATATGTCTATTAATCTAATTTAGTTCATTCTAAAATATTTCATATTGGAATAAAAAAATTATATTTGTAAACATTTGAAAATTTTCTCTTTGTAAACGTGTTTTCTCGCTACGTTGACAGGATTAAATTTATATAAAAATATTCCAATTATAATAAATTAATATGTAAAATTTTATTATATTTAGAAATAATCATAATTTATAATTCTTATAATGAAATTATACTATTTACCAAAGGTAATAGTGAAAAAAGTTACAAATAATAATTCTCATTGTAAATGTAAAAATAGACTTATCTGGTGTTAAAAAAAGATGATAAGTGAAACTAATGATATAAATACGTTTGAAACACCTATTAAATGTTAATATTTCTACCATATATTTTATATTTTCAATAATTTATACTTATAAAATTTTGGGAATGATTAAAACATGTGTATGTTTGAATAATTTCAAAAAAAATCCATTGTGTCAATCACCTCACATATAAAAGGAAACCCCCTATCCTCTTGTCTTCACAACATAAAAACTATTTGGTTCATAAAATACCGAAAAAAATAAATTCCTAGTGTACCTCCACTCATACTAGATGTCTTATTTGTGACCAAAATCTAACCTATGATAAATTTTGGTGCAAATATATAGAAGATACAAGAAAGTAGAGGTAATGTTCTTGAACTAGCTTTTTTTCTTTTATTTCATTTTACACATAATTATTTTTTCATTAAAAAGTTATAATATAATATCATAATTATATTAAATATATTTTAGTTTTTTAAAATAATTAAATAAGAAAAAACTATATCCACTTCTATCAAATGTTGTTCAAAATCATCATTCGTATTTACAGAGAAGTAACGCATCGTCCATATATGTATTTCATTTTATCATTAAAATTTATCCTGGTTTGGGTATGATTATATAATCTATATAGATTATATTTATAATAATATTATACCTCTAAATGTATTTTAACATACATACCTTTTTACATTCCAATTCATATTGGATTTGATAACATCGCTAGAGTGTATGGAAGACTACCGCATTGTGATGTGATATGATTCATCTTTTACTAACGCTTTACATGGAATTTAATAAGGATAGAGTTAGTAAATAAATTTTATAAAAATTAATTATTATATTTATGAAATATTTATCATTATTATACTATAATATTTTATTTCATCTTTTTACACTAAAATTTTTTTTAACATCATTTGTATATGTATGGACTACTACCTTCATGAGGCGATGTGACTATATTTTCATTACCACACAACATGGATTATATATGTAATTAAATTTTATTAAATAATATGTTACATATAATATTATGATTATTATTAAAAGGTTAAATATTACTTAAACCATTTCTATAATTTTCATTCAAAAATGAAATTGTTACTCACACATACATATGACCAACTGTCATAGTAATGATAACACACTTAATTTATCAAAACCATAGTTAATGATTATTTTCAAAGGTCAATTTAATTAATAAATATTATAATTATTTCATGAATATTATTATGTAAATTTTGAAACTACATAACATTAATAATAATTGAATATTTTACAACAAAACATAAATGGGAAAATAACCCAATTAACACCCAAAATAATGAAAATAATGAATGATCATCAAAAAACATGTCATAATATGTTATAAAAAGAACATATATGAATTTATAAATATTAATATGGTACTTTAATAAGTTTATTATTTGTTTTAAACCACTTTAAATGAGGATATATTATGATTACACAAATAAAATCATCAAGTGATGGATAATAACCTCACTATTCTACATATGTGAGACACATACCATATTAACAAAAAATTACTTTTATGTTGTGTTTATAATTATTAGGAATTTAATTTATTATTATAAATAAATTACTCTGATTAACATAAACATTTTACAAAATAACCTTAATGGGTCTTGTTATTTGAATTTACCAAAGTTGTATGATTTTTATTTTATATTCTAATTGTTTATTAGGATTATTTAAGATTAAATATCCTATGTTTAAAACTTATTATCTACCTCTATGTAATTATTTATAATTTTTTTGCCCCCGTGATGTAAATTAAATATTCTCATAATATTAATAATTTCAACACTATAGAACTTAATATAATTTTGAAAATATTTCAAATAAGTATATACTTTATTTCTCACTTAAGTTGAAAAAACTTTGTCTTCCAAAACAAAATTCTATATGAAAATTTCCTAATTTATTTTTATAAATCTTCAAACGGTTTATCAGATATATTTTAGCTAATTTTTTCTTTTTTAAATATTTTTTAGGAGTAATTTTTTTTATTTTCAAAATAATTCCCCTTTTAATTTTATCAAATGAGTGAAGATAATCTTTATTTTAATTTTTAGGTCATTGAAAAAATTTCCAACCATCACAGCCATTGAAATATATAATTATTACATAATATATTTTAAAATTTATTTTCAATTAATACAGTATTCAAAATGATTAATTTTTTTAAAAAATAATTTTTCAAAACGGTATCAATGATTTACTAAAGAAATGTTTTAAATGATTGTAAATATTTCTTAATATTTTTAAATGGTTTTTTTAAAAGAAAATAATTTTCACATATTTTTATATTTTTTTAAAAAGATTTATTAAATATAAAAAAAATTTATTTTACCTAAAAATAATTTAATGATATTATAATGGTACGTCCATTCATCATTTTCAATAACCCCTGTTGTTTCAAATGCTTCATCTAAGATATTTTTTAATGATATCATCCACATTGTTTCTCTTGTTAGATTATGGTTGTATCAAAAAAAATCTTGTGGAAACTATTACTTTTACACGTGTAAGTCAATATTTAATTATACTATTATGGAACCCTCTTATATTCTATATGTTAAAAATGTTTCAAAGAAACAGTTATCAAATATGTATCTTTTCATCAAGGTAATCACGTTTCAAAGAGAGAGACATGAATCCTATTTATTTTTAATGGGTTAATTATTTTATTACATGAATAATGATATTTTTATGAGTTTTATATAAAAATTAAATATATTTATACTTTATTCGTGTTTTTTCTTAAAAAATTATAATTCTAGGGTATAACCAAGATAGTACAGTGTGATCCGGTTATAACATTTATAATGTAGTGGAATATATAGCACTAGTTGGTCCGATTAAAACTTATATATTTTTGTATCCCAGATTGCATCGTGTGAAGTTATTATAGCGAATAAGAGAGAGTTTTAGTGATGGTATTTGGTGAGCCCATTATAACTTATACAATGGTGTCTCCTATATAGTACCTGGTTAGACCATTCTATCTTATACTATGGGTGTACCTATATAGTGTTACAATGCATTATTTAATGATTAAGTTCTATAGAAAATTATAGTGGAGGTCATTTGTATGGTTATTGAAGTTTTAGTTTCTACATTATGTTTTTCTTGAAGTTTATGTTCCAAGATACAAAAAAGTTTTATCTAAGAATGTTATGGGGTTATAATATTTCTTTTGAGATATTTTAGTAACCAATATTTTAAGATTACTTTTTCAAATAAAATGTTATTTTAGTTAATACATTTTCAGAGTTTCGTGATTAGTGACTCGTGAATTTATGCATAGGTAATATTAATGAGTCACACATTCACTCTGGTTATGTCTTCGAGCCATTATACTCATAATATTTTCATTGATGAAATTACCTTTTTAATACATATGTTTTCCCTTATTGATCGTTTCACCTCATAATTTTTTTGTTTTGTTCGGTTTTTGTATCAATAAATGACCCACATAAATTATTTCTCGAATAAGTTTTATATTGATGTTGATGATTATATAATGTGATATAAGAAAATATGGGTTATGTGGGAAATGATAATTTAATGACATGGGTCCCTTTTATGAAGGACTATTTGTTATTCTCTAAAACTATAAACATATAAGGTTCTTGATAATGAATGTGATCGATATTTTCCTTTTGACGTTGTATGGTTTGGATAGAAAAAACTAATTAAATATTTATTGTTATAAATAGTGGACATGTAATGTTTATGATTTTAGACCTGGATCATTGATTACAGTTTATGGGCTATTATAGTTGGTATTATATGTCAGTTTTTGAGAAATTTATATATTATTATGGTTTATATGTAATTAAATTAGTATTTGTGGATACCTTCATGAATCAATATACATATGTATGATCCAAATTTATAATTCTTGTACACCATATTATGGTTTTACAACAGTATATATAAATTTGATTAATGAATGTTTATGATGCCTTTTGTTAGGTTGATGTACAATTAAATCTATGGTTTAAGTTGAAGTATGCATTTAATTTTTTTGGAAATAATATTTACATTAATGATAACCAAAAGGGATTATATGATCTTGGATATTGAGAAAAGAAGTTTTATCATATAGATAACCACATGATTAAAAGGTGATTTGGTAACTATGTGATTAATTTTACATCAACAGATGATCACCATACTTTTTGGGTTGTGATCTGAAAGGTATGAGATAGCCTTTGATGTTAAAAACTCTTTTGTTTTGTGGTTATTTATGATATCTGGGACATAGGGTAATCTTATTATTTAGTTTCATCTTTGGGTTTTACTTCTGAATTTTGAATATTAATGTATCATTTGAATCTTTATTCATTATGGGAATTAATATACCATGTTCATACAATTTTTCTTTTTGGTTAATGTCTAAAGATTTAAAGAATAACTTTATTTCCATTATATAGTTTCATAGAGTTTAAAAGAATATTTTTCTGTCTCAGGAATGAATAATTCACCATGAATACTCATTTTTTATGATAATAAATGATATTGGGGTGTAAATTGGAAGATGTATAAAATTTTAATCATCATGTTGTTATATTTTCTTATTCTCTTAGTCTATATGGTAAACAATTACTCAACTCTAGGATAAATATTTTGAAACAAAAATATTATCCTTTTAAATTAATATCTGATGAATTAGATGGTATTTTATACTATAAATGATTTATGGTTTTGACGCCCTTAACTTTACCTTGATCATTCACTTGATTCTGATTAATGACCATAATCAGGTTGTAATATTATTAAATTATATCTTACATTCCCATATTTTTTCTCCAATATTGAAACCTAGTTATGTGATATTCCATAAAAAATTTGTAATTGTATTTCTCCTTTATTTATTGGTTGTTTTATAAACCCTTCTTGTAATTTTGTTTCATATAAAAAGGATTTTCAGATCTCCATCCACACTTTACAGATATAAATTTCGAATTACAAGTATATAATTAATTAATGGGGGGATGTAACACCCTGAGAATTTAAAATATTAAAATTATGATCAGTACCATAAAGGACATGAAAAAAAACTATTATATGAAAATTTAAGACCACAAGAAATTACGATATATATTATTTTGGTAAATGTAATCTTTTTTATATTTTTGGTTTTGGAAACCCTGAAATTTTTATGTTCGATACTGTTTTCTGCATGGCAACACTGAGATTAGAAGACCCATAATATATATAACTATTATAAAATAGAAATAAATTTTTTGGGAATGAACTTTACTAAATAAATTTTTATTATATATATATATATATATATTTGATTAATGTTTTGTAAATAATCAATCAACTTTTAGTAATTTTATTTTATTCAAAAAAAATATCTTCTCATCAAAAATTATTTTTAAATATTTCCATGAAATGAATAACATGAAAAAGTTTAGGAAATTTTTTTAATTTTTTTTAATAAAAATAAATTCATTTTTTTATTAGGAATATCAAATTTTATTTTGGGTTAATTTTTTGAATTTTTCTGAAAATAATGATTTTTCAATTAATAGTAAAAAATACCAATTTTTTAAAAACTATCATTTAATTTCATTTATTTCTATAATGTAAATTATCCATTATGTTTAAATGTAACATATATAATATTTTTTTATATTAAGCTACTTAATTTATTTTTTATCAACCCTTTTAATATAAGTTTATTTTTTCGAATTAAAAAAGGGTTTTTTCCTGAAAACAAATTAAAGAGCATACTAATTTACAATTTTAAATAAATTAAATGATACCTAATGATAAATTTTTTAAATAAAATTTATATATTAGGTATTAATAATGTTTTATTTATATTTATGAAATGATTGTTATAAGATATATATTTAATATAAATTATTCTAGTACATAGAAAATACAATTCTTGAAAAAAAATATTTTTCACTACATCTTAATACTGAGTTTCAAATTTAATTTTATAAATTATTTTGAAAAAATATTTAAATAAACCTAATTTGTGTAATAATAATTTTATTTTTTAATAGGGGTTTTTTTGGAAATAATTTTTTTAATAGATACTGAAAAACATTAGATTTTAATCAAACACTTCTTTTTTGTTTAAATTTTTTATAAATTAAAATTAAATTTTTATTTTTTATTTTTTATGTATATATATATATATATTAATATAGTTTTAGGTCATTGTATACAATTTCATATTAAACTTTTATATAAAACATTGAAAACATTTGCCAATTTTTTCTTGGAAACCCTACTTTCTCTCTGCCTCTTAGAGAGTAATTTTAAATTATTGATTTTATAGTTAGGATAATTGAATTTAAAAATATGTAATTAATGTTGGTAATAATATAAATTTCAAATTTAAAATATTTTGTATATAATTTTTGACTAAAATGAGTTGTGAAAATCGTAAAAATTTATTATAGTAGTGGAGGTAAACATAGATTTATCAGGTGGTTAAATTGAGATGATAAATGTAGAATGATATTCCAACTTGTACAAAACAAATTTGTTGGTTGTTTTTTAACATTATATCTTCTATGTTCTATATGTTCTGATTGTTTTCGTTTTCATCAAAAAAACATTGGTATGAGTAAATCTTATCAAAAAATTACAAGTGTGCCACACACCTTACTTATTTAAATTCACCCCCTCTCCTCTTTTCATCGCACCATTAAACGTATATGGTTGAGACAAGAAATATCCAAAAATAAACCCAAATTCCCTCCAATAATCCTAAAAAAAATCAATCCTATGAATTATTTTTTTAACCTAAGGAAGATACTCGAATAAGTTGTGACATATTTCAATGAGATTTTTTATTTTATTTATTTATAAAACTAATTGAATTGTTTTAAAAAAAATTATATAATATCCATCGAATATTAAATATACCTTTATATTTTTTCAATAGTTTAATTTCCAAAAACCATCTCCACATCCATCAAGTGGGTTACAAAATCATCCTTTCTGTGTACAATGGACAACCACATTACGAATTGATGTTATTTGTTTTTACATTTAAACCTATCACGGTTGGTTATGATGATTCATTTATAATAATTATAGATGTATATTATACTTATAACACAATTACACATCTTGAGTAATTTTATCATATATATCTTTTTACATTTCATTTTTTAGGGGATACGGTAATGTTTCTCATGTGTATGATGGTCTATGTCCTTGCAATGCGATGTGATTTGTCATTCACTAATATTTACATAGAATGTAATAATGATAATAATAATGAATATATAAGACATAAATGAATAATTATTATATTAATTATATACTAGTCATTATTAATGGATAATATATCATTTTTCACACTAAAAATATGATTGCATTCTTCATGTATGTGTTGACGACCACCTTCTGGAAGCATTATGACCTTCATTTCATCACAAAACCACATGGATCATATACAAAATTATATTTAATTAAATAATATTATATATATGATATTTTGATCATTAATTAGTAATAAAATATCCCTAACCTTTATTTCATGATGATCATTGAAACATTGAATCATCACTAATGTGTATGCATGACCTAATATATCCGTGATCATAACACACTCGATTTATCAGAACCATATTTCATATTTGGTATTAAAAGAATAATTAATTTGTAAATATGATAATTATATCACAATTATTATCTTACAGATTATGTAGTATATATAATATGCATAATAACCAAAATATTCATAACAAATCATGAAAGAGAATACAAAGAAAATAACACATGAAACACTAAAAAAATGAAATCTTCTTCATTAAGGGGTGATAAGATTTAATAAAAGGATTGTATATGACATTATAACTATTAATATGGTTCTATGATAGGTTAATAACTTTTTCAAAACTAGTATACATGAGGGTAAATCTTGTTCGTCCAAAAGAAATTGTTGTGTAATGGATTTCCGCCTCACATTTTACTTCTGTGAGAAACATGTCATATTTCTTAACTATTTATTTAACTTGGTGTATAGAATGACTATACAGTTATTTTATGATTATTATCATGATGAATATATTTATATAAAAATTAGTTTTAGGATATCTGTTTCATGGGGAATATAATTCAATTTTAAAAAAGTGGTAAGATCATTATGTTTCAATCCCATCATTTATCAGGATTGTTTGCGATGATGTCTCTAATTTTTAATATTATAATATAGATCTTATTAATTCTAATGAATTTTTGTCTCCTCTAGCTATTAATATCTTTTTCAAATAATATTATAATTTTCCCATGTTTTTTTACTAAGAATAATTGAAAAAATATTTTTATTAAAAAACAACTCTATGTATTTCTTTGGCTGAAAAACATTTTCATCCAAAAAAATGTTTTCTAAAAATGATTTTATTTTTTTATCATTTTTAAAATGATTAATGAAATTAGTTTTTACATAATTATATATATTATAAAAATAAAATGAATCATAGGGTATTTTTTAAAATATTTATTGTTTGGATTTTACCAAAAGAGTGAAATGAATTTTTGGTTAATATGTATGGTGTGAATATGATTTCAAACCATCATGACCCAAAAATTTTTAAATATTCATTTATAAGTTTCATTACAATTTAAAATTAAACTATTTTAGAAATGTTCTATGTTTAAACTTATTTTTCAAAATTTATAGCAACCATTCCTCATGAAATGTATTAAATTAATTTTAAATAATCTTTTATATGTTTTGAAAAACGATTTCAAACAAAATGATTTTCAGAATATTTTTTCAGTTTTTATTTTTTAAAAAGTGTTTTTGAAAATAAAATCGTTTCATTCCTAAAAATATATTTAATGATATTTTAATGGAAAATATTTTCATCAATTTTCATACCGCTCTTTTGTAATTATTATCCAATAATGATATTTTTAAATGATATTATCCTCGTTATATCTCAAGATGCTTTAATATTCTTTCAAATATATTGTTACTGAACCAATTTCTTTTTGATGGATTAACCCTATTTCAATTAGAAATATATGGAACTCCTTCATTTTACAAGGGGTAAGCATATATAAAATTAATTATTAAGGAAAAACAATCTTTTCCACATGTTAATCATCCTTCAAAGAGAGTGACTAAAAACCCACCTCATTTTCATGTTTTAATCATGTTATGAATTTAATAATGTTTTTTTTTTGAGTTTTATAATTAAATTCAAGATATTTGCAAATTATTCATGTTATGTATCATGGATATTACGTTAAAGATTAGATGACCCAATAAAAACAAGATAATCCCATTAAAACTTATATAATGGGGTGGCTTAGACAATGTCTGGTGAGCCTATTATAGGTTATACAAAGGGGTAGACAAAATTGTACCATGTGATCCCATTACGACTTATATTTTGGGGATTCCAACATAGAGTGATGTGGGACTATTATAGAATATATAATAGGGTTTCCCATATTGAATAGGGTCATACAATAATAGTTTATAGGATGGGTATTCACATATGGTTCTCTAATGCCCTGGTTATTGATTTTGTTATTGATAGAATTGTATTGGAATTCAACCATATGGTTATTCTATTTTTAAGGGTTCTATAAGTGTTCTACGAAGATGACATTCTATGACACCAATATGTTTTATCAATGATTAAAATGGGTTTAGAGTGTTTCCTTTGACCAAGATTAATATCACATGGCTCGTGATTGTTGATTTTCATGACTCTAGTTTTTTAAATGTTATACCATGATTAATGACTTTTTATTCAAGAATTGATGGCTATGTGTCCTTTTATGATTCTCTTATGCACTATGATTTTTTTTTCAACTTATCCTTATACAAATATTATGTTCATTGATTGTATTAACTTTGTAATACTAATGTTTACCATTACAATGAATTTTATCTAAGCACAATTATAATTCATATTACCGAGGTTATCCATAAATGATGTTGAAAGAATTATTTCTATAGTGGATATTATGTAGATGATGGAGAAGAAATTATGTGAGGTGAGAAAATATCGGTTAAATGGGATAATTTCTTAATTAATTGAATGTGTACTGTTTATGATGGAGTTTTCCTAAATTCTATAAATCTATAAATCTAAAAGGTCCTTGAGAATGTATTTGAAACCATTTTTCATATTGATTTTTTATGTTTTGGAGGGAAAAATACTCACTCACAATTATTGATATCAATGCTATAAATTTATTTTTTATGATTTTTACACTGGATCCAGGAGTATATGTTCTAGGATATTATAATTATGGTATAGGAAAATTCAAATGTAATTGAGACTAATGATTTTCCAATTAACTTTAGTTGGGTGTTGAATTTTATGATGAACACTCTTTATAGTATATTGGTTTTACAAATGATAATGTATCATAGTGGTACACTCCAGTAGTACCAGGTTATACATTACTATTTTTTATTGAAAATTATTTTAATGAAAATGACAAACATACACATATTTTTCACAATATCACATAATATATTACTTACATGGGAGATAATTCAGGAAACAAGTAACATGAGAATATAAGGCAATGAAGATGTGTGGAAATAGTCAACGTGACAATTTATAATTGTTTTATTAGTCATAATTATATGGAATTGAGGTACCCTAATACATTTTTGGGAATAATGTTCATAAAAAGGTGGGTTATATTGACATTCATGTTGAGAATGTTTAATACATTTCACTATTATGATATATAGAATCTCCTATACCAATTAATTATGCTTCCCTTTAAGTAAGATCTATACCAGAGGATAACTATTTTATTTGAGGATTCTTGATATTAAGGAATTTATTTAAAATTCATTTTATTCATTATAAGGATTATTTAAAATATATTATTATTTAGTAAATTTTTTATTAGCAAGGTTTTGTGTGGCTGAAATAGTGAAGAAACTTTTTGTCTAATTGAATGTAATATTGCATTATAATTTATTTATTTATTAAAAGTTTTAAATGATATTGAGATAGATGAATGAGTTTTCATGGGGTTTATAAAACCTATTTGAGATCATGTATTGAGTTTGACTATGGCATGAGAAAAGTAAGAAAGGACACTAACAAAAAAATTCACTAATATAGATCATGCTTTTAAATGTTTTAGAAATGGGATTTCTTTATCATAAAAAATAAACTAATAAGAAAAGTGCTCCTAAAATCTATGACTTTTATGGACAATAATAATGACCTCCTTTATCTATAAATAAATAAAGAACTAATGAAGGGAAAATTTATCAAAGTTTTTGTTAGTGATAATAGGTTATTTTATTATATCATTTTTAGTGGTCATAAAGGCACCATTTATCAGTGTTTTTTAGTAGCTATAAAATTTTATAAAAAAACTTTCGAACCGATTACCCCCTTTTTCATTTCCTTCTTTTATCCACATTCCCACATTCTGATGTACAACCCCAACCCCCTTATAGTTCTCCAAATTAATATTTGAATGCAATTTTCCACTACCTAGGGACCTTTTCACACATGCAAGAGCATGGACTCGATCTTATGACACCCATGTGAATTTCAAACCCCTTCAACACTTCCATAATATTTCTTTACTCTATGTTTTTTTATATTTCAATTTATTTATTTATATTTAGACAAATATTTTTTTGTCATGTTTGTATATATGTTTGTAAAATTATTTATAATTTTTTTTATTGTTTTTAAAATATATTGTTTTTTATGTGGGTACATATTAGATATATATATACTTATATTTACTTATTTATATTATATACTATTTTTAACTTAAATACATTAGAATATTAATATAAATATATGTTGGTTTATTAATACTCACTCATATGTATCTATAATCCTTATGTGTATATTTTGGTGTAAATATAATCATATATATTTTTAAAGTGTAAAAATTGGTTAGATTTATTTTTCATTAAAATTGATAATAATTCATTTCATATTATTTATATAATAATATTTAAATAAAATTTTGAAAATATTTCAATATATTATCTATTTATATAAAAATATTATATATTACACATATATTTACATGTCTATATATTTATATCTATATTAATTCATATTTTTCAAATTAATTTATACTAATATATTTTTTTTGTATTTATAAATATTTTCATTAATTACGTTTATATACTACATTTAAGGATAAAAATTTATTTATAAAAAAACATTTACATGTGATGTATTAATTAAAAATAGAGGCACAAACATGCATACATATATTTTAACACATGTACACATTTACATATTTCACATACATAGAAAAATATTTACATATATGTATTTATTTACATCTATTAGTACATACACAATAATATATATCTGTTAATTGAAACAAATATATTTATATATAAATATTACTAGTATATGTATACACACACATATATATTAATGAGTTTTTATAGGGTAAATAAAAAGATTAATTTAGAATTTTGTATAAAATGAATAATACCTCATTATTTCAATACAATATATATATTTAAAAATTCATTTTTATGTAAAATAATTTAATAATATATTTGTAAAATTCATTTGTTAAATGTAAATAGAGAAATATAATAATATATTTAATTTTAAATAAAACTGAAATTTAAAAAATGATAAAATTTCAAAACCATAATATATATATATATATATATGAGTGTATGAATTGGGAATAAATTAAAGATCCAAAAAAAGGGAAATAAAAACCTTTTAAATGTTTTCTGAAATACAATATAATTTTAATAAATATTTATCAAAAATAAAAAATATCTTTTGCAGGCCTTCTGTGCCTTTATTTGACCTTTAGAAAATAATGATTATGAATTTTCTAAATTATAACAGTATTGAATTCATCACATGATTTGATTTTATATGTGGTATGGCTCAAAAGGATACACATATAAAAAATAAGGTCGCTTGAAGTTCATATCTTGGTTTTAACATGTCTTAGATCATTCATCAATTTATTGAATTTTATGTGATGCAATTCTTACTAAATGACTTTTATTCAAAAATAATTATAAAATTATTAATTAGTATTATTTATTATAAGAAGTTTTACTAAATATTTTATATTCTATGTTTAAAATAAAATTTACTATTATATATATCATTTTAAATAAAAAATAATATATTTATATCAATATATTTATATTTTTATATCAAAAGATTACTTTTTAATGTTAAGTGATTTGTTTAATGAAATATAACTTTTATATGATGTAATAACGGGTGTATTTTATTGGTTATAAATTAAATTCAGTAATAAAGGGTCCCTTTATGTTCTCTAAAAAATCACGGATAAGGGCCCCCTCTATTAGTTCAAAAAATAGAGATGACAAATGACACCTTTATCAAATGTTTTTTTATTCATGAAGAAAAGGATCACTGGGTAAACCCAAATATGTAGTAGTTTCTTGTAAGAGTAGATAACTAATCGAGTTCATTAATTATTGAGATGTATAGTTGTAATGGGTAGAACATATGTGCGATAATTCTAAATGAGGTCATTGTTTCTAGGTTTTTATGAATTTTATTTCCTTCACGATAAAATTTGTGGTTTTTTATTACCCTATTAAGTTTTTTCTCACAATATTTGAAGGTGTATTTTCAAATTGAGGTTTATTTCATTCATAGCATGATAATTTTTATAAGGAATATGTTTTTTCAAATTTCCAGAGATAGATTTCCTGAAGTTGAATCAGTTTAGATTTTATGGTAATAAGGATATTTTTTTCGTATATGAGGATGAACAATTTGGATTGGGTGTCTCTTCTAAATCATAAAAAATTATAATTTTATAGATTACAATGTTTTGTAAGGAATCATAGAAATTTCATATATAAAGTGTAAATTAAAAATTTTAATCTAATAAATGTCTCCCTAAAAAATAGTCCCTTTTTTAATGATTTTAGAACACCATGATTACATTAAGGTGAATGTTTGGTGAAAACTAATGGATTTTTTTTTAGTGGGGTTATTAAATTAATTATTTAATTTTTTGCAGAGAAACTTTTATTTTTTGGGGAAAAATATATATATTAAACCATATGAAATTTTGGGAAAACATCAGAATTGTATTACTTAATATGTAGTGTTTTATTTAATATTTGGCATAAATTCATATTGGGTTATGGGATATACATGGACCAAGGTCATACAAATTTTTCTATAAATTGAAGTTCCTTCTTATGGAATCCTCATATAGATACAAAATCTCATATGATAACTGCTAAAAATCATGCTTTTCAAATAATAATAAATTCTCTTTGTCAGTGCTATAAAATAGATGTTAGTATAATAGTTGTTAAATGCCAGCCTTTTTCAGTGCATAACAATAATCACTGATAAATTGTTGTTTTATGAGGAAATTTTTAGAACAAAGAATTTTTTTAAAACAATTTGTGCTTTTAGGTGGAATCCCTTCTATTACCAGTTCCCCCTTGTCTACAACTTCTATACACCCACCCACTCCCCAATTAGAACTCATCCCCTCCCCCAATGTCAGTGCTATGAATTCCCCTTTGTCATCACATTTCCATTTTATATCCCCATATTCACCCAAGAATGCACCTGTATTTGATCATTGTTCCTCCTTCAATTTGAACATCTACATCACTAAACCATATTTTTTATTATATATATTATTTTATTTCTATATATTTATATATATTTAAATATATATCTATAATTAATATACTCAAATAATTTTTCCCCATGATATTTAGAAAATATATGATTATGTGTGTAATAAATATACAATTATATTTATTTAAATATATTTTATATTAATATTCTTTTACATATATTAAAATATAATTAAAAAATTGAATTTATTTATTAATACACACATATTTACATATAATCATTATACACACACACACACACACACATTAATATATTTTTATAATGTATTAAAATAAATAGATATTGTTTTAAATAAAATGGATAATAAATAATTCCATATAACATATATAATAATATTTAAATACATATTTATTATATCTTTATGTAATGAATATTTAGAAATAATTTTTTTAAAATAAATATATATTTATATGTATTTATATTTTCACACACACACACACTGATATATATATATATACTCACATGTAATTGTATTTTAAGATATAAATTTTTTATCATGAATGTATAAATATTGAATTTAAATATGTTTATATACTATATTTAATGATAATGATATACATATAAATATATATAAATATATTATTTTTTCATACAATATGGATATACAAGAATATACATATGCACATGATTAGAGACGCAAATATACATTTATATTTCTCAAATACAAAATAATAATAATTACATATAGGTATTTATTTATATATATTAGATTGTACACATAAATATACATATTGTTAACGACCCAGAAATATTTATATATAAAACATACTAGTATATATATATATAAATTTATATTTTAAAAAACATGATACATGTAGAATAATTTTCTTCATATTTATTAGAAATTTGGAATAAAATAGATAATTTGATTATAAATATGTTATATCAATTCATAAAAATAATAAACGAACTACTTTTATTAAAATAATTTCATATTTTACAATTATATAATATTAATTTGAAAATATTATTTCTATTATTTAATATTTTTTGAAAAAATAATATTAGAATGATGTTTTCAAAATTTTCTAAAAAGATGGATTTTTCAGTGAATAATAAATATATCGATTTTTTATATGGTATATAATTTTAAAGGTAAAATTGTATTTGGGATTATATTTATATTTTAGTTTTTTAATTTTATTTATAATATTAAAATAATGGTTTTGAAATGGATTTTATTCTTGATTTCATTCTAAAATTATTTTATGGGATTTTTCCGAAAAACAATTTTTCATTAAATTTTACCAATTTGATTTAAATTTAAATTATAAAGATTCTATGTCAGGAACATTAAAAAATTGATTCCATATTTAGAAATAGTGAGACAAAATTTATTAATTAGGTCACATTTATTTTTAGAAAATATGAATAGTAACAATGTTAAATTTTGTTAGCACGTCAAGGGGAAAATCAGGTAATTATGGGTCAAAAAAATATGATTAGGACTATAAAATGATCCTTAATCATATCCAAATTTTGTTTTATGAGTATTATTAAATCATAAGAACTCATGTTTTGAATATATATGGTTTGTCATTACATTTTAGGTTATTATGTCATTTATTTGATTTTATTTAAAGAAATGTTAAACATGTCACATTATTTTTTCTAATAAGTATTGTATTTTTATTATGGGTTATCTAGATGATATATTTTTTAAAATTGGAAATTTAAATATAAAGTATTTTCCATAAGTATGTTATTTTTAAATTAAATATTTGAATAAATAACTATATTAAAAGCTCACAGAAGGCTGATGATATCAATATTTAATTCTGGAAAATATCAAATAAATGTTACCAATAATATTAAATTCAATTCAATTTTAGATAATTAATTTGAACAACCAATTTTATAGATTAAAATTACATTATATGGATTTAATAATATACTTCTTTATAATTATATGTGTTATCTTGGTATTATTAAATTAAATGTAATGAATATTCCATCCAATTGTCATTTTGAATATTTTATAGTAATTTATATTTATTTTAATTATTTGAAATTCATAAAATCCTTTAATTAGAAAACATCATTTCTATAAAGTTAAAATTTCCTTTTATAATCCACTTAGGGGCTGTTTTTTATTTTATAGTAAAAAATTGACCCTTAGAGAGTAAAATTTTCTATTGTCATTGTAATGGTCAACGAGGTTAAATATTTGTTAGAACTAAATGATATGGATAATAATGCGACATATAAATTTATAAAAATTTGTTTAATGAGAGTATATTGACATATAATAATATTATATTATAATTAACTGACATTGTATCCATTTCTAATAAAAAATTCATTGTTATTTATTTAATATTATGTGATATTCCAAGAGTACCCATTCCCTATAATATCAAAACAGACACATTTTTACAATTTAACCACACATAAAAACCATTTATTACAACTAATACCATCCCAAATCCTTTTTTATAATCCCTTTCCATATTCTTGGTGTCTTGGTCGAGGTTGAATACAAACCTTATTAGTCGAAAGGTGTTAAGATAAAATGTTGATTTCCAAAGTAGTTGTATAGTATTTATCTACAAGTGCGGTTTATTTTTCTCCGCCTCATTATTCAATCCATATTAAACCATGAAAAAATAAATAAATTATCCTCAATTTACTAATATTTTATTATGTTACTTTCATTACCAATATCCATATTGAAAACCATCAAATGTGATAGGAATCAAGCGTTCGTGTGTACAAAAAACCACCACATCACGAACCAATGTAATTCATATTCCATAATCATCCCTAAAAACTAGTTTTAATGATAAAATTATTGTTTATATATGATGAAAATGACATATTTATCATTTAGGTAAGATAATATATCATTCATGTTCTTAAATTTATATGTACTAAAAAATGATCATGCCATGCATGCGTGTGTGTGTTTACTACCACTTCCACGAAAAAATGTGATTCATTTTGCATATCAATATTTAAAATATAAATTTAAATGATTAATTTATAAAAAATGATAATTATTCCATGGTTTTTATTCTAGATGTATTTTAATATTAACCCTTTTGACCATTTTCCAGACACTTACATAATTTTAATCATTAGATCCGAATGTAGTTAGAATGAATCGAGAGATATTAAAAAATTGTATAATTTTTATAACATAGTAATAACTAATATAAAATGAATCATATAATTTAAAAATATATTTATTCATTTAAATAACTAATATGTTTCTATTATTTTGGTTGATAATGGATAAACATGACAAATTAGACTTGAGGTAAGGAAATTTTACACTGAAATTCCTTTCTTTTAATTAATGTTCAACTTCATTAATTATGTCAATATAATATTATTCATGAAAAAAGATTTTTAATATATTATTTTATATTTAAATATTTTCAGTGAGAACTTATGGATGATAAACATAATATATTCTTTTATAAACACTTACTTAAATGATATGAGATTTATTGTGGACATTTTTAAAAAATCCTCTTTCAATATTTCATTTTACAAAAGTATAAAATAATGTTTTTTAAATTACCTTGAATGGGAGGATTTTACAACTTTTATATTTCCTTAATTTTTTGATTCTCCATAAAAAATTTAACATTTTTTTAAAAAAAATCTTTTATTTTTATGTCTTAATTATTCTCTTAAAATCGGTTATTTTCTTCAAGAAATGTTTTTATGATGGAAGAATTACAGATTATTTATAGCTCTTAGAATTTTTTTACAATGAGAGGTTGATATATTTTAAAAAACTATTGTCAGATTATTAATATCCTATTAATGAATTGGGTATGTTGTATGTTGAAAATGATGGCTATTTTAGGTCTAACTACGATTGTTAAATTCATGTATAACTGTAAGGGTTATTTAATGGTAGCAACAAAGGTTAAATCATATGGTATACATGATGGTTAAGACATATGTATATATGATATGATCATTATTCCTATATTTACATATATGATTTATTTATGCTTTCTTTTATTAAATGAATATCTTATTTCACAAGGTACGTTATTGGGTATGTGTTCTATGAAAATTATACACTAACTCTTAAGGGAGAAAATTATAACTTTTTGAAATTAATTTCTTGAGTTTCACATGATTTAAATGAGAACATTATGAGTTTTTTTCCTTTAATATTCCATATGACATCTTTATAGAAAATTTGGGTCAAAAAAGGTGATTCTGTGAGTAATAATATATTTTTTTCAGCACAATGATTATTTTGAAAAGGGAATTTTTTTTATGTATCATTGAAAAATAGTATCTTTTATCTTTTAATATACCTTAATAAAAATTATGTTCCCCCACAATGTTTTAAAATAGATTTAGTTGATTTATTTATGGTTTTGGGAGTGGAGGAGTTCAATATAAAAGTAGTGATTATGTATCATGAAAAGAAACCATTTTTCAATTGTTTTAATGTTATAAAATGGGTACTGAGCATAAGTTTCCAACATTTATATTTTTTTGTTTAAGCTATGATCTAATGCAATAAAAAACCTATAAAGGACCTCAAATTTATGTAAATTAATTTTTGACATAAATAATTACATTTTTTAATGTTCAAGGTTGGGTCTTTATAGTTAGTATTATATCATGGATTACATAAATTATGGGTTATAATATGGTTAATAGAATACCTATAAATATTTATTTACATTATGTTTTCGTTGATATTGAATCTAAAAATATCCATGTTGCTTCATATAAAATATGTCTGTTCAGAATGGTTTTTCATATGGTAAACACATAATCTATGGTGGAAAGGAATTAATGAGAAAACATCCTTCCAAATCAGCATCTTATTAATGTTGGAATCAATACTAAGCTATTTTTTATAGTAATGGATCACTTGACATAATCCCTAAATGGTGGGGGTATCCACGTAAGAGAGCTTCTTGAAATTATTTAATGGATCATGATGATAATAGAATATATTATGAGGAAACAACCTTTTACATATTGTGGATTTAATGACCGAGTTGTATTAGAGGTGTGTATTGAAACCCATAATATGATTTTCAATGTCATGGGATGTTTAAATCGTCAATAATTTAGTCTTGAAATTTATCATTTTGTTGTTAAATAATACTAGTGGTGTTCAAAGGTATATATTATCTGGGGACGATAAGATATTTATGCCTTCGAATGAGATGAATTTAAGAATACTTTTCTTATGAAATATTTTCCTATGGTAATTCGAAGTATGATAGAAAATTAGTTCCTGGGAATGAAATAGTTGGAGGAATATTTAGTATCAATGTATGAAGAAAACATCTCTCAATTTTCAATGTAAACTAAAAATTGTTTCTGGTATCTTGATATTAAAATATGTCATTATCATACACGATATAAACTAATATATCGATGGGAATTCTATTATGATGAAATCCAAATTTAGTTTAAAAAAGTTCAATATATTTAGAGGGTAGAAATAGATCATTTTAATGATCATTTATTTTATGATAACAAGCCGATGAAATGGTCAAAATTGTAGGACATGAGTATACACCATTCAAATAAATTTAAAGTTAAGGAATCATGTTTTCAGTTTGTTGATAGTGGTGTAAAAGTAGACGTAGAGAATTATTTATCAAATCATTGAACTGCTTTTGATATGGAAATTTTGGAAATACGGACCATATTATAATGAAAAATATCTTAGTAGTATAATTTTTAATTTTGGTAAGTAGGTTGTATTGTGTTATAAATGTGGTGATATAGGGAATTCTGGATGTACATGACTGATGAAGGACCCTAAGGATGGGAGGCATCAAGATTATACGCATAATGTTTTGCTGAAATCTTTTAAAACTACTTCTTTAGATATTGGACCATCAAATGAAGTGGTATAATGTAATTTTATTATCTTTTATATTATGACAATGTCTGGTTTCATTCCAGTTCTACATATAATTTCATAACTAAGAAATCATCTAGTGAAATGGAAATTTATCCATAAGAAAAGTAACTAGAACTTACTATAAAATATCTAGAGGGATGTGTTATAGAAAATTTAAAATATAAAAATCATTCTATTATTTTCTATCAACTAAGGTTACATAAAAACCTTTATTTCATTACCATTGTTTAGTTTTATATTATTTTTTGTTACGGATTGGATTTTATTTTACCATTCTATGATTGGTTATATAGAGAAAAATGTATTTTTTCTAAAAAATTCTTAGTTTGAATAAAAAAATAAACCCATAAAATATATTACATATATAGAAGTAAATAAATTGTTAAAAAATGGAAAAATGTAATCCAACACTTATGGTTGAAAACAAGGGAACTACTTCGATTGATAATGTGTCATTATTAAATGAATATGTGGATATTTTTCCTCGGGATTTTTTTGGATTCATTACTGATTGATATGTTGAATTTATTATTGATTTAGACTATGATGCTAAAACAATATCAAAACACCCATATTTAATGGACCAAGGAGAATATTTTGAACTGAAACATATATTTTATGAGATTCTAGATTAATGATTCATTCATCTGAGTACATCACCTTGAGCTAATAAAATTTCTTGTTAAAATAAATATCAATTCTATTATGCTTTTCATTAACAACAGATCATTGAATAACATAACTATTAGGAACATATATCCTCTTCCCTAAATCAATATTTTCGTGATATTATATAAGGAGAATAATACATTTCAATGATTCATCTCTCGGGTGGATACCATCGTATTAAAATGGTGGTTGAAATTTAGAAAATAGTGTTATAGACTATATATAGGCATTATGATTTTGTAGTAATGCCATTTTTTTGGAGAAATTCCTTTTTTGTATTTATGGTTCATCTGAGTAGATTATTCTATGAATATTATGATAATTTTGTGGTTGTTTTTAGTAATGTTATTCCTGATTTTTAAAAAAATATAAGGATAATAAGAGACATTTATAATTTATTTTGGAAAATCCTTAATGAAAAAAAATTACATGATAAATTTTGAAAATATTTTTCTTATTACAATATATTTATTTCCTTCAGACCATTGTATGTAATGATTGAATTAGAATGGTTCTTGCAATTTTTTTAAATGAATGTAAAAGGAAAATAAATTTTAATAAGATGAGTTGTTTTCATGGATTAAAGGACATTAATGATAGTTTTTTGAAATCCATAAAATAATGTATAGCCAACTAACATTGTAAATATGAAATGTGGTTAAATTAATTTATATATATAATGTGACAATTGTTTCTAGTAATTAAAAATATGATTGGTACATGATCCTATTTTGGACCTACCCTTATGAAATGCTTATTTTGTCATCTATAGTGAATCTTCCTTGAAGGTACATGGATGCATTCTAATACAGAATGATCAAGTAATTGTTTATAAGTCATCGAATCTGATTCCATATCAGTTATATTATCCTTCAAATGTTTTTAAGTATCATTTTTAATTTTTAATTAAAAATATGAAGACATCATCTATATGGAAAATTTTCCACATATATATATTTATCATAAAAGTATAAAGTATATATTCACTCATAATTATTTGAAAATGAGGTAGAGAAGATGGTTGGAGCTGATGAAGGATTATGATTGTACGATCAATTACTATACTTGGAAATAAAACAATGTGCCAGGTTCTATTATTTGAAATAATCATTCACAATTGACCATGTAAAATATAGAACTACACCCCAAGATTAATGATTTGATGAATTTTGGAATGCATGTTTTGTGTATAGGAAATTCAACTATTTTGATTGAGGTGTCAGTGCAATCGTCTCTATTTGAAATAATTAAGAAACCTCAGAAGGAAGACTATGAGATAGAAAAAATGTTGAATTTGTTAAAAATGAATGTTTCTTGGATTTAATGTTGATAAAGAATGTATCTTGAGATATGTAACGGGATTATGTATTCCTTATGAATACTTTCTGAAGATGGAATTGTTTTGTTATTTCTATAGTTCTATGTATCCAATTCACTATAGTAGTACAAAGATATACAAAGAACATTTGGAGTTTTATTGCTGGGATGGAATAAAAAGATATAATATTGAGTTCCCCATGAAATATTTGAATTGTAAAAAGCTTATTGAAAAATGATAATTAACAAATGTGATGTTACTTCCTTTACTAGTGCCATAGATGAAACTGATAAATATATGAATGGATCCTTTGGTGGGAAAACTAAAGAATTATCAAGGTAACAGTTCTATTTCAGTTATTATTGAACAATTGAATAATTATCCACATTTCCTTCTTATTTGAGATATTATTCTTTTAGATCAACATTATCAACTATACCTCAGTGATATAGAATGATTTTATTGATTTAATCTCTCCATTGTATCAAAAATGATTCCCAGTTCATTTATAATTTGTGGAAAGTCCTTGAAAAGACAATGGGTATTAAACAAAATTTCAGTACTAAATTCCATCATCAATATAAATGACAAACCTAGTGTATAATATATACATTGGAAGATAATATTTGTTAATTTTTAGTGGATTACCAAGGTACTTTGGTTCAACATATTGTTTTGTTGATTTTTTTATAATATCAATTTTCATTCCAGTATATATATGAGTCATTTTTGAGGAATTTAAGGATAGAGGTGTCAAGATCAATACTGTAGGGTTAAGTAGGTGAAATGATTTTTATGGGAAAAACTAATAGAGTAAATAGTTTATAAAATGAAAATGATCCAACAACATATATGGAAAACATGATGTAGGACGAAAAGTATTATAGTTAATAGGAGGAAATACATAGTCAATTGAGGTAGGTGATCATATATTCCATTAAATATCACCATGGAAAAGTGTTGTGCATTTTTGTAGAAAGGGAAATCTAAGTTTATTATTCATTGGACTATATGAAATATTTTTGATAGAATGATATGTCTTTATTGACTAGCCTTACCTCATAGGTTATCTCTAGAACACAATTTATTTCATG
This sequence comes from Viscum album, assembly GCA_963277665.1. Taxonomy (NCBI): domain Eukaryota; kingdom Viridiplantae; phylum Streptophyta; class Magnoliopsida; order Santalales; family Viscaceae; genus Viscum; species Viscum album. The sequence goes on along the minus strand of OY728160.1, from coordinate 841,709,142 downwards.
TTTTGATGTTATGGAAATATGTGATGGATTCGTCTCATGTTTTTAGAGCTAAAGTACCTTAGTTGGAAGAGAACATTTTTTATGGGGATTTCCCATTTCAGATTCTTCACCGAAGGGTGCATGTAATAAAAAACATGGTAATTCCCCCAAGAAATGGTTTTGCTCTTAAACCATATTATTTAAGAATTATCATTGGAATCTGAAAATTATGGGAGGAAAAATTGTACCCAATTATTTATTTGGTGAATTTAATTTCATGTAATAAATTTCCAAAGGTATTGAGAATATAAAAAACATTGGTACTTATAGAATAAATTGGTTTCTTATTTATTATCATTCTATAATTAAATAGTTAAAGACATTATAAATATTATAATTAGTTTCTTGAAAATAAAAACGAAATAATTTTATTAAGCTATGTTCTTATTTTCAAATTATAAAATTAATTCCATTATTAGATCATGTATGAAATAATGAATTTTGGATATTTTTATAAAAATAAATTTTTTTAGTTTATAATGAAAATACCAATTCAATTAATAATTTATTTCAATTTTAATGCTAAATTAAGGTTTTTGTTAGTATTTTTAATTTCAATTATAATAATCCAATTATGGTTTTTAAAATTTATTTTCATCATCATTTTATTTTAAAAATATTTTATGTAATTTTTCCAAAAAAATATTGCTCATTGCCATTAATCAGATTAATTAAAATGTATATCCTTTAGCTTCGCAGTTTTGAAATTTAAAAAATAGATTCTATATTTTTAATCAATGGATCCCTATTAATTAAATATTTCAATGTAATTTTCGGACAATATGAATAGTAACTTTAGTAATTTTTTCCATGTTAAAGGGTCAATCAGGAAATTAATGGTAAAATAAATAATGGACATAAAATGACCATTAAACTTACCCAAATAGTATACTATGAATAATATTTATTCATAAGAACTCAATGATGTTATATATAGTGTTTGGTTTCCATTTATATGTGATTATGGAATTTATAACATTTTATTTAAATAAAAGTAAAACATATCACATTCTTGTTTTTAATAAGTATAATATTTTTTGTACGAGTTATCTAGAGTATATATTTTACAAATATAGTAATTTTAAAGATACAATATACAAATTCATCATGATAATTTATTTATTATTTTTGGTAATTAAATATATACTTTATATTCTTACACATCATTGATGAAATAATTATTTTATGAATGGAAATATGAAATAAATGTTATTAAAAATATTAGAAATATTAAAACATATATAATTTGACATAATAAATGTGATAAACTATTAAATTTAATGACCTTTACATTTTAGGGATTTAATAAAATATTTTTTTTGAATTATAATTTTTATTATGATATTATTACAAACAAAGTTATGAATAGTCCTTAAAATTGACATTAAAAATATTTACGTGTAATTTATATTTTATAAATTGATATGAAATTCATAAAAATAATAAATTGATAAAAAATTTAGGTATATGGTTAATAATTATATCAATGTTCCATTTGTGGGGATTTTTTAGAATATTATTGTAACAATATTTACCCTCATAGAGTAAAAAATAAATGTTGTCTTCCTAACTGTTAAAGTGGTTAATTATAGGTTAATATAAATTGAGAATGTTAAAACATTGACATAAAAATATATAAAACTTTTTTATTTGTTTATTTTTAATCATCCTCATATTATCTAAAAATAAACTCACTTTTGATACATTTTGAATTAAAAATTAATTTATATTAATTTGATATTTTGAGAAATTTCAAGAGTTCCCCTCCTCTATATTATAAATGTGATCACATTCTTCACATTTCATCATATTTTAAAATCATTTTTAAAAAAAATACATAACCAAATAATTTCATATAATATCTCCCCAATGTTTTATGTCCTTAATTAGCAATAATATCATCCTTTAAGGTCTTATGGTGTTATGAAAATGGGGATTTCTATACAAAAGTTATAGTTAATATTTTAATTTTTATTTGTGTTTCTTCATTCTAATCCCTCAATCCCTCTTCAGTAGTGATAAAATAATAGATCTTGTATTTGTTATATAATTAGATATTGTTAAGTTAGTATAATTTCTAATATCTATCTCCACTTCCATCAAATGGGAAAAGAATTAATTGTTTGTGTGTGTGGTAGACTACCCCCTCGCGAACCGATGTAATTCATTTTCTGTCACTTTCCCTCAAGACGACTAATAATTAAAAAATTAAATTTATATATGATATTAATGATATATTTATCATTATTGAACTATAATATATCATTCATGTGTTTACCATTCCATGAACATAAAAATGATAATGTAGTTTGTACATACGTGTGGAATAAAACATAAATATACCCATGTGATTCATATTCAATAACCATATATAATAGATGAATTTATTAAGTATAATTGTAACAGCCCATGATTTTAGGGTAAGTCTATTTAAAAATTTAACATCTTCAGTAGTTTATGTGTGACACAACAATGAGTTTAAACACGTAATATACTATTAAATATAAATGTTGGAATAGCAATGTGACCCTTAGTGATAGTAATCTTGGAAATAAAATACTAAACTAACTGATAAAATTATAAATAAAATTTTTGTATCCTAGAAATGATGATATGGTATATTTATATTATGAATAAATATATAAATGTAATAAAATGATAAATTATGTGTTATTATTTAAGTGAAAGAGAAATATTTATTTCCAATTACATAATAGAAATATATATTTAAATATATATTTATTTTCATAAAATATATTCATAAATAAATATTTTGTTTTTTTATTATATTAAGATATTTTTATGTGACCTTTTTTCAATTTTCTATGTTTTTTAAAAAATTATATCATTAAAATGACTGCTTTTCAAGTAAATGATGCTTTAAAAAAAATTAAATTTATCATATTTAGAAAAAATATATCATAAAATGGAGACCATTCTTGAATTATACACATCAAAAAAGTGTTAGGGTGGATTTTTGGAATTTTTATAAAATAGTTTTCTGTTTTGTAAATAGTAAAATACGGTAAATTAGAACATTTATCAAATACATGAATTATTGAGTCATGACTGATTTATGGCTAATTTAAGCCAATATTCTCTAACTATCCTTTTATAATTTCTATATTTAGTCATGTAAAACAAAAGTATTCAAATTATAAATAAAAATAAAAATAATGTAATGAATAAAATAATGAAAAAACATCCATCTCCACTATAATAAATACCACCACTCACCCCCTCTTCTCATCACAACTCCAAATCCATGAATCTTGTCCAATTTCTACACAATTAACCTACGATGCTAATCCCCCATGTTCCAATAATTATGGTCTCTCCCAAAATTCAATTTCAAATTTCCATACGGAGGTTCATTTGGAGAGGAATTCAAGAGGTAAAGTCCACTTTCCTTCTTTTAATTTTAATTCAATTTATATTCATGTTTATTCTTACCTCACCTTAGAATTAAAAGGTAACATGATAATTCCATGATCTTTTATATAATATAATGCTATTATTTTAATTTTATATCAACCACCAAATCTGTTATCAACCCTTTTTATTCTAAAAATGAAATCACTATCAATGAGTTGAAAATTTTCCATATTTGTTGAAAATAGGTTATTGATTTTCAATTCCTTCTTCAAGACTGGTCATTAAACCATTTTAATGGATAATAAAACATTAACATATTTAATTCAAATTATTTCATGTTCTATAACTGGTATATATACAGAATATTATTACATTAGTGAAAAATAGTTCATGATGATCGAAAAAATTCCAAAACTAATTTAAACTATTATCCTAATAGATTTATCTAATGAATCCGCCAAATATTTGAGAAAAATGTTATATATGGCCACTATATCACTTAGAATTTTCTTATTTAAATATAATCTAAATTTAGGATAATTATATTTATTATATATGATATTTAATACATGTATACAAGTAAACCAATCCTACAATCCAAGGAAATGAACATCCCCAAATGATGAAATTGGATCATTGAAATCATCAAAAAGGCCATATATGAACATAATAAAATTCTAATAAATCAAATATGTTTTTAAAAATTTATTATTTATTTTATTATTGAATACAATTTCATTATCTTGGATTTTACATACAAGTGGATAATTCATTCCAAATAAGGTAGGATTCTCCTCGGACAACCATTTTTCATTCGAATAAAACTCTATATCTATTTATCCTAATTTATTTCTTATTTTATTTTATAAAATTAATCCAAATTATTTGTATATGTTTAAAAACAATGTATCTAGGTTAGCGCATCTTTCTTTTATTTTAAAATGTATGTTATATTAGGTTTTTTTCAATTATTCTCAAAAAGAAATCCCGATTAAAGGGAACATCCCATTTTCTTACCTATTTTCATGTTTCATCCATAATTAGTTTTAAGATTTCAAATTTTTTATAAAATAAATGTTTTTTAATGAAAATGGTATTTTTATATTTCTGGTTTTATACAATCAATTATGCCTTTTCTGTTTTTGGTACCTTTACTATATTTCCTTAAACCACGATAAAGATGCCCATTTCTAATGTTTCTTAAAAACACTTTTTAGCTGTTTACACATCATTTGGAGTTCACTTCTTCCTAAAAAATGTTTTAATTTCCATACACATATCTTTTCTAGGATATACATGTTTACAATCTTGTTTCATTAAAAATAGAACCAATTTTTCCATAATAAATATTTTTTGAAATTTAAAAATGGTATTAGTTTAATGAATTAATCAATGTTTTTTGTACTTTTTTCATCTTTTTCAGTGCACTCTATTGAATATAATAAATAATTGGGTTTTACCTTTTATGATATCATATACCATATCATATTAAATATTTTATGATTTGTTCAACTGTGGATGTGAAATCTTGATACCATTCACCAAATTACTAATAATGGATATTGATTATGCATACAAATTGAGGAATGTTATCTATATTTACTTTATTTATGTTGTTTATGTTTCACCTCATTTATAGAAGAAATGTGATGTACATAGTAAGTGATGGTTGGTGCTTTCTATATCCCCTCAATGTATCAGTAGGTCTTAGGATACAGTCCAGATTAGGATTTGTTTGGGGCCTTAGCATTTTATTTTCAGGTGTCATTGACAAAGCCTCAATGACTTGTTTTAGATTTAAAGTATTGTGAATTCCATCATTTTTATACTAGTAAATTACAATCTATGGAACTATTGGACTAGTATAAATTCAATTTTTATGTTTATCTCATGTGATTATATATATGGAATTATTTAATAATCTACTATTCCAGCCATATTTTTTGGAATAATTTGTTTTAATTGAATGATTTTTAGTTATTCACCTTCCCTTTTTATTTATTTTTACTTATGATATCCTCCATTGTAATAATTATCATTTTTAATCATCTAAGATCACCTCAAAGGATTTATTTACCCTCATGATGTGAATATGTATATTATGAGTGACTTACAAGGATAAACATGTAGTTAATGGGTGTTTCCAATTGAGTTTCTATGTTTTATTTCATTTCATGCTGTAATTTAATAATTTTTTAAATATATTCTTATAATTATACTAAACTCTTTGGTCCTTTAGTCTATAAATGCTTTTTCATATGTACAAATATAATATTGTAATGAACTTTCTCACTGATACTAGGGTTAGGATCTTTACCATTGTTATTATAAAATGTATAATAGAATATATGGAAACTAGATTTAGAGAACAATGATTTGGTTACATAATAGTAAGATATAAATTTTGGTTAAGAATATAATAATATCATAGAATTTTTGTAAAGTATATATTATTTGGGTCATTCTAGAAGTACATCTCAATGTTGAAATTAAACATGGGTGTGGTTCTCGCATATATGTACATAGGGGTAACAACTCAGACAAGGTGTGTTGGGATAGAAGAAGTATAACCTAGTGCCCAAAAATGGGCCTTACATTGAACCCAGTTTTATACTCCTAGGGATATGTTTAGTATAATTCATATTTTTTTTACAAACCATTATGAAATATTTAAAAATAAATATGAACCAAATGAATACACTTTTATAATTATGAGATTAGCTATGAATTTATTTTTAATTTATTTTATGTGTTTCAGTAGTTCAGAATTTTGCATTATTATTCATAAACTAATTTACTGTTTCCCATTTTTTAGAAATGGAATTGTGGAATAAATGGAAACCATATCAATTCATGTTTTCCATATAGGTATTTCTCTCCAAAGAAATATAATGATGTTATAGTGGGAGATAAAACTATAGTTGAGAAACTTATAACTATACTTCAAAAACTAACTCAGTTTATAAGAAATAACCATACTAGAATGGAAAAAAATGATCCATAATGTGAAGAAAAAATGTGATAGAACAATATTAGACCACTTCATCAGACAAAAAAATTCATCATTCAATTGAACAACAACTCTATTTTTAGCTTAGAAATGGTTATCTTCCTTACAAAAGATATTTCTCAATTTGGGAAGTAATTAAAGGTAAATGCTTTTTGAGGCAGTTTATTGTCTCTCCAAATATTCTAATCAATGGTGTTCATTGATTCAAAAGATAAAAAGGCTGAATAAATTGTAAATATGGAATGCAAGTATTTTATGTTAATTTTCATGGGAAAAATATTTTCATTGAGACCAACAAGAAGATATGGAGAGACAATTCAGGAGAATGAATGGATATAATTGAATGAAAATGTTTCCCATTATGTATCCATTTTTATAAGGTTATCAAGGAATGCTATGAATTACATATGTAATCCAATGAGAAATAATTATAAATTCATTAATGGGTCAAAACCATTCCGTTGAAGGGCACTGGGAACCTAAATATTCTCATGATATGATAATATTGTCTAATGTGCTATCAATATAGGGGAAGAAATATATAAATCTTATGATGTTAAGGAAAAAAAGGACATGGAGAGGGTGGCATAGAAAAGAATAAATTAATGGAGGATTGAAACTAGAATTTTCCATCATGCTATACTTATGGAAGGAAACGCCCTGGTGCCATTTTAAATAAAAAAAATATTTTGATTAAATTGTTGTGATAATGTAAATCCTGATTATATAATATGGAATAGAATGAATCAATAAATTATTAACACTACATCTTTAGGGAGATGGGACAATGATCTAATTATTTTCCAATGTTTCAAAGAATATTTCTCTATAAATGTTCAAGGGAGAAGGGAATGCTTATATTGTAACAACTCTTGAGGTTGAAGTTACTAATAATGTGGTCTAAGGTTCTCTAATAATTTCATCAAATATTTCCAATTCTTTATTTGATTCTAGATCCTCACATTTTTTATATCTACCTAGTTTTGTAGTAAAAGTATCCATTTCACTTTTTTCTTAAAATGTGAGTCGTCTATCAAAACTGCTATGGGATGTCTCATTGAAACAAATATGTGTCGATCAATCCCCATTATGACACAAAAACCTTGCTTTAATATATATTAATTTCTCCATACCTATAATTGTATTGGATATAATACTCGATATGGTCTGGATTTAGGAATATGGTGCGAAAATCTATTGAAATAAGGAAATTATGATTTTTGAAGAAGATGTAGAATACCATATCTCTAGAGCATAAAATTCATCATCTGGTTCTTATATAAATCCACCCAAATATAGACCTACAAAATAATATTGTTTGGGAGAATAAAATAAATCTTATATTTGTGAGAAAATAAATCTTCTGGTTAATTATGTACGTATTTTACAAGAATATATTATTGTATTTCTAGAGGATTTACCTAGACATCCTCTTGAGCATGAATTTTAGTTTTATATAGATTTAATCTCTAATAGAAGGCCAATATCAAATAATTCTTATAGAATGGGAACTATACAATAAGTGGAGCTAATGAAACAATTATAGGAGGTGAGTAATAATGTATTTATTCACCCTTATGTTTCTCCATGAGGATTTTTTATTCTCATAGATAAGAAGAAAGTTGGATCTATGAGGTTGTGCATTGACTATAGGGAATTTAATGCCATTACCATAAATAAAAAGTATCATCCACCTCTTATTGATGATTTATTAGATCAACTTGATAGAGCTCAGTATTTTTCAATGTTTGATCATTGTTCCTGATATCATCAATTGAATATAAAAAGGAATATATTTTGAAGACATCATTTCAGAATAGGTTTGAATATTATGAGTTCATAGTAATTCTATTTGGTCTAACTAATGCACTGCTTATTTTTATTCATATAACAAACAATTTATTAAATGTATATCTTGAAGATTTTGTTGTCATATTTTCTGAGGATATCTCATTTTACTCTAAAATCTATGAGGACAATGAAAACCACATGTGGATTTCCCCGATGACTCTTATAAAAATATTGTAATATAGTATGTTTAGAAAGTGTGAATTTTGATTTCAAATAGTTTCATTTCATTTCCATATAGTATCTAAGGATAGAATCTGATTTTATGATATGAAGACAAAGGTAGTTCAAGAATTGACTACACCAATGAACATAATTTCCCATAGAAGTTTCCATTGGCATAATTTCCCCACAATAATAGTTTCCACTCATGAATTAAAATGACACCGTATAGAGCGTTATATGGAAACAGATTTCGTACAATAACATGTTATACTGAAGTGGGTTAGTTTATGTTCATACACCCGAAACATGTAGTAAAAAGAAAAATAATGGTAATGACTATTCAAACACATATAAAAGTATATCAATGTATTCCAAAGAAATATGATAATAATAAAATGAAGGATTTTGAATTTCAAGTAAGAGATCATGTTTTCATGAAGGTATCTCCATGGAAGAGTATAACAATATTTGGAAAGAAATGAAAATGGATCCTCATTTAGATTGGGATTTTTGAAATCTATAATATAATTAGAATTGTGGCTTATTTTTGGGAAATGAAACCATGAAATTATAAAGTACACAACGTGTTCCACATATCATAGTTAAGTATTTCAACACCAAAACCAAAACATATACATCATACAGAAGAAGTAGAATTAGAACCAAATTAATCATACTGTGAAGATCCTATCAAAATTATGGACTCTATATACAGTGGTTTGAGGAATTAGATTACATTACTAGTAAATGAACATTGAAAAAATCCTAAAAGTAATGAGGAAAAGTGGGAGGGAGAGAATCTTATGATAAATAACTACCCAAATATTTTTATGAGGTGAAATTATTGAAATATAGAGGATTTTTTATGGTGGTGGGATTTCAAAACCCTAAGATTTTATGGTATTTCTATTTTAAAATATATCATCTTTGATAGATAACTCTTGAGGCAACACAGATATTAAAACAATATTATACTATAAAATATGGTCATTGGAATATTTTTATGACCCTTTTGAATAGTAGCACATTCAATACAACAGTAACGTCACCTAAAAATTTCTAAGAAAAATTGGGGAATCTTATGAATTAAATTACAGTATACATATATCCTGGAATAAGTAAATAAAGGTTTTAACAATCAAAAATTTTGTGTTGAATTGTTTTTGAAAAATTAATGATTATTTATAATTTTATAACTAAAATAATCATTTAAAAGAATATTTATTTTCATAAAATACATTCATAAATTAATATCTTTTTGTCTTGTGATTATAAGATAATTTAATGAGATATAATTTAATTTCTCATATATTCCTAAATACTATTATAATATTAAAGTTAATATTGTTAAATTAAATGATGATTTTATTTAAATATAAAATTTCTCATATGTAGAAATCTATTTTCATAAAATAGGTTCTATTTTTTTCTTCTAATCATCAAAAACTATTAATGGTGAATATTTGGGATTCTTCTAAAATTGTTTTATTTTTACTGAATAGTGATATACAATAATTTATGATATTTACCAAAGACATGAATTATTGATTCATAGTTGATTTATGACTAATATATTCCCATGATCTCAAAATATCATTCAAAATTAAATATATTTTATCATGTGAATCAAAACTATTCATATTCATGTGGAAAAATAATAATATCACGAATAAAATAAGAAAACAACACACATATCATGCACTATAAATACCACCACTCACCACCTCTTCATCTCGCACCCAAATACCTTGAATCCAATTCCATTTATTTTAAATTCATCTCCCAAACCACTCCTCTATGTTTTGGTCTTTCTATTCTCACCCAAAATACCATTTCAATGTTCCTTAAAGAGGTTCTCAATGAGATGAATTCCAGATGTAAAATACCCTTTCATTATTTTAATATTTTTCTAATTTATTTTTAATTTCTTATCCTTCCATCACATCCCATGTAAAAATTGACATCATAACACAAGTATATTTTATATAATGGAATTATTTTTTATAATCATAAATCAACCATTAGTTATACTCTCATTTCCCATTTTATTCTAAAAATGGAAATAACATTTTTAACATGGCGATCTACCACCAATATGGATGACATGCTTTCATTTTACAATCATGCCTTCAAAGCAAGTCATAAAACCGTTTTCTAGATAAATAATACATTAATTGATGTCATTAGATATATTTTATGTTATTTAATCAATATATATATAAATATATAATATTATTTTATAATATAAAACTATTTTCTTACCTGAAAAATGGAAAAATAATATAAAAATTTATCATCAACGGTTTATCAAATTAATCATCCACAAGTCTAGAAACAAAATGATATATAAGAACATAAAATAACATTGATGTTAATTATTAAAATATAACATAAATTATAGATAATGATTTCCGTTTTACAAGATCTTTCTTACATTTATACAAGCGAACCAATCATGAAAACCAATTAAATGAACATTCTCGAACGACAATATTGGATATTATAACTCGTCCAAAAAGAAATCAATGAACATAATATGATTATAAAAAAATTAAAAATTTAATGGGTTCTTAATAAAATTATTAATTATTATAATTTAATTATACAATATTTTATATACAAGTGAAGGACACTTTTGAATATATTATTAGGGATTATCCCAAAACCTCCATTTTTCATCTGGGATACACCTCCTCATTCTTTGAAACAATGTAATTATTTATTATTTTTATATGATTATTAAAAACTCTAATTGTATGATCCAAACTAGTTTATCTTGATCATTTCATCTTTATTTTATGGGGAAATACATGTTTTATAATAATCCCTTTTCAATTCATCCCGATAAGAGAGCCCAATTAAATAGAACTACCCAATTTCATTCAGATTTTCATGTACGATCCATAATAAGATTTAATATTACAATATATCACTAAAATTAGTAATATTTACAAGAAAAATAATCAATTTTAATTTATTGTTTTATAAAAACAATTATTCATTTTTTCGTTTTTAGGTCTATTTATTATTTTCCCTTAAAACGCACAAAATAGGATCATTTTTAATGATTCTTGAAAACACACATTAAATGTTTTAACTGGACCTAAAAATAAATTATACCTCAATCATAATTTAATTTTCAATATTATTTATTTTATGGGATATACCTTTTTATAATATGATTTTGTGACAAAAGCAAATAATTTTTCTAAAAGAACTCTTCATCAAAAAGTAGAAATTTTTTTTCCTATCATGAATTCATTAATGGTTTTATTAGAGTATTTTCATATACTAAACACAATTTTTTTATATTACACTTAATTGGGATTGATATTTTATGATACCATATAACATATTTTATTAAATTGTTTATGATTAGTTTGACAGTTGGTGTGAATTCTTGATACCATTCACTATATTATTCATAAAGGATGTTGATTATATTTACTGACTGGGGAATGTTATTAACATTTAATATAAATATATATATTATATTTTACCCCACTAATATTATAAATTAATTATACTTAGTAGGTAAATGGTAGAGCCCACTATATCCCCTCAATGCATCAGTCGTTCTCCTGAGAAAAACCAAATTTGGATTTGTCTTAGGCTTTGCCAATTAATTGTTAGATGACATGGTAGGGGCTTCTATTGTATTTTTTATATGTCTAGTATTGTTCATTCCATAATTATAATACTTTTAATTTGATAATATATGTGATTATTTAACTAGTGGAATATCTATGGTTATGTTTCATTCACATGTGATTATTTATATTGAATTATTTTAACATCTTTTATTCCTGTAATATTATGATCAATAATATGTTTGAATTGGATTTTAATTTAGTTATTGACCTTCCCTTATCTTTTATTTCTATTTATTATAGCTTCTTAAGTATTTCTTACCCTTATTGAGAATATGAACTCAACCTTATCTTGTGCTTTATTTTCCCCCGGTATGTGATGATGTATATTTTGAATGACTTTCAGATATAACGTATGAGTTTACTGGTGTTTACAATGGAGTTGATATATTTAATTTCACTTCAGTTTGTTATTTAATACTTATTTTTGTAACTATTACTCCAAATCAACGAAACCATTCATTCCTTTTGGATGCGAACACATGTTCATATGTAAAAATTTAATAAAGTATTACAACGACTCTGAGGTACTATTGTCAATGTCATTAAAATAATAGATGTCTAAAAGGGAGATTTATTTCAATGATATTAATATTTATATAGTGTAATAATTACCACTTTCACCATATTCCCCATAAATAATTAATTCTGAAAATATAAACTGAATATCATAAAAACATATGACATGAACTTAAATAATAAAGTATTTTTTATAACATGGTAGCAAGTGATATGAAATTAATAATATTTATTTAAACTTAATCAATCAAGTTAATAATTAACTCCAATTGATAATTCGTTAGGATAAATTACATACATGACAATTAAAACTTTAGGTAAGGGATTTCCAAACTCACATTACATTATTAGAGTTAATATTTATCTTCATTAATTATTCCATGATAAGATTATGTGTGAAAATAATTTTTTATTATAATATTTTTATTTTAAATTGTTTTATGTGTATTTATCATAGATACACACAATATTTTCTTTTATTCACACACCTTCAATGATATCCTATTTAAAATTGACCTCCTCTTAAAAATCATCTTTTACTTTTTTTAAATTAAAAATAAATTTTATTTAACTTATATATGTTATGGGTGGATTTTACATATTTAATGAAGAAGTAATGTTTTGAATCATCCATACCATTAATACAAAGGTTTTTCAAAGAATTTTTTTCCTTTTTATATACACGATATTCAATTAAAATAATTTATTTTCCCCAAGGATTTTTTTATGATGAACACATTAATGATTATGTTAAATTTACTAGCTACTATTTATCATGATATGGGGTTCCATTATAAAAAATATATTGGTTGTCTCATGAAAACCCTTCAATTCATTTGTTATGTTGAATGTTAATCATGATGTTTATTTCATGTGTAACTACGATGGTAAAAATTAAGTATGATTGAGTGGGATATTTTATGGTATCTGTGGCGGTTATTGTCATATAGTATCTATGTGGGTTATAAAATATGTCAATATGAAAATAAAATGGTTCCTCAAGTTACTGATTTTATTTCCTTATTCATTAAATTTTTTTACATATATCTCTTGTTTGACAAGGTATGTTATTGGGTTTGGGTTCAAAGGAAAGTATATGAGAACCATAAATTCAAAAAAGTATAACTTTGGAAAAATAACTTAATAATATTTTCATGTGTTAAAAATAAGCATTATAATTATTAATTTATCTATTTTTATTTCTTATGAATTTTTTATGGATATTTATTTAGAATAGGTTCTCTAATGAGTAATAAAATATTTATTTTTATCTTGATGTATATTATAATAGATATATTTTTTAAAGTATCATGGCCTAACAGTTTCTTTATTTTTTTACGTCACATAAAGAAATTTTATACTCATAACATAAATAGAAATGTTCTTAGGGTTTACAGATGGGTACTAAAAATGTGGTGGTAAAAAATAAATTGGTGAAAATTTATCATGAAAATAATCTTATGATTAATATTAAAAACATCCTTTTGTGGGAAAAATAATGGATACTAATTGAAATTTATTTTATAGTATTATAAAACTTTTTTATAAACATCATAGACTAAATATTTCCTTATTTATTTCTATAGAACTTAATGTGCATTTGCTGCTCATCCCGTCTTTTAAAAATAATTTCGCATGGTTTAAGGTTGTGTAAGGGAAATACAGTGGTCAATATCAATGTTCTGAAAATGTGTGATGAGAATAATTAATTTCATTTAATTTTATTAATGTTATTTTTGTGACAATTAATGGATACTAATTGAAAGATTTTATATAGTATTATATAGTTTCTTATGTATGATTTATGACCAAATTTTCTAATACTAGAAACCTAAAGTGATCATAAAATGTACGAAAATGAATTATTGACATTATTCTCTTGGTTATGTAATGTTAAAACCAGAGTCCTTATATTTTTAAGGTAAATGAAATAGATAATATTTATTTTAAATAAAATTATTAATAATTTTATTTTCCATGTGGTGTATATATTTAAAAACAATTTTTTATAAAAATATTTTTAAATAACATACTCTAAAATTGCTTTATTATATTTAAATATAAAAAAACAGGCACATATTTAATTACAATGAAAACTAAAACATGAAAAATAATAAAATTATAAATCCATTATACTTATATGAATGTAATCTCTCGTAATAAGTTCAGTCTTTACTGAAATATTCTAAGAATCTCCACATAAACGTTACAGAAATCCAATAATTTATTATAAAATTAGGGCATCCTAACTGAAAATTATTTTTTTGTAAGCCGTCTAGGATATTTTTGAATTCAATAAATAGTAAATGGGGCACCCATGGTCGAAAAGTCATGTATATGTTCAGAAGAATCAAATATACTTTTTTTAATGCCGTAAATGACACCTAGATTCAACAGTATAGTCGTTTGAAGTTCAAGCCATGTTTTCAAATTATCATAGATCATTCATCCATTTATTTAACATTTATGTTACCCAATTTTTGTTAGTTTATTTTTACATGAATATATAAATAAAGTTATTTATTAATATTATTTTATAATTCTTTTATAATACATTTATGACTAAATATATTATATGTAATGTTTGTGTGCCTATTTAGTCTACTTTAAATGATATTTATTAAAATATAATATATTTATAGTAATATCCATATATTTATAAATAAATTTATGATATTAATGATATATGGTTGTTTAATGAAATATAATTTTTATAGAATGTGGCAAAAAGCATTGATAAATTGCAGTTTTATTATCACTAAAATAAAAGCATGATAATGGTTATATTTTATCATCACTTTTTTTAATGATAACAATGGGGGTATTTTATCCACACTTTTTTATCTCAGATAAAAATGGCCTTTACACATTCAAAAAAATTTCTGATAAAGGATATGTTTTATTGCACTATAAAAAGGGAGGATAAAGGGTTAATTTTATATGTTCAACTTTAGAGATTATAAAATTTACCCTTTATCAAATCCTTTTCCTAGTTCTTATAAAATATTATTTTATCAAAATAATTTGAAAACATTAATAAAGTAAACCATTGGATAAAAAAATATTATAGTATTGGATGGTTTGTAGAGGATTAGATGAAGGATTTGGTGGACCCTTAGGTAGTATTTTTGAATGTCCTTGCTAATATCATTTTGTATATAATGATTTTAGTTAAAATTTTAATAAACGTTTCTTATTTAATAATATTATTTCTATTTAGATGATGATTATTGTTATATTATAATAATAATATCAATTTTTCATCTATAATTGATTAGGGTTTGATCACATTGTATCCTTCCCAAGTCATGTGGTTCCCTTATTAGTGAGGCTTTGGCTTAGTGATGCCGCCAACTGACATATCTATGACTAATGTTCTTGTGAGTCCAAAGAGGGTTTTGGGTCTAAGATATTTATGGGGAGTGGGGTAGTCTTGAAACATAAATCACTATAGATTGTATTAGTTTAAAATTTTTAGGTGAATATATATCGATGGGTGGTTTGACATTTGTTATTTTGAGAAGATTTATCATCATATTTATCGGTGCAGATGATGATTTTTATGTAAATATAGTTGTGGATAAGGAGGAGATGGTAATACATGAGGTGGATTGAGGTTGTATAAAAATTATTATTTAAGGAGGTGAGTTGGGGTCAAATTTGAATTGAGAAAGGTGGAGTACTTTTAATGTGTTTTTTATATGCACTTGCAGAAAACCAAAATAAAATATTCCAATTTTAATTATTTAAAAGATTCCTACAGAAATGTGTCATCCGACTCAATTTCATTCTGCTTAAACTGAATGTTGTTCAAGCATATTTCACATTTTCCCCTATTCACCTAGATCGATGACATGGAAAATGAAAGAAAAGAAATTAACACTCAAAACTCAATTCATCTTTATTATATAAAAATGTGTATTGTGTGAAAAGTCCTTTCACCATAATTTAGGAAAATTTTATTTCCATAGGTAACTCATTCACACATAACCATATAAAAAACATCATTTTTATCCCCAATCAATTCATCCCACCTCCCTATATGTTTTAATCCCTTCCTATATACGATTCACTGAGTTTTCCCCCTCTCTACTACATTTTGTTGGTGGAATTAAAAGAGTATATAATTTTTAAAGAATCGTTGAGAGGTATCTATTATTATTTATCTTAAGGTTAATTATTTATTTGATTGGTTATTATTTATTATGTTTTAAATATGTTATTTACGTAATTATTATGTTATTAAGTTAAAATTTTTATATTATAGTTCATCTTCAAAAATGAATTATTTAATATTAGTCTTAGTAATGAGTTTATTATGATAAAAAGGTTTTTATTTAAATTAACATTATAGTTTTTTAAATATCAGTGTCATAATTAGTAGTTAATATTAAATAGATTATGAAAGAATAATAGTTAAATAATGATTCATTAATAATAAAATATTTAAGAAAAACTGAATAACCTCTTCTAAAATAATTATTAAGTATTTATTAACTGATGAATAAGTAGGATTATCTTAATATTAGAGAATTAATGGATAATGAAAAAAATTGTATTGACTTAGTACATACATAGGATCAAATAATTATTAACTAATGATTATATAATAATTAAATAATGATGGAATATTAATTATTAAAAAAATAAATAAAAATAATGTACTTAATAACTATTAATTATGTAATGATTAATGAGTGATTCTCATATGATTAAATAAAAATTGAAAAAGTATTAACAAATGTTTAATGATAATTAAATAATAATTTGGTAATAAGTAATTAATGATCACAAAATGATTAACTACTAATTAAATAATTATTAACAAATAATTACTTTGTGATTTACTATTAATTAACTAGTAATTAACTTCAATGTAACAAATTAATATCTTTGAATTTATATAATGACAATCCAATTATTAAAAAATAACTAATATAAGATTTACTAATTATTGAGAGATGATTAAAAATACATTAACTAATGATCAATGTATGGTTATGGAATGATCAAATGATGAATAATGAGCGAATAAATAATGATTATTCAACGATTAAGGAATGTTTAAGGTAAAGTTATTTAATTGTTAAGTAATGATCATCAATAAATAATTGATGATAAAAAAATTAATTATCAATTATTTAACTAAAAACTAACAACAAAAATTTCATTTGATTATTAATTAAAGAATAATTAAATTTAAGATAGCTACATAATAACTATAAATTATGTTATGACTAATGAGTGATTAACAAATGATTAAGGCATGGTTGAATTAGGATTAACTAATAATTAATGAATGATTATATAATGATTAAATAAAAATTAAATAATGATTATAAAATGACTATAAATATTTTAATAATGAATAACTGATTATTAATAATTTATTCAAATATTAATATTCAATGATTGTGAAATAATTAACATGGAAATAATTAATGTTGATGTACATATTAAACATGAATTTGTCAAATATTAACTATAAATTAACAAAAAAATAACTACTTGAAAACTATTAATTGGTAAATGATTAATTAATTACTAATGATTGATTAATGATTTAATAATGAATAATTATGGAATCATAAACATTAAAATAATTATTATTAGCATGTGATTATGTAATTATCAACATTGCATGAATTAATGTTTTTTTATTATCTAAAAATAAAATAAATACTAAATAATAGAAATTATTTAAATCTTATATAATGAATGATTAAAGATAAAGATGGGATTAAAACAGGATTAAAGATTGATTAGATACTGATTAGGTTGAGATTAACACATAATCAACTTAATATTATATAAATATTACTACATGGAAAAAAATTTAATTTCCCACCTGATTTTTTTTACTCACATGATTTAGATGAATCATACCATGTTGAACACCTGGTTTGACACTCATGGTGATATTTTTTAGATGATTCACATTCTCCATATAAATTACTAAATATACCATTTGGATTATTAAAAAATTGACTACAATACATTTGATTCGTCCTTGAGGATATAAGAAAATATTATAAAATATTAGTCAAGTACAATTTTTTGGTTATATAATTATTGAAATCATTGTATGTGTACTACAAGTGGATGTGGCACTATAATATATGTGTCTCGGGGTTATAACCTTGGATAGTGTGTATTGGTATTTGACTCAATCATAAAGAGTCCACTACAGTGGGTCTTGATGCATTCCTAGAATTATACTCTCAGAAGATATACAATATATGGTTCAAATTGTCTTCATCAACTATTGGACAAACCATTAGGATGATTAAAATTTTAGTTACAAAAAATTAGTCCTTTATTTTAGGAAAAAGTGAAACATTCAAAAAAAATTCAAAATTAATGATTTTTTTATTAATGTTATATGATTATTTCTCATTGTATTTATTATTTGCACTAGTGGAATCTAGGTCAATGATTATTTTTCACATAGAAGATCTTGTAATCCCTTTTCAACTACTATGTAGAGGTTATTCAAATAGGAAGAAGAATATCTTATAGTACACAAAAAACAAAAATGGATATTATATTTGATATTGTAAATATAAGTTAACTCCAAGAAGTAATTCATGGTTATATATATATAGGACCTAATCATGATATCTAGTCTTTTATATATAATAATTTTTAATTCACTGATATTCTATGCCATTTTTCTTGTTCAAAGGCTACTGATGAGAACTGGGTTCAAGTAAAAAACTTATTTTCCAAATGTTAGGGTAATTCCATGATGGAGTTTGATGATAAAGTTTCTAGTGTCCACCGAAAATGTTTAATTTTACAAAGTCATAGACATACAAGAGTCATAAAAAAATATTCAACCAAATATTATGATGTTGTTCCATATCATGAAGATGAAAAAAACCATACAGATGTCATAGATATGTTGAAAGATCATTTTGAATTTGATGAAATTCCTAATTATGGAATATATATATATATATATATAATAATGATGAGGATGATGTTACAATAGTTGAGGTGGAATTTTAAGAAATTAAATAGTTATATAGAAGCCTTTAAGAATAAGAAATCATCCATCTATCTTCATATCATAGTTGGAAGAAAATAAATACTTTTCTAAATTCCACAGGAATTCTATTTCAAAATAAACATAGTTTCGTCGTATTATAGAAGAATGATTTATTAAACAAGAAAAAACATTATTTGTTGTAGGATATTCTCTGAGTATGGATGCCATGAAAAATATACTAAAGAGACTTTACACTGAGAAACACTAAAGATATTTAGATCATTATTCAATCCGCACAATGTAAATCACATGGTGTGAAAATTATGAGGATAATTATAGATCCATCTTGAGGGAGATTCTTAACATTTAATTTGGAGGATGTAATATTTCTATGATTTAGATAGCTTATATTAGCATACAACCAAACCGAAAACAATATCATAAACGATTGGATGACTAACATGTGTTATATTTTATTTTTGAGATGATATGAACATTCTATGATGTTCCCATATCCCTTTTAATGAAAAGGATAGAATAAAAAATTTTGAAAACGATTTCCAAAATACAATAGTATGGATGTCGAAACAGTTGAAAATCAACATGGTGTATGGTGATTGAGATGACTTGTATCAAGTGTTTCCCCAATTTCTATCAATATTGATAATAAAGACCTTGTTACCTTCAATATCAATACAAAAAAACATGTTTCTTATGATTAACCACATGATACATCAATAGTCTATTTTCAGAGGATTTTCTAGGTATTCATTTCATTTATTTCCATGTTTCATTTTTGAAAATAATTCCTCAAAATTGATAGATCATTTTTATATGGAAAATAAATGGGCATATTTTTAATTTCAATAGACCAATATTAAAACCATTTACCTACCCATATTTCTTTTTATATTATAGAGAAGGAAATTTTAGATTATTTTAGTTTTGTTTTAATGTGTATTAGAATCCATTTCACAAACATTGGGGGTGTATGATTGATATCTGATCATTATTGGAAAAATAGTGAGGAAATCAATGTAGATCTTATTAAATGGAAAACCAAAAGTACATAGCATTGATAATTTATCAATAATATTTCAATAAACATGTGAAAAATGTTTCATGATGACCCTATGAAGAAGGTTATCGTGAATTTTGGTATGAAATCTTGTTATTATTTTTTATTATTTTACTGTAATTATCAAATAAATTTAGATTAAATATTTTCACATTTTTCTATCATATGTGTTTGATCAGTGAAGGATTGAGAAAATAATGAAAGGAATTTTTATGTCTAATCTGAGAGTATATGATAATATGATGTTTATTACAAACGAGAAATGAAAATTGGTATTTGATTGGTGGAAGAGGTATGGATAACTGACCAAAAACATAGTGGGGGAATTGATGGATTCTTCAAAGGGCTTTACAGGTTACCCATAACTGGAATAGTAATGGAGATATTTTATCATTGTGTATTGTACATCATCAATAGAAGGAAAAAAATTGATAGGATTCTGTAGGTTCAATATTATGAATGACGCATTTATAGATATACAATGAAGAACATAAATGAATCTTATGTTTATCGATTTTGGATTCTCGACTAACAAGAACATTTACCTAAGGTAAAAGAGTACCAATACCACATAAAAGATAGTAGCAGTTGAGTCGTAGTTGTATAATTTGATGTGAGGATGTTTCAGTGAGGAAAAACATAGGCCTTTATATTTCCATTGGTACACGCCATTTTTAAATTTCTCTATATGAACATATCATGGAAACAATATGCCGATCCATTGTATTAACTCAAAACCATTTTTAATAGTTATGGTTCACCATGGAAGCCAATTGGAGTGTTTCCACATGTCCAAATGTTCAATGACTTACATACATAGATACCTAACATCAATAGGTTGTGACATGTGGGGTGTATTGATGTACATCATGATGATGAATGATATGTAATGTCCTCAAGAAAAAGGGAAATGTTCAAGATGTATTATATGTCATTGGAATGATTATAATAGGAAATGATTCCCTAAGAGCTCTAAATAAATTTCATGATCCCATTTGTAATGATGTATTTCCTTCAATGTTAAATATTCATATTATCAATTACTCAATTTAAATACATTATCCTAATTTTTTTCAGATTATATGATCATTTTAATTACATTTATTAAAAATTAATAAAAAGTTCATAAATTCTTAATCCTTTTACATAATTCAGACACAATGTAAAACTGTGTAAATATTACATAACATCATCATATTAAAATTTCTTCAACTCATAATCTTATATATATTTTCACGGGATGTGGGAAAACAAATGTATTGTAAAAAAAATTCAATAAAGGAAAACATAAATATGAGTTGCAAAGGGAAATATCATATTAATTATATGTCAAATAATAAAGTTCGGTAAATCTAAATAAAATTATTAATAAACCATTATATAATACTAAAAAGTATTTTTGTGAGAATATGTCACCAAAAACCATCAAAATATGATTTAAATGACATCTAGAGATACTGATTTGATACTAAATTCCCTTCCCATTATAATGAAATTTCATATTATAAAACCAATTTGTAAATAATCCATCTGTTTTCATTATAATTTGTTCATATTATCAGAAAAAAAAATATCTAAAGTACATGTGAGTTTAAATTAAATCATAATAAAAATAACCATTGATATACAATAAAGAATGCATGTAGGAAAATAACCATGAAATATACCCTCAAGTGAGAAGTCATATATAAAATTCAAAGCATAACATTTGGGCTCTAACTAATTGGAATACATTCTTGACATGAAGTAATGACCCAATCTATAAGATTGTAACAATTCACATAACCTACATGTGAAAAAATATATTTTCAATGTAAATCCCCTTTGAAAACATGAATCTCTCCCAAGAAGAATGGAGGAAACCCTTGCTTTCGTTCAAAATTGATATCTAAAATGAGTAGACCGGATTCTCGGGAAACTAGTTCCATGATAAACAACATATAAACTTTTCCAAACCCCATAGACCTGACATGCACATCCCAATTAGGTATCAATGAGAAAAATGGAGAAGATATCTAGAAAAGATATATAAAAAGGAGAGGAAACAACAATAAAATCTAAACATGGATGGAGAGATCCATCAATATCAAAGATAGATCCACAAAAACCGTTATAATGGCCTCAAATACAAATGAATTTCAAATTAAATATAATCTAAGAGATATAAATCTTTAAAAAAATTTGTTATATAGTTAAATTAGACCTCATCCATCACATGATGATAAAGCAAAAATATGTATTTTAGAAGGACAAAAGAGTATCTATCATTCCATCATAGCATAATTACCCCATGTAAAAAAATGGTTTCAAGATAATTTCAATAAAAAATCCTTATAATCTACCAAGATAAATAATTTGGAACATATTATTTGAACATATCCCCAGTGAAAGATGATAATTAGTAATGGATATTGACATAGATGAAAAATATTTTTCCCAACAAATTTGAAACATTATTTGGGAAACATGAAGAAATATGATTTTTCTTTTGGTAATAAAAATTTCATTAAACAATGGGAATATATATGTTATATCATAAATTATACTATTCAAAAAATCATAATGACCATAATTTTATAACCATACATTACACTGAATATAATTTTATTAGAGATGGTGGATACTGCTCTACTCATTATGAAGATTTGACATTTTTCATGTGAGGTACTAGAGGGCCATTCATTCAACGAGTTAGGGTGTTTAAAAAAACCCCATTATCAATAAATTAATCATTTAACTGATATTATGTTCTACTCTATTGTGTTATATTCTATGATGTTTTAGTATCTTATTACACATTTTTTTATCATCTCCTCATGGCTTCCCTCAACGAGAAATGGACACCTAAGACTCACACATCCTACATTCCAAAGGGATAGATGAAAATCACCATTTAGTATGTGGTAGTTATTCTCAATTATCCTATCTATAGTGATATAGTTATAAGACACATATAAAGTGACTATCCCAATCTTGTATTGTAATCTCATTGTTTGAAAATGTTTAGTATGAAACTTTCATGGATGGAGGTTTTCTGTATGTGATCATTCCAGTTATGCACTTTTAACATTTACCGATTGAATTTTATTATAAGACCTTTATATTTCCTTCCTATTCATAAATTGTGTGGCTCATTTTAGGGACATTTAGAGGTGATCACTCTAGTATGTAGGTATAGATGATGCGTTTATGTCTACTATAAGACATTGATCTAGTTGAGAGATACAACTGGGCATCTGAATTCTTTTCATATAGGAAAATAGAATTTTTCATGGCCTGCCAATTAGATCACAATGATCTATGGGGATGTGTCATCCTCATTCATATTTTTTCATAGGATGACATCCCTCTCCTAACATATACTATTTATAGTCTATATATTCATATGAATTTGTATTATGATGCTTCATGTGGATGACGATATGATCCCACATCATTATTTGTTTTGATATTATGAGTTACTATACTCTATTTCTTATTATTTACCGCAATAAATTTTATATGTTACTGATGGAGCCAGGCCCACCACAAGATTAGCACTCTGAGTAAGAATTTGGGTTCATACCATCTCAAAATTATATTCCCACCAATCTAATAATATAAGTTCTTCAATTGACTAATATATTTTATAATAATAACATTTTTAAATAGATTAAAAATATTTTAAAATCCTTATCATGTCATTTTATATTTCATGGATACCATACTAGGATATTTTATAACAAATTCCCACATACAACCTTGATGGGATTCATGATTCCATAGTTATATTAACTTTTAATCTTATAAAATTCATTTAGTGGAATATTCTATATAGTTTCACATGGAAGTTTTTAATTATTCCATGTATTACATTTCCATGTAGACATTTATAAGCCCTCCATTCTATGAAGATAGGGGAGAGGAAGGATGTCAACTAACACTGATAACATGCATAATATCTCAACCTATGGGATAGACATTCATCTTTTTGTATTGAGGTCATGTGTATGATATAATTCCTTCTTTCAAAACATCTTGAGTATGAGATATGGTAATGAATATTCTATATTGTGTCTTACTTTATATGGAAGAGGGCTTTATGATCTACAGATTCAATAACATTACATTTCAGTTTTTTTTCAATTTATTTTGAATCTTCGTACAACATAGATAACATCAACATATTACACACATGTTGGATCCAAATGAGTGAGGGGATATTATCCTAGAAGCATAAAATACTACATCAGAGGAGATGATCCTCGCATATGACGTTCTAAATGATCATATATTTGGTTATCTACTTTATGGATATTTCATTCCTACCTAGGGAGATGGGTTTTTTCTTATGAACCTCCTCTAGTATCTGCTAATGTTACGGATCCACATCAACAGTGGCATATACAACATTTTTCTACACGTGAGGCCTCAACTATTCAATAAGAATAGATCACACACCTAGTAATCAAACCTTGACCAATTAAAGATGTGAATCAGGAGGCATATGATACATTTGTTTTAGTATATCCACTATTTTCACTGGATATTTCTGATCTGAGCACATATTAGGGTACATTTATCATGACCAAATTTATTAAATAATCCTCCATATGCCTTATGGTTCCCTTAATAGTTGATGAAAGGTCCTTTCAAATTCACATTAGAGGTAATAACATGTGAATATAATGAAATTCAGATGAAAACCCTTATCAATGAATCACAGGTAGAGCATGATAAATTTTAGATTCCTTACCTCGAGTAAGTTCCATCCCCAGTTCATCAGACTCCGCATAGAATAGAGGTTGCTGATCTTGGTACCAGAATACTATTTTCACACCATTATGTGGGATGAGGCCTTATCATATATATTGCTTCTTACACATTGATTTTTAGTTTTCCAATATACATAAAGGATTTAAAACAATAATGCATTGTATCCTTGATATTATTTAGTGCCTATTGAGTAGATGAAATTATTTTTACTGCTTGCCATTTTTTAAATTTTTATCATGTGTTTTATTATTAATTTATTAGGTTCTTATAAATAAAATTACATCAAACTCACACACACACCACACACACAGGCCTGAAAGGCAGTTTATAGCCCCCAAAGGGATCACCTACCCAACTACTAGCTTTAAAAAATCATATACATTTGGCTTGAAGGCCCAGTGGGTATGTATCCCATTACATAGTCCGTAGGACAATTTTTTTTCCCCAAGGCCCATTATAGGAATAGTATTGCAACATTACCCACATGTTATAGTTCCCACAACTGCAAGAGTGCTCACCACTTCTGATGTTACTATGCCCGCCTCCACTACAGTGCCTCTGTTCCTATAGTGTCTCTGCCACTACAATACTACTATAGTAATTCTATAGTAACCTACACCCAATGTGTTTTGAATGTAGACTTCATGAAACATATAAAAACTTATTAAATTTCACAATGGTATCATAAAAATTTTATAAAATAAAAACAATAAAAAAATATAATTAAAAATAGAAACATAGCTTAAAAATATAATTTTTTAAAATAAATAGAATTTCATCAATATAATAAACCAGTATTATTTTACATTACATAAACATTGTGGATTAGGAATATAATATTTACACATTAAAAAATATATTATGTTAAATTATTCTACCACTAAAATCTAAATGAAATTATGAACATCAACTGAAAATATACAAAATAATTTACAAAAAATTGAATGTTAAAAATATTATAAATAAAGATTTATTGTTTAAAAAATAAATTATTATTAAATTAAAATTACTTTACATCAAAAAATGTTCTGTAATGATTATTATTATCAATAATCTATGTGATGTTCATAAATTTTTTTCAAATTTCATTTAGTTAGTATTTTTTACATAATATTTATCGAATTTTAGAGGAACCTTCTTGAAACATTATTATGTTTCATGTAGGAGAGTTTGGATGCATAAAAAATGTAAATTTTTAATTCAATCTAAATGAAATTTTACATGATCACTCTATATCTAAAAAATTATTGAAAATAAAAAATTTCATATATATAATAAAAAAATCTAAATTGCATTTCATAATTTTTATTTCTTAAAACATAATATTTACACTTAAAAAATTTAATGTGAATAATTATTATTGAATAATATATTATTAATTACGTTATTATAAAGTATTATGGATTATTTTATTATTATTAAATATTAGTCATTATATTGTTATTAAATAATAACTATATTATTTAATCTTTATAATAATAAAAATAATAAATATTACCAATTATTTAAATAAAATAGTTATTACCATAACTTGTAATATACAAAAAAACATAATTTTAAAAGAAATCATCAGTAATCAGTAATATATAAATATAATTAATAATAATAATGGAAATGTTTTAAATTTTTTTATATATTAAAATATGTACATAAAATATAAAAAATATATATTTTTAAATATACAAAAACAAAAAAATTATTTTATTAAATTCTTTCTTTTATATTATGGATAATAGCGTTATGCCTATTAAGTCCTTCCAAAATCCATGAAAATTTGAATAGGGACTTCATGATTTCAGACCAAGCCAAAAAGATTATAGGTGTCATGGTATTCAAGGAAATTTTGTAATTTGTTTTAGAAAAACTTCATTGATTATTAATTAATTTTTTTGGGAAATGTATATGAAATCACCCACTGCTGATCATGGGATTATAGTAGCATAATTATGTATTAATATTAGAGATATATAGTGGTTATTTTGGAAGCCCTATGATCTTAATACATTAATATCAAGCGGTTTTAGAAACAATGACTACTAATCAAAGAAGTGGAATTGGTGTGATAGAGGTGGTACGACATTGAATTATGGCCTAGGGTGGTGACCATAGTTCCTTCTCATGCCTATATTCAAACCCAATATCCATATTTTAATTTTCAATATCCTTTAACACAAATCTATCATGATCTGTTTGGTATTTTATAATATATAAAAATATACCTATTTGTTTTTATTTATTTACCTTTTCATATAATTATATGTATTTATATTTTTTGAAATATGATTATATATATTTACATAGTTTCCAATTAAAAACATTGATATTCTCCAACACCCATGATGGTTTGTCATGGACATTAGTGTAGGAATATTTTCCAAGAGTATGTGGTCACTGGAGTTTTCAATCAGTGATATTTAGGAATGCACATTGTTCGAGAGGATGAGATTTCAGGATCCCAACACCATTTTTAGGGGGATTACAACTTACACTGGTAATCAGTTATTGGTTTATGATATATTTATGAATCCTTCCCAAATACAGGTGAATGACTGGTTACCATTGCATCAATGATATGATCGAAATCATGTTGATATGTGAAGACCTATGTGTAACAGAGTTTCCCCATATTTCTAATATTAATTCATGATTCTTTAGCTTAATGATAACTAGTTGGGATATTTGGTATTTATCTTAGTCTTGGGAAGCATCAGTTGTTTTAGATTTGGGATTATAACCATGAGATGGATTCCAATAAATCCCTATAATGGGAATGAGATCCAATATAATTTTCAACCACTTAATGAGGGATATAAAACCTTTTAATGTCATGTGACCAATTTATGTCATTTAATGTCACGTGGTAGGTACTCATAGGAAAATGGTTGATGTAGAAAATACACATGGGTGGACCTTTTTATTTTTTTTAATATAATTATTTATCTAAATAGTAGATATAATGAATCATCTATTGTTCATCTTCAGAGGAATCCATGGCCCATCACTAGAGAATTATGATTCTCCTCAAACACATAGGCATAAATAGGTAGCTATCTTAGGTTGGGGATTACAAAAAATATGATTCCTAACTATGGAAATACCTAGAGAAGTATCTCGACTCTCAGTTATATGGGTCATCATATAATATTCACATTTTCAAACACAAATATTTCCAAAATTTGAATTAATCCCTTGAAGTTTATATGGAATTATATAGTCCATAGAGACCAAAAAAGAATCTATATACGTACATTCTAGTGTCTTATTTATCTATAAAGTCTCCAAATTTGGATTTGATTTGATACAATTACTAAAAACACTAAATGAGTTTATTTAATTAAATTAATGTACATCGATTGATCCCATGTTATTATAAGGGATGGGTTAGATGAATTTATTTTAAAAAGTTTGATTCCTTAGATTCTAGATGTATTTTTTCAATAAAGTAAACTATCAGAACTTAATGGTTAAATACCTAAAATAAGTAATGATATTCATCCATATAGAAGGAGGATACAATTAATGTGAAAACTAAGGGTTTTATTATCCCTATGAATTTATGAAAATAAAATTTAATAGGGATGGGGAATTAATTATTCATTGAATGAATTTATCAATTTGAATATGGGATTAAAAATGACTGAAAAAGAAATAACATCCCTCATAGCCCATAATACCTCTTCAGATAAAAACAAAATAGTGTTATACCTCCATTTATGAATATTTCTCAATAGAATAATGATATATCCTCATAAGAGAGGAATTTGTCGAAGCAAAAAATAATAAAAAACAATATTTTATTGGGTGAAAAGTGTCACAATTTTGTGTGTGGATAAATTCACAAGATTAAAGAATCTATTCCAATTTTTCAATAAAAAAATTATAATGGGGAAAACTAATATTTAAGGAACATTGTTAAATTAGAATGACATAAATGAGAACAAAATGTTCTTAAAAAGGCACAGAAAAAAAACATAACATTAAAATGAAAACAAAAAATTGAATTATTATCCAAATATATGATCAAATCATCCTTAAATTTGAGTTTTGGAAGCCCTAGATCAATCCCCATATATTATATATTACCAACCATGATTATGGTCTGCCTAGTGTTGTGTAAATATTTTGGAATGTGGAATTTCTTCCCTTACTGAGAAATTATTTCCATAATGAATCAATCCACATTACAAATTTGAACATGAAAATATATAGATGAATTTACATAGTCCATCAGTGAATAAATGAATTCCCCAAATTTCTAAAAACATTTTAAAAAATCTCATCCTAATTGTATTTATGATTGTAGATATATAATTGAAATGGTGGGTTATCGTTTTAGGCCAAAGATTTAATCTCAAAATTTTATATTCAATAGTGATACCTAGAATAATAAGGATTATTTTAAACTTGATCTATCTAATTTCAAATAATTTTTTTTTGATGCTTTACACTATCTCCAGTTAAATTTTTTTCTTCATTTGTGATGTGAAATGGCTACCACATGCCGATTAGTGGATTGTTTTATTGCTTGCTTCATCCAAAATATTTAGAATTGAAGGCCCATATTGATTATCTTACCAATTTAATATACTAATAAATATAAAGGATAAGATATTTCAAATAACATGGGATTCCTGATAATAATATATGACATTAAAATCATGACCACTGGGTGGATTAGGAGGTGTTGAAAAATATAACAACTAACAAATCATTTAAGAAGGAATTACATGCATAATACTAAAATAAGTTAAAATTATAAAATAAACTAGTACCATTGTTTATAAAAATTCAATAATGAGGTTATTATAATATAGAAATAAATATTATCCATTTTCAGGGGATAATCACAACCCCCAACACCAGGTTTTCTTATTTAGAGA
Organism: Viscum album; assembly: GCA_963277665.1. Classification (NCBI taxonomy): domain Eukaryota; kingdom Viridiplantae; phylum Streptophyta; class Magnoliopsida; order Santalales; family Viscaceae; genus Viscum; species Viscum album. Next base: position 841,678,832 of record OY728160.1, on the reverse strand, counting down.
AAAAATAATCACTAATTGATTAAAATTTTAATTCCTTTTACAAACACATTTTAACATAAAATGATCACTATTAAGGAATAACATCAAACAATATTGAAAAATATGAAAATAATTTAACATAATTTAGGTTCAAAAGAATTTCCCTTTCCCAATAACAGTCTTCCCCTAAAGTTCAATTCCACATTTGATCTTATATCATTTATGTAGAATGATGTGTAGTGTGACACAAAAATCATTGGGGGTTACTTTTATTCAATGTGAATATATGTAATCACTTACTGAGAGTCAAATTCAATTAAAAATAGCAGTATGTAATTAATATTTTATTATTTTTACTATTTATTAAATTTTTTAATTTTTTCATGGTAATTGAAATTACACTCAATCAGGACAACCCATGTAGTGAGACTTTTCTCATAACCCATCTTTTTGAATAACATAGTTCCCCAATTGATGTTTTAATAACCTAGAATAATTTTTTGGTAAATCAATAAAAAACTGTTACATACATAAATAGAAGAAGAATTCACATCTATGGGCCGGAAAACTCAAGATTTATGATTATCATGTGGTGAAAGAGAAGCACTTTTTCAATCCATTTCTCTACATTCAAATTTATTTTTTTAGAAAAAAATTTATTCTTGTAAATATTAAAATAAACACCAATCATATTATATATATTATGGGACCCTAACAACAAAAAACAATACTTCACAAGCCAAAGCAACAGAATAGTGATATTTTCATTAAATAGGATTTAAATATTAATAGTTAAAAATCACATTGGATAACAACACATTCAAAAATATTATGCTCATAAAACCAAAACATGCATTAAAATTAAAATCATGGGATGTATAGTAATTATTTATATAAGTTTATTGTTTTCAATGAAAATTTACACATGAGCGGGTAAATAAATTTTATTTTCCATTAACACACGTTTTTTTTCAATTTATTTATTTTTAATTTTATTATTACTGCAATTATTTATTTTCACCCCCTCAATATATAATAACACTAACCCAGTGTTAAAAAAATAAAAAAAAATCTATATGAGGAAGAATTGGAGGAGATGAGTTTAAAATTAATTATAAAAATACACTTGGTGTATTTAAGATAACATATATTCCACACCCAAACAATCATTCGATCACCATTAAATAACATAATATGCAATTATAATAACAGAATTGTTCATAATGTCTTGAAATGTATATTTATCCATTAAATATTTCAAGATATTGAAAACCTAAATCTCATAAAACATCATTACTAAAAACCATGCAAATACCAAAGGGGATTCCATAACTAAAAAATAAAAAACAAGATGAGATATAAATAAAAAAATGTACCCTTAAATATAGTACATCGAATGAAAACTCAATATAAATGGAAGTATATATATATATATATTTAAATATATATAAAAAAGTATATATACAAAAACATTAAAACATTTTTACGTATATAAAAAATGGTGAAGAAAAAATAAGTCATATATTAGTTGAAGGAATCATTTCCAATGGTCTTGTGTTTGAGTCCTGTCATGCCAGACCTATGGGGTATACCCTTTTGCGCATAAATATAAATCAATATGTTATTATTTATTATTATTTTTATCTTTCTCTTTTTATTTTCATAAAATTTTAGAAATATTATTCTAAAAACACAATTAAATAAAATAAATATCAAAGAGAAAAAATGTAAATTCGAAAAATTGAATGATGAAAAAGAGATGGAAATAAAGAAAAAGAATATTTTTATGTATCATTTATTAATCAAAATAAAAAAATCATGACTATAATATATTTACAAATTGAAACAACATATTCTATAATCATTATCTCATCATAGAACCCCAAACACACCTAATATTCTATTTTAAATTCCTATTTTTTCTAAAACATTCCTATGATTTGAATTGAGATGCCACTTGGTTTTTTATTATGGTTTATAATCATGTTCAGGATCAAAATTTTGGGTCATAGTGAGTGGGATAATTCCATAAATATTATACATGGTCCATCCAAATACATCAATGAATATTCTTATGAAATCTATATACATTCTCTCATGAATTTCATTGAGAAAAGGGTAAATTACAATATAAGGGGTTTGATTTTACCAAAAGAATAACTACATGAGATATGAAGGTAGTACTATGAATTTGATCTCAGTTTGGTAGACATGTTTTTTATATGTTTGGGACATTGATTCAATGATCGTTTCTTTTTCCAAATTTTCATTCATAATTAGATTATTTAGAATATTAATTTCTAACACCATATTGGATAACTATGAGTTAGGATAGGGTATGGACTCAAATATCAGTACATAAGTTAAAGTTTTCACAAATTTAAGATTTTAAAATATCATAATGGGATTCATGTACAATATATTTGACACAAGGATACATGTTTCCATCATATGAATGTTGTAAATCAATATCTTTTGAACCAAAATAAAACTTTTTGAATTAATTTATGTTCCATTAGTTCAATTTCAAATCCAATTATAAATTTCAACCCATTAAACAACCAATAATAATATATATTATATTCTAGGATTGTAGATTTTGATATCTAGTCACATGTTTCAAAAGGTGATTTTCGTGTTCTTATTTCCAACTCAGATGACTAAGTTGATTTTTTCCATGAGTGGTCACCATAAATAATCATATTTTCTTCCCTATGGCTGATGTTTGTATTATTGTAAAAGATAATTAATCAAAAAGGATAAGGAAAATTTTAAAATTTTACTGAGAAATCCCATAAAATACCCTAAGAAACAAAAATTATATGATCATCTGATTTAATAGTTACAGATGTGTGTTTGTTATCCTCATGTCATAATTGAAAATAAAAAGGTAAATGGAATGAGGCTTCAACTGGATCCTAGATCACACAAGGCTTTGAAAAAAAACTATCACTCTATTAAAAATTGATGTATGAAAAATATTAATCCCATTAAATTAGGTTTTATGGTCCCTTTGATTGTGGTTCTCACAGTAATTGAAAAATAGACTTGTATTTTTTATGAGAACATCTTTTTTGTAAGTACACATGTCCATCTAGAACAAAAATCTTGTAAGTATAGTTAGGATTTCTTTGATAAGTGGTATTGTCATCTTATATTTTTTGGATTATTTATCTTAATGATTAATGCTATCTAGAATGGGGATTTTACTCCCATGTAATGAGGGAATGGGGTAGGTTGGTGGATTTTTTAGGGAGGAGGGGGGTTCTCTACATTCTAATCATATTTTTCAGATTCAATGTGTTTTTCTTAATTATTTATTTGAGATATATATTTTCTATATGGAATAGTAATTTTTTCATATTATTCAATTTTTTACCACTCAATAAAATCGTTACAGTATTGAGTTGTTAATCAATGGTTCGTATGTAACATGGTTCCCCTTATATGCTTAAGTAAGGATCTGTCAGATTAATCATGGCTTTTATTCATATTTGGATGATTTTCAAGTATAATTTTAGTGAATAAATATCCGAATTAATTCTAAATATTATCATTCATAATTCATCTATAAATTATTTTGGAAGAGTCATGGAAGGGGGTTGAGAAGGTAGGTTTATCCTGGTTGGATATTTAATTCCATAGATGGGTTGGTGTATTGCTTAGTTGATTAAATTTGGTAATTTGATTTTGGGATTTCCGTATTGGACCTGTTTTGGTTAAAAATTATTATGGGTTGGAAAAATATGTGGAGGGTATATATTTTGTCCTTGTGGATGATTATGTCAATGTATGGGGTTTTGGTTATCTTTCTAATGGAATCATGGATGGTAATTGTTCCTTGAATTTAAAGTGTTCAAGTACTATGGATTTTGAGAGATATATGCATTGGCCTCTATTATTCTTCCTCATAGAAGCAAAAGGATTGAATGGCTGGGATTTTTTAGTGTTGAGTTCATGTTCATCCTAAATTTTGATAATGACATCAATAATTTATATTTATTGAATTTTCAATTGTCGATCTCTTGACCCATCCTATTAAGGGTAGATTATTTTTTCCTAATAATTTATACTCCTATAAGAGTGTTCATTTCCTTAGTTTATACAGGTCTCTCATATTAAGTTGAGGTTCCACATGATTGAATATGTACATAATGAATTTCAAGATACTCATATGAATACTTTGGTTTTTTAATCTACATATTAAAAATCATTACATTGAACTATTTATTTATTGGCCCCAAAAAATTATAATTTATTCCCACATTTTATGATATTAATGGACCATGGTTATATTCCATATTCATTATGTTTTTACCCTTACCATGTTTTAAAAATGAGTCCACTTATTTTTTAATAAAATTTTCTATACTCTTTCTAAGTGAAACATTTTTTTGGTTGAGGGAAGTATTTCTTAATTAACTATCATGGAAATTTTTCGATGAATTGAATATTTATAATATCAGATTTTTATCTAATTAATGGGTAAATAGATAACTAAAAAATTATTACGCCCCAAATTAGATTAATCCTAATGATGTGGTGGGACTATGGTTTCCAAAATTTCATTAACATACATGACAATATGGTATGGAATTTTTGACAACATCCAATGTATGGTTGGAAGGAGGTTTAGTGCATTGATTTTTAATTCATGGTGGAAATATATTGGGCAATAGTGCTTAATATAAGAGGGTTCTTTGATCTATAATGGTATGAGGTATTTTTTCGCGTTTTATCCACAATAAGAACCAATATTGGGGCTACATCATTTCGATTTCCATTTTTTTCATACACTGGTCAGTGGGAAGTTTTCATAGAAGAACAACCATAGTAATGGACTCAATATTTTAATATAGAGTTGTAGTATGACATAGATAAAATAGGAAGGTTCCATAGGTGTTCTTGAATCCCTAATCCCAAAACATTCAACATTAACTAGTCCTTTTAAATAGTCATGGTCATATGAAAACATGAATCAAAAAAATAAAAATATAGCGGATGATATATGATAAATTGAATAAAAAAGTGAAATACTGAAAATGGAATTATTTTTTAAAGTGACGTACATGGGTTCCCAAAAATTTCTCTAAAATATAGTCCCTCCATAATTTATCCTACAAATAAAGCATCCACTAGGAGTATAGAAGGGTTTTTCTAATCCTCATAGATTTCATAATAACATATAAACAAAAATTATATAGTTTTATTTGGCTATAAATTTCTTAATTTTAGGTTTTTTGAGTGTATTAATAAAAAGATAAATGATTTAATCTAATTAAATTAATATACATGGGTTTATTCATGGTTATTATAATTGGTTGATTGAGTGGATTTATTTTTAACCATTTCAATTACTTATATTTAATAGGGATTCATTATTGATATAAAACCAAACCATAACATAATTGTTTAACTCCTAATAATTTTAATACTCAACAAATATAAACCAGGAGGAATATATTCTTGATAAAACGAATGTAAATAATCCTATTATCACATAAAATGAAAGTCCTTAAAATTAAATTAACATAAGAATGTTATTAGTTTTCGAATGAAATTATAAACTGAATGATGTAATTAGAAATTTATTAATTAATAAATAACATAAAAACCAACCCATTTATACTCACTTATAGAAATATGTAAGAGTCCTATCGCTCCATTTATAAAAATCCCATAATGGATTATGGAAGTAGACTTATTAGAATATAAGTTTAATGAGTGAAAACAATAAAATATTAAAAATCCATTATTGTGAAAATAATTTCAAATTCTTTTATGATTAAATTCATAAAATGACGACTAAAAATAATTTTTTAAATAACAATATAGTTATATAATGGAATATATATTTATTTAATAAAATAAATTGAACTGGAATGACGTAAATGATAAATAAAACAACAAAAAAATATAATGTAATAACATAACACTTCAATGAAAACCCCAAAAGGATTTATTTTTAAAATTAGATTTAAAAAATTAATTAAACAGCCATTTTGGATGCCCCAGGTATAGTCCCCATTATTCCATTATTTCCCATATTAATATGGTAGGATTATGGTCGTGGAATTTTTTTTTAATTTGGGGTTTCCACCCTTGACATGAAATTGGATCTACCATGAATCACTATAATTTACATAAATGAAGAATCATATAGATTGATTAGTTTGGGATTGTTTTAATATATGAAATTGAATCCAAATATTTCCCCTAAAATCATTTAAAATTTTATCACAATTAGTTTTATGGTTAAATTGATATGACCAAAATGGTGGTATTTTATTCAATACCATAGAACCTAGCCTAGAATATCAATGTTAACTTAGGCTACCTGGGTAACAACTTAGAGTTCCAAAATCAATCTATATACTATTGAATTGAATTCCCCAAAATTCATCTTATATATAAACTCAGAATTATATATTTATTAGTTTTGTGACATGTCTATAACATGGATATTAGTGGACTATTGTTAAATTTTCTTTAACCATGATTTTTGGGCATTAAGGCGCACTTTGATTGTCATCCAAACATAATATAACAATAATCAATAACCAAATGAGATTATTCATAACATAAGAGACCAAAAAATTAAAAATGGAATTAAAATAAAGGTCAATGGGTTATATAGGAGGTGTTCAAAATGTAGTAATTAATATTTCTTTATAATAATGAATTAAAAAACATGACAAGAAAACAAGTTGAAACTGTAATATTCTCTAGTACCTATGATTATGAACACGGATTCACTTGAATATTATAATATAAACAATATATATTATCCTATTTTAGTGTTTATTAATCACATTTGATAAAATAATTTTTTTGAAGGTTGTGTCTGATTGTGAAAGAGTCTACCTTTTTATCCTGGTTAATAACAATTAAATCAAACATATTTCATGGGATGTGTTTTATTCATATATGTGAGGACCAATTTATGATGTTTAATATAATGTGGTAAGGGAACTATCTATTTAATTTAATTTAATTCATCACATAAGTGAATTTGATTTATGTGTTGTGTATTATTTATGCTAATGTAATGATAAACTAAACCACTAATCCCATTTCAATAATGATTAGTACCAGAAATAAGATATATGAGATCTGTTATATTGAATTAGAAATATCGTTGGGTGATTGAGTGGGTATTATTCTTGGGATACCATGATAAGGGTTATATTCAATAAAAGTGTCCACAATAAGAGATAATTCATGGCTTATGCATGATTTTCCCTAAGATACATGATCTAGTTATTTATTTTTTTTGAAGATATGTTTTGGGATTACACCATCTAGGGGGTCCATTCCTGAAAACTAAAATCAATATATTAACCCATGGAGAATAATGATACGGAGGAGAATTGTATCGACTCAAGGTATTGATTAAATTAGAAGGATTATATTTTCTTAAATGGAATGTGTGGAATTAAAAAATCGGTTCCCTCCGAATATACCAAATCGAGTTAGTATCTCATTTAATGGTAGGGTGATCTAGGGTCATACACATTGGAGGATTTCATTATATTAATAAATTAGGAAGAATATATTAACTCAAGGTTATTCGAGAATACATGAGATGTATATCTACTCATAGTGAATGTGCGGGGCTTATACATAGGTGTTTCCTGGATATACCCAATATTTATTAGTGACATAGGTGAATGAATAGAGAGACAAGGGATTAAAAAAGTGTAATCCATTATATAATCAATCAATGAAAAATATACTACCTCAAGGGGATATTAGAATACATATGGAGATAATAAAATAAAGGTGCATGTGTGGGAATTTACCATAATTTCTTCTCGGATATAAAAAACATGGCCATTGTCTCATGTGAATGTAGGGAGAACTACAGGCTTACACCTAGGGTTACCATTCTTTTTTAACTCCAAGAGATATATATTAACTCATGGTTTTCTAGTAATCCATGAATTTTATCTTCATTGTATATATTCTCTAGGATCATAGATGGGGTTTTAGGTTTCGTAACCCAAAAATGTGTTTTACTAGGCCCAAAAAGTTCATGGTGCCACCCTTGATTATTCATGATGGTCAATGAAGGAAGTGATGCAACCCAGATGAAGGAATTTGATATAATCCCCTCAGTAATTGTTGAAGGGGTGTGGGGGAGGAGTCCTTGTGGCATTGATTGATGATATGAGATTGAAAATATATTTTTGGGCCATCTTGTATAGTATTAAAGTGTGAAATGATGGAGGACATAGTTTTATTTGGGTGCATGACTAGAATGGTTCATATGTTTTACAATCATAGAAGTGTCCAAAGAAAAATAAATGTATCAAAATGGACATTTTCAAATAAAAAACATATATTGGAACTCATATAAAATAAATATCATGAGGTTTTCATCATAATGTTGCCAGAATATGGTTTCCCACAGAGCACTTCTCACAAAGGGGAACTCATAAAGCATTGTTCATATAGAATTTCATGAAATTTCCTTGAAGAATGACTTAATTATTTATTTCCATTATAGTACAACATTGAAAAGTATCTCCGCAGTATAAAACTACAGAATTTTTTATGGGCGATGAAGTCTATGACTCCTGAAATATATCTATGTCTTTGTGTGATCCCTCAAGAGTGACCAAGTATTTAATTTAGTGAGAGTATTTGTCGGCTGCAAAAGATAATTTCCCTATGGAAGTGGACAACCATAAAAAATAAAAATCTATTTGAGTGGATAAAAATTTCATAAAGTAGGCACAACATTACCACCTCCTAATTGAATATGAAATATGATTCACATAAAAATTAAAGTGGTATGAGAACTAGAAATAATTACTTATGGTGGGTACAAATTAACACCCTGGAGTTGAAAAATTATTCTATATTACATAGATATTGAAGTTTTATGTGATAAAATAAAAATTATATGCATGATTTCAAACGTTGTTGATTTTCTATTAGGTTGAAAGGAAACCCAACATAAAAAACAAATAATATTTGATTCATAAGTCAATTTATACTCTTTGACTAGCCAAATTTAATCTTGTGAGATTATTTATGCAAATATATATAAGGTATACACCATAAAAATATAATTTTGTAAAAAAAATTCTCATAAAACTTCACAAAATGGGTTTTATGGTTTTGAAATCCTTTTTGATAGTAATCTGTTGAATTCATGATCTACTATTAGAGGTATGTTCTCACAACCACACCTACCATATTGTATTTTTTAGGCAAATAACCATCCATTAGGGCATGAGAAATCATGGGGTACTTGAAAATCATATTGATATGTTCTTTGTTAATATGGAAAACATTCTACTCAAATTTATATTTTGTTCGTTTGAGTACTTATTATGTCATCGATTCTCCATAAAGGTGAGTGGTATTAATTATTTGGTCTTAAATCCCCCTCCATAGATTTTTTGTTTTAATTAAAATATTCTTATTTTGGGTTAAATATAAAGATATTTGATGGATTCATTAACATATGGTGGGACTTTAAATCTGATTTATCGTTGAGATATTTTTTTCTAAGGGGATAGTTTCTAATAGTTTTTTTCGGTATCAGAAATAAGTGAATATTGACTCAATGTGTTTAGGTCATTGAGAGGAATAATTTACTCAATGAACTTGGGTTTCAAAAATGTCTAATCTCACTCATTGAATTGATATGTTGAATATAATAAGTTATTAACTGTTGTATGTAAAAGTGAATGATATGAATGTGGATTGTGGGCATAATCTAAATGTGGATATTTTTTGATTCAACTACGTATTACATGGAAATTGGAATAAACCAAAATATTTTCTTATAAAGGGTCACCTATATAGATAAATATATTTCATGTTGGGGGTAATTGTTAGCATACATTCATTTAATAAGGACTCTATGATGAGGGATCCTACATATATATTGTTCATATAATGAATAGGGGAAATTTTCATTTAGAATAGGATCATAGAAAAGTGTCCAAAATATACAAAATTTGGACAGAAATTTAGTTCTCTTTTGAGAATAATGGGACCTATAACAAAAATCTCTATGTAGTAAAATTTTCAGGTTGGATAGATCATATTTCACATAGGTTTTTATCCATCCATAGAAAAAAATTTATAATTATATGGGTATGGAAGAAAATATCTGGTTAATTTTTTCCAAAGCTCAATCGACATAGAATGCATAGACAGATTATTATTAGATAAAAGTGGTGGTTCTTATGATATTTTTATCTTATTATTTTTTCCATATATCATGATCTATACATTAATGGAGAGGAAATATGGGAATTAAAAGGTATTATTCTCATGGAACCCTTTTCATGTTATTATCCAAAAAATTATTATGCATCTTCCTTTTACTTTAAATTATCATCATTTTCCTATTCAATGTACTGTGAAGACCGAGTGAGTGTAGACATGAAATTTTCCCAGGTCACCATTTTTTGGTTTTCAAAATAGCACGTATATTTATTCTTTCCATGGGTAGTTTAATGCCTTTTGAGATAATGTAATGTAGCTTATGTTTAGGGTCTGATATTTTTTAAAATAATTTGATAAAATTTATATAATATCCTAGGAAAATAAAAAATATATATTAATTGGGTTCCAAATTACATTATTGTAGAAAAAAACTCAAGGAGTTGTTTATATAGGTTAAATTCATAATTCATTCACAATAAGTTTCATTTATTTTAGGCCAAAAATTATCAAAGAAAATATATGTATTTTAATGTTACATATATTTAGTAGAAAATGATGGCGATACAATCTATACAGAATGGAAATGGAGAAAACATATTTTAATTTTGAGGTAAATTTAATTATTGAAAATACATTTAACTTTTGAAAATTGTTTAAGGTCATAGTAATCAGACTAAAATTTCCATGTGCAGTTAATAGTGACTAGTCAGAGTAGGTTGGTCATTAAAAAACTTGGTCTAGGGATAGGGCATGTGATTCTGGTAGACCATTCATCTAGGAACTAAACATCCCCTAGGAATTACATCACGAAGGCAAGGTAAAACTGTACTATTCAATATAAAATTCTATTGTCGTCCCTTCATTTTAATCAATGCTTGTTATCGATTTTATATTAACGAGTAAACTAATAGGTTTGATTGACTGAATATTGATGGGTTCCAAAAGGATTATATCGACTCGTGGAATTGGTTGGTGTTGAAACAAACATTGTAGGTATGAAGTGGGTTCATGGAGAATTTGAGTATACAATAATTTTTCAAGCACCCTAAATGTTATGACACCATGTATTGAACCCAATCAAATATTGAAGGGATAAACCATGATATTCTTGAGTATGAAATAACTTAAATTGGTGACATTATCATGTGAATTGGAATTAATCATATGGATGAACGTGTACCTCTTACATTAATTATATTCCCATGAAATTGTTATGGAAGATCGTTGATATCATTTTCTTAAATAATTGGGAATAGAGTGAATAACCAAGATTTATCTTGGGAAATGTATTGGATCCCAAAATCTTTTTCCTTTTGTTTATGCACTATTTTTGTTTCAAAAACCTATATAAGTAATGTCATAGTGAGTGGAGAATTTAATTATTATTGGGATTCCCATCGGGATTTTTTTATCCTAACATGCCTTTGCAAACCATTTTTTTAATAGTTTCAGTTCTTTAAATTATGATCTTGAAGGGAATTTTTTTATCATCGTATGACTTTGAAATATATATTTTTGGTTTAAGGTCACAAAAATTCTAAAGAGAATAAGATACGTCCATTATAGTAATGAAAATGTAAAACCTATGTTAAATAGAGAGACCAATTCTAGTAATTATTATCCCATGGGGTAATGAACATAGTTAAAGATATACTACATAGACCAAAATTTCACAGTTATTCCTAGGATAGGTGAACCCACAAATAATAAATATCCCTTGATATTGTAATAAATCCATATGTTATGTAGATGTATATATTACACTATATATATCCAGATCAAATATAACTGAAACAGGGTATTTCTTATATAAAATTATTTATAGTCCTTGGATAAATGATCCATGGCCCACTATGTATCCCATGGTACAATAATCAATCAATATTTATTTCTTATTTAAAGGGTCCCAACAATGATCTAGATTGTAGGTAAGGGAATAGTGGAATGATGGTCATAGTTTGTGTAGAACAAGATATTATAGTTATCCTGTATTGTTGTAACCATTGAATTAAAATGAAAATATAAAGGAACCTAGTTTAGATCAAGTTCACACGTAGGGAAGTGATATTTTCATATTTCATCTAGGAATGGGGTTTAAATAATTTGAATCACTGTATCTAGTACCTAATTAAGAGGATACATGTTTCTTTAGAAATATAAAATTCAACCATACTATTGATTCAAATAGAAGAATCATATACAAGGTACATTTTCATGGATACATATCTCATGTAGGTAATAGGTTGGATTGAATAAACCATGTATTGGGTAGTTTAATGACATTTTATAAGTAATTATATATTCTAGAATTTTGGAACACATGTTGGGGTCTGATTGATATGAAGTTTAATAACATGTGGTGGTGATGAATGTCCAAAATTTTAATTCCATGTTACTACAAAAATATGAACCAGTGTGAATATTAGGTCAAGTATATTTTTGGAGATCTTACACCTGAGTATGTTGTTGAATATTAAGGAAATTATCACATTTTTACATGAATATGGTTAAATAAAATTATTATGGGTGTTTTTATATAGATCATACTCATATTTAAATAAGGGTGGTCCAATGGGATTGACCAATATATGTAGGGTAGGGTTATTAATGGTGCAATTTAGTGTTACATAATTTATGATACTACTAATTTGACATGTTAATCATTATTTAAAATCATGTGACGAGGATGATTTATAGGTGGTATAATTTCAATGTGAAATGAAATTTGTGTTTGATATTTTACTGTTATTTAAAAAAGATATAGGTGAAGAAGGATTTACTGAAATATATATTATGTTTGTGAGAAATATAATGCCTCATCCAAATGATAGATCATCAATGTACATAGTGAGAATGATAGGATAACTATTCACTAAAATGGGATAGTTTTCAATATTGGTAATTATTTTATATTTTTTACAGTGTAGAGTCTATTGTTGAAAGACATATAGTGAATGTGACGGCCAAAAAACTGAAAATGTACACTTGAAAATGGAAGAAATGTTGTATTAAAGGGATAAAATAAAACATCATTCATTACAAATGATCATTATCTATAATTTAATCATATGTGAGAGTGTTTTAAGGGATTCATATTCACATAATGTCATGTGTGGGGGAATGTGACGTTACCATGGAAATTTAATATTAAGAGTATTTTTAAAATATATCATGTGATCACATGTGGGATCCATGTAAATTAAAGAATTTTACAGAGATTGGGATTCCATTTAAGGATTTTATACCCTGAAAATAATGACTCTAAAATAAATTTATGTACATTCATGATGGAATAATGTGTGATGTTGTTTACGGTTTATAATTAGGACAGAATATCATGTAGTTTAATGTCATGCATCAAGGGCATGGTAGTATATAGTTTAGTGTCTTATAATAATGTATTTTAATAGGATATTAATGGATCCAACTCACATGTAATGTATGGGATAATTTTCATCATGTTGTGGTCAGGAAAGAAACCAACATGAATTAGTAAAGGGTTAGGATCCTAGACAATATGGGGGAAATTTCCATTTTTTTGTTTTAAAAAAAATTACCCAATGAACTATAATATATATTCTTGGAATCACTATGTATCCCAAATAAATTTTAATTAAGACACATTTAGTACTTTTTAGGAAAATTATTTACATAGATATAACTCACATGGGTTTAAACAGGAGATGCGTCACTTTTTTCTATCATAGACTGGAGTAGTGGACGGTTCGTGCATGAGTAGTCTAGACATTGATATGAATAGTAAAACATTTATAAGGGTTGTCTATGATAACCATTACCCAATAACATCCAATGATACTAATTTTATACCATTATTTAGATTGATATCATACACATGGTATAATGGTATTGTCATTATCAGTTCATAGTAGATAGAAACTTTTAAAAAATTTATGGTTTTCTATTATGGAACAAGTATTACATTATGTTTTTCATCATGAAACTAGGATGTTATGTTATACATTTTTACATCAGGAAACTAGGAATAGGTTCCCTATATCTGAATAAGATCAATCTCAATCACAGAAGTCGAAATGATATTCTATGTCCTCTAAGACCACATGAGTCATGCTGATTATGATAAATAAGATCCATCCTAGAAAATCATTTAAGACACTTGTGAGTTCATGAAATGTAACCTGGGGTGTCATTTTCATTTCAGCAGAGTAAAAAATATTCTAAATATATTTGGATCACCTGGATTGATGTGTCATATAGTGATGAAAATTCATTTAAGGGCCCGATATGTGAGATACAGACACATCAATGTATCCTAGGACATGAACATCAAACTACACATACTTTGTTATAATGGAATCATTGTGTATTTGATTCCATTATAGGGATTATAACATTTTATTTTTTTCACAAACATAGATCATGTGTTGTGAGTTTATAATTAAATAAATTTGTGTCCTTTTATAAAAATGACTGAAACATGATGTGGATGATGTATTAATTCATAGATAATGCAGATATATAATCAATTTCACAGTGTTGGGACCTTTATTGAAACATAGAATTATATGGTTAACTCAATCACTATAAACCTTATATGTGTATTTGAGACATATATATAATGGATTAAATATTTTATATAAATACTATGTGTCATGTTATTTAAGATCACACAATAAAGAAATGGTTATATGAAATTTAATGTCAAACATCCAAGACTAGATTCAAACCATTTAAATTCCATCGACAGGGGAATTATTGGTTTTCTTTATAGTTTAACATCATTCAAATTGTATTTAATGATATTCAATTTAAATTAATTCTAGTATAATGGAAGGTCATTAATTTTAAATCCACATGACAAGGATGCATTGTTTTGTAGTATTGATTCATGAAGTAAGGAAATTGGTGTCTTAATGAGTAGGGTCATAGGAGTAAGACAAAATTTTACACAACTCTCCAGGGAATAAAATCATTTGTTCATGTTAGAATAACTATATTTCATGATGGATGAGTCTCAATATCCTAAAATTCCATTAGTTATTCATTTAATTTCTTCATTATACAATATATAATGAAAAAATCTTCATTAATCATTTTTCCCAAAATTCAAGAATATGGAAAATCATTGATATTATCTTTCTAAGTTGCCTCCTTAGGAGTCTCAACCTATATTATCTCTATAATGTAATGAAGGATTGTGTATGTGAATTATGAGGAATCATGCTCTTTATTGTAGGAATTAATCTTCATGTGTATGTCACTATGGGATGGATCATCCCAATTCTTTGATAAAAATTGTAAATTATTCTTAGGATGACAACATTGTGGAATTAGACACTTAGTTATCATTGGATCCAATATATCCTCTTTTATATAATTTTAAATACAATCCTTGATGAATATGTACTTCCCGATTTTTTTCTTAATAATTAATTTTTTGGGTAGTAATTATAATGGTTTCTCATATATGAACTTTTAGGTACCCTTTTTCTAATCATCGAAAAGTCAACAAAATTATAAACAATGACTATGGGGAATTAACTAGGAACATTATATTATTGAAAGGATATAACATAATATTCATATTACTAATAGATGGATGAAATGATCATTCATCAGTGTTTCACATATGCCAATATGCGAATGGGAAAAAAATTTAATTTTGTTTCATGGATGTTGTGCCTCATTCATGATTTATTTGAGGGAATATGACAAGGCTTTTATTAATTCTAAAATTACACGATGAGAAAATTTAAAATATAATCATGTCTTGATCACTATTGGAATGGGTAAGATGGTATGTGATCTAAAATTTTATCACTGAGGTGTTAAAAATAAATGTATTCACTTGGTATTATAGGTTTGGGAACATCACTATATGGGGGACAACTATTGGAGGATGTTGATATTTTACTATGGGGAAAATATCCCCTTGAGAATGATGATAATTACTCAATGGAGATCCAAATTTAATATCTCTAACTAAGGGATATGCTCTCTATTAATTATGGAATTTTCATTATTAAGTGGATTGAATATAGATGAATTTTGAATTATCATGCCTTTCTCTGGGGAAGGATTGGATAATGTACATAAGAATTATGACAAACCAATGGGGATGATGAATGCTTCATTAGAGGAAGGTGTGATATAACTAATATAATATTCACTGATGATTGGGTTATATAATGAGATAACATTATATACATCTTCAGAATTTAGAGGTGTGCACATCAAATCCAATATAAAATTAATTGGACCACGTAGATACCACATTGAAAAAATGATAGGAATATTTTTGTTCGTTATTATTGGAGGATCTATTTTGATATGTTGATGATGATTATCTCAATTTATTTATTGGTTCCCATTTTCTCATATGGTAGGTCTGTTCCCATTCAAATGTTTGGTGGTTTGATTCCCATTTTTGAATTTTTAATTGAAATTGACCATCATCGACCAAATGATTCTGTATATCATTAATGAAGAATCAAACATGGATCATATGAGTTAGAAATTGATGGTATGGTTTGTAGTTGGAGTTATCATTATTACATAATTCATCTAATAACTCTATTTATGGAAGCTTAATCATGTTTTCTACTAGAGAAACTTTGAATTACCCTATAACCTAGTCCTTATACATGGTATAAAATTTATCTTCCCTATTTTTTGACGTCACGTTGCTCGCCTATATTGGCTTAAGGTTATAATAACTACTACATCTCCTATATAGTTCCCTTTATGTGATTTTTTTGATAGATAATATCTTTACCAGGTGCAGTGTAGAACATTAATTATTTGTTTTGATAATGCTGTGAACTCTGAAAAACTATTGGGACGCTCTTTGGGGATATGTAATTGTCACGACCCATCCTCAGGGCCCGTGCCATGACTACCCCAAGCCCACCTTCCATAGGCCAGGGGCTGGCAACTAGCGCCAAAGGCGTAAATCCCGATAACTGGGAAGACATTCCCTTTATAAAAAAACAAAACACCAAAGAGTATAAGCAGAAGTAAAACAATAAGTACAATAGAAAGTGCTGAAAATTAAATGGGCTACAATACAAACCCAACTGAAAGTACAGCTACAACTGAAAGAAAGTACAACAGAAAAAGACAAATAGCTGGAAGGAAGGAAGCAGCTCCTAGGTCATCCTCCTCGGATCCTACCTGAAGGGTAGGTACAGATAGCGCAGCTCCTGGATCATCCACCACGGATCCTACCTGAAGGGTAGGTACAGATAGAGCAGCTCCAAGATCGTCCACCACGGAATACTGACTCGTCGAGTGGTCCACCTCCGGGTACCGTCCATTCCTCGAACACTCGGCCTCCGTCATCTCTGCCCGTCATCTCCAACCAACACAACGAGGTGCGGGCTTAGCCCGTGCAGGGGTGAGTATAACGATACTCAGTAGGGACCCAAAGACACTCAAGGTCTCACTAAAACCAAAAAGGATAACCACAAAGAAGATCTCAACAGATAACCTCTACTTAGGTATATGCTCATTCATATACCTAAGTTATCAAGTAACCCATCTCAATCATGAGGAAAACACCAAGATCATGAAATCAACGGATAACCCCTACCCAGGTATTTTCCCATACATATACCAAAGTTATCAAGTAACCCATCTCAATCATGAGGTAAACACAAAGGTCAAAAGTCTCAGCTCAAACCAGGATTTTCATTATCGAAACTGTAACTGCTGAAGAGCTCCATCTCTGGAGAGTACAGTGGTCTTGTCACGACTCCGAGGTACTGCTCACCAACCTAAGACTACTAAGGTACTCCTCCTGTCGAGTACCGCGGGCCTTCCACCTCACACAGTAGTGCTTCCCGCCATGGGTCTGCCACCTCACACAGTAGTGCTCCCCCTCATAGCCTACAGAGGTACTCCTCCTGTCGAGTACCGCGGGTCTGACACCTCACACAGTAGTTCTACTCTTCTATGGGTCTGCCGCCTCACAAAGTAGTGCTCCCCACTGGGCTATGCAAGTCACTCCGAAACGAATCGAACAAGCAGTCGTCAGGTCTCAGCCGGCTACACGGTCTCTGTACTCCGCACGCTCGCCTCCGGTAGGGTCCGCTCCACGAGCTATTAGTCGATGATCCAAGTAACACAAAGTCCCACGAAGAAGTATCTCTACAGACCGCCTTGTCATAGGGGTCTCAACACAACAGAGGGCGCGTCAATCGGGCGCCCGATCTATGAGTTATTTACATTTTCGTCCCAGGGGCCCGGTTGGTTTCGTGTGAGAACCAACCCGGTCGTAGCTCAACTGTACCCTGAACTCTCATAGGGTATACTCATAGTGACCGTTTCACAAAGGGATCAACAACACCGCTGACGGTTCTTCAAACGGACGTCTGGTCTGAAAGATATCATCTTTCCCGCTCTAGGGGCCCGGTTGGATTTCGGGTACATTCCAACCCGGCCATACTCCAACTGCATCCAAACCTCGGTCGAGGCATGCCAAAATTTCCACCTCATCAAGAGGATTCCAATAAAGTTGACAGCACGTCAATCGGACATCCGGTTCTCAAGATATACCTGTTTTCGCTCCGAGGGCCCGATTGGTTTCATGTACGAACCAACCCGACCGAAACCAAAGTTCTCCGAAACCTTCAGTGTAATATGTTGTAACTACTGTCTCAATCCGAGGATCGCATCTCCATTGACGGTGCGTCAATCGGAGGTTCGTAGCCCAAGATATGGGCAAAATACTGAAAATGGTCTGAAACGGGGGTCTGGGCCCGGACCGAACCGGGTCGACCCGACCCGGGTCCGACCCGGTTTGGCGCGACCCGACCCGGCCGGGATGGCCCGGCGGGTCAGCTCGGCTCGGTCGACCAGCCGAGCGAGGGATCCGCGGCCCAGCCGCGTGGGGGTCACTCCGCGACACCCGGACGCGGCATGCCGGCCGCGTCCCGCCCCTCGGTTCCGCGCGGCCACAGAACCGACCTCGCCGCTGCGGCGGGTTTTGCCGGCCGTGCGCCGGGCGCCGCCGCCACCGGGCGGTCGGCCGCTACCGACCGCTGGCATCACCACGCCGGCGGGAGCTTCTGCGGACACCTGGACGCGCTCGGGTGGTCCGTTTTGCGTGCGGTCTTCTCCAATGGTCCTCCCGGGAACCGATCTTCAATGCAAAGCCCTCAAACGCCATGGAGGCCTGCTTCATCGTTGTCCATCGATCCGCACATCGATAAAGAAAGTTGCGGAGGGTTGTCGGGCCGTGTTTGTTCGGCCCGCGCCCTCTGCGTTAGGTGTTATAAATTGGAAAATAATAAACACATGATTTTAATCATTGACGAGGGTATAATTTATCCAAAATAAATTACACGAACACCTTGCCATCAAAATACCCACACACGAGAGTTTAAAATTTGAATGCGCGGCGTGATGACGTCGCGCATTCTTTCCGCTCGATCCCACGTGGTGCGACGGCACCACATCAATTCATTGGATCCGCAACAACAAGAAAAACAAAAAGGGAGGGGGACGACCATGTTTGTGCGGTCCGGCCTCCTCCCGTTAACTGATATCATGCGGTCCAAATATCGCGGATAAAAGACGGAAGAGAATCACGTAAGGAAAATCACGTAAACCCCTACCTCAAGTTGTCGATCGAAGATTGTCATGAGGATGGATCGTCTTGGAAGAAGCGTCGCAGAGGGAGAACTGTCGGCGTCACGTCGTCGATCTTCGAGGGTTTGGTGTTCTTCATCACCCTTCGTTGGAGGCCGGCATTCTTCGCGTTCTTCGTGTTCTTCACGTTCCTCACGAAGGAGGATAAAGATCTTCACACTTCTCCCAGTTCTCTCAACAAGCAACCCTTAAGAGAAAACAAGTATTGGTCTTATTTTATTCTCATGCCAATATTTAGAAAATTCTAAGTTAAGTAACGAACCATTAATTCGATGAATTAATGGTATGACTTGACTGCCCAATTAGTAGGGGCATTTAGAATTTTTAGAAAACGCATCGGTTGACCTTATTTAAAAAGGGTTTTTATAGGTGTGTTATTTAGAGGGAAAGAAACGGTGGGGCTCGTGCGGGCCCCACCTCACAAATATCCTACCAAGAGGGTAGGATATTTTGGGTTCCACCCTATCCACTTCAACTCAGCTTAAGCAGCTTAAAGTGGCTTAAAGTGGCTTTAAGTGAAATAAAATAAAGTTTGTCATACCACATTATTTTATTTCTTAACTTAAAGCCCAAAAATCAAAAACCACACCCAAGAAAATGCAACTCCGGAAGAGGTGTTTCTAAGAAAATACAAGCCATGCAATTCCATTGGTGCCCTCAGAATTCAATTCTGAGTACCGATTCAAAAGTTAGAAAAAGCCCGCTCATTCGTTCACTGAACGTACCTGAGCTAAACTTCGGAAAATGATTCTGGGCACACCGGGCCTCGGAATCAGGCGCCGTCAGAAATTGCGTTCTTGTAAAATTCCAAAGAAAATTAAGAAAAACTTTCCCTTGAAATTTCTGGGTCTTTACATTACTCCCACCTCATGGATTTAGGTCCCTATAAAGCTTCAACACAAACTAGGGTCACAAAAGCGGTATTGAGCACGCATATGAGCCTTCCGCTCCCATGTGCTCACTTGGAGGTTCCCGTACTGCCAAGTAAGAGCACCCAAGGAATTGATCGTCCTTGTAGGATCCACTCCGGTCGATCCTCGATCCCCACTAGAACCTCCGTGAAAGACACCCCATCGCCATCGTCCAGCTCCCCATGGTCGATGATATGTGAAGGGTCGAGCACGTATCTCCTCAGTAGAGATACCTGGAAGTAGTCGTGCACATGGTGCAACTGAGGTGGATGGGTCAAGCGGTAAACCACCCCACCTACCCAACTACGGGCCTAAGAAGGTCCGTTGAACCTTGGAGATAACATGTCGCCTTGGCCACATCTCCGTAAATCTCGTCAAGGTGAGACCCGTATAAGGACGTGATCATCATTCTCGAACTCATGAGGCCTCCAATTCCTTTTAGAACAGAAACTCAAAACGACTACTGCCACGAGAGTAAGGTTGACCGACTCAAGTGTGATCGGTCTCACCCTCCTGAGCATGAGTTTATCATGTGCTGCCTGGGGTTTCCTTTTCTCCGACCAAGGAAAACCCATCCTGACAACGTAGTTAAACCACAAACTTTTTGCCTAATACCGTCAATTTGTGTATGAACTGTGATTGCCTAGTCCATACTCAAACCAACGTCGTAAGGCCTCGACGCTGCCACCAAGAGATTCCAACCAAAACTCTCGCCTCGAGGGTCTGACCACACCGTCGGCGTAAGTGTGATTATCGAGTCTCCTCCCAAGGTATCTCCAGATGGGAGGGTCAAGTCTACGGCTTACCGGAAACTCTAGGTCTGGAACAAGATTTGTGAAAGAAAGTAATGATTCATATCAACGTCCATTACTACAGCAGCTAGTAGTGGACATAGACTATCCCTTGAATCATTCTTAGATCCATCAGGTCACTCTCTTTGACGACATGCATCCGCACTCTTCCTCCGCCCTCCATCTCCCTGAGCCTGGTGGGGATAACTAAGGCGGGTGGTTGGAGCATGTTAAGATGTACACCACCTCATGCTTCTCTCCTTGCTCTGCCTCCACGTCTGCTGCTTCGCAGACTCATCTCTCCTTTAATGTTCCTCTTATGGAAACATTTAACATGCCCAAGTCTCCAAGACTGGTGCTAGTTTCATGTTTCTTACTGCATTGTGCAGTCTTCATCTGCTCCTGGATGATCTGCACCTTCTTTGCCTGTGATCTGAAAGAGCTGCTAAAATTTCTCCTTTTCCGAAAAGAGAAACTCGGTCTCATCCCCTGGATGAACCACGCCCATTTCCTAATATAGAAAATCCTGACATTAATGATGTATTCATGCCATGGATGATGTCGTAAGGCCTCGATGTAACTACCATGAGATCCAACTGTCACTCTCGCCTCCAAGGGTCGAGTCACACTTTCAGTATCAGTGTGAGGTCACTGGGTCTCCTCTAGTAGAAATCTCGGAAGTGAGGGTCAAGTCAACAGTTTTAACCAGGACCTCTCAGTATCAACCAAACAAATGGACAGGAAAGAAAACATCACAAATATAACTGTCTTTTTATTATTGCAGCTTATAGTACAAAGACACGAATACAACAACAATATTGAGCTAGAAGTACAAGGGACGTATCCACTAGTTCTGCTCCTGTCCATCTGCTTCCGAAGCTCCATGATCGTAGGCCTCAGCTGCCTGAAGCTAAGCACTCCCATGTCCAACAACCCCCTACAGTCGGGGTGGACCTCCTGGTGGTGGTGGTGGCAACACCTCGTAGCGTCGTCCGCCTCTAGCTGCACGACTAGCTTCTCTCCCTCGGCCTTCCGCTCCTTGCGGTCCATCTTGATCGAACATCTACATCTACCTGGGATGTTCTTCATTTATCCTCTGGTCATCTACATGGCGGGTCGGACAGTCACGTGCCATGTAACCAATCCCGCCACAGGAGTAGCACTACATGGCCAGTCTGGATCTATCCCTCCCCTTGGTGCCTCGTACTACCGACCATTATTCATGCGGTCGACCACCTGTAGGTCTGGTCCTCTTGGACCTCTGCGTCATCTGTCTACTACATGCTATGGAAGACTCTGCTGCATTCCGGCTAGTGGTGGGTCCTGCTGCTGGAGACTGCTCAGCAAGGAAACTCTCCACTAAGAGGGTCGCTCCAACACCCATGTCTGCGTCGGGATGCTGTGAGAAACAATAGAAGCTCTAGTCTCTTGCCTAACCCTGCTCGAAGGTTTGGGCCCTAAAGAACGGGTCCTGTACCATATCTGTGGAGTAGCGCGAGAGGTCTGTGAACCTCGCTGAATACTGTGCCATTGTCATGCTACCCTGACGCAGCTGAAGTAGCTCCTGTATACGCACCGCTCAAAGGGTGGATGGTACAAACTCTGCCTGGAACAGGCTCTCGAAGTTTTCCCAGAGAAGTTTCGCCTCGTCATGTATCTAGAGCATCAGGCTCCACCATATGTCGGCTGCTGCCTGAAGAAGGCTAGTAGCAAGGATCACCATGAAGTCTGCTGGCGTCCCCACTAGCCTGAAGACTCTCACCACAGCCTCCAGTCAATCCTCAGCCGCATGCTGGTCCATCCCTCCCTGGAACCTGGGTGGCCTATGGCGCTGGAACTCATGCAGAGCGCTCAAGCGACGTGTACCCTCTACTGCGGGGGCTAGTGGCGTCGGTGGCCCAAAGGGTAGTAGTACCGCTGGTGCCTCCGCTGGTGCCTCAACTAGGATAGGGCCCTGTACTGAGGCATCGTCGCTCGGCGGGCTGTCAGTACGTACCACTCTTGGGGCTCTAGCAGGTCGTCCACGGGGAGGCATCCTGAAAGAAACAACGTGACACGGTCAAACGATTTATACCTGGTGAGCTGAACTGGTTTGAGCTGACTTTTAAAACCTATGGAAACACACATGCAATCAGTGTTTTCATGCACAAAGTCGAAAATCAGTTGTCAGGGTCGTGGTGTATGGATACGTCGGCCGCCCGCACAACCACTGGACTCCCTGAACTGAAAACCACACTCGATACACAAAACACTATCACTTCACAGAAAGAAAAAATATCAGAGTATAATTTCTTCGGAAGAACCGACGCCCTCTGATACCAATTTGTCACGACTCGTCCTCGGGGCCCGTTCCGTGACTACCCCAAGCACGCCTTCTATAGGCCAGCGGCTGGCGACTAGAGCCAAAGGCGTAAATCCCGATAACTAGGAAGGCATTTCCATTATAAAAGTAAACAAAACACCACATAGTACAATCAGAAGTAAAACACTAAGTACAAAAGAAAGTTCTGAAAAGTAAATGGGCCAGAATACAAACCCAACTGAAAGTACAGCTACAACTGAAATAAAGTACAACAGAAAAAGACAAACAACTGGAAGGAAGGAAGAAGCTCCTAGGTCATCCTCCTCAGATCCTACCTGAAGGGTAGGTACAGATAGCACAGCTCCAGGATCATCCACCACAGAATACTGACTCTTCGAGTGGTCCACCTCTGAGTACCGTCCAGTCCTCGAACACTCGGCCTCCGTCAGCTCTTCCCGTCGTCTGCAACCAACACAACGAGGTGCGAGAATAGCTCGTGCAGGGGTGAGTATAAAGATAATCAGTAGGTACCCCGAGACCCTCAAGGTCTCACTAAAACCAACAAGGATAACCACAAAGAAGATCTCAACAGGTAACCTCTACTTAGGTATATGCTCATGAATATACCTAAGTTATCAAGTAACCCATCTCAATCATGAGGAAAACACCAAGATCATGAAATAAACAGATAACCCCTACCTAGGTATATGCCCATACATATACCTAAGTTATCAAGTAACTCATCTCAATCATGAGGTAAACACAAATGTCACAAGTCTCAGCTCAAACCAGGATTTTCATTATCGAAACTGTAACTGCTGAAGAGCTCCGCCTCTGGAGAGTACAGTGGTCCTGTCACGACTCCGAGGTACTGCTCACCAACCTAAGACTGCTGAGGTACTCCTCCTGTCGAGTACCTCGGGCCTGCCACCTCACACAGTAGTGCTACCCGCCATGGGTCTTCCACCTCACACAGTAGTGCTCCCCCTCATAGCCTATAGAGGTACTCCTCCTGTCGAGTACCGCGTGTCTGCCACCTCACAATGTAGTGCTCCTCCATCGTAGGTCTACCACCTCACAAAGTAGTGCTCTACACTGGGCTATGCAAGTCACTCCGAAACGAATCGGACAAGCAGTCGCCATGTATCAGTCAGCTACACTGTCTCCGTACTCCGCACGCTCGCCTCCGGAAGGGTCTGCTCCACGAGCTACTGGTCGATGCCCCAAGTAACACAAAGTCCCATGAATATGTATCTCAACAGACCGCCTTGTCATAGGGGTCTCAATGCAACAGACGGCGCGTCAATCAGGCGCCCGGTCTATGAGTCATTTTCATTTTCATCCTAGGGGCCCGGTTGGTTTCGTGTGCGAACCAACCCGGCCATAGCTCAACTGTACCCAAAACTCTCATAGGGTATACTCATAGGGACCGTTTCTCAAAGGGATCAACAACGCCACTGACGGTTCGTTAAACAGACGTCTGGTCTGAAAGATATCAGCTTTCCTGCTCTAGGGGCCCGGTTGGATTTTGGGTACAATCCAACCCGGCCATACTCCAACTGCATCCAAACATCGGGAGGGGCATGCCAAAAGTTCCACCTCATCAGGAGGATTCCAATAAAGTCGATGGAATGTCAATCTGATGTCTGGTGCTCAAGATATACTCGTTTCCGCTCTGAGGGCCCGGTTGGTTTCGTGTACGAACCAACTCGGCTGAACCCAAAGTTCTCTAAAACCTTGAGTGTAATATGTCGAAATGACCGTCTCTATCTGAGGATCGCATCGCAGTTGACGGTGCATCAATCGGAGGTCTGTAGCCCAAGATATGGGCAAAAGACTGAAAACGTTCCGAAACGGGGGTTTGGGCCCGGCCGACCCGGCCCGACCCCCCCTGGGTCGGCCCGAACCGGGTCGACCCGACCCGGGTCCTGGTCCGACCCGGTTGGACTCGACCCGGCCCGGCCCAGTATGGGTGCGACCCGGCCCGACGGGTCGGCTCAGCTCGGTCGACCGGCCGACTGAGGGAACCGCGGCCCCCCGCGTGGGGGACGCTCCGCGGCACCCGGATGCGGCATGCCGGCCGCGTCCCACAACTCGGTTCCGCACGGCCGCTGAACCGACCTCGCCACCGTGGCATTAGCCGCGGTAGGTTTTGCCAGCGGCGCGCTGGGCGCCACCGCCGCCTGGCGATCGGCCGCCACCGCCGCCTGGCGGTCGGCCGCTGCCGGCCGCAGGCGCTGTCGCGCCGGCGGGAGCTACCGCGGACCACCGGACGCGCTCCGGTGGTCCGTTTTGCGTGCGGTCTTCGCCAGTGGTCCTCCTGGGACCCAATCTTCACTGTAAAGCCCTCAAACGCCATGGTGTCCTTCTTCGTCATCGTCCGTCGATCTGCACATCGATAAAGAATCTGCAGAGGGTTGTCGGGCTGTGTTTGTTCGGCCCACGCCCTCCGCGTTAGGTGTTATCAATTGGGAAATAATAAACACATGATTTTAATCATTGACGAGGGTATAGTTTATCCAAAATAAATTATATGAACACCTTGCAATCAAAATACCCACACACGAGAGTTTAAAATTTTAATGTGCGGTGTGACGACGTCGCGCATTCGTGCCGCTCGATCTTGCGCGGCACGATGGCACCGCATCAATTCATTCGATCCGCAACAACAAGAAAAACAAAAAGGTAGGGGACGACCGTGTTTGTGTGGTCTGGCCTCCTGCAGTTAACTGATATCATGCGGTCCAAATATCATGGATAAAAGATGGAAGAGAATCACGTAAGGAAAATCACGTAAACCCCCTACCTCAAGTTGTCGATCGAAGATTGCCGTGGGGATGGATCGTCGTGGAAGAAGCGTCGCAGAGGGAGAACTGTCGGTGTCACGTCATCAATCTCCTAGGGTTTGGCGTTCTTCGTCTCCCTTCATCGGAGGCTGGCGTTCTTCGCGTTCTTCGCGTTCTTCACGAAGGAGGATAAAGAACTTCAAGCTTCTCCCAATTCTCTCAACAAGCAACCCTTAAGAGAAAACAAGTATTGGTCTTATTTTATTCTCATGCCAATATTTAGAAAATTCTATGTTAAGTAACGAACCATTAATTTGATGAATTAATGGTATGACTTGACTTCCAAATTAATAGGGGCGTTTAGAATTTTAAGAAAATGCGTCGGTTGACATTATTTAAAAAGGGTTTTCACGGGTGCGTTATTTTGAGGGAATGAAACGGTGGGGCTTGTGCGGGCCCCACCTCACAAATATCCTACCAAGAGGGATGGATATTTTGGGTTCAACCCTATCTGCTTCAACTCAACTTAAGCAGCTTAAAGTGGCTTTAAGCGGCTTTAAGTGAAATAAAATAATGTTTTTCATACCACATTATTTTATTTCTTAACTTAAAGTCCAAAAATCAAAAACCACACCCGAGAAATCACAACTCCGGAAGAGGTGTTTCTAAGAAAATACCGGCGCTGTGATTCCATCAGTGCCCTCAGAATTCAATTCCGAGCACCGATTCAAAAGTTAGAAAAACCCCGCTCATTCGTTCACTAAACGTACCAGAGCTAATCTTCAGAAAATGATTCCGAGCACATAGGGCCTCAGAATCAAGCCCCGTCCGAAACTGCGTTCTTGTAAAATTCCAAAGAAAATTAAGAAAAAATTTCCCTTAAAATTTCCGGGTCTTTACAGTAATATTTTACAACTGATACATTATATTGTCTAAAATATCTCTAGTAATAATTCATGAGGAACCTAAATATATGTGGAATATGTTATACTCTTAAATACAGTAAAAAAAATGAATCTATAATTTTTTTATTTCGTGAAATTGGAGAGGAAAAGGACATCCATTTTCTGTTGTGTAGAGCGGAATTTGAGGATGAATTACTGATAAATATCTTCCCATCATTGTATAGACTAAATTGAAAGGTTATTATACCAAAAAGGTTACTCCTCCTAAGTTCCATGTAAATAATCTGAGCTTGGTAGATTTTTATTTCTATGGGGTTCCAAATAGTTAGACACACATGGAAGCTAAATGGTTGAGATTCTCTTCTACATCACCCAATTAAAAAATCTATAGTAAGTATAGTTCTTAGAATTTTCTTGAGGATGAGTTAAATCCACCCAATATGGATATATATTCATATCAAAATTCACCAATAAATGACTGCCTTTATGGGAATTTATTTGAGTGGAATGATCATCCTATTGTTTATGGAATACCAATACCTGATTGGGGTTTAAGAATATTTCTTAAAATAGTAGATCATTTTTCCTTAGTGGTGTGAACTGGTGATAATAAACCATTTTTTAAATTGATTATGCAAGTTGATATTATATCATATTGATGATATGATTCAATTATTCTTTTTTTAGGTTGAGAAGTATTCTCTTGTTAAATAATATTTTCTAAAAGAGTTATGGAAGCATTTTCCCAATGAGCATACTCACTAATCTAATTTTCCCTATGAAATTAAGGGTTGATATAATCATGTTTAAAAATATTATCTAAGAGATGGGTAATATTATATTCTAATTATATGACTTCTGCCTCATGGGGTGGTGGGTTGATAATGATTTTTGTTTGGCATATTTCTCACTCAACTACATTTTTACTTTCAATATCAGTTTGAAAAATAGCGAAGACATTTACAAAAGTTAAAAATGTGATATGAAGCATATAATAGTTTATAAGAGAATAATATAAAGCAATAATATAATCCTATATAATTGAATATATAAGAGATCATTCCAGGGTTGAAAATGATAACAATTCTCCCAGACGTATTTGGAGGGATTCTCCCTAGGATTCTGTAGTCCACAAGGATTGTTCTGATGAAGGATGAATATTATGGATAGTGATGATCTGTAATTGGTTATAGGGAAAGGTAAAGATACATAGATGGTCATTAAATATGTTTGGATTAGTTAAGATGTAGATATTTTCTGGATTTGTACTAGTTATCTACTCTGGGAATTCAATCCTTTGGATTCCTTGGTCTAGATCACTATGACAAGAACCACTTCCACTATATTTTTTTACAAAATTGGAGGCACAAGTTGAAAATGTTGACAATGTTGGATGTGATCCCTATTAGGTATGTCCTAGGTGGTTGAATTTATTTCCTAGGTCTCCTCTTCTAATCCCCCATGTTAATCGAAGTATTAGCTATTACGTTACAAGGATATGATCCCTAAATAATGGGTTTTTGAAACATAGGACTCCTTCTTAAGATTACTTTCATCTAAAATACAATATTTAAGGCTTTATCCTCTATATTATTTTTAAATATACCTTTAGAGTCGGGATAGGGAAATCAAGAGGGTATTCATGTACAAGTGTTTTTAGAAAATGATGTTGGAGGCTATGGGTTGGTGACTGTGTACACCCGGGAATTAAGTCTAGGGTCTTTACGGACATTGAAGCCTCTATTTTCATGTCAATTATTTTTTAATAGAGTATTGAACTGATATTTATGTGATACTTGATTTCTTATAATCATATAATTCATTGGTCTATTTTTTTATTCTATTTACAATTATTTTAGTTTATAAGGGTCCTAAAAAAGAATAACCAATAAAAAACAGATCATTGAAACATAAAAAATAACAATTTCAATTTGATCTATATATTTCATTGTAGAAGTTTTCATAAAAACTATTTTGTTTCGTGTGATAATGTTTTGACATATGATTGCGAATTTATAGTATAGTTTTATCATTCACATGGGGATAACCATTATTTATTTTCATAAAATACACAAAATAATAAATGAACTGATGTGGGTGAAACCCAATTATTTTTTTGGTTAATTAAATATTTACATCAGGTTCACCATTTTGTTAAATGAAAACTATGACATGATTCAGGATTCATGATGGTTCTTCTTGAATGTCGATGTAGGAATACTTTCTAATGGTAGTTGGTTACTATGATTTCTATCCAGTTATTCTTACGAATTTATGTTGGATGATATAACTGGAGTTTTAGATAACTTAACCCTTTCAAGGATGACTATTTCTTACTATAAGACTCTTATATATATTTAAAACATATCCATGAATCCATTCCAAATACTAGTGTGGGACTGGTTACCGCTGTGTTAGTGATCTGATCGAAACCACTTGGATATGTGAACAACTATTTGTATTAGAGGGTCAATAAAAATCTATGAGTAATTCTTGATGATTTATATTAAATTAACTAATTGGGATCCTTAGAGTTTACAAACCACTAGGAAGTTTGTTAGTATTATAATGTTGGGATCGGGACAATGATAAGTTTTTCTATGTTTCCTTATAATGGTAATCCAAACCCACATAGTTAGGTTCCACATAACAAGGCACGTGATTCATTTTAAGTTCAAGTGATGAGGACCTATCCATATATCTTAATATCATTATACAATGAATACTAGTAAAAGTATTCATATAAATCTCTAGTGTGTAGCTAATGCCTAAGAGGCCATTTTTAGTTTTTCCTCTCTATAGGTAACCAAATAAGAGAATACCTGGATAATTAATGGGTTATCTTTGGAGGATTACATAACTCGTAACCAAATATGGAGTATTATTCTTATATTAATCAATATAAGAATGAACTTATATTGGTTTGGGCCATATAAAAAATTAAATGCATGTGTATTTGAATAGATATAGGAGTATCTCAAATCTCGGTGAGTCAGTTCATTTTATGATTATCACATAAGAGAAAAAGATTTTTCTGTGAATTATGGGATTTATCCTCATAGAGGATTTATACATATCATGGTTAATAGGAATCAATGACCACATTCTTTAAGAGATATATACTAAGGTCATATATGAGGTCATGTCCATGAAATTTAATCTTATGTGGTACGAAGAAGTACTTGGAAATTTAAATTACCAAAGATCGGTATTGAAGTTGATTCCAGGGATGCTTCTAACTTGTTGTAACAAAAAAATAATCTAAACCCATAAGACCATGTGATTAATTATATCTCTAAGAAATAACATATAGAAGATGATACATATTGGGTTTGGATAGAGAATCCAAAGAATGATTGGTTCTTTTGTAAGGGTTTCCCATGTAAGGTTTTGTTGTCATAAATTGGATGGTAATATTGTATAAAACAAGACATAATCAAGTGCTTCCCTGAGAAATTGGAGAATGTTGGAGAGTTTATTGAAGATATTCTTAGGGGATTGAACTTAATAGGAGGCCCATACATGATAACTATGATGAATATAATGTCTTTAGCTGAGTAATGATAAACAATATGATTATATTAAGTCAAGTTAATAATGAAACAGAGAGGAGTATATTGAATCAAGGTTAACATTGTGGAATTATGATTCAGTTTATCCCAGATATAACTTACCCTTCCAGTGATTCAGGTGATGTTTGGGAGAGCTAGTGGAGTACAACTATGAGGATTAACACATATAAATAAAATAGTAGGAATATATTGACTAAAGGTTCTATATGAATCCATTAATAATATATCAACTCATGTGGAATTTTTTGTAGCTTAGGCATTAGTGTCCCCCAAATGTACTTAGCCAGGTTTGGGTCTTCAGAGCATGTTGGTTGAGATAGAGGGCTTTACCTCTTAGGATGACCTCACATAATGAATGTAATATTAATATTTCAAATCAAGGTTCTCACAAAAGAAATGATATTTATACCAACTCAAGATGAATGTGTGGGGATTAACCATAGGTTCTTCCTAGATGTACATTTTCTATCCAGTGCATAGGAGAAGGATTGGATAGGGAGGGGATTCAACCTATGTAGATCCCCTTATTCAAGGAATCTAATAGGAATATATGAACTCTAGTTTTTTTCATAATTTTGAGGAGTATCTTGATTGAAGGTGTTCTCTAGGATCAAGGATGGGTTTCTAGGAAGCAGAACCCAAAAATTTCTTTTCCCCAACATAATTTTTTTACCATTACCCCTGATTTTCCATGGGTTCAGTGATGAAATAAAATGGATAGGACAAATGGCCCAAGATTATAGGTTATCGTTGATTTTGAATTAGGGTGAAATGGTGGAGGCCCTATTGTAGGGACTAGTGGGTTGATTTTTAAAATATATTATCAATGAAAACACATATAACGTTAAATTACTAAATTTGGAAGACATGGTTCACAATGGGGTTGTTTGGAGGTGGGTTATCATTGAGTTCCAACATAGGAGCCCTAAACATTTTGTCCTCATAGTGAAATTGGTGTGTTTAGATAATACAACTGTCACTATGTAAATTTTATATCATAACTTATTGGAGGGATCTGGCATAATGCTGCTTACATAACAACACCAAAATTACACAATTCATATACTAGGAACTCGCATAGAACATATCACATATAATTTCATGATGTTTCCATGTGGATGTATTTATTTGTGGAAGGATTTATTTGTCTGTGGATATCATTGGATTACATCCCAAAGGACTACCAAGTCTAATATTTTTAAATTTTACATGAGTGATGAAGTTTGTTACTCATAAAATTCAACTATGTGTCTTCATAATCCCCTCAGATTTTATGATCCTTTGAAGTGCATGTATATATTTATTGATAGTGTAAACTAACTACGATCCCAAAATGGATGAACATATAGCAATTGAAACACTAAGTGAATATAATAATAATCCATGTGTATGCCCCAAACTTTCCTCCTTAGAGCAATAAATTACATGGGGTTCATAAAGAAATTGAATTGTTTTTCAAAATTGGAAAAACTCCGTATAGTGGGATAAAATATCCCGAATATTTGGAAAATGAGATACAATTTTCGTAAAGATTGATATACTATAAAAACTTAGTAAAATGATATGAATTATTTTTTATAGTGTGATTTTCTTTTGAAATAAAATGAAACCTGACTTAGAACATTTTTATCATTTTTACCATAGGCATGTTTCTACTCTGATACTATCCAAATTGAATCCTATAAGGAACATTGTGATCTTAGATATCGTGTATACAACCTAGAAAGTTTTTATGTTTCCAAAATGTTCCCATAAGACCTTAAATAAACTTATTTATGGTTTTAATAGACATTTTTGTCAAAAAATGGTGATATATGAATCCTACTCCAAAGGGAGTTTCTCACCATTACATAACTGAAATGGAAATTCTTATTGAGGAATATCTATCTCTTAGTGTTTGAGAAATAATGTGGTATATGGAAATCCCATTCAATAATTCCTCAGTAATTGAGATAATGTTCTACTCAAACTCATCCGGCATTGGTCTGAGTGAAGATCATGTAACAGATTCTTTAGTAAATTCAGTGGAATGATTTTCATGGTGCCAACATACATATAATTTTATATTTACAGAAGATTTTTTCATAATTTATTTATAAATATATATATATAGTATAATTTCATAATATATTTAAATAAATTTATGTTATTCATATTTATGTAGGTTTATATTATATATTAAATGATACCGATATATTTATAAATATAATTTCATATTATGTCATTACATGATATTATCATAGAAATGTTCATGTAAACACACAAAGTCACATATTTTAATTTCCCACAAATACACACACACACATTTATATTTTTATTTATATATCTGATGTTATTAACTTATTCATAAATTTTTATTTACTCTATTTCCTTTCACTGAAAAGTGCATAATTGTTGTGAAATACGAATGTTTTATTATTAAATGTAATTTCTGAGAATTATTTGAATTAATCAAATAGAGTCAGTATACTATTTTAATTATAACCCTCACCCCACTAATCCAATCTACAAGATTATTGATTTTTAGGGTTCCTTACTAGAATTTAAAATTTTCATTAGAAGGGACCATTCACAAAATCGTCAATTTTGAGGGAATATGGTATAAATAATAAAACACAAAGAATCTGTGATGAAACTGGATGAGTCATAAATATTGAATTTCTTGGATCAATCCAAAATTAAAAATTATTTTTTTCATATCAAAATTTATAGGGACAATTCAAGGAGTTTTGGATAAATATTTCATGACTGTAATCCACTAAAAATGGTCCCAAATGATTCAATGAAGTTCATCCTAACATTTTGTCCGGAAAAGAAATCAACACATCAATATTGACATTTTTCCCGATTGATACATCCATTCAATATGAGATTTATCAGTTTGATAGTGGATATTTAGATGGATAACATTGTTGAGGAAAGTGTTCTGTTTTTATGGAATCATTATATTTATAAACCCATTCACATTTCAATATTCTAGAAAGACTAGATTGAAATTGACAGATTACAATTGTTTACTAATACCTCTATAACAATTTCTCAAAAGGTCCAGATTCCCCCATATTTTGAGAGTCAGTGGATAAAATTCTTTTCTAAAACTATTAAGAATATTATAACTACATTATGAGTTATATGAATGGCCAAACGGGTGATCCAATTGGAGGGACATATTTAAAATGAAAACAGTCCAACTCTTTGTGCTATAAAAACATCACCCTCCTCTTCTTGAAAGGGGTCGGCAATTCAGAAGAGATGATCATAAAATGGAAGACCAAAGACCATCCAAACAATTAAGAGGACCTTCAATACACAATTTTTCTCTTGAGATACCCTTCCTTCTCTCTTTGTTTTTAGGTTCTTTTGTTTACTTTTTATTTGTAATCCTATAAGTTTGTTTTCATTCCAATAGAAATATAATGCATGGTTCATTTTTCTCTTCTATTATTTTCATCCAAATTAAGTTAAATAATATTAATAATCATAAATTTTTGTAAATATTTTTGAATCCCATTCCCTTATTTTTCTTTCTTATTCAATCAAAATTCCATATTTAATCCCCTTCACCATTTGTGTGAGTTTGTTCGCTGCAAAACTCTTTTATTTACCCTTTATTTTTCATTTTTTATTAATTCAACATCATAAAAATAATAAACTAGATTAATTATCCTCTTAATGGATGAATAAATCTCTCATTGGGGTGAGTCATAATTTAGGATTGTGACGTGATTTCTGGTATTTTCTCGATGAATATTCTTTAAATTATTTTTGTGTCTATTGAAAAAAATATTTCATGGATTAAAGACATGTTTTGTTTATAATGTTGATTCAATGGATTATTAGAACCCCAAATACACTACCATATACAAGTAATGCTAATTTTTTAAAGCCTATGTTATGTTACGTCTTGGATTAAAGATTTAACACTTGCAAATTCCGTTCAAAGTCATCTTGTGATGTGGGTATTAATTTAATGAAATATAAAGAAAAGCTTAAGGATATTATAATCTTAAATCCAAAATAATTAACTCAAACAAATCTATATCAATTTTTTAAATCAAACATCATTCATTATTCAATTTCATTTATGCTCTTCAAACTGTCCCCCTCCCAATCAAAATAAAATCAACTAAAAACAATTGACTATTAAAAATTCGCATCATCGAGGATTCAACCTAAGTGCTGCTATACACATTAGTAGATCCCAAGAAACCTAAACAATTGACAGAAGACAATAAACTGCACATTCAAATAGATCTGTTTTCAGGGATTGTGAAATTAATTAGCCGTTAATTTCTAATTATTATAAAAACCCAAGAGAAAACAAAATTTTTAAAAAAAAATTGAAAAAAACCAATGAAAAACTTGCCTTCTCAAAAAAATCCTAAATGGAAAACACACAATAAAATCCACATTCCTCATACATTACATAATATGTTTGAATTCCTCGTAGTCATCCAAACAATACATCAGATTTGTTTGACCCTGAAATTGAGGGAATACTTCTCTAACATGGGACCAACTTTATGGATAATCATATAATTCAAGAACCATTCCATGTCCAGCCAAATGTATTTGATAGGACCAATTCTTGGGAACAATCACTTAAAGAAAATGATACCCCTAACATTAATTAACAACCTCTTGGTATTCAATATCCAAAGAGAGAGGCTTATTTCGAACTAAAATTGGGTTTGATTCATATTCAACCTCATTTCCATGGGCTAGCCGTTGAGGATCCACATCTTCACCTCAATGAGACCCATGTGGTGTTCTCTACCCTGAAGCCTCAAGGGTTTTCTGAGTAAAAAATAAAACTATGAGAATTCCTTTTCTCCCTATATTACACTACTAATTCATTTCTCTACTACCTCCCTCCGGGTTCCAAAAACTCATGTATTGTCTAGAAGTGACTTTTCTTAACGAAATACTTTCCAAATTCTCGTACAGCTTCCATCCGAAACAAATTAGTTGTATCTATCAATTCTCCAATAAATAACTCCATGATTATTAGGAGATGTTCAAAATTCATTTGGAAACGTTCCCACACCACCAAATCCCGAACCAACTCTTGATCCAATACTTATATGAGGGGTTATTGGCTATGGAGAGAACTCTCATTGATTCCACAAGTGGTGGTACTCTTGTTGATAAATCTCATGCAGCTAAAAGTGATCTTATATGCAGCATGGCTTCAAACACATAAAAATTACATAATCGAGCACATGATCAAGTAAAACAATTCTATGATAATAAATCCATAGAGCTGAACAAGATGAACATGTAGATGAGTGACCTTATGGGTCTTGTGAGACAACTAGATGTGGAGTCCAAAGCCCTGGAATCATCTTCTATACAATCTTTCTTCCTTAGACCTATCAAGAACCATTGAATCTGTAGCTCTCCATCTCATCCAACTAACACATGTACTAAACTTCAAGAGGATCTATCCGATTCTTTTAGACCAATGGAACTCAATGTAGTATATTCTCATAGGAACACTAACCCTCATCAATCAGGTTAGTTCATTAGAAACATCAACCAACCCCACTCTGAGCCCTTCTTTTATACCTTTAAACAAGGAGAGAGGTATGTTAATCCAATTTCTCAACCCCCTCAATTCCCTCCTCAAAAGCCAAACCAATCCCAATATGGTAATGGTGTTGGTAACTTCCAACAACCTTAACCTTTTTTTCCTCAACCTCATAGGATCAATCATACTCTTACTCCTACTGGATTACACTATCCTATTGAGCCTTCACAATTACCAAACCCATACAATCACTTTCCCAAGAACCAAAATCAAGGTAATCCCAATCTGGGACTAGCATATTTTTCTATGAAACCATTGGAAAGTGAACTGGAAGATCTTGCCTCCTTAAAACATTATAGCCTCATAAATATTGAAACTCAAATTGGTCTACTTGCATCCCACCTGAACCTATAACAACAATAAAATTCTTCCAAACTACTTGCCCAACCAATAACCTACCCTAAGGGTAATGTATGCACAATTACACTAAGACCGATAATGAAAATTTTAATGCCACATGATGAGTCCTCCAAATACCCTTTAAATATAATCCTAGAGTATAAAATGAAAAAGAAATTAAAAAGGGAACTGAAAGCCATTCTCTCACCTTCTTCTATTCCACATAGGATCCCAATTCATTTTCCTCAAGCCATTTCAAATCCAATGAAGTCCATTGATCCCTATTCTAAAATGCTCGACATGTTTAGATGTATTGAAGTCATTATTCCCCTCTTAGATTCCAAAAAAATCCCTATGTATTCCATGTTTCACAAGTTATTATTCACCCATAAGAGGCATCCTAAGAGCTTCAAAAAATTTTCCACCTAGTAGTTTATTCCCAAAAAGAGAAAATATCTACAGAGCTTCACTGTTACATTCCAAATTGGAAGTTCAGACTTCAAAGATGAACTCATATACCTAGGAGCCTCAATTAATTTCATGTACAAATACATCTTATCTAACATTATTCTTAGTCCCTTATATACATCATGTGTTTTCATTCAATTATCCAATCTATGAATTGTTGGCCCTGATGGTATAATCGAGGATGTCCTTGTTCGTGTCAATGATCTTATCTTCCCTGCTGATTCCTATGTCCTTGGCATGGATGGTGATACTAACTCTTCTCGAACTCCCTAAATTCTAGGAAGACCATACTAATGATAGGAACAACCAAAGGTGATGTCTATTTAAGAATATTATCCAAGGAATTTAGTGACCAAATGGTCAAGTTCAACATTTTCCATGCCATGAGATACCCATCTAAGGATAACTCTGCATTCTCAATGCATGCTTCTGAGGAAACGTTTGAGAGTAAATTGAACCACATTCCAACATGTTCATCATGTTCTAATGAGAGAGAATCTTGTTTAATCTACACCATGGTAAACCAAGTCATAAAAATTAATGTTTATGTGGAACTTTTATTCTTAGACTCCGTCAATATAGAGGAACTAAAAAAATATATTGAATCCCATATCAAGAATGATCTCTACTGCTCCACCTTGGATAGTATAAAGGAAAATGAATTTGAATCAATTGAACCCCTTTCCTCCATTCCTGAGTAGTCTAACCCACAAATGGAAGATGAGACTGATCTGAAACCTCTTCTTGATCACCTGAAATATGTAATCATTTTCCATTATCACTCTTATCCTATCATTATCTCCACTTCACATAACAAAACTATTGATTCCAAACATGTTCAGGTGTTTGAGGAAAACAAAAAGTCCTTATGTTGGACCCTGTATGACATACCAGGAATCATAATTTCACTTTTCATGCATCACATGCATCTTGTAGAATCAACCAAACAAACTAGAAAACCACAAAGAATACTCATTCCAATAATAATAGAGGTAGTTAGGTAATAAGTCACCATGATTCTTTAAGTTGATATTATCTACCCAATTTCTGATTGTGAATGGGTTATTCCAATTCTTGTTGTACCTAATAAGGGTGGGATAACTGTTATCACCAATGAACATGGCTAGGTTGTTATAAATCAAGTGAAGAACAAATGGAATGTGTGCATTGATTATCGAAAAACGAATGTTAAATCATGAAATGATCACTTCCTTCTTCAATTTCATGAGCAAATGATATAACTATTAGTCGAAAAGTCAAACTATTACTTTCTAGAGGGATACACCATCTACTTCTGAATCCCAATCGAACTGTAAGACCATGAAAAGAATACTTTCACTTTCCCCTTTTGACCATATTCACATAGGAGAATGCCTTTTAGCATTTTCAGTGCTCCTGGAACATTCTAGAGGCGTATGATGAGTATATTTTCTAAATTCATTGAAAAAATCATGGAAGCATTCATGGATAACTTTACCATTTATGGTGATTGATTTGATTATTTTTTGAATTCAATCGCTCTAGTACATAAAAAGTTTTTGAAGTGTAACGTTGAGTTAAAATTTGAAAAATATCACTTCATGGATGAAAATGGGATTGTTCTATGGAACATTGTTTCAAAAGATGGTATTGTAGTTTATCCTACCAAAATTGAAGTGATCCAATCATTTTCCGAACACAATTTGGTTCGAGACATCCATTCATTTCTCAGTCATGCCTGTTTTTATTAGTGATTCATTCATATCATATGTAGGATTTCCCTCCCAATCACTTGGTTTCTCCAAAATTATGCCACAGTACATTTAGATGAGGTTTGTAAGAGATCCTTAGTTGAACTAAAAAACATCTCAAAAATTCCTCATGTCATCTATTATACCACAAAAACATTGAATAAAACTCAATCTCACAACATAGTGACTAAAAAAATATTTTATTAGTGGTTTTTCCCATAGATAAATTTCAGCCCTATCTCTTAGTTTCCAAATTCATCATTTTCACAAACAACTCGGCTATAAAGTTCTTGCTCACTAAAAGTGATTCCAAACCGAAGATAATAAGATGGATCCTAATGCCCCAAGAGTTTGAACTTGAAATCAATGATATGCCACAAAATGAAAACCCTTTGGATGATCACCTATGTAGAATTTCTACTTATTCTCATTTAGAATTCATTGATCGTGAATTATTCAATTAGCACTTTTTATATCTCACTATAAAAATACAATTGTATGCCCAAATTGTAAATTATATGGATTCTGGTGTTTTAAAGAAAAATTTTCTAATAAAAAAATGATGTTAAAAAGTGATTAAAAACAACCATTTTTGGAAGATAACTAAAATAGGAAAATTGAGGCAAACATGGTAATTAGGAGATGTGTTGATGAAGATAAACATTCCTCCGTCTCAGAATTTTTTGACTCCCTTCCTAGAGGTGGCCACTTTTGAAACATAAGGAACTTTCAAAAGGACCTAGACTCTGGATTCATCTAGCCATCACTCTTTAATGACTCACATGAGTTCCGTCAAATATGTAAAACTTTCCAAAAATTTGGAAAAATGTAAATGGGAATTTCAATCTTCCAAAGTCCATTAATTTTCGGTGAGATATTCGATGTTTGGGGCGTCTATTTCATGTGACCATTCCCCACATACAATATATTCTCAAACATTCTTATTAAGGATGATTATGTATCTAAGAGTTTCAAGGCCAAAACCACAAGAAAGGATGATTCACACACTATTAGTGAGCTTCTAAAGACAGAAATATTTCACAGAATTAGCAATTCACATGCCTTGATTTGTGTCTTCGAAACCCATTTTTTGTAATATGACCATAGAATATATTTCGAAAAAAATGGGGTGGTACATAAAACATAAAATGAAAATCACCCTGAAACAAATGACATGGATGAAATTTATAATTGAGAAGTGAAAAGAGTGCTTGACATAATTGTAAAACCCACCAGAATAGACTATCCAGAGAGACTTGGTGAAGCACTTAGGTATTATCAAACATCTTATAAAACAACCCTTTGGATGTATCTATTTAGGATAGTATTTGGTAAATAATTTCATTTACCAGTTGAAATCCAATATAAGTATTTTGGGGTTGTGAAAACCTATAATTTGGATTGTGAAAAATCTGGTGAAGAGAGATTGTTGTAGCTGACTGAACTGGAAGACCTTCGACTTGATTCCTATGAGAATTACATTATGTAAAATGAAAAGGTTATGTTACACCCTAACAAACACATCCTAAGAAAGGTATTCCATAAAGGTGAAAATGTATTTCTCTTCAACTCTCAATTTTAGATTTAACCAGGTAATCTTAATTCTCAATGGGAAGGTCCTTTTATTATTTCTCATGTTTACCCATTTGGTGTAGTACATGTTCATGACCCATCTTCCAAAAGGAATTTCACAATTAATATAAATTGATTAAAGCATCACCAGGAAAATAAACACGCCCCATGAACCACCTCGACTAACATCAGATCCTCAACTTCCACAGACCCACCGCGGGATAGAGATGGCTACCAAAAAAATCCAAACTATGGGCACCACTTTCACTTTAAACCCCCTTTCTCTCATCTTCATCATTCTCTTTTTCCCTTTTTTATCTTATTACTTTATTTTTCCTTTTTTACAACTTCATTCATAAAAACCTTTCTTTTTCTCTTTCTCTACTGCATGGGTGCGTATTTTAAAAACACATAAATACTAAACAATATATTAAAAAACCTACAATTTCATACGTACTCACCATCCAGTTTTGAAATTTTTTCTAACCATTTTGGAGATTCGGAAGACATGTTTTCATAAAAAATTTTGTATTTCCATAAAAAATATGGATAAATAATCTTGTATCAAATCTCGATGTTTTTGAATTCTCTGTTTATGATTTTGAGAATAATTTTACTCCAATCGTGATGATCAATATGATCTTTCATTCCATGGCCACCTATGTCCATATTTTCAAATTCAGTGTTTTTCACCCAAAAGTGTGAGTCTTGATTTTGTGGACCTTCGAAAAGAATTTCCTACTTTGGTGTGCATTAATTTCATACTGGCATTTTCTAAACCTCAGTAGAGTCATATTATCCAAACACGCCCCCATTACCCTTAAATTAATCGACCTTTTGAAATCCTCTCTACGCATATAAATACAATTTCTTTGATAGCCACATTACAATCCCAATACATTATCCCACCCAAAATCATCCTAGATATACATTGAGTTTGTTTCGGTGCGGATGTGCGTCGGGTTTCTGTTCTGACGCTGTTCCGCCAGGACGCGTTCGCGCGTGCACCCGTCGACCCGAGGGGATGGGCGCGCGGCTTGTGGCCCCGCAGTCCGGCTTTCCAAGGGCGGGCGGCATCCGTCCCTTATTCAGGGGCGTCTGCTCCTTGATCGAAACCGGGATGATGGGATGTCGGCTCCTCCTTCCGTGGACGTCTCCTCGGAACTCGTTGCCTAATCCGGGTCTCCCTCATAGATTTAAGAATGTTCGTGAATCTTGTTCCCGGTGCCATATCTTCATGAACACCGGTTAATTACGCTGCTTCCGCCCGGACGCTCCAAGGGGTCTGGTCGGGGCAGCAACCTGCGGTGAGGAGACCGGGTAGCTCTGGGTGTTGGGGGCGTGTCTTAACCCTGCGACTCTGCATGTCTGCCTTCCGTCCCTAATAGGGCTTCTCGAAGGCGTGATGGCCTGAGGCATCCCGCGCTGGGTGCGGGGAACTGTGTTACCTGAGGTTTTCCTCTGCTTACCATGTTTAACATGGGGTATGCCGCGAGTTTAACGTCCAGAAGGGACGGCATCGGACTGATCAACACGAGAAGTGGATCAGATGAAAGAACCCCTTGCGGGGAACCTCCGACGCTGGGGCCAGCACATGGGCGGCTTCCCGAGTGGAGTAGAATGAAGCGGCATGACCCCACCGGGATGTGGCGGCCCGGGTAAGGATCAGGATGGACGATGGAGTGAAGAGCTTGGACCCCGTAGGGGCTTCCTACGTACCGCACGTTAGCGCGGATCAATGTCAGCGTAGTTCGGATATACAGTTTAACGTCATGCTAGACGTCGGCAAGCCGACTCACGAAGAGGTCGAGGCTGCCGGGCGAAGGATTGAACCGAACCACCTCACACAGAGGGGGACGGAATGGCCGGGTGGATTACAGTTTCACGTCATGCTGGACGTTGGCAGGAGAAATAGGAAAAGGCAGTGGGGAAGCGCAATAGAGATACACATGTGCAGTCCCCCACAAGGGCGGATTCATAGGTGAATCGACGCAAATGTGAACCCGAGAGGGGTCCACTAATGGACGAACCGACGTGAATACGACCGGGACGACCAGGTGGTGGGCTTGAACCTCAGAGAGGCTTCCTACGTACC
The DNA here is from genome assembly GCA_963277665.1 of Viscum album. Classification (NCBI taxonomy): domain Eukaryota; kingdom Viridiplantae; phylum Streptophyta; class Magnoliopsida; order Santalales; family Viscaceae; genus Viscum; species Viscum album. The sequence continues at coordinate 841,635,974 of OY728160.1, read as the reverse complement.
CTGTTTAGGAGACATGGATCAAAGTCCACGTAGTTCGTTCTGTCTGTAACACTCTACCCCCGTGGGCGAAGGCCACTCCAATCCCGACATCCCTGCAGAGACGCGCGGGTGGGGGCCACATCCAAACCGGGGGGATCCTGCGTGCGAGACACGGGATCGGGTGATGCGGACGGTTTAATGTCTTGCCGGACGAAGTACAGTTTAACGTCGTGTGTTGAGGACGAAGATGCTTGGCAGTTTAACGTCTTGTCGCGCGGACGATATGCTAGGCAGTTTAACGTCGTGCAGCTTGGACGTGTATGGTGCCGCCGATGGGTCCGTGTCACTTCGCGCGATCCTGGAGGGCCGCACGGGAAGACAACGCACGGTGCGGGCACCCGGGATGAAGATCATCAGGCGCCACGCAGGCGGGTACCCTCAGGGGGTCAAAGGGGGTGACCTCGGCGGATTGCGCGCAAAAGAGAAGCTTGGCGCGCAATACCGCGGGTCGGCGCGCAAACGGGCGGGCTGGCGCGCAATTGGGCCAGCGCTTTGCGCGCAGATGATTGAGATTGCGCGCATCGGGCATCGGATAGCGCGCGGGGGCAACGGCTCATTCTCTAACGAATGGCCACTTTGAAAAAGGGGGGTGCGCGCAATCGGGCTGGATTGCGTGCACCCGGGGGCAATTGCGCGCAAGAGGCTTCTTTTGCACGCGAAGGCCTTTGGGTGAAGAATTATTCAAAAAGAAAGGAGCCAATGGGATTGCGCGCGAAGGCGAACCCCGAGGCTTTCTTGCGCGAAAGGAAGGAGGTTACCTGAAGATCGGCATTGGGCGCGGAGCGGGTTGGATTGCGCGAACGAGCGACTCTTCGAATTCCGGCAACCTTCAAAACGTCGGGGGTCGCCTTATATTTATAGGCAACCCCGGGCGCGGAATCTGGTTCACGGGCGCGGAATTCCCTTCGAGGGCGCGGAATCGGGCCCGGCGCGCAAGGGAGTCGCGCGGGCAACGGGCGCGCAAAATTGTGCGCCAGCCCAGCGCATTGCGCGCATCCCGGGAGGTTTGCGCGCGACACCTCCACTTTGCACGCGGCTCTCCAAAATTCCGCGCAAGGCTTCCGGACCCTCCGAAACGGGCTTCCGACTCCAAATATGACCTCGCTTCCCGCATCCGGATCTTCGTTTGGGAACAACGGAATTTTCCGGTGTCTACAAAAGCCCCCCCTCGGAATCTGATCGGCGAGAGGTCGCAACGATCAGGTTCTGAGGGAGACGCCGGAATGCCGAAGTCCTGGGTGGCGCGGGACTTTGGCGCGCAAAAAGGGGCGTCGGGCGCGAAATTCGCCGGTGTGGTCGCGCAAAGCACTTTCCGCGCAGCGCGGACTCCCGACCTTGCCTATAAATAGGGGCCTGGGTCCCTCGCACCGTACACCGGCTTTCCGCGCGACTAGCTTCCAAGCTCTCGTTCGCGAAATTGCCTTCGCCGGCGCGAAATTCACCCGTTCGACGTGCAAAACTTTCCGGATTTCGGCCTGTCTTTGCGCGAATACCCGGGGTTTTACGCGACGGACTTCCCAATTGCGCGCCATCCACTAGGATTGCGCGCCAACTCCCAAACTTCTCTACCAGCCTCGTCTGATTCCGCACGCTTCACCCCTTAACCCGCACGACTCCCGGAGCTTCTGAGATGGTCGCGAATCAAGGAAATGAAGGGGATGCCACCACTCGCAGAGCTGAGATGGCGACGAACGAGGAGGTCTACGGAGCCAAGGAGATTGTTTCCAACAATCAATCCTTGTTCGACTTGCTGACGCCGGCCCAGAAGACATATCCGCTGTCGGACAACCTGCCGCTCTGGAACTTTGGCATCCTAGATGAGGTTCTGGTGCCAGGGTTCGAGGTTGATGCGCCACGGACCTTGGTGACTCGGGAGGACGAGCTTCCCCGATATAACATCACCAACAATGGGCATCCTACCAGGGAGACCAGGAACTTAGATGTCTATGTCCTGAACCCGAGGACGCGAACCATTGCCGGGGGTGAGCCTACTGCGGAGAACTCTCCAGCCCTCTACTCGAGCACATATTTCCAGAGTGTTACTGACGACACCAAGGGCTGGCTGAAGGACTGGGACTTGCGGTATGGGGGAAATTTCACCAGTGAGTGGGCCTGGGCGTTCTGGGTACGCCACACTTGCGATCACTTCGCGGAGGAGCTGCGGTACATCGGCCTGTTTGAGGCGGTGTGGACGTCACAGTTCCACTTCTACCAGCAGTCCGAGATCGGGCCGGAACTGTTCACCCGCTGGTCCCCGGATATCAACACCTTCCATCTTCACCATGGGGAGGTCGGAATCGGCCTCTGGGATATCCACTGCATCGGAGGTATCCCGCTGGAGGGTTACCAATACGATGAGTTCCTGCCTCTGCGGAACACCTGGGGCGACAGGTCACGGACTCCCATCCTGACATGGCATCTGCTGGACCTGGCTACAGAGCGGCTCGGGGTCAAGTACTTCTACAAGGACATAGCCTACAAGGAGTGGTTCGGCCAGTTCTTGGATCATGACCCAGCGGTCAAGATTCCAGGCAGGGGGAAGCGGTGCCCGACCGCGGCTCAGAGGAGCCGGAACGGGTCGTACTGGCAGGTCCTGGAGACGGGCGACTACCGCTCATGGGGGTACCGCGTCATCGAGGCCCGGGACCCAAATGTCCGGTACGCGGCTTTCCTGGCCGCCTTTCTGAGTGGGTGGCTCCTGCCAGTGCGGGACGCGAGAATGGGCATCCGCCCGGCGACACTGGCGATGGCGGGCGCCATGGCCGCCAACAAAAGATACAACCTCGGGGTCCCAGTGATGGCGAAGCTGTATGCCATCCTGGGACGCATCTCACGAGGGGGGTCGCCATGAATGATCTGTGGGACCTTTCAATTATTCCATGGCTGGGTGGCTGCTCACCTCGGTGGGTACACGTTTCAAAACGCCGTCATTCCTCCGGGCAACGGCCTGCGACCCTCCCTGCTGAACATCGCGGGGGTCGCTCCGATGACCCTAAATGAGGAGGGCGTGAGGATTCGGATTGGAAATCACGCCAATTTCAACTTCAGCCTGTTCCCCACTCCCGTTGGCCAAATGATCGACAATGGGCAGGGTCCGCTGGAGCAGCACGAATACTTCCTGAACATGTGGGGCGGGGTGCTCGTGGCTCGGATCGACGGGAAGGTGATCTGCGAGCCTTACGTGCCAACCCGGTTCGCCAGGCAGTTCGGGTGCCTTCAACGGATGCCGAAGAGGGTATTCACTGCTGTTCGGGAGGAGACAAACCCATGCGTCCTTCACCAGATGTGGCTGATGTTCGCCGCTTTCGGCTCTGGCGACGTCATCACTCTCCCTCCTACCGGGGTCGACGCAGGCTTGGCAACCGAGTACGCTGAACACTGGGCCATCACGTACCCCGAGGGGCTTCTACGGAAGCCAGTTCGGCGGCTCGAGGTCACCCGTGCGGAGACCGGGCGTCAAGGGAGGAGGCGAGGCGCCGTCACGCGGGGGAGAACGGAGGCGCGCCAAGCAGCGGAGCCGGCGCGAGCAGGGACATCGGCGGCGGGCACATCGCAGGCTGCCGCTACGACCTCGGCGCCCAGAGAGGGGGCACGTGCGGTGGTCGAAGAGCGGCCCGGGAAGCAGGTAAGGCGTCTGCTCGAACCCTCCAATGATGCAATCTTCCCGGCGCTGTGGTCGGCCTGGATGACCCTGCGGCAGTCGCTGGGGACCGAAATTATCTGGCAGAAGATAACCAGTGAAGGAATCCATCTGCCAGAGGTCGGGCGCCTCCAGGTCGCCGACAGGGTGAACTTCCACTGGCGGTATGCTTATCTGACGGCCATGGACGAGTACGCACGCCAACGTGGTCAGCGTGCAGAGCCGTCCCTTCTGGTGAAGGTGATGCTAGGTCTAGAGCCTGCTTCAGAACAGATGCCGCCGGAGGAAGATGACAGTAGCAACGACTCCTAGGAAGAGGAGAAGACGGGGGAGGATGAAGGCTCGGAGGGAAGATCCCATCAGGGGAGCCCGCGGGAGAGCGGCGAGGTGGCCAGCTCTGGCAATATTGACATCACTGAGCTCCTCGAGGTCCACTTCTATCCCTACTCAGCCTGCTTCATCCATTCTCTTATGCAGCTTCTAACCCATTTCTCCACCTTTCTCAGGAGTGCACGGATGCTGGTCAGGCATCCTCGGCAGGAGTAGGAGAGGCGCCAGCAGGACAAGGCGGGGGCCAGACGCCCATCATTGAATTGACAAGCGCTGAGGGGTCCCCTGCTGCAATTGCTCCTGCGGCGGCCGGGACAGCGGAAGATGACGCCTTGGATTCCCGTAAGTCTCCTTACCTTACTGTCGGTGCTTGCCGTTGACGATCCATGACTAACCACGGCATGCCCTGCGCAGTGATCTCAACACTGGAGGCTCGTCGGGCTGTCGAACCCGGGCCATCCACGAGTGGACCAGTGGCAGACCTGCCGCCTGCTCCGGAACAGACTTCCCAAACCGAGCCGGCCCCACCAACTGCTGATCAAGGGGCTGCGGACGCCGGCGGTGCTGGCATCGGAGAGAGGTCGGGGGCTGACGAGGGTGTCAACGCCGCTGGGGCGGGAGAAGAAGGTCACCCAGATGTTGGGGAACCTATCCCCCGTGAGGACACCCCAGGGGCGGACCCTGCAGCAGACCTGCTGGCTGCCTTCCCAGCCTACCAGCCTGCCGACCCCGAGGAGATGGACGACTCGGACGCGGAGGCGGTCGAGGAGAGCCGGATAACGCGCCGCAGGGGGTGGAAGTGAATCCAGCGCTTCCTCAAGCGAGACCCATCGGAGTGGCTGGGGCGCATGGGATCCCTTCAAACCTGGCTGCGCTTCCTGTGTGCCAGGGGAGCTGATGCTCAACACCTCCATCTGACGGTCCGTGATTTCATGGCCGAAAAGATGCGCGAGAGCCGCCGGCATGCCGACGTCGCACAATGTCGGGACATGTCGGAGAGCACGCGGGTGCTCTTCGTGGAGGAGCAGGAAGTCCGGCGTCTCGAAGGGCAGGCGGCAGAGAAGGAGGCCTTCGTTGCAACGTGCACTGAGCTTGTGGAGCAACTAGCGGCCCAGCTGGTTGACGCCCAGGTACAGCTGACGGAGGCGGGCCAACAGATGGTCACACTTCAAGTCGAGCGGGAGCGTGCACAGGCCAGGATCGACGAACTGCGTGCTGCGACCGCTGACGAGGAGAGGGCACGCAGAGAGCAAGAAGCAGCTCTGGAGGCCGCCAGCCAATGGGTAGCGGCGTTAGAAAGACTAATTCAGCACGCTAATCCCTAGGGGCTTTGTTTTTTCCACTCCCAGAACACTTGCTTCCGCTACTCAATATTTCGATCCATTTGTATGAACCAATATATTTACCTGCATCTTTTGGCTTAACATGCTCAACCACAAATTGTCTCGCGGGAGCGTTAACCAAGCTTCAGGCATCCGTAATTGGGCCTGGATTTCTAAAGAAAAGAGGGAGATCATTCCTAGGAAAGGAGACCTCAGACCTAATCAATGTATCATCCCCCCAACTTGTTCCGACACACGAGCGGAACAACGCTAGGGGCGTTAAGATTTTATCCGAATATAGGGAAATGAGAAAGGGTGAATCGCATGTCCCGAATTCAGAAATCCACGACGGTCGGCCTTCCAGCAAATGCCCAACACGGCAAGCGGACAATGGATCAATCGACCATACTACTGCAATAGATGGACCGAAGGTCATTATTCATATTGCAGGAGGCGGATCACATGTCATCATCAATGCCGCTTTGGGGGTTCCTTCAGGCACAAGGGTGGAAATCCAGATCAACAGGGCATGCGAAGCGTGGGGCGAAGTGACGATTTGTTCGGACAGAATCCAACGCTCTCAAAATTGCGCCACCGTGGGGAATGTGTATTAGGAGGATGCACTAATCTGGCCGTTAATCACCTCAATTCTCAGACAGAACCTCTTTGACAAGGAAACTGTCGCTTCCCATCATTGCAATGGGGCATCCCGAGCTGAATCGGGGAAAATATCACAATCGCACCACTCTACCAGAAGCCAGGCCAGACGGCCGGCGACGAGGAGGGGAGGGACTTAGCGATCCCTGAGGCTGGACCCGAGTCGAGATATTCGGGCGTTCCTACGTACTCAATCAGGCTGGAGATCAAGCCACACGTAGTTCTGAAAGTGCAGTTTTAACGTCATGCGGGACGTAGAACCCCGTTTGGGGAGATCTTAGTTTAAGGTCGTAGAGCTTGGACCAAAGAGGCAGATCTTAGATTAAGGTCTTAGAGCTCGGACCATAAGAACCTCAAAGCACGCCACATCGTGGTCCCATTCCCTGGATATGCAAAGATGCACTGAAGGATAGTGTCAAGAGTGTCGAGGTTTCTCCTGACCAGAATGGGAGGTGGAAAATGTAATGTGAATCATGCGGCCATTCACTCAAGGACTGGGGGCACCGGCGTGACGATATAAGAATACTGCCGACCATGGCGGAAAAGCAGCATCAATATCGCACTGACCGCTGATGAAATGAGGTAGCAAACGATCATCAACCGCTCAAGCGCAGGATTCATATCGATTTGCTGCCCGAGGCCCTTGGGGGCACCAGCCCGAGTCGGTGGGAGAGCACTGAGGCATTGTGTCCAAACCGCTCACGGGGGATCTATCCAGGGCGTAGGCGATGGGTCCGAATGAAAGGGAGCACGAAGCCTGAAAAGTGGAAGGAACCTGACCAAGCTGAACCTGACCCTCCTGGCAATAAACCAGAGTACTCTTGACACTGGTGGACAACTGCAAGGGGTCGAGGGCCACGCCTTGAGGGTGACCCGAAGGCGGAGGATTCCCCAGAGAAGGGGGAATCTTTAAGAGGTGGGGGGCTGGACCCGAAGTTTCAAACATCCGGGCGTTCCTACGTATCCCATAAGGATGGGAATCAAGCCACACGTAGTTCTGGAAGCACGACGCAACACAATCGGGCACCAGCGCGGGGAAGGGTGCGGGTCTGACCCTCGCACACAGAAGAAGCGGTATTTGATATTTCTTGTTTGTCCTTAAAGGTGGATGGTTTTTCTTTGTGCAGCGACATGCCTGTGATTAGGGAATCCCTGGCGTCTCTACAATAATCAAGCCATGAAAGGCATTGATAAATGGCGTGGTTATTAACCAGCACCCAACGTGAGTTTCCCCTGAGGAGATCATCACGATGCAGTGCCGTTTTTCGTCGGGCGGCCAAGACGATCACAGTTTACGGTCGTGTGGTAGGACCGGACAACACAGTTTTAAGGTCGTGTGGTTCGGACCATGGAGGAATCCGCTTATTGCAATATGGCGGACCCAGCGGAGGTGGGAACATACCCAGCCCTGCGGTCACGCACGATTCCAGGAGAAGGATCCTGGGATAGGGGCCTGCGTATGTCCATCACCAGAGGGGCAGAGATGCTAGCCTCCAGTTATACTGGGCCCAGAACGCGATTGTTCGGGAGACTCCTTCCTCCTTATGGGGACGAGGGTCCAGCTACACATGGCCCTTAGGGAGGACATCAGCATATATCCTTGGTGCTCAGATCGTGGGAGCCTCGACAGACACCATTACCCCGGTTGGCCTGCCTAACGTGTAAAGGTGTACTGAAGGTCAATATGAAGAGAGTGTCGAGATTCCACTACAACGCACAAAGGCGGAGTGTGATGAGGACCGCGCAACCTACGTTCGGAGCCTGAAAGAGCCGACATGGCGATCAAGGATGTCGCTGACCATATTCGCAACACAACATCCGATCGCGTCAGCCTAGGACGGGGCAAGAAAACGAGCATCAACCGCTCAAGCGCAGAATTCATATCGATTTGCGGCCCAGGACCCGCCGGTAAATCGACCCGGAGTGGTAGGAGAGCACTGAGGCATCGTACCCAAACCGCTAACGAGGATCCCTTTGAGTGAAGGCTCGAACAAGAGGAAGCGTGCGGCCCGACAAGCAACACAGGACTTGTCGGGATTGAATCCGACACCACGGGTCATAGACAGAAGTACCCAAAACATGTTAACAGATCACCGGAAAGGGTCGGAGGACTCATCCTGAGAGCAACCAAAAGACAGCAGATCCCCGTGATGAATCAAGAGACGGGGCTGGACCTGAGACACAAGCGTCCAGGCGGTCCTACGTATCCCATAAGGATGGGAATAAAGCCGTACGTAGTTCTTGAGAGGCAGTTTAACGTCATGCAGGACGATGAGGGGTGTGAGGTAGTCTCACACATGGGGGAGGCGTACGGCGCGGCCAGTAGACCGACGCGAATGAGGACATAATCCCCCGCTCACGCGTTACGCCTCGCACAAAAAGGAGGGGAACTTGGGCCAGAGGCCCAATGCGGGATAGAGATTCCCGGGAAATGGGGCTGGGCCTGAAACATGAATGTTCAGGCGGTCCTACGTATCCCATAAGGATGGGAATCAAGCCGTACGTAGTTCTTGAAGTGCAGTTTAACGTCATGCAGGACGAAAAGAGAAAAGGGGGGAGCAGAAGGCATCCCCAAACGTGGGGGGCGTACAGCATGGCGAGCAAACCGACGTGAATGAGGGCATAGCCCCGCGTTCACACCATACGCCGCACACCCGGAGGCAACTGAGCCAAGGGCCCGAGATGGGATGGAAATTCCCGAAGGATGGGGCTGGGCCTGAAACAAGAATGTTCAGGCGGTCCTACGTATCCCATAAGGATGGGAATCAAGCCGTACGTAGTTCTTGAAGTGCAGTTTAACGTCATGCGGGATGGATGCTGAACAGTTTAACGTCTTGTAGCTCGGACGTGGTGCAGTTTAGCGTCATGCAGGACGAATTCAGTTTAACGTCGTGCGGGACGAACTGCAGTTTAACGTCGTGCGGGACGAAGTACAGTTTAACGTCGTGTTGGACGAAAATGCTTGGCAGTTTAACGTCTTTTCGCGCGGACGAAGTGCACTCAGGCAAAGTACTGCTTGAGGAACCTAGCGTTGGTGGGAGGAGTGACACGCTCACCATCCATAGTCGCTAGGGAGTACGCGCCATTGGGATAGACCTTGTGGACAACAAAAGGTCCCTCCCACTTGGGCTCCAACTTGGGTGGCTTCCTGCCGGGGATCATTGGTGCTCTTAGGGACAGCACTAGGTCACCCTGCAGGAAGGAGCGGAGGCGAACCTTCTTATTGAAAGCTCGAGCCATTCTGCTTTGATGACTCTCCAAGTTGTGCAAAGCGCGAAGTCTATTCTCATCCAGTGCTTCCAAATCGACTAGACGGGCTTCAACAGCTCTGTCCGGCGCTTGCTGGTCGTAGACCGCAGTGCGCAAGGACGGTAACTGGATCTCGATGGGTAGGACGGCCTCAGCTCCATACACCAGGGAATAAGGGGTCATCTGGGTGGAATTGCGAGTCGTCGTCCGATAAGCCCAGAGGGCGTTGGGGAGCTTGTCCGACCAACTCTTCTTGTTCTGACCAACCATCTTTTGCAGAATGTTAGAGAGGGTTTTTTTAAACGCCTCAATCTGTCCATTCGCCTGCGCATGATAGCGAGATGTATGGTTCGAGCGAATGTTGTACTTGGCGTACAACTTCTTCAACTCGGCTGCTCGAAAATTGGATCTGTTATCCGTGAGGATAGCGTGAGGCACTCCAAATCGATAAATGATGTTGGAGGTCACGAAGTCAGCGATCGAACAGGATTTGACCTCTCTGAGCGGAATCGCCTCTGCCCATTTGGAGAAGATGTCCGTAGCGGTCAAAATGAACCGGCACTGGCGAGCCGTCGCTGGCGGGTAAGGTCCCACAACGTCCATCCCCCAGAATACAAAGGGCCAAGAATACCTGATGGTATGGAGAGGCTCCGGTGGCCGATGCACAAAGTTCGCGTGAACCTGGCACGCATGGAACCTCCTGGCATACTCGATGCAGTCGTGGATCATGGAGGGCCAGAAGTATCCCAACCTCTGAATCTGGTGGGGCAGCTTTGGCCCAGTCTGATGGGCACCGCATGAACCAGCATGAACCTCTTGCATGACTCGTGGGATCTCAACTCCATGAAGGAAACGGAGGAGAACACCATCAAATCCGCGTCTATAAAGGATCTGCTCTAGGCCGGGACTGCTCTAGAGGACAAACTGCGATGCGCGGCGTCGAACTCGCTCGCGCTCGGCCCGATCCGACGGGAGAATGCCATGTTGGAGGTACTCAACCAAAGGCGTCCTCCAATCAGGGGCTGGTTCGACTACCATATTTGGTGTACTCGGGGCTCTGGGCATAGGGTCAACCGTGGTGAGATTATTTACCGACGGGCCGCGATCTCCCTCCGGGATAACGGGGGTGATGAGCCTGCGGTGCGTCACGCGGACGGTCAGGTTATCATGTTCAGGCTCTGCAAGTGACGCAGCAAGGCTGGCCAAAGCATCTGCTCGACCGTTCTGCGACCGGGGAATATGGACAATTTCTGGCCGAGAAGGGAACTGGGCCATCAGAAGGAGGGTGCACTCCAGCAACGGCACAAGTTCCGGCTTCCTGACAACATAGTCGCCATTGATCTACTTAACGACCAGCTCAGAGTCCCCTTTCACACACAGATGGGGCACGTCGATCTCGAGAGCTAACTCGAGGCCGGTGATGAGGGCATGGTATTCCGCCTCATTGTTGGTACAGCCCTCTGACAATAGGAAAGAGTATGGTAGCACGGCTTTCTCCGGGGTAATGAAGACGATACCCAAGCCCACTCTGTTGAGCTTATGATTATCGAGCCTTCTACCGGTGGGGCTCCGGGAGGCACCGTCAAAGTGCATATGCCAGCACGGATCGGCATGATCGACCGAGAGAATGGCCTCATCAGGAAAGCCTAGATCCAGCGGCTGATCCGCGGAGGTCGGGTGAGCAGCCAGAAAGTATGCCAATGCTTGCCCTTTGATGGCCTTCTGAGACACATACCTGATGTCGAACTGCTGTAGAATCACAGCCCACCGCGCTAGATGGCCAGTCAACATAGGCCGGCTCAGGATATATTTCAACGGGTCTACCCGAGAAACCAACTGTACCTCATGGTGCTGCAAGTAGTGCCGTAATTTCTGTACGGAAAATACGAGCTCCAGGAAGCTCTTCTCGATGGGGGAATACCTGACTTCTGCATCGAGGAGCATGTGACTGAGGTAATAGAGGCTATTCTCTGTTCCCTCGTTGTTCTTCAGGGCGAGAAGGGCACCCAGGGACCGTTCCAGGGCGGTCACATAAAGGACCAGCGGCTTCCCGGATACAGGCAGCATCAGAACCGGAGGTTGAAGCAGGTACTTCTTGATTTCCTCGAAAGCGGTCTGACACTCTTTATCCCATACATAGGTGGAACATTTCTTCATGAGCCGAGAAAAGGGCTTACACTTGCCGGCCAGATTCGCGATGAATCGGCGTATATAGGCTAAGTGGCCTTGGAACCCTTGCAGTTCCCGGATGTTACCTGGGGGAGGCATCGGGCTAATCGCCCTGATCTTCTCCGGGTCGATCTCAATACCCCGGTATCTTACCACAAATCCAAGGAACTTTCCGGTGGTGACCCCGAAGGCACACTTCAATGGGTTCATCTTCAGGCAGCGAGACCGGAGGAAGCCGAACACTTTCTCAAGATCTTTGAGATGGTCCTGACACTGGCGCGATTTGACCACCAAGTCGTCGATGTAGCATTCCACCAGTGTGCCGAGGATTGTCTTGAATATGCGATGCATCGCCCGTTGATAGGTGGCACCTGCATTCTTCAGGTCGAAGGGCATGACCTGGTAACAAAAGATACCTTGGGGGGCCCTGAAGGCAGTGAACTCCTCATCCTCAGGGGCCATCCGGATTTGGTTGTATCCGGAGTATCCATCCATGAAGGAGAGGGCTTGGAACCCTGCCGTTGTGTCAATCAACAGCTCTGTCACCGGGATGGGAAAATCATCCTTCGGACAGTGGCGGTTGATATCACGGAAGTCGATACAGACTCTGATCTGCCCGTTCTTCTTCCTGACCGGCACAATGTTGGCCAGCCATTTGGGGTACTGAACTTCCCTCACGAAGTTGGCTTTGATGAGCTTGTCAACTTCGGCCTCAACCATGGAACCGTGGAATGGGTGCATCTTCCTGGGAGGCTGCTTGAACCCGCGATGGTTCGCCGGGAGACCAAGGCGGTGGACGGCTACCTGAGGATCTAGCCCCGGCATCTCGTCATAGCCCCAAGCGAACACATCACGGTGCTGTCTAAGAAAGTCCACGTACTGCTGCCGCTCTTCAGAGGGCATGGCGGCACTGACCAATGTGGGTCTTGGATCTGCTTCGGTTCCAAGGTTCACCTGTACTAACTCATCGACCGTGGCGGAGACGCCCTCCTCAAAGGCTGGGGGTGCATCTTCCACGTCCTCTCCACTCGGGGAGGGATCATCCACGAGAGAGACTGTGTTGGAAACTGCATCGAGGCTACCAGATCCTACTGGGCCGCTGGTGCTGGCATGGGCGGTCGCGGTCATCTCATCAGGAGACTCACAGGCCGTAGAGACCATGGCCACGTCCAACCGATGAATCGGGAGGATGTAAGCGTCATCCAAACTTGCCCAGGGATCACTTAGAACAGTGACAGGCTCAACCTCACCTACCAAGATCTGCTTATCCTTGTTCTTGTAATAGTCCGCATCCAGATAGCGGGATTCACATGAGGCAAAAGGAGAGGCATCTCCCTGAAGCACGCCTACTCGACCGTTAAGGTAGTATTTGAGGCATTGGTGGTATGATGAGGGAACCGCCGCGTGAAGGTGGAGCCATGGCCTGCCCATCAATGCGTTGTACGCAGTGTCTTGAGAGACTAACATGAATTCGGTGTTGGAAACCAAGTCACTGAACTGGGTCTTCAAGCGTATCTTTCCGACCGAGGTTTGCTCGGTGCGGTCGTACCCCTGGATCCTGAGGTCGGATGAGATCAAGTCATCCTCAGACAACCCCAATCTCCAGAGCGTCCGAGTTGGAATCAGGTTAATCCCGGACCCCGTGTCGACAAGACAACGCCAGACTTCAAGGCCATTGAACTGGCCAGTAACATACAGCGGACGAATGTGCCCCTGTATAGGAGGGTCTTCATCCTTACCAGAGAACGAGATAACTGCCTGACATTCGGCGTCCTCAATCGTTTCGGCGTGAAAGGCCTCTGCAGCCGCAACCTCTGTCTCAAACTGGAGGGGGCTTTTCAGGGCTTCAGCGAGTGCCTCACGCATCTCAGATGACATGCTCAGAGCCTCAAGGATGGAGAGCCTTGTTAGGATATCGGCCAAGTGCTTCAGGAAATCATACTTTTTGGCCAAGCGCGAGCCCCTGGTTGCAGGAGGTTGCTCTGCGGTTGGAGGCATGACGGGCCTTGCTGATTGGACCGGCGGCCGACTGGTGCTTGGCGCATCCCGCTGTTCATTGGTTGAAGCCTGGGAAGTAGTCATCGTACTGGGGTCAGGAGGTCGGGACGGACTTGTGGCAGGGCGGAGCTGATCGCGACGCGGCTGAGGCGGTTCTGCCTGGTCCCACACCACAAACAGTGGCGGAGGCGAATCTGTCATCCCCGGATGGGGGGGCTGTGCACGCTGAACTCGGTTTTGAGCATGCTTCCTAGTCTCAGTGGCGTGCACATCCTGGCTGGAGGTACCAACTGTTGTGCCCCGGCGACTCCTGTTGTTGCGGTTCCTCCGACGGTGGCGACGACCGGGGACACTAGGGAGGTCCACCTGGTGTTCTTCAACGTCGGGAACCGAAAAGGGATTTACCAGCTCGACGGTATTAACCGAAGCGTTCCCAACACCGTCATTGGACGAATCATCCATCGCCGGGTGGATCCGAGGAGGGACCCCCATCTCCGGGGGCATGAAATCGCTGAGAGTGCGGGATAGTGGCGGAACTGGCGGGGCGCGATCTTCCTTCTTGCGCCGCCGCCGTTTGCTCTTCTCGGAAGAGGCAGGCTAGGATGACGATGCTGAAGCAGCACCCGCAGATTCTGGGGGCTCAGGCTGATTCAAGCGCGCACGGATGATTCCATGGGCGCGAATGATCGTCTTGCGGGCCATCCAGTTTTTATACTTCTGGGATCCGCGGTCGGAGACCAGCTGCCATTCGTCCTCATGGCCGCTATCATCATCTGATCCCACGAACACGCCTGCCACTTGTGCTGGAGCTGGGCCCAACCTTATTACATTGTTGTTAATCTGGTCTTGGAGCCAGTCCTTAAACACGTAGCACCGCCGGATGGTGTGCCCCAGGGACCGATGGTAAGGGAAATAGCGGGGGTTATCCGTGAGATGTGCCTCCTCCGGCCTCCAACACTCAGGCAGTCGCACAATCCTCTGCTCCAGGGCGCTCCAGAAATAATCGGGGACCTGATCCTCGTGAAATGAGTAAGTCAGGTATCGCGGGCCCCTGGGAACGTGGTCGTGATGAGGGGCTGGAGGGGCCTGCTGAGGAGGTGGACCCTGATTATCTCGCCTGGGTTGTGGCGGTACATTACGCGGAGGGTCCGACCGGTTCTGGGGCTGCCGCTGCTGGGCCGGGAACTGAGCCCGTGGGGCGGATTCCTGTGAGGCTGTGGAGCTGGCCTCACCGGCAGCAGCTCCAACGGCCTGGGGGCCTCTATCTGGGCAACAGCAGCGGGTTCAGCCCTGCTGACTCTCCTTGCAGGAATCATAGGAGGCAGCGGGTGTGCCTGACTGGCCTGTTGCAGGGCTTCCTCAAGACGTTGAGCTTTGTCTGAGAAGTCCCTGAACCCTCCGGGGTAATTCTGAGTGATCAGGGAAGGGACCAGCTCGGACTTGACGTTCCCGACGCACATTGTCAGCAACTGCTCCTGAGTCAATGGCATGTCAAGGGAATACGTGAGACCCTTCCATCGGGCGACGAAATCCGCGACTCGCTCATCAGGCCTCTGTTTTCACTTGAAGAGGTCTGCGATACTCGTCTTCCGGGTCGTGGAACTGAACTGGTAGAGGAATTGTCTACGAAGGTCCTCCCAGCTAGTTATCGACCCGACGGGGAGCTGGCTGTACCAGACAAATGCTGGCCCTTCCAGTGTCTGGACAAAGCAGTGAAGCTTAGTGGCCTCCTGCTGCGCCGGAGTTCCCAACATAGGCCCGCACCTCGAGTTGCAATGGGCAAAATGCTGTGGCGGATCTCCAGTCCCGTTGAAGGGGTTGAAGGTGGGATTCCCGAATCCTGGAGGTGTCGGCATGTCATCCACCCATGCTGGGTATGGCTTGTCGTCCGGTGGGATCGCCACTTGCCGAGTCTCCAAGGCTTCCAAGCGGGCGATGAGTGCCGCCATCGGATCGTCCGGACATGGGTTCCAGTCCTGGCGAAGATCTCTAACCACGAGCGCATTGCATGGCCCTTCAATCGGGTCGTCGACCAGGTCGTCGAACTCGGAGGATCGTGGGATGGTGGGCGGAGCGGCCCTTGGGGCAGCGGGAGGAATCCGAGCGGGGTCTCTCAGGTAGTCACGCCGCTCGGGAGGGTGTGGTGAAACATACCGCGCCCTCTTGCCATAGGCAATGGCCTCTCCCCTGTCGGCGAACACGGCATAATCACGGTTTCCCGGGAGAGCCTCATCGAGGGGTGGTTGTTCCTGTCCCTGCTGTCCTGGCCTAGGATCACCGTAGTCAGGCCGCTGCTCTTCAGCGCGCTCGGCGAGGAGCTGGTCAACTAGCTTCTTCTGCTCGGCGAGCTGTTGACGTAGCATAGCCTTCTTGGGATCCTCATCTGCCCTCTGTGTGGAGGCAGATGGGTCGGCGGGCTTCATAGCCCCGCCGTGCTCTTTACCTTTGATGACGTTTCGGCTCAACGTCAGTGCTTCAGTGGGTGTGGGGAGACCCAGGAGGTTCCTCTGGTGACGAGTAACTCTCGCCGATGGATCCAACAACGGCTTGTCTTCGGGGGGAGAGCCCCCTTCGAGAAGTTCCAAGCCGTTCCCGTCCCCCGACAGGTCATCCATATTGACCGTTTCTGTCCCTGGGGATGTACCCTCAGGGCCACCCAGTGAATCGGGCTGTCGGCGAATCGCACTGAAGCGTAGGGCAGCGTACTGCCCCCATCCACGGATATACACATGGGGGGTGGCTTCCTCGATAACCTTGCGGAGTACTTGAAAACACTCAACGCATCGTTGTTGGAGGGCCTCGTGGTGCCCAAATGACCCGGGGTGCCGAACCGCGGGGAGCGTGGCCAGGTCAATTTGACGGCACTGCTCACCAATATCCTCCAGGTGTGCTTGACTCCCGGGATATGGCATTTGTAGGCGGTGAAGACGGGAGTGAGTCTCCCGGAGAGTTCGGCGGAAGCATTCGAACAAATCCGGGGTGAGCGATTCGGGTGCATCAAAGTCCGGTCCTGCGACTGGCCAAAACATCTCAGGGAAGTGGCCCTCTGCAAGGACGGTCCAGAAGCTCCACGACTCAAACTCGGGACCCAGGTCTCCTTGGTCCTCTTCAACGACTGGGAATGGACGGGGAACCGGTAGTGGTGCCGAGGCGGGCCGCCGGGCCGACGGGCTGGCCGACGGTGAATACGGCGAGCAGGCCGATTGGCCTCCATATCCCGGGCCGCCCTCTGAGGGTGGCCGTGCCCCGGCTACCACATCATGATAGGACGGGCCGGCGAGCAAACATCCTACCGTAGCGTCGATGCTCGCCGAGGGTGCACTAGATCGTGGTTCGACCGTCGGTCCCCAGAAAAAGTCTCTGGCTTCTCCGATCGAGGCAGAAGGTGCTTCCGGAGGGGCTGGTACCAACCGCAAGCTTGGCCCTTGGGGGTCTACCAGGCCCTCACTACTCTGGATATACCTTCGGAGAGAAGTGGGGATCGTATCGATCTCGCTCTCGGGAAGTACGAGGCTGACGTGCCGCATTCCTACCCCTGCACCTAACTGGCGGGATCGGGGGGAGGGCTCCATCGCCGAATCGTACTCCGCCTCTGTATCAGAGATACGAACCGGTCGGATCTCTGTCCGGAATTCCCTAACATTCTTCCCTCGACGTCGACGCCTCGCCTTCCTGCCCCTGGGTGGTTCTTCGGGGCATGGTGTGAACGCGGGGCTATGCCCTCATTCACGTCGGGTTCACCATTTTTCTGTTTCGGTGCGGATGTGCGTCGGGTTTCTGTTCCAACGCTGTTCCGCCAGGACGCGTTCGCGCGTGCACCCGTCGACCCGAGGGGATGGGCGCGCGGCTTGTGGCCCCGCAGTCCCGCTTTCCAAGGGCGGGCGGCATCCGTCCCTTATTCAGGGGCGTCTGCTCCTTGATCGAAACCGGGATGATGGGATGTCGGCTCCTCCTTCCATGGACGTCTCCTCGGAACTCGTTGCCTAATCTGGGTCTCCCTCATAGATTTAAGAATGTTCGTGAATCTCGTTCCCGGTGCCATATCTTCATGGACACCAGTTAATTACGCTGCTTCCGCCCGGACGCTCCAAGGGCTCTGGTCGGGGCAGCAACCTGCGGTGAGGAGACCGGGTAGCTCTGGGTGTCGGGGGCGTGTCTTAACACTGCGACTCTGCATGTCTGCCTTCCGTCCCTAATAGGGCTTCTCGAAGGCGTGATGGCCTGAGGCATCCCGCGCTGGGTGCGGGGAACTGTGTTACCTGAGGTTTTCCTCAGCTTCCCATGTTTAACACGGGGTATGCCGCGAGTTTAACGTCCAGCGGGGACGGCATCGGACTGATCAACACGAGAAGTGGATCAGATTACAGAACCCCTTGCGGGGAACCTCCGACGCTGGGGCCAACACATGGGCGGCTTCCCGAGTGGAGTGGAATGAAGTGGCATGACCCCACCGGGATGTGGCGGCCCGGGTAAGGATCAGGATGGACGATGGAGTGAAGAGCTTGGACCCCGTAGGGGCTTCCTACGTACCGCGCGTTAGCGCGGATCAAAGTCAGCGTAGTTCGGATATACAGTTTAACGTCATGCTGGACGTCGGCAAGCCGACTCACGAAGAGGTCGAGGCTGCCGGGCGAAGGATTGAACCGAACCACCTCGCACAGAGGGGGATGGAACAGCCGGGTGGATTACAGTTTCACGTCATGCTGGACGTTGGCAGGAGAAATAGAAAAAGGCAGTGGGGAAGCGCAATGGAGATACACATGTGCAGTCCCCCACAAGGGTGGATTCATAGGTGAATCAACGCAAATGTGAACCCAAGATGGGTCCACTGATGGACGAACCGACGTGAATACGACCGGGACGACCAGGTGGTGGGCTTGAACCTCGGAGAGGCTTCCTACGTACCCTGTTTAGGAGACAGGGATCAAAGTCCACGTAGTTCGTTCTGTCTGTAACACTCTACCCCCGTGGGCGAAGGCCACTCCAATCCCAACATCCCTGCAGAGACGCGCGGGTGGGGGCCACATCCAAACCGGGGGGATCCTGCGTGCGAGACACGAGATCGGGTGATGCGGACGGTTTAACGTCTTGCCGGACGATGTACAGTTTAACGTCGTGTGTTGAGGAAGAAGATGCTTGGCAGCTTAACGTCTTGTCGCGCGGACGATATGCTAGGCAGTTTAACGTCGTGCAGCTTGGACGTGTATGGTGCCGCCGATGGGTCCGTGTCACTTCGCGCAAGCCTGGAGGGCCGCACGGGAAGACAACGCACGGTGCGGGCACCCGGGATGAAGATCATCGGGCGCCACACAGGCGGGTACCCTCAGGGGGTCAAAGGGGGCGACCTCGGCGGATTGTGCGCAAAAGAGAATCTAGGCGCGCAATACCGCGGGTCGGCGCGCAAACGGGCGGGCTGGCGTGCAATTGGGCCAGCGCTTTGCGCGCAGATGATTGAGATTGCGCGCACCGGGCTTCGGATAGCGCGCGGGGGCAACGGCTCATTCTCTAATGAATGGCCACTTTGAAAAAGGGGGGTGCGCGCAATCGGGCTGGATTGCGCGCACCCGGGGGCAATTGCGCGCAAGAGGCTTCTTTTGCACGCGAAGGCCTTTGGGTGAAGAATTATTCAAAAAGAAAGGAGCCAAAGGGATTGCGCGCGAAGGCGAACCCCGAGGCTTTCTTGCGCGAAAGGAAGGAGGTTACCTGAAGATCGGCATTGCGCGCGGAGCGGGTTGGATTGCGCGAACGAGCGACTCTTCGAATTCCGGCAACCTTCAAAACGTCGGGGGTCGCCTTATATTTATAGGCAACCCCGGGCGCGAAATCTGGTTCGCGGGCGCGGAATTCCCTTCGCGGGCGCGGAATCGGGCCCGGCGCGCAAGGGAGTCGCGCGGGCAACGGGCGCGCAAAATTGCGCGCCGGCCCAGCGCATTGCGCGCATCCCGGGAGGTTTGCGCGCGGCACCTCCACTTTGCGCGCGGCTCTCCAAAATTCCGCGCAAGGCTTCCGGGCCCTCCGAAACGGGCTTCCGACTCCAAATATGACCTCGCTTCCCGCATCCGGAGCTTCGTTTGGGAACAACGGACTTTTCCGGCGTCTACAGAGTTATTTATTTAAATTTAATTGTGGGGGGGTGGGTTTAATTTTTGGGTTCCCTTTTATGGATTTTCCATATGAAATCATATTCTTGAGGGATAACATTAATTTTAGTGGGGGGAGGTTTTTATTTATTGAGGTTTGGAAATGTATAGATGTTTATGACATCTTGTATAAATGATATTGAAAAGTGTTCAAAAAATGAATCAATAAAACAAAAAGAAAACATAAAAAATAAATTGTGTCTTGGGTGGGTTAAAAATCACACTTCCCCATCTTTTATATTATTATAAAAATAATAATTAGTGTTTTTAGGAGATCAAAAATGGGTTTGGAGATGATGGTGAGATCTGTTTCAAGTTCATCAATCGAAAAATGAAAAAAAATGTAACACTTATGTCAATGGGAGATGTTTTGTGTTTTGTAAATATTTTATCTCCCCATTTCCTTCAAATATTCATCCATTTTTTGTCATGATTCACACACTTGTTCCCTTTTAAATATGTGTTTCCATTTCTTTCCTAGTTTTATTTGAAAAACATTTTGCATTACTTTTTCCATGTTGGTGTTTTACACCTCTTTCTACTCTTTTGAATACTGAATTCTTAATGTCCCATAGCCATAGAAACCCCTCTTCAAAATACCTTTTCATTCTTGTGCAATTGGGGATAGGGAATAGAATCTGAGAGCTCATTAAACTCTATTATTTTCACTTTTGGTTAGTTAATGAGTGAAACTCTATAAATAAAATATTATCATCTTGATAGGAGTATGTTTCGAGTGCCCCCATTTTCTATTTCTATATTTGAGCGTAGAAAAAGAATTTTTTTGGAAACACTTTTCATTTAATATTTGAGTTGAAAATAAATTTGGATGAGTGAAATAGTCTAAACCTCACATGACTGGGGAAAAATAAATTATAAAATTTTTTGGTGAGTGAAAATGATTTTTTAATGTTATTATATTTGTTTCACATGAGGAAATGCACAAGCCTAAGTGTGGGGGAGTAGATGTTATTCAATTATTCCTAAGGTTTTATATACCCTATTTATTTACTTTCAATGAAAAGTTCATAATAAATGTGAAATACTCATGTTTTAATATTAAATTTAAATTTTGAGGAATATTTGAATTAATCATATCAATTTAGTTTACTATTTTAATTATTACTCTCTCCTTGATTTTACAAATTTCCAAATTCTTTGTTTGTGGGTTTCCCTTCTCATATTAGAACATTTCATTAGAAGGGGACCATGGCCAAATTGTCCATTTGATGGGATATATGGTCCTCCCAATAAGGCCCAACGAATATGAGATGAAACTAGACTAATCATAACGATTGAACTTCTGGGCTCAAATGAGAGGTCTAAATTCCATTGTTCTCCCCCAAAGCTCTTGGAACAATGCATGTGGTTTTTTATAAGAATTTATAGGCCCAAATCCCCTAGAAATATTCACAAATGATTCAATTATGTCCAACCCACCATTCTATCTGGGAAGGAAAATCATCACACCAATATTGATATTTCTCTTGATGGATACATCCATTAGAGATGATATTTTCAGTGTGAAAGAGTGGATTTAGATGGAATAATTTGTTTAAGAAAGTGTTCTGATTTGAGAGCATCATCCTATTCATAAAACAATTTTTATTTTGGCCTTCTAAAAAGACTGAATTGAAATGGAAAAATTACAATTGTTTACTAAAACTGCCATAACATTTTCTCAACAATTCCAAATGGCTCTACATTTTGATTGTATACGGAAAACATTTTTATATTAATGTTTCGCGAATAATATATCTTGATATTCAGCTTTCTGAATTGAAAAACCATCGATCTAAGAGGAGGGACATATTTGAAATGAAAACAGTCCAAATCCTTGGGATATAAATACATCCCCCTCATGACATTATATTTGGGGGGCTCTCTACTTTGGCGAAGAGATATCCTATGATTTAAGGTTTCAACCCCTAGGGCAGTTTACAGGCATCTCTGTCAGGCTGTTTGCAGTGTGGATCCAGCTCCCCTGTTGTTAGTTTCTTCGTAACTATTAATGATCTATTGTCGGTGTTTATGTGTGCATGGTTTGATGTCTCGGGTGGTGGTTTGATCTAGCCATATCAAGATCTGTTGCAGATTCCTGGCTGTGTGGGCTTCTGTCTCTTTTATAGTTGGTTCTTCATTGATGAGGGATGGTGGCTTCCGTATTCTAGTTTTAGTGGGTGAGGAATTCGATGGGCGGTGGCTTGATCTAGTTAATATAGATTTGTCGCAGTCCTAGCGGCGCAGGATTCGATGTTTGTCACGACCTCTTAGATGATAAGAGATGGTGGCGGCGGAGCTTCAGTGGGTAGGGTAATGTGAACATGGACAACATACGATGAGGAAGTGGATTCAAGGTCAACGGTTTGTAGTGGACCCTCTGTAGAGATGGGATGGAGGTCAATAACTAGTTGGTTTTGTTGCCTCTAACGGTCTGGTTAGTGTGGGCCTCTGAATTCGCGACATAGAATGGTGGTGGGAGGGCTTGATAATTTCGGTGGTTTTTTGGGGGACATAGCATTTTGGTCTACTCTAGTGTGGTGGGTCGGGGACTCTAGTAAACTGGAGGTCGATCTGGCAGCCACGGTGTGGTTGGACTGAGTCATTCTACATTGTGGGATTGATCTTGTTATGGGTTTTTTTCACTTGGCCTTCTGGATTCTCTTTTTTGTAATGGAATTGTTCCATTGGGATTTGTCCAATTGTATCCTAAGGCTTAAATGGATAGGGGTTTGAATTTTGGATGGGTTTTTCATTTTCCAACAAAAGGAGTTTCTCTATTTTTTTCATTTTTAATAAATGGGTTCACCCCCAACATTCCAAGTAAATAAATCCCCCTCCTCTCCTTGAAAGGGATTGGAATTTAAAAATAAAGTAGCATACATTGGCATGAACCATGAATTGGAAAAGGCTCGAGAGGACCTAACATACTAATAGATTTACTTGAGATTCCCTTCATCCTCTCATTATTTTAATGTTCTTTTGTGTTCTTCTTATTTTTAATAGTGTAGGTCTATTTTAAATTAAATTGGATTTTAATTCATTTTTCAACTTCATCGTCTATTATTATCTTCCACCTTATGTTAAATAATATTAATGGAATTAAAATTGTTTCTATATTGTTGAATACCCTTCCATTATTTTTCTTTCTTAGGAAATCTAATTTCTGTATTTAATACCCTTCACTGTTTGTGTGTGTGTGTTCGGTACACAACTCTTTTCATATCCCTTTTTTCACTTATTAATTCTTAATCATAATCATAATAAACAAGGTTACTAATACTCTTAATGTATAAGTAAATCTCTCATTGGGGTGAGTCAAAATTTAGGGTTGGTATGTGATTGAGAGTATTTGGTCAATCAATATTAATTAAATTAATATTGTGTATATTGAATGAAGTATGTCATGGATTAATGACATTTTTGGTTTGCATTTGGATTCCTTGGATTATAGGATGAAAAAATACACTATCATAAACAAGTAATTATAATGATTTGAACCCAATGTTATGAAACATCTTAGATTATAGTTTTAAAACATAGGAATTATGATCATACTCATCTTTTTAAGTTGGTATTAATTTAATGCAATATAAGGAAAAGCTCAAGGATATCATAAGCATAAATCCACAATAATAAACTCACCCCAGTATTTATCAATTTTTTAATAAAAACATCATCCATTATTAAATTTCATTTATGCTCTGCAAACAATCACCCCTACCCCCTAATCAAAATACAATCAACTAAAAAAATCACCAATTAAAATGTATCATTGTCGATGATTCGACCCAAGTTTTGCTATACACATTAACAGAGCATCAGAACAATTAATAGTCAATATGAGAAAATTATCCATGCTTTCTATATCACACACACACACACACATTTTTATATGTTATATACACAAACAAATATATTTTATATATTTATCTATACAATCAATATCACTAAATCTTTTCATATATAGATGTAATTACAATAATATAAATTTAAATGAATATTAAATAATATGTCTTGTATTTAGGTAAAAAAATATTATTTGGTACGTAAAGGGATTCATAGTGTAATCACGTTACATCAATTTTAATGCTCAGGTATCCTTTATAACAAATCATAATCACCTATTTTAGTATTTAAACTTCTGATATTCTATTTATATAAGGATCTAGGATTTAAATCAAGAACGTTTTAAATTCTTAATAATTTTATAAAACTGAATTTTTCTCTTTAAACACATAAAAATCATTATTATATAACATAAAATCATTTTCGACATCCCATAGTTGAGAAATTTTACAAAACGTAGGTCTCTGACATTTATGATAAGACACATTTGAAATAAAATTTGTTTTTTGAGTACTTGAAATTTATTATCAATAAATTTTGATTTTAAAAATCCTTATTAGTTAATCGAGATTCTTTTTATTTTAGAAAAATGTATAAAATTTATTGTATTACCCGCTCAAGTGTCCATAGAAATAATTTCCCTTAAACAATGTTGCAATTCTATTTCTAGATTATTATTTTACCTCATATATATGAGTCTTGAAGTAAATATTGGATTAAAATAATTTTCATTAATTTTAATTATAAAAATAATTTTATTAAATAAATTTTCCTAAATAAATTCATGTTTCCTTAAAAATAAACATTCAATTTCCCCCGTTTTTTAATTTTTTGTATTTTTTTTAGTTCCCTCTTATAATTTAATAATTGGAAGTCATGTTTTATATGGTACATAATTTTACCTTCCTAATACCTTATATTATTTTAATATCCATAAAATCTATTTTCCATTATTTTCAACATTGTAAAATATATTTTATTATTATAAATTTCTCTAAATATTTTTTACATGAGAATGCTCAAATTGGTAGTTAATGATTTACTTCAGATGATCCATAGAGTCAAAAAATTATTCATTTTCTTTCATATAATATTTTTTATCTAATTTATTGGTTTAAAATCTTGTATTTTTGTATCATTTTTTTCTTCATCGTCATTTTTTTTAAAATCAATGATCATAAGTTTTTAAGTAAATCATTGAAAAATAAAATGAATTAAATCATTACATTCTTTTAATGATGTTGAAAAACTTATTCCTTTTTTAGGAATTAATTTATGTATTTAGAGGATATATTCCTTTAAAGAAAACTTCTTCCAAGAGTAATCATTACAAATATTATATAAAAAATATAAAATAATTAGTGATATTTTCAAAATATGTGATATCATATATATATATATATATATGTTACATTGATTTCAAAACTAAATTACTTTATGATATCTTTCATAGATATATGTATATTAATCGAACAATTTTTTATTAATCCATGTAATTTTACAGTCCAATGAAATATACTATGTCCACTTATAGATTTTAGAAAACTACTTATGGTTGGAAATTTTATATTAGGTAAGAATAAAAATATTTTGCATTACTTAGAAGATAAAAATAAATATTTATATATATATATATTAAATTTAGTCTATGACTATTTTCATTTATGTTATAATCCCATGTTTTAAGTGGTATCTAAGACATGTCCTTTTTTTCAAGGCTTGACTATTTTCCAAGGGAATTTTTCATAGGGAAATATATATTATGTAAAATAAAATAGATATCTCACAACATTAAACAGTTTTCCTAAAATAATAAAATTAATTTAAATTTCAAATTCTTGAAAAAAAAGATGTACAAATATAACTTTTATAAATATAAAATAACAAAAATGAAAAACTCAAATCCATTACTAGAATGTAGTACAAAAATAAACATATAAATACTATAATTGTATCATTATACCAAAATTCACACCTATAATCTTATTCATATATATAAAAGGATCCCACATCCACCTATATAATTTATTTAATTCATAATAAAAATATTCCTCCCTTTCAAATATAATGAATACTACATCTATCTCTTTATCAGGTACAACATATTATGGATTATCAAAATGACTACAACTATATAAAACATGTTAGACTATGACTATATAAAAAACACACATATGAAAAATATAGTATACAATAATGAAATTTTTCATCTTAATTGAAAAATAATATTTGAAAGTATATGAAATAGAAAACCATATTATTTAAAATATATAATAAAATTATCATTACATTATAATTTTGAAAATATATTGATTAAGATCAGTGATTATAAATTGAATATTTTAACAACAAAAATAAATTTCAAAATAACTTACTGCTGATAAATAAACCAAAAATTACTTACTAATTGTATAACTGAATTTTGAAGTTATAAACTTTATTTATGATATATATTAAAAATAAAAATTAATCGAAGGAAACCCCTTTTTATTGATCGAGATCAAATCATCAATATTTTCAGGAAAATTTACAAATAAATTAATAGGTTATATTAAAGGAAACTGATTCATGGGTGGATTAAACATCAATCACACCTTTTATTTAACAAATAACAAATTTCATTGTAACAAGACCCATTAAAATGAATAATAAATAAGTTATATAATGACTAAATTATTTAATATAAGTGTCCCACTTTCAAAATCATTTAAAAATTTACCAAACCCCAATGACCAGTATTAATAATAGAAATAATGGACAGATAAATTCGACCAAAATAAATCAATATGATAAAACTATATGTTAAAAAAACTAACAAAATAATTATAAAAATGTTTAAAAGAACCACCAAAAATATTTTTATTAAAAAATCAACATAATTGATTCTCATACATGTAACTAAATAAAAATCATAAATATTAATAGTATTAAAATATTTGGATTTTTGTTACCATAAATGATAATATACATGATGGTAAAAAGAAAATAAAAAATGTTCATTTACTAAATAACCTCATTAATCATTAAGGAATAAAATAAAAAAATATAAACAACATAAATATTTAAAACAATATTTTTAATTGATTATTAAATCATTCAAAAAAAATAAGTCCCCATTAGAAAAATTATCATCTGAAAAATATTGATTCAAAAAATTAATTAGATTAAAAATTTTAATTAAAAATATAAAATCACTACATAAAAATAATTATCCTCCAATGAAAATAAAATATAACATAAGTAATATAACCCTACACTGTGTGAATTACCCAAAAACGAAAAAAAATCAATGGGCTGTTGTGAAAATATATAAATGGAATGTGATATTAATAAACTAGAATGTTTATAAATATAAAAAAAATGGGTAATGAGAACAAAGAGATTAATTATTAAAATATTCATAAAATGCATCTTGTAATAATAAATTCTCTCTAGAAAAATAGAAATAACAAAATAAATATGAGGTATAGAATTAAACATTTGAAAAAAATATTTCAAGTTGATAAAATTAAATAGTAAATTTATTTTATGTATAATGAATAATAAAATCATATTTATAAAAATAGAAATATATAAAAAAAAATAAAGGCTTGTGAAGTATACCAAAAAAAGGATTGAAAATAAAAGTATAAATTTATCTTTGAATGGTATATAAATCCAGAGAAGAGATTTTTTTTAGAATATGTTTCTAAATTTAAAATGAAATATTATTCAAAATATCCAAAAAACTATGGAGGGTAAAACTATTTTCTATAGTAGGAATATATATGTCACTTTATTTGACCCGATTTATATTAAATTCATTATTAAAATAATCCTATAAAAATTGAACCCCATATTTTAAATAATATTTTATTTATTTAATAATAATGTAAATAAAGAAATTAAAAAATTCATATAATGTTTCTAATATGAATCAAATGACCATTACATTAAATAATTTTATTACTCCACTTATGATGATGAACATAATTTTATTTGAAATAGATTAAAAATAAACTGAATTAGTTTTACAATATTAGATTGGAAAGGCCAAATACTTGAAATTTCATAAAGAATGATTCATAAAAAGGTTATATGGAATAATATTAATCATAATTCCCAGAAAAATTTTACCCTTAAAAATAACCTTTAGAGAAAGTTATAGAGTATGAAAATACTTTTTAAAAATATATTTTTTTGATGAAAATAAGAGAATTTTATTACCATAAATAAAATCAATAAAATCACCATTATACACATGATGAGTTACCAAAGGTATCCATGAGAATACAAAAAAATGAATTTATGTCACTAGATTAATTAGGATTATTAATACCTCTTCTAATATAATTCACAACATATGTTAAAAACAGTGGGGGGATTATTCCTTTCATAACCCCTCTATACAGCCTAAAAACATCATAATGAGGAAAATTATATAAAATAAAAATATGGTTATAATATAAAATATTAATGAATATTCTAAATAAAATATTAGAGAATCTAAATTTAATGTGAATAATAATTTAGAAACTATTTTATAGGATCACAATTTTTATTAATATCAGACTTTTATTTAACATGAGTTCTTTTTTATCTTATAATAAATTGTGTGAACTATCAATATTTCCATAATAATTTTATATTGAATTCTCCTCTCTATAAAAAAATTATTTTACCTAGGGGAATATATATTATCATGCTAATGATTATGTTTGGACACTATTATCGAAGAAAATAATTCCATAAAATAATTTCAAAGTGAAATATGTTAAGAATTATTATGTGAATCTGGATAATATATTGAAGAAATATTAATAATTATATAGACTTTAATAAAAATAGAAATATGAGTTTTAGTGAAGAAATATAAAATAAAAGATTGTATATATTTACTAAAAATATCCTTTTAAGAAATGAAAATTACCCTTGAGAATCTATTTTGACCAGGATAATTAATGGAGTCAATGATCAAAAAACATTCATCATTCCATCAATTAAAAATAATAGTAAGGTAATTTTTTTAACATTCTATAACGGAAAAATTTATATGATTAATCAATTAATTATATTCACATGTATTAAAGACCAAAAAATTCTCCACAAATGAAATAGAAGGACATTTATGTTAATTAGGATCCTCAATAATGTCTATAACATCATATATCGACATCGAATATGAAGAGAGTTTTTTGTTCATTTATAATAATTTGTGTATCAATGAAACAATCAATACACATGAACTTCGAAAAATCTATAATAACCTAAAATTTATGATTTGTTGGGTAATATATATAAAAAATTAAATTTTTGTTTTTAAAACATTATATAACGGTGATTTTGAATAATATATATTTATTTTAATTATTAAAATTATAATTTGAAATAATATTTTTCAAAGAAAAATAAGTATTCTTTCATTGTGATATCATTCATCCTAAAACAACCAAAAAAGGAAAATGAAAACACCTAATGAAAATTTTATGGATCTTTAGTAAAATATGAATCTATTATATATCGTATAAAAATTCTATAAACCCCTATAAAAATCAGGGAGTATAAGTTATATAAATACACTTACTAGCATTGTGAGTTTAAATTTGAGAATAATAAAATAGTTTTTACATTTTGAATGATTCTTATGAACCGTAGAAAAATAATCATTAGTAAAAAATATTATAAAATGAATATTATATTTATACTAAGTATATAAATATTTTTTATAATGTTTGAAAAAATTTGTACCTCCTTGAGGATGATATGTAGAAGAATTATTATTATGAAATTATGTAATATTACATTAGTAGTTATAATAAGTGAGAAAAAATTCTCTCCAAAAGTTACTAGTTATTATCACATTTAATATTAGCAATAAAAGAAATGGGAACCAAATGGTATTGAACCAATGGAACATCAACATAACAAATAGAATTTGTTAAAAAAATTGTCTAAATCCCCCTAAATAAAAAAATAAATGGGTGAATATTTATAAATAATTATATGGTCTTTTATAACATTTCATAATGTAATGAAATTTAGTATGTAAAAGGACATTGAATTATTTTATTGGAATTATAGAATATAATTTGACTGTATGGGTTAATAATTGTGGATAAATAAATCTATAGTCCAAATTAATATTTTCAAAGTAAATGATTAGTATTTTTGAATATATCATTTAAAATCATTACAATCCCATGAATACTCATAAAACAATCCTATTATCAATCAAACCCAATGAAATATCAATTATTCCATAACTTTAATTATAGTTTTTCAATACATGTAAAGAATTAAAAATATAAAAAAAATTAATAAGACCATACCTATATTGTGATGATAGTTAAAGTAATTCATCATCTATAAAATTTATATCCACAACATTCCAATACTATAAATCTTCAAGTAAATGAATTCTAATATCATGCTATATAATATTCATAGAATAGAAAAAGAGATTTATGAAAAATGATCATCTATTAAGATTCCAAAACTCTTGAGTAATGAAAATTTCTACTGGGATCCTTATTCCAGACCAAGGGATTAGAATAAGAATAAAACCATTATTTTTCTCATGTGATAGAAAATTTCATGGGAGGATACATATTTAATAATAATATAATAAATATTAATTGAATTATAAAATTTATTTATCATATTTTATATCAATAAAATAGAGTGAAGAGAGAGATTGATGAGTTTAAATCTTGATTCTTAGAAATCCAACAAGTCATTGATAAAAAATATATGTCTAAACATATGATGTAATAATTATCCATTCCAGTATGAAAATAGTAACACATAACCAAGGATTTCATCTTAGGTCACCCCATTAATCCTGAAGTTAATAACACCATTTTGGGGGTAGTTGATTTCCATAGAAATTCATCACATTTAATTACTAGTAAGTAATATTTCTATTTTAAGTAACCAACCATGATATACCTAACATAACTGGTAAGACATTTTTGTGTTCCAATATATATTATATCTGATTGACATATGAGGTTTACCTAGAGGTTTTAGAGAGGCCTTCAAAAAGCATTGAATAATGAATCGATCTTTAGAACTGATTAACACACTCAAAATTATGTTCACCCTAAAATGACCATTTAAACTCTAAAAGATATGTTGATCTCATCGTAAATGTATTTACAAAGAGGCTGGGATCGGTTCTATCTCCAAGGGGAGTTATCATTTAACAATAGATTCCATAATAGCATTAAAATGTAACCATATTAGGCTCTATATTAGAATATGATTCTAGAACCAACATTCTGGGATGGAGCTAGAGAGAAGAAGACTATGGGACTTGATGTTATAATAGATATGAAAGTAATGTTTCAAACTTTTCAATGTTACATGATATACTACAAAATAAACTAGAAATTAGTGGATACAAATTTCTACCATAACTAGTGTTTGAAGATAGTTATAAATTGTTTTTTCATATATTTCCATGGATAAAATCAATGATATCTGAAAATATGAAAAATATTAGTACTAGATACATTGTGAATTTTGAGATCCATGATCACATCCTAGTGGTGTCCAATTGAAAATCACTCAAAATTAACATATCTCATGTACATTAGGTGTTCCTTGTATCCTTCCTGAGAATGTACATACCAAATTCCTCAAATGTATTTAATCATGGGGTTGATCCATTGGAAGTTCATCTTTCATGTGTGTAGAATCCATTGAAAATCATAGATCATATTGATAAAGCTAATAAAATAAGACAAATCACCTACTCGAAGTGTTGTGGTGGATCCACAATTTTGAGGAAGAGGCTCGTGAACTAGATTAGGTAATGAAATAGAATTACCCTCATCTATTTTAGTGTATGCGATAAAAAATTCTGGTGAGAACATTTTGTAGGTTGGAATATTGTAATATTCTAAACGTTAGTAAATAAAATTTCTTTTGTGATTTATTTATGTTCCCAGTTATGTAATGATCTTATATAAAATAGGAACACTAATATAGTTATTTTATACCACTATTTGTAAAATCATTTTATATTTAAATCACTATTAATAATTATAGCAGTTGATAATTTATATATTGAAAATTTTTCATATTAATAGTATATATTAAGGGTTACGATAATGTTATTTTGACAAAAATGAATGAAATGAGGAACTCAACTAGTATGATCATTCCATACGAAGCCCTTTCTTTATATTTCTCATGGTATATACCATCAATGTAATTTTACACTGTCGAATCCACAAATGATATCTAAAAACTAAAGTATTTTTAAAACCATTTATGGGAGATGTTCATGCTCATCAAGATCACGGACCAAACCAAGTTCGCCAAACAATCCCATAAGAATAACATTGTTTTACACCTCACACATAGATAAATCACTATTTAAATAAAGGGCTATGTGTGTCATCCCTAAAAAATATGTATATATTATTTTCAATGAAATATTGATTGTATTTATTCATTATTATTTATACTTTATAAATTATAAATTAATGAGTTTGATGGAAATTAAATTTTATTACATCAAAACACAAATTTTATTTTTTTGGTAATATTAAATTTCAATTAAAGAATTCCTTTTGTTTAATTTATTATTATTTTTAAATAAATAATTTTTTTAATATACTATTATATTTTTATATTATATATTAAGTATAAATGAAAATATAATTTTTTTGATGTGTAAATGTAATTTTTATAACTATCATAAAATTTTTGTTGTCAACAGGACCAATATTTTTTAATAAATGGGGATTTTAATTTAATTATATAATTTCTCATATATGATGAATTATTTATATAGAATTAATTTTCTTTAATCATCGAGTAGAAATTATCCAATGTTTAATTTTTCATAATTTTTTAATACATTTAAATTTTTGGGGAAAAATATATACATAATAAATATATGAAATGTATTATGACATCATTATGACCCAAAATTGATGTAATTTGTTCCATAAAAAGTATCCACTACCAAATATACTTTTTCCCTTTAAAATAGATTATTTAATTAATTATTTTATTATTTTTTTAAAAACATTATAAATTCCCTAGAACAAATATAATATTTCACATGTAAAAATCATTTCTTTGTAAACATGGCTCAATTAGAAATCTCCCAGAGGTAATATTTTAATTTAATTAGTTCATATACTTATAAAATAATTAAAACCACTTCAATATTTCTGAAGCCATAGGAAGAATCTAATGTAATTTTTGTGATTTGATTAAATTATTTTATAGAGCCCAAAACATATGATTAGAAAATATTAAAGAACTCCCCAGTCTTTTACTATATATAACCACCCATTATCCCATTTTTATTCACTAAAAATCGTTTTATAGTGGATATTATCATTCATTTAATCTATATATCCATTATTAGGTTCCCCCTATATACCAATAATCTCTTCCCTATATAACAACCCTGGTCTTTATTACACATTTAAACATGCTTTATTAACCAAAAATGCACTTAATACAATATATAATATCAAGAGTTCTAGTGCTTATAGGGATTTAAAACATTACATGAAAACTTAAGACATAAAATACAACATCTTTTTTGAAAAATTCTTTTATATGACCACAACTTTCCTTCATACTGAGCATTGCATGGGAAAACATGAGGACATAGATAAGAAAAGGGTGAGCTATAAATCCCAATAAGTGAGTAAACAAGGCATAACGTGAATAATAAAATACATGTTAGGGAATAGTGAAATCACTTGATCACAAGAGAAACATGAACATAAAGAATGATATAGCATGATTATCATAACATAAAAACATGGAAACAACTTAAAACACTACATCATTAACCTAATGGAATCTGGTAAACCCCTATCCAAATAGGGTGGAAAAAATTCATATAAAATAATCATGTAAACCCCTATCCCAACATGACTTTTTATGATGCTAAACATTACCCAATTCATTGGAGCACAATCAGGGTGAACACTTCATGCACATTTTAATCTAAGGCTTATGTGTGCCACATAGATCATATAACTTGGATTCATTCAAAATATTCATTTATTCCATGATCAATGAAAGTGGATTATATACATGTAAGTACCAATAAATATTTGTATTTTCATAAAGGTCAATAACCTAGATAATGAAATGTGAATGGTATTCACTGCATGATGATTTTGTCATAGAATAGTGTGGTGAAAACTCGGTAGAAAATGATGACATATGAGAATTTATAAAATTGTATGATGAGACAGAAAGGGGTATATCATCATTTATAAATTATATAGAATGTAATGGTAAATTGTACATAATATCCCAACATATGAAATGGAATTTAGATGCATTATATAATATAAATTCTTTAATAGTAATGAAAAGAGAGAAACCCCTTACAGAATTTTGGCATAGTAATGGGGGGTTTAATGGATCATTAGGGGGATTAATGGGGGTGAAAGGAAGATAACATCATGTATAAATTAAATTTAAAGTAATGAATTATGGAATAAAAAAATACCAAATCAAGAAAATAGAAATTAAAATTCATGACTTAAAATATTTATTTGAAGAAAAAGGATAGAGGGAGACCCCTTACTGAATATTGGGCTTGTAATGGATTACATAAGGGTCCAAATGGGGGGAAATAAATGACCTCTAATTTAAATAACATAAAATGGATAGTAGGTAATTAATTATATAAGTATGAAAAAATAACCAATATAAATTAAAAAGAATAATTTTAAACAAGTTTCTTGATTGGAAAGGAAGAGAGAAAGGCAAGGAACCCTTAGTTGGATGTGTGATCCCAACAGCTAGGGAGAGGATTCTTGGGTGCTTGGGAACACCTTGGTATGACTCAAGAGAGTGTAAAAAAATGTGAAGACGAGCCTCAAATAATTGGAGTGATGAGAAGTGGGAGCTTGTGAGGGATTATATAGGAAATGAGAGGATAAAATCATTAATATTTCACAAACATTGGTTTTGGAATCTATATATTTAAATATCCAAAATATAAAACATTCCATGGTTTTTTCCAAATATGAGTATAAATAATTATTTTAATGTCCTTGGAATGAATATATTAAAATATTATCCTTGCTTAAGTGGAGGTGTGTCACATTATTTACGAATTGAACTTAAAATGAAAAAATATTTTATACATTTTGGAGGATTATCTAAGGCATTATAAAACAAGTCAAGTAAATATAAAATATAATTATTTTAATGTTAAAACATATATTTTCCTTAATATCCATTTTATGGTAATTATTATATCCCTATTGGGTCATTACGATGTCATAAAACACCATGTATATTTATATATTTTTTAAATTTTACTCAAAATGTCAATTTGTCAAATTTTTCATTTTTTTAAGAAAGATAATTCTCATAAATTAATTGGTGGAATAGGATTTTTTTTGGTTAAAATGGATTACACAATATGTAAGAAATACATTGTTACATAACCCATTATAACTCTTTTATAGGGCTTAAGGCTTGGTGTGAGACGGTGAAAAACTATTAGGGAGGCTCAAATAACATCGCTCAGGTGGTAATATTTATTAACATAAAATTATCCCATAGGCAATTCCATTCAAGATTAATATGTCGATGCTCATATTGGGCTTGGTCCAAGGCAATGCCTTGTGATGCTACCTTTTTTCTGAACACTTAAAAATTAACTTCATACGGCCCGAGTCTACTGGATGAGGCCACCATGTCCTTTGTTTTTGTTGAAAAGATTTCATAAAACATTATATTTATATTAGTTGTGTGACCACTATTCTATGGAAATATTTTCAACGATAAGGATTCTTAATAGTCATTTAAACCCAATTATAATAATCAAGAGAGTATCTATAATCTTTATCCATAATAAATTAAATGAAATTTAATTTTATTCATAAATGATTGGGTCATTACGAAATTCCACAATTAAGAAATATTGTTCTCCAAATTTTTTTCCCACACTAAAATAGATGAGGGTAACTCTGCCTCATCACTTCCTCTAGTTTCCATGTTCATCTTCAAACATTTGGTTTCTCTACAACACTTTTACGAGGGTAATTATCTAATTTCATTGAACTTTTTCCCAACAATATAACATCTCCATCGGATTCCCATAAAAGGATAGGTAATTATCCAATGGTATCACCATTGGATTCAGTAAATTCAATGGCTCAGGTATGTACTTCCTCAAAAGTGAATCTTGGAATACATCATGTAATTGAGACATGATTGGTGGGATTTCTAGTTGATAGGCCACTTCTCTGTTATGATCAAGGATCTCAAAAGGGTCAATGTATATTAGACTAATATTTTCATTATTCTCAAATATCATCACTCTCTTCCACGAAGATATGAATAGGAAAACCATATCTCCAAAATAAAATTCTATGTATCATTGACGGCTATCAGCATATCTCTTTTTTGGACTCTGAGAATCTTGGATGTGATGTTATATAAAAATAACTTTCCCCAAAATTTCTTCAATTATTTCTATACCTACAAGTTTTCACACCCCACCTTCATCCCAACATTTTAGTGTTCTCCACCTCTCCCCATAAATTGCTTCATAATGGTCTAGTTGTGTGCTTGAGTTGGAACTATTATTGTAATAGAACTCCACCAAAGGAAGAAGTTCGTCCCATACTCCATTAAAGTCCTTTGAGAAAGATCTTAACGTGTCCTCTAGTGTTTGGATAGTCCATTAATATTTCCCATTAGTTTGAGGGTGATAGGATGTGCTGAAGTTCATCTGAGTATTCATAGAATATTGAAGACTATTCCAGAACATAGAGGTGAGTCATGGATCTTGATTGGACCCAATAGATAGTGGTAATCCATGGAACCTTACACCTCTCTTATGTGTATATGTTTTAGTTTATACAATGAGAATTCCTCTTGAATTTTAATGAAATGTGTAGTCTTTCAAAGATGATCCAAAACAATCGAGATAACATTATTTCATTTGGATGTTTTCAGAAGTCTAGTGACAATGACCATGGTGATGTTCTCCCATTTCCATGTTGAGATGGGTAATGGTTTCATCATCCCATATGATATATTCCCCTCAGCCTTCGCGTGCTAATATACCATGCACATTGATGTATATTAGGTGATCTACTTCTTCTTGTTATCCCACCAATGATTCCCTCAAAGAATCCTGATACATATTTTTGTTTCTTTGGAGAATATAGAATTTTGAACTATGTAACTCATCCAAAAAATATTTCTTTAACATTGGATTTGATGGAACACAATGTCCTGAACCAAGTCTCACAACTCCTTATTCATTAACATAGAACATCAAGGACTTCCAATTTATTATAGTTTCCAAATTCTTATGAACTCACACATCATGCTTTTTAGAAACCATTATCCTTTCTAGAAGAGATGGTAGAGAAATTATTTGTAAAGTGATTTATTATGTTCCCTTATTAAGGATTCTTATGTCTTTCCTCCCCAAATATAAGAATATTTTTTCCTTTTCAACTCTCATCAATGGTAAAAATGTACGGTCCTATCAACATAGATCCTCTTGCTCCTTGTTCACGTTGCAAAAGTGTTAATGAATTCAGTAGTCGTAATCCTTGATGAGCTCTAACCATCTCCATTGGCTCATGTTCATATCTTTCTCTGTGAATATATATTTGAGACCTTTGTGATATGTATATATTTAAAATTTCTCCCCAAAGAGATAATGTTTCCCGATTTTCCAGATAATGACCACACCTGCCAACTCTAGATCATGTGTTGGATAGTTTTCCCATGAATTTTCAACTTCCTTGAGGGATAGCCCACAAAATTTTTATTTTTTATAAAATTAAATCAATGTAAGACTTATAATATTTTCAATAATAACATTCCCACAAACATCAACATGTGATTAAACACATATAAGAAGTTTTCTTAATTATCTAATTCATTTCAGGTGGGGACTAAATATTGCTAGAAAACATAATACATATACTAATAGCAAGTGAATTGAAATAAATTATGACATACACTACATTTAAGTAGTGGTTAAATGTAATTAATTCGTCATTATCTATCTTAGCATAGGTAGTTATGTGCTCCATTGATCATGGAGGCTGTTGATGCTCATCATGATTCTCATCCCTCACAATAGAGCATTGTTTTTGGTAATTCTCAACTTCTCTTCATTTATGACAACGAACTGTTTATGATTCCTTATATTGGACTTTATTTCCATATATCACATTACATTTTTTGGGCACAAAATTGGATACATTGTTCCCTTCCTTTCCACAATTAAAACATCTCATGTTCCCATTATGACATTTACCTTGGTGCCTCATTCCACATATGTTGCATGATAGAAATTGGGTATACCTTCCCATTTTATCTTTATCTGATAAAATTTCAGGACATGTATATTTCAACTTCCATGAATTCTTTAGGAATTCAACAAATACCATTTTTTAATCAGTATTTCTGATAGACGGTTTGGCACAATCACAATGTTTCCTTCTTGAGTTCCCATCTGATTGAGAATCTCATTTTGGCTGTCATCAAATTACCCTTCACATTTATTGTTAACATGATTCATTTTTTAGCTTCCATTGGCTAGAATAAAAATAAAATTAGGGGTTAGTATTTTAAATTATTAAAACCATAAAGGGGAATCCAACGAAAAAAGGGGTAACTTATAAATTACATTTATCTCCTTAACTTATGAACTTCTATGCTTTTATCTATGTTATCCATGATCAATATGCTAACATATGTTAATAGGGGAATTTTTTTGTCCCCTTAATAATGGTTCATACAAATAATATAAATTTAATGAAGCATATCCCCCAAGAGTGATGATAAAATAGTGAAACAAGGCCCATTGTCATGATTCTATTCTCGTTCGAGTCTAAATCAAAGTAATATTTTAGGGTTTTACCCCAAGATAAATATGATCCAGAGCCACCTCTACTTGTTCGTATCCATGAAGGGATATATTTTCATAAAAACCCACTAACTCTATACTCACCATAATTTAGGGATTATTTTATTATACTTAGTTGAATCCATAAGGCCTTCACTAGTGTTTTCAAATCATAATCCCGAAAATAATTAAACCCCCCTCTGATACCAACTATAACGTCCCTAGTCTTTATTAAACACTTAAACATGCTTTATTACAAATGCATGAACGTAATATAACCCTAAAGATATATATGTCTATTGTATTTGGGGATTAAGAACACTACATTACATCTCATAACATAAAATACAAAATCCTTATTAATAACGTCTTTTACATGACCACCACATTCCTTCATTCATTGCATTTTATGGGATAACCTGAGGGTATTGATAAGAAAAGGGTGATCTATAGGCACAGTAAGAGAGTAAACAATTCATAACATGAATAATAATATACATGATATGAAATAGGCACATCAATGGATTTGAAGATAAAAATCAACATAATGGCATGATATAGCATGATTATCATAACATGAAAATGTGGAAAAAACATAAAGCACTTCATCATTGACATAAAGGAATTAGGTAAAAACTTGACCAAACATGGTGGAAAAATTACTATAAAGGAATCATGTAAACCCATGTCCCAATATGATGTATCATGATACTAAGTCGTACACATTGAATTGGAGGTCTATTAGTGAACACCATTTAGAAATAATTTAATCTCATTCTTATGTGTTCAATATAGATCATATAACCTCGATTCATTCAAAAAAATCATTTATTCCCTGATCAAGGAAGGTGGAATATATTCATGTATGTACCGTTCAATAATTTTATGTGCGTAATGATGAATACATTTCATAGATAAATGGTTATGGTATTCACCAGATGGTGATTTTTCATTGAAAACTGCGGTCCAAATTCACCAGCATAACAACATCATATGGAAATTCATAAAATGGGTTGATGAGAGAGATATGGGTATCTAATAATATTTTCATTATATATAGAGTACGTTTGACATGAGAAATTATATCCGAACATATAAAAATGGATTTAGTTTCGTAATAAACAATAAATTCTTGAATTTTAATGAGAAGTGAGAAATCCCTTACGGAATTTTGGTATTATAACAGGTGGGATTAAAGGATCCTATGGGGGATTAATGGTAGTGAAAGTAAGATCCAATAATGTATACATAGAATGGGAAGTAATGAAGTTTTAAATATCATATCTCAAATAAATAAAATATAAATTAAAAATCATGACATAAAAGAGGTTCTAGGAGATTAATGCTAAAGGGAGATCACTTATGAAATTTCATCATAGTAATGGTTTTGGTAAGGGTCCTAATTAGGGATAATAAATGGTTCATAATTAAAATAAAATAAAATGTATAGTAGGTAATTGATTATATAAGGATGAAAATTTTATATGTCAAGGTTCCATGGTACGTTTCTTTTTGAATAATGCAATAGCTTGCGTTGTATGAATCTTCGAGTTCAAGCACACCACGTCCAATCAAACTAGCCGTTATGAATAGTAATACCCATTCTTTTAAATTTTATAATTTTTTTATCAAAAGGGAATTCATTTTTGGATTTGTAATATCAAAATTATCTTAGGGTAAATTTCTGGTATTTTTTTAAAAACATTAAACTTTTAATGAATAGTGAAAAACACTGCATTATTATTTAAAACCATGTTTTTATTTAAATAATTATTTATTTTATTTAAATTTATTTTGGGTAAAAATAGATACACAGTACCGAATATAAGTTCAACGTAATTCCATGGAGTGATTTTATTATAAAACTAGATGTATAACTTTTTTTATCATTTTAACATCTTTTACACACCTTCAAGGAACATTTACAACTTTTCATAAAATGTAATTTTACCGATTATGTGAATTGTATTTCAAAAATACAAGAGACATGGTTGAAATCAGTAAGTAAAATTTGGTTTAATATGATGAAATTTATTTTGGTGAATATTGACTTTTGAATTTTATTTGGAACGATTAAAAGTAAATAGGTTAATGAAAGGTAAGAATTATATTAAAATTACCCGAACACGTATCTTCATTCTATTGGATATGTTATTTTTGACCAAAATAATCCTTAGGAATAAAATATGATCCTTTTTGATACACATGGATTATATTAGGAAATTTATAATTATTTTATTAAATGAAGCATTAAAAGTGTTAAATTCAAATTTTAAAAACTATGCCATTTCTAATATTG
The DNA here is from genome assembly GCA_963277665.1 of Viscum album. Classification (NCBI taxonomy): domain Eukaryota; kingdom Viridiplantae; phylum Streptophyta; class Magnoliopsida; order Santalales; family Viscaceae; genus Viscum; species Viscum album. Next base: position 841,595,425 of record OY728160.1, on the reverse strand, counting down.
GGTTATACACAAGATAATTTTGGCAGTAAATATTCATTGGAAAGATAATACCATTTAATAAATAATGGTGTTTTATTTATAATTTTAATACATTAAATAATTAAATTTAGTTATGACACAATGATGTAGTAATTACCTTTCTAATGAATGATTAAAATAATTGATATTATAAATATCCAAATAAATTTAAATTGAAACTCTTGGTGCATTAAAATAATTTTCTAGGATAATATGACATGATAGGATTCATGTAATCTATTTTCTCTTATGTAATCAAGTTTGGTTGACTTTCACAAAAACGAAATACTAAATATTGTCAAAATTGACATAATTGAGTTTTAGATATAAATATTATATTATGAATTTATATAATATTCCTAAAACTCTATGGTTCTGACAAAGGACATAGATAAGGTTATATATGTAAATAATGAACCACTTTTGGTTATTTTGGATTTTTTATAGTATTTTTATTAACCATTTTTTATAATAATACAAGAAGACATGGTATAAGATAAACTATTTAACTAAGAGTTAAATTAAAAAGACATGGTTCATATGTTGACAATAAACTATATAAAACATATTGGTTGAGTGAGTTTAGACACATAACCACCTTATCCTCAAAATAAACCTTTTGGTGCCATTATAAACCAAATATGATTTTATAATAAATTAATATTTCAATCTATTCTTAAAGTGATCCTGACCTCTCCTCTAAAAGTGTATTTCCCCTTCTCTCAAAATCACACCTCCAAGTCCATTTCACTCAGAAAACCCCTACTCAAATATCTTATTAAATACTCTCACTTCAACCTACAGTCCTTAATTTGATCATAAATCCAACCTATGGATCCCTTTTTATCAAATCAAAAGGAATCACTTGAAGAAGAGGAAACAATTTCCTCACCACATTCAAAGTTCATTTCTTCTTCCACTTCCTCTTACATTATTGTTTCCATAAAAAATTAATAAAATCAGTACATTATAAATATTATGATTTTATTATAAATATGGTACAACAATATTCATTATTGTACCCATCCTATGAATGACAATGTAATCATACGTGTGCACGTATGGCTTACCATCTCCATGCCGTGGTGTAATTTTTTATTCAACACTTCATTAATTGGATGGGTATAATAATGTGTTTAATTGATTTTAAGAATAAAAAAAACATGTTATTGATTCTGTATATATGATATACCATCAAATTATATACGATTTCACCATCAATAAAATGATATTTTCACTCGTGCGTACGTACTGATTACCGTCTCCACGAACATGATGAGATTCATTCCCCATCATAACCATTCAAAAATAAATTTCATTTTATGATTAAAAATAATGTTTAAGAATTTGATATCATTCTGTATATGAATAAAATACATATTATCCACAACAAATATGTCATGTGTAACAAAAAATGGAAAACGATTCAACTGACACCCGAAACAATTATTCTACTGAAATATTATTAAGAAAGAAATATTAGAAGATCATATATGGTATCATATTTATGTATATTTTTCTTCTATAATTTAATAGAAATTATTTAACTATTATAAAGACGTTTCACATACCATAGACCAATTAAAAGTAGAAGGTAAGGGTTAATTTTTCAAACTCTTTATTTATCTAAGGTTATTTATACGTAAGTATCTACTGGGAATTCTTTTTCATCCAAATATGTGTTTCATAAAAATGTATTTCAAAACAAAATTTTCTATTTCCTAAAATATGGATTAAATGCATTTATACCCTTATTTGGATTATTATAAAAAAATTAAAATAAATCCTTCCATCATTTTCCAGTAAAGTTACATTATGACCTTTTCAACTAATTAGGGTAAGAATGTTTTTTTAAATTATACGGTGAGTGTGGCTATTTTGTGTTGTTATAACACCTTAGATGCTTCCCTTATAATATTATTAGGATATTTTCAAAATAATTTTTTTCATTTATAATAATGTGACCTATAAATGATTTCAAAAAATAAATAGTAATTTCTTGTAATTGCTCGGACCCCTCCGGTCCATTCCTTATTGAAATCGATGTGGTCAACACGAAGAGCGTTATAATGATAATTTTTAATACTGATGATAACGTAAAAAATATGTTAAATAATAATGATGATGACATAAATTGTGTAATTAATTAAACTGAAAAGAGAATAATCATGATAAAATTATTTAATGGGTGTTATTATTAATAATGATGTGAAGTGGGAGGGTGTGTGACCCATTAGACGTTGATAAATGAAACATGTGGTTTATTATTAGTTGAGTAATTGTTGAAATTAAATTTGAATAATAATAATGCGTGTTGTGTTATTAATATTATTCATAATATTAATAATAATGAGAAATAAATGAAATGATTCAAGGTATTTATTGAAAACAAATAAATGAAGATGAACAGTGGAAGCATGGTGGTGCGTTAATAAAATTAACGGTGAGTTCGTTATTATTATTATGTTAAATAATAATAATAATGGTGGCGTAAAAATATGTTGTGTTCATTAAATTGAATGCTTTTAATTTAATAAAAGAGGTTTAAATTTAATCAGTGTGAAATAAAAGAAATAGAATTAAATAATTAAATTGACGGATATTACGTGACATTGACGTGGCATGGTCGGATTCAGATATCCAACGGGGTGGTTTAACGTGGTCAATGCGACGAGCGTAAATATTATTGTTATAAAAAACAATAACGTCGGCGAGTTAATAAAATAATTTTATGAAATGTTATTATTATTGAAAAAAAATAGATAACAATGATGGCGTAAAACTATGTGTGAGAGGTTAATGAAATAAAATGTATTTAAAAAAGGGGTTGAATATGTAAGTTATATTAATTTTATTGTCATTAAATGAAATGGTTTTGAGTCACATGGAATGGTTGTGCATAGGTTCTCCCTAAATTGAAATATGAAATAAATAATATTACTAGTATAATAATATGATGATAAAATTAAATTAATAATGAATATATTGAACATGAGGTGTCCCATTATAATAATAATAATAATAATATATGTAATTTATTTATTATATTAATGATGCATGTGCATGATGTATGGGAGAATGGGGAGCATCAGGCGCCTTAAAGAGGGTGAGGCGATGTACACGGATCTCCCCATGTATAATATAATAATAAATCATATGGATTAAATGAGATAATAAATGAAAATAAATAAATGGAAAAAATAAAGGAAGGGGGCATGATGTTGGTGTGTAAAGGAGGCATAATGGGTTCGTTTTTTCCCATAAATAAATAATGTTCATATGATAATAATAATATTATAATAAATGATATAAGGGGGTGCGCATGGAGTAAGGGGAGAGATTCACTCCACAAGCCTTTTTTATCTAAATATTAAATTATTATTTTAATAATAAAATATTATTATTATTATTTTGGGTGATCAAAACATAAAAAGTCTGTAACTTCTTCATATGGTGTCGAAATGAAAAACCGTCAGTGACTGCATAACCCGGAAATTAAGCCAGTCATTTTAAGACCAATGATGAATACCTTTTCATGACTCAATCCTTGGGCCAACGAAACACCAAATATTAATAGAATTATCATTTTTATTAAAACGCATGGAAACAATGTGACGTGTCGTGTGTTGACCAGTCAAAACACGTAACGAGTGTACGGTCACACCGTGTATTCATTAATACATGTTGCATACCGTTTTACCTATTCATTGCCCATATAAGAAAGGGTCGCAGATTATTTCCGGACAGATCACTCTTCATTGCACGACGATGCTCTTGGACGATCAAGAAGTCTTCCTCCTCTATCTTCTTCATCCGGACTCCGATCGTCGATCCATCAGTGATTGTGGGATCGTATCAGCAAGGAGAATATCATACACCCTATTTCGTTCCCTCTTCATCAACTTCCCCTCCGCAGTTTCCAACCGAGGAGACTGCTGATAATTGACGGGAACGACGGTCTTTGACGAACGACTCTAAAAATGTATGTTAAACCTCTGTTCTTATATTCTCTTTCTGATCCTACATATCTCATATTCTTTCAATGCTATGGCATGTGATCTCCGTGTTGAGGGAGTTTCTTGTGCTATTGATTCGGTGGTGCCGCGACATCCTTGGTGGGTGTAGTCTTTCTAGGAGAAGCCTTGTGATCATGGTGGTCGTGTTCGTAGAAGGACATCGAAACCTGTTGAGGTAGGGATCTTACCTTGGTCTCTCTAAATTGTGCATCATGCGGGGTTGGTATCCTCTTGTTTATGTGAAACACGTTTGAATCGGTTTAATAAAGATAATAACTGGATTATATAACAGGGATTGGGAAGATTGTGTATGTTGTTATTCTGTCTTTTTTTATTATATGATTATGTTGTAAATTGAATAGGCTTCTATCTACTGAAAATCATGGCCTTTGGGGGCCTTTTCTTACGCAATTAAATGTTTCCCTATCCTTCTAGATTTTCTTATGGATGAAAATTTTATTTAATGAATAAATTGGTTAATCACATAAAGTTGGCTGATTAAATACTTGGAACCCCTTTGTGAACACCCTGGTTCAACAAAACAGAATAATGAACATGTTGGTCTTGGGATGGTTTTGTTATGGGGTGTGTGAAGTGTTAATTTCTAGGTTGTTGTGTGATATGATGTTTGGCAGCGGGGCTGCAATAATGGGAGGTGAATATTTTTAAAGTGGTTAGTAGTGGACTATATAAGGGGGAAAAGTAATGGAAATGTGGAATGTGGAAAATGAATTTATATGTGGAACTTGGGAATAAATGAATGGTGGGGTTTTGTGATGGAAGTTAATTAAAGATGGATATGATAATCAAATTGTTAAGGAGTTGGTATGTGATTGCTTTTGTTTTCTCTAACTTTTGTTGTGGTTGGCAGGGATATATTTTATGAACACTCGATTTGGTTTGGTTGTTGATAGATTCCCAATAGTTAAAAGAACTGACAACTAAAGCCGTTGAACATGAAAACATAAATGGGGTTTTGGGATTTCTTATTGTGTGCATACTCTCGAGGTAGCAGTGCTAAGGCATGTTCTCAGAACTTTGGTGTAGAATCCATATGATTGGTTGAGTGGTTGATATATTTATATAAAATTTTATCTTTCTATGTTTCTTTACGCACCCCACCCGCATTGAGCACTACGTGCCGAACACCCGTGGGATGTGGGGTGTTATTCCCAACATCCAAAGGACAATGTGGATGGCTGGTTACTGTTCTTCCATATACTCCCTCTTCCAGGTTCTATAGCCCAAGATCCTTCATGCAGGTTATGACAGATGTTTCCCATGAATCTTCGGGATGAGATTTGATGTGGTTCCCAGGTGTTTTCTGGATGAGATGTGGTGATGGCCTAGGATTGTGTGTCGGCGAGTTACTATGAGCTTCGTATGGCAAGGTTGCGGCACTAGCTCGAACTTTGTATGGCCAAGTTGTGGCAATAGCTCCAGAAGAGGGGGAAGCATCAGAGTGTTAGGTGTGAGGGCTTGAGCAGTATCCAGTGGGAAGGGGGTGCTGGGTACCCATACTTTGATAATATTACTACTATACTTTATTGACTTCTCTTACTTGGCGAGTGTGATTGGTGAGGCTGGGTGGATAGATTCCTTTCTAGGTTTTGGTTCTTCTATTTTCTCACAGGGCATTAGGATGTCTCCCCACTTGTGCACGAGAGATTTAGATTTCCCTACTGAGTATACTTGTATGCTCACCCTACGTTTACTTTCAGGTTTCCAGGAGGACTACTAGGGCCTTGCGGGACCCTACTAGTCGGGACAATTGGAGTTTTTTCAGTTTTTTGTACTATTGTTTCTTTTGGTATTGTAATTTTTGAGTTTTCTTGTACTTGTACCGTGTTTAAGAAATATTTAAACATCCATGTGGGATTGGTTTTGGTTTATTTATATACACTTTTTCTTTTTCTTTTTGGTGGTTGACTTGTCCTATTTTCTGATCCTGAATAATAAAAAGGGTAATGCCTCCCATATTTGTGAAAACTCATACCCTTGGTGCTAGTCGCTACCCCGGGGCCTACTGGAGGTGGGACTCGGGGGTCATTATCTCCCATTCACCATTGCCAGCTCAGGAGGGGCATCTTTGGTGGGAGGGGTCATGACAAAAAGGTATTAGAGGCTGGTGGTTGAGAGATAGGATGATGTTTGGAGTTAGGCATAGTGAGGATTGCATGGGATGGTAGGGAAACCGTGTTAGATAATCTTGGTGCGTGACCTAGGCCAGGAAAGACCAGCTAGGACACAGGATTTTAGGTCCCCCCATGATCCAATGCAAGGACTCTGAGCCTACTGAACGACCAAGTGAGACTACATTTATTGCAGGGTAGAGACCCTATAGAAGGTAAATGTATCATCATGATTGTGTTTTACTTTATTTGGGTGTTCTCGGAAAGAAGTTGAAATAAAAAATGATAAAATAAAACCTTGAGAAATTTCCTTACTACTTGGGCGTAGCCATTCTTTGTTTACCGTAAAACTATGGCACATGGACATCAAAAGAGAGGCAGAGGAGTGGGATGTGGACAGTTGAATGCAATAGAACCGACAACCCAAGCAAGGACCAGGGATCGATAGAGATGTGTATGAGTTTTCTTGAATAATCTCATTTATGTTTTGTTTGGGAACATTACACTCCATGTTGGAACTCTATTTTGCTCATTCTTTGGGCCTGGACCTTGTTTAGTGAGTTTTTAATGCTATGTTGTTTCCCTCTTTTCTTTAAATGCATGTGAAGAGCCCTGTCATGTGGGGAGGGGAAGACCTAATTTATAATTGAGATGCATTAATATGAATGCAATTAAACCTGTGCAGGCGAGTCAGTGCTGCCTAAAGTGGATAATATCTCTAAATGGGAGAAATAATCCCCCAATCCATGTGTTCGGGCGATGTGTTTTTTGGTTATACGGTGTTGGGGGCAGTGTGAGTTTGAAAAATCTTAATATAGGGAACTGGGAAGACGTAATTCTTAATCGGGACGCATTAATGTGGATGCGATTAAACCCGTGCAGGCGAGTCAGTGCCGCCTAAAGCGGATAATATCTTGACATAGGAAAAGTAATTCCTGACTCATATAATTAGGGTTATCGGTTGTTTCCTGTTATTCCAAGAGCCCTGAGAGGTATCTTGTCGGGTGGTTGTTCGGATCCATTATTTTTTTCTTGGTTGGTTTTTAATTCTCGAGGATGAAAATGTTTTGAGAGGTATCTAATGTAATGGCCCAGACCCCTCCGGTCCATTCCTTGTTGAAATCGATGAGGTCAACATGAAAAGCATTATAATGATAGTTTTTAATAATGATGATAACATAAAAATATGTTAATTAATAATGATGATGACATAAATTGTGTGATTAATTAAACTGAAAAGATAATAATCATGATAAAATGACTTAATGGGTGTTATTATTAATAATGATGTGAAGTGGGTGGGTGTGTGACCGATTAGATGTTGATAAATGAAACATGAAGTTTATTATTAATTGAGTAATTGTTGAAATTATATTTGAATAATAATAATGGGTGTTGTGTTATTAATATTATTCATAATATTAATAATAATGAGAAATTAATGAAATGAGTCATGGTATTTATTACAAACAAATAAATGAAGATGCACAGTGGAATCATGGTGGTGTGTTAATAAAATTAAAGGTGAGTTCGTTATTATTATTATGTTAAATAATAATAATAATGGTGGTGTAAAAATATGTTGTGTTTATTAAATTGAATTGTATTAATTTAATAAAAGTGGTTTCAATTTAATTACTATGAAATAAAATAAATAGAATTAAATAATTAAATTTACGGATGTTACGCGACATTGAAGTGGCATGGTCGGATTCAGATATCCAACGTGGTGGTTTAACGTGGTCAATGCGACGAGCGTAAATATTATTGTTATTAAAAACAATAACGTTAGTGAGTTAATAAAATAATTTGATGAAATTTTATTATTATTGTAAAGTAATAAATAACAATGATGGCATAAAACTATGTGTGAGAGGATAATGAAATAAAATGTATTTAAAAAAAGGGGGTTGAATATGTAAGTTATATTAATTTTATTGTCATTAAATGAAATGGTTTTGAGTCACATGGAATGGTTGTGCATAGGTTCTCCCTAAATTGAAATATGAAATTAATAATATTACTAGTATAATAATATTATGATACAATTAAATTAATAATGAATATATTGAACATGAGGTGTCCCATTATTATAATAATAACAATCTATGTAATATATTTATTATATTAATGATGCATGTGCTTGATGTATGGGAGAATGAGGAGCGTGAGGCACCTTAAAGAGGGTGAGGCGATGTACATGGATCTCCCCATGTATAATATAATAATAAATCATGTGGATTAAATGAGATAATAAATGAAAATAAATAGATGGATAAAATAAAGGAAGGGGGGGTGTGATGTTGGTGTGTAAAGGAGGCGTAAGGGGTTCTTTTTTCCCTTAAATAAATAATGTTCATATAATAATAATATTATTATAATAAATGATATAAGGGGGTGCGCATGGATTAAGGGGAGAGATTCACGCCACAAGCCTTTTTTATCTAAATATTAAATTATTATAATAATAATAAAATATTATTATTATTATTTTGGGTGATCAAAACATAAAAAAGTCTGTAACTTCTTCATATGATGTCGGAATGACGAACCGTCAGCGACTGCATAAACCAAAAATTAAGAAGGTCATTTTAAGACCAATTATGAATACCTTTTCATGACTCATTCCTCGGGTCAACGAAACACCAAATATTAATATAATTATCATTATTATTAAAACACGTGGAAACCGCGTGACTTGTCATTTGTTGACCAGTCAAAATGTGTAACGAGAGTACGGTGAAACCATGTATTCATTAATACACGCTGCATATAGTTTTACATGTTCGTTTCCTATATAAGAAAGGGTCTCAGATTATTTCCAGACCGATCGCTCTTCATTGCATGACGACGCTCTTGGACGATCGAGAAGTCTTCCTCCTCTAACTTCTTCATCCGGACTCCGATCGTTGATCCGTTAGTGATTGTGGGATCGTGTCAGTGAGGAGAACATCATACACCCTATTCCTTTCCCTATTCTTCGACTTCCCCTCCGCAGTTTCGAACCGAGGATACTGCTGATAATTGATGGGAACGACGTTCTTTGACGAACGACTCAAAAAGGTATATTAAACCTCTGATCTTGTATTCTCTTTCCGATCCTACTTCTCCCATTTTCATTCCATGATACGACATGTGATCTCCATGTTGAGGTATTTTCTTGTGTTGTTGATTCAGTGGTGCCGTGATATCCTTGGTGGGTGCAGTCGTTCTGGGAGAAGCCTTGTGATCACGGTGGTCGTGTTCGTAGAAGGACATCAGAACCTGTTGAGGTAGGGATCTTACCTCTGTCTCTATAAATTGTGCATCATGCAGGGTGGTTATCCTCTTGTTTACGTGAAACATGTTTGAACCGGTTTAATGAAGATAATAAATGTCTTATATAACAGGGATGGGGAAGATTGTGTATGTTGTAATTCTATCTTTTTTTATTATGTGATTATGTTGAAAATTGAATAGGATTCTATCTGCTGGAAATCATGGTCGTTGGGGTCCTTTGCTTACGCAATTAAATGTTTCCCTCTCCTTCTAGATTTTATTATGGATGAAAATTTTATTCAATGCAGAAATTAGTTAATCACGTAAATTTGGATGATTAAATACTCGAAACCTTTTGTGAACACCCCGGTTCAACAAAACAGAATAATGATCATGTTGGTGTTGGGATGGTTTTGTTATGGGGTGTGTAAAGTGGTAATTTCTGGGTTATTGTGTGATATGATGTTTGGCAGCGGGGCTGCAATGATGGGTGGTGAATATTATCAAAGTGGTTAGTAGTGGACAATATATGGGGGAAAAGTAATGGAAATGTTGAATGTGGAAAATGAATTTATATGTGGAACTTGGGAATAAATGAATGGTGGGGTTTGGTGACGGAAGATAATTGAAGATGGATTTGATGATCAAATTGTTAAGGAGTTCATATGTGATTGCTTATGTTTTCCCTAACTTTTGTTGTGGTTGGCAGGGATATGTTTTATGAACACTTGATTTGGTTTAGTTGTTGATAGTTTCCCAATAGTTAAAATAACTGACAACTAAAGCCGTTGAACATGAAAACATAAATGTGGTTTTGGGATTTCTTGTTGTGTGCATACTCTCGAGGTAGAAGTGTTAAGACATGTGCTTAGATCTTTTGTGTATAAGCCTTAGGATGGGCTGAGTGGTTGATATAATTATATAAATCTTTATCTTTTTATGTTTCTTTACGCACCCCACCCGCGTTGAGCACTACGTTCCGAACACCCGTGGGACGGGGTGTGTTATTTCCAACATCCAAAGGACAATGTGGATGGCTGGTTACTATTCTTCCCTATGCTCCCTCTTCCAGGTTCTATAGTCCACGATCCTTCGGGCAGGATACGACAGATGTTTCCCAAGAATCATCGGGATGAGATGTGATGTGGTTCCCATGTGTTTTCAGGATGAGATGTGGTGATGGTCGACGATTGTGTGCCGAAGGGTTACTATGAGCTACGTATGGCCAGGTTGCGGCACTAGCTCGAGCTTCGTATGGCCAAGTTGCGGGAATAGCTCAGGAGGAGGGGGAAACATCAGAGCGATAGGCGTGAGGGCTTGAGCAGTATCCAGTGGGAAGGTGGTGCGGGGTACCCATACTTTGATAATATTACTACTATACATTATTGACATGTGTTACTTGGTGAGTGTGACTGGTGAGGCTGGGTGGATAGATTCCTTTCTAGGTTTTGGTTCTTCTATTTTCTCACGGGGCATTAGGATGTCTCACCACTTGTGCACGAGAGATTTAGGTTTTCCTACTGAGTATACTTGTATGCTCAACCTAGGTTTAATTTTAGGTTTCTAGGAGGACTACCAGGGTCGTGCGGGACCCTACTAGTCAGGACAATTTGAGTTGTTTAAGTTTGTTGTACTCTTGTTTCTTTTGGTATTTTACTTTTTGAGCCTTCTTATAATTGTACCTTGTTTATGAAATATTTAAACATACATGTGGGATCAGTTTGGGTTTATTTCTATACACCTTTTCTTTTCCTTTTTTGGTGGTTGACTTGTCCTATTTCCGGATCTTAAATAATAAAAAGGGTAATGCCTCCAATATTTGTGAAAACTCATACCCTTGGTGCTAGTCGCCACCCCAGGGCCTACTGGAGGCGGGACTAAGGGGTCATTATCTCCCTTTCACCATTGCTATATCAGGAGGGGAATCCTTGGTGGGAGGGGGTCGTGACATTTCTCTAAAAGAGTTTAGATTTTATCTATGTCAACATCATTTGATTGATTTTACATGTGCTTGAAGTTGATTTATTATGATTCAGTTTTCTGTATTTTTTTATGGTTTTGTGATATGATTGACTGTGGATGTGTTATTTTTATACCATTCATGGTTTATAGATAAATTATTAACATCTCGTATGGTTTTTTTAATATGAATGTTTATTTTATGTTTCAACTTTTCATATGAGAAATGAATTAGACTTCATAACTGACGGGTGGAGCCTGCTATAGCTCCTCGTTGAATAGGTTGGAATCATGAGATAAACTAGTGTCTTAGAAGAAGGCCTTGACAAAATCTTATTTGCAGTCTTGGCATGAGGCATTGACTATATGGTTATGATGTCCGGAATTATGCATTCCATCAATATGAAATTAGATATTGATATTACATCTGATTATTCGACAAGTATAATATCATTGAGAATAAGTAAATGAAATTATTTGACTTATCTTTGCAATATTATGCTGATGTTTATGTCTAAAAGGATTCTGTTTTAGTCTTATACATTGCCTTAAATGATTATTCTTATTTATGTTAGTTTCTACAATATCTTTATTCTTACTGATCATCAAAGCTTACCCATTTCTTCTATTTTTTTCAAGATGTGAAGAAGAATATTACGATTAACCTACAGAAATAAGTTATGAGATGTTACTGTGATCAAAATGGACATAATGTTGTTGTTTTTTCATTTCAAATGTAATGTAAAACTTATGTATGTATCTTGTACTTCCAAAGATACTAAACTAATCAGTTTTTCAAGACATGATCTCCTGTGGTCATGAAAATGTTATGTAATAATGTGCTGACTTTTATTAACTACGGTCGAGGAATTACAGTGTTTATCAAAGGAAGTTTAGTATAATCCTTGGAATCAATATTTTGAAAAACAATTATTAGAGAACATCACCCTAAGATAGACATTGAGGATTACTATAGAAGAACTTCCTAGTATTTTGGTAATGTAGAGATATTGTGTATTTCCCATGAAATACTTCCATGTATGGATACGATCAAGTAGAGGAGGCTTCGGAACAGATGTACCTAGAAGTGATAACAATGACAAGGAGCTTCGGGTCTGACCTGGGGTATCTTGGTATATGACAAAGGGCCTAGATGCACTTTTGGTTACAACACTCTTGAGGGATATGTATTGTATAATTCTAATTTTTATTACAACCCAATATAAAGTATTTATAAAAAATACCACCTAAATGAAAACATTTTTTTATTATGGATTATGTGAATACACTCTTCAATTTTGGGTAGGTATTTTACTAGTTTGGAATTATGTATTGTGGTTCAAAAACTAATCTGTTGTATGACATTATTTTGAAATCGCACCTAGTGCAAGGAATGAAAACCATATAAATACACGTAATCATGTTGGGATTTCCCTACTAATATAGATAATTATAGTGGAAATGTTGATGAAACTGGTGCTTAACAACTTAAAACTATACTGGGACAACTCACTACGGTTATGTATAATTACCTTACCCCTATTGAAAACCATTATCTACAATGCAAAGGATCAATTTTTGAACAATTCACAAGGCAACAACCAAAAAATTTCAATGATACAACAAATCCATTTGAAACCGAGCAATAGATTAGTTCCTTAGACAACATACTTCATTATGTGGGGAGTAGCGAAAGGGAAAATCTATTCATGGTAGTTTATTGCCTCACAGGAGATGCAGATCAATGTTGGTCATTAATTAAAAACAAAAAATAGGATGAAAAATTATAAAATATGGAATGGATGGAGTTTAACGAGATTTTAATAGAAACGTACTTTCCTCATGACCCTCGAGCGGATTTGGAAAGACAATTTCTCTGTCTAAGGAAAAAAGAGGTTGAGAATGTTGCAAAGTATAAGGCTATTATTACAAAGATAACATGGCCTGCAATAGATTTTATACGTAACCCAAGGAGTAATATTTATCAATTATTTGATGGGTTAAAACCATTTCTTCATTGAGCATTAGTCTCACAATCCTTCTCATCCTATGATGATATTGTCTCATATGAAATCAAGACAGAAAATGAATTATCTAATTATTAAAACTTTAATGAAAAGAAAGATATAAAGAGATCTGTTGAACACTCTGGTGATGGAAATAAGGATAAGAAGGGAAAATTTTCATCCTATAGTAAATCTGGGATGATACACTCTTATACGTTCCTAAAAGGAATGGGAGTTTTGTTACATGCCTCGTGAAAAAGGCCATGAAGCTTGTGATTGAAAGGGAAAGAAAGTGGTTGTCAATGTTGAATGGTACAATTGTAGAGAAATGGGGAATTATGCGAATGAATTTCTAAAGCACTAGGGAAACATTCCTAAGAGAAGGCTAAGGGAGCAATGCCAATCATATGATATCACTACTACTAAGGTTGAAGCTCTGAATGATGTGGTGGAAGGTAATTTAATTGTTTTCTTAAATTTAGCCAACGCTTTATTTGAATTGGGATCATTACATTGTTTCATATTTTCCCAGTTTTCAATGAAAATTATATTTTTCCATTTTAATTTAACAAGGGATTTATCAGTAAAAACTCATAGGGGGTGTATCATTGCAATAACATTTTGTCAATCAGTTCCCATTTGGGAATATAAACGTGCTTAATCTGTTGATCTCATTGTCATATCCAGGACAAAACATGATATAATCTTTGGTATGTATTGGATTTCAGTTCATGATTTGAAAATTTATTTTAAGAAAAGGGAGGTTAAATTTTTTGATGATGATAAGGTATACCTTAACTTTAGTGCAAAAACGCCACAATTTGATTGTTATCTATATCCACCAATATTAGCTCTACTAAATTCAATTATTGGAGAGTAATGGAGTAAAATAAATATGGCTGAGGAAAGGAATGTTCAAATAGAGTACATACCTATTGTTTATCAATATGTTGATGTTTTTCTAGAAGAGTTACCTAGACATCCTCTAGAACAAGAAATTGAGTATTCCATTAATTTAATTCCTGGTTCATGGCCCATATAGAAGACTCCTTATAGAATGGCCACTATGGAATTAGTGGAACTAAAGAAACAACTAGATAAATTGAGTAATTAAAGGATTTATTCACCCTAGCGTTTATCCATGGGGAGCCCCTATTCTTTTTGTTAAGAAGAACGATGTTTTTATGTGGTTGGGCATTGAAAATAGGGATATCAATGCTATAAACATAAAGAAACAAGTTTCCCCTACCACGAATTAATGATTTATTTGATCAACTTCATGGAGCTCAATATATATCAAAGATTGACCTTCGATCTCGACATCATCAGTTGTGTGTGAAGAATGAAGACATTCTCAATACAACATTTTGTACCAGGAATGGGTATTACAAGTTTATAGTAATTACTTTTGGAATAACTAATGAACCCTATATTTTCATGTAGCTAATGAATTTAATTTTCAATGAATATCATGATGACTTGGTATTGGTATTTATTAATGATATATTTTTTTTACTCCAAAATCTATAAAGATCTTGAAAATCGCTTGCGCACTATTCTAATGAATCTTAGAAGAAATAAATTTTTTGGAATGTTTAGCCAGTGGGAATTCTGGATTCAGGTGATTTCTTTTCATGGTCATATTGTCTCTAACGATGAAATATATATTTATTCTTCTATTACAAGGGAAATAAAATAGTGGCCAGCGCTGAAGAGTAATAATGAGGCATGCATTTTTATTGGTTTAGCAGGTTATAATTTGCATTTTTCCATAATTTTTCTTGATTGGCTAACCCATTAACAAATATCACATGTAAATGAGTTATTTTTTTTTGGAAAAAAGAGTGTAAAGAATGTTTTAATGAACTTAGGAGAATATTAGTCAATGATGCTATCTTGACACTACCGTCGGGCAATGAAGGGTTTGTTATTTATAGTGATGATTTAATGAAAGTACTTGGTTGTGTCCTTATATAGAATGACAGAGTTATTTCCTATGCATCATGATAGCTAAAACTTCCTGAACAAAACTATCCCACTCATGATCTTGAGTTAGAATTTGTAATATCTCCTTTGATGATATGGAGACACTATCACAATAGAAAAAAATGTCAGATATACACTAATCACAAGAGTTTAAAGTATATTTTCCCAGAAAAATAACTCTACATGATGCAAAGACGATGTCCTGAACTACTCAATGATTATGATTTCACTGTACACTACCACCCGGGGTAAGAAAATAATGTGGCAGATGCTTTGAGCCTAAAGGATCATGGTGTTTTGAACAAGATCAATGTTGAAAGGAATCATATGTTCATGGATCTAGTAAAGATGTAAATGGGAATAATCATGAATGGTGAACCATCAATAATTTTTTAAATGATTTCCAAACCATCATTACTAGAAATGATAAATGTTCTCATACTAATGATGAGGAGTTTCAAAAGAATGTTAATGGTGTGCATGATGGGAGATTGATAGAATTCGTATATAAATATGGAAGTCTGAAATTTGGGAAGAGACTATGTGTTCCTAACATTCCTGATCTAAAAAGGGAATCATTATATGATCCTCATAGATACAATTTCTCTATACACCCTGGAAATAACTAAGATGTATAATGATTTGAAGGAACATTTCTGGTGGGACAAAATGAAGAGGGAGATTGCAAATTATGTGTCATGATGTATGGTTTTTCAAAAACTAAAGGCTGGAAGACAACATCCTAGAGGAGTCATATAGTCTCTTCTTATTCTTGAGTGAAAATGGGATGATATTATGATGGACATTGTAACGGGGCTACCAAAGACTCATAAAAGGAAAGATGAAATATGGTTAATTATTGATCGTTTTACCAAGTCAGCACATTTTCATGCTATAATAGAAGATTTACCACTTATACGTTTAAAAAAACTATATATTTAGGATGTTTTAAGACCTCATGGAGTACCCCTATCAATTTTTTAGGATCATGAATCCTATTTTCCCTTAAGATTATCGAAATTCCTCAGAAGGCCTGGATATTGAAAATTTTCTTTAGAACTCCCTACCACCCTAAAAATGATGGACTATCAGAACAGACTATTCTAACCTTAGAATAAATGTGGTGATCTTGCTCACTAGAATTTCAGGGAATTTGGGATCAATATTTACCTTTGGTAAAACTTTTTTATAACAATAGCTTCCATTCATGTATTTAGATGTCACTATATGAAGCATTATTAAAAAAGATATGTCGCACACCAACATGTTGGGATGATGTTGGTGAAAGAAAACTTGTAAGACAATAGCATGTTGAGGAAACAATGGAAAAGGTTAAGATTATCCAAACACACATCAAAGCAGCTAGTGGTAGCCAAAATTTCTATTCCAATAACTGATGGAGAAAATTTGGACATTCGAGTAGGAGATCATGTTTTCTTGATGGTATCTCCATGGAAGGGTGTTATACGATTCTCTAAGAAGGGTAAATTAAGTCTCATGTGCCTCGGAAATTTCAAAATACTAGAATGAATTTGATTTGTAGCATATGGTTTGTCAATTCCTCCTTGTCTTTCCAAATTTCAAGATTTTTTCCACGTACAACTATTGAGAAAATACATGTTTGACCCAACGCATTTACTCACCTATGAAGAAATAGAACTGGAACTTGATCTATCTTATAGTAAAGAGCATGTTAAGAATCTTGATACCAGAGACCAAGTGATGCGAAACCAAATGACTTGTCTGGTAAAAGTTCTATGGAGAAACCATAAGATGGAAGAGGTAACGTGGTAACTCAAGGAACTTATGATGAAAACCCAACTGAATATTTTTATTTAGTAGTATTATAGAAATTTTTAGGATGAAATTATTTGATGGAGGGAATAATGTAACACCCTAAGCTTCCACGGCACGTTTCTCTTTGAATAACGCAACAGCTTGCGTTGTACGCAACTTCGAGTTCTAGCACACTACTACCAATCAAACTAGACATTATGAATAGTAATACTAATTTTTTTGAATTATTATAAATTTTATTTATCAAAATGGAATTAATTTATGTATTCAGAATATTTAAATTAGCTTAGGGTGATTTTTTTGTATGTTTTTGAAATCTTTGATTTTTTTTAGGAATATTGAAAAACATCGTGTTATTGTTTAAAACCGACTTTTTATTTAAGTGATATGTGGTTCAATTGGATGAAAATAATTTTTGAAGAATAGAAGCTTTTGAATTTTATTTACCATGGTTAAAAGTAAATAGGGTAATTATAGGTAAAAATGATATTAAAATTACTATAAAACATGTCCTAATTCAATTGGATAAGTGCTTTTCGACCAAAATAAACCTTAAAAATAAAATATAATCCTTTTGGATCCACATGGATTATATGAAGACATTTATTATTATTTTATTTAAAGAAGAGTTAACAGTGTAAAATTCACATTTTAATGACTAAACCATTATTAATATAGGGTTATAAAAAAGAGAAATTCAACTACAAATATTAGTTAGAGATTTAAAATGATTCTGTAAATATTGATATTTTTTTTATAACTTTTAGACATTAAAATTTTAAATTTTTTTATGACACCATGATAAAGCATTAATTACCTTATTAATGAATGATTAAAATAATTGATATAAAAAATATCCAAATAAATGTAAATTGGAACTTTTGATGTATTCCACTAATTTTATAGGTTAATATGACATGTTAGGATTGATTTAATTTTCATTTTTTCGATGTAATCAAGTTTTTTTTACTTTCACAAAAACAAAATACTAAATAGTGTCAAGATTGACATAAATGGGTTTTAAAAACAAATACTATATTATTAACTGGTATAATATTTATAAAAATACAAGGTTAGTCCAAAGGATGTAGATATGGGTAGATATGTGAATAAAGAAACACTTGGGGTTCTTTTGGATTTTTTAGCTTGTTTGTTAAACATTTATTATAATAATACAACAATATATGGTAAAAGATAAACAATTTAACTAATAGTTAAATCTAAAATATAAGTTTAATATGGTTACCTGAACCTATCTAAAACCTATTGGTTGAAAGGCTTTATGACCCATCCATATCATATCCTTGAAATAAATCCTTTTTATGTCACTATAAACTGAATATGATTGTATAATTAATTAACATTTCAATCCTTTTTTAAAGTGACCCTCACCTCTCTTATAAAATGGTACTTCCCCTTTTCTCAAAATCACACCTCTGATGCCATTGTATTGTCCAAACCCTACTAAAATATCTTCCCAACTACCCTCTCTTAAACCTAGAGTTTATACTTTCATCATAAATCTAACCTATGGAGCCCCTTTAATCTAATCAAAAGGAATCACCTGAAGAAGAGGAAATAATTTAATCACCTCTTTCAATGTTCTTTTCTTCTTCCACTTCCTCTTTCATTGTTTTTACATACCAAAATAATAACTCCAGTACATTATAAATACTCTTATTTTATTATAAATAAGTTATTACTGTATTCATTATTATATCCATCCTATGAATGACAAAGATTCCAAACATGCATCTGTACAGATTAGCATATCCACATCTTAGTGTAGTTTTTTATTCAGCAATTCATTATTTGGAAGGGTATAATAATGAGTATAATTATTGTTAATAATAAATATAACATGTTAATTATTCTATAAATATAATATACCATCCAATTACGTACGATTTCACCAACAATAGAATGATATTGCCACTCGTGCGTACGTATGGATTACTGTCTCCACGAATGCGATGAGATTCATTACCCATCATAAACATTCAAGAATAAAATTCATTTAATTATTAAAAAATAAGGTTTAAAAACATAATATCACTCTGGGTATGAATCAAATACATCCTATCCATAACAAACTTCACTTAAATAACAAAACATATAAAGGAAAATGAATCAGTTTGCACCCGAAATAATGATACTATAGAAATATTATTAACAAATTAATATTTGAAAATCATATATGATATCATATTTATCTATCTGGTTATTTTATAATTTAATAACAATGAATTAACTTTTATACAGGAGGTTAACATACCCTCATCCAAGGAAATATAAAATTTAAAGGTTAATTTTACAATATGTTTATTTATCTGAGGTTGTTTACAAGTATGTATCTTCTGGTATTTCTTTATCATCCACATATGTGTGTCATAAAAATTTATTTGAATTTTTTTTACTATTTCTATGAATATGGCTTAATTTCATTTATACCCTTTTTTGAATTTTTATAAAATGTTTTGAATGGAATATTTCCATCATTTTCTAAACTAGGTACATTATGACTTTTTCGAAAAATTAAGTTAAGAATGTTTTTTTAACTTATATGCTAGGTGAATCTATTTTTTCTGTTATAACACCTTCAAATCATCCCATACAAGATAATAAAAAAATTCAAAATAAATTTTTTCTTTTATAATTATGTGACATTTAAATTATTTCAAAATAGAAATAGATATTTCTCTCAAATAGTTTTGATTTCATCTATGTCAACTCCCATTGATGGATCTTACACCCATTTGATGATGATTTATTATGATACAATCATCCACATTGTATTGAATGTTTGGTGAACTGTTTGAATATGGATGTGTTATTTTTATACCATTCATGGTATATGGTAAAAGTATTAACATTTCTTATGATAGTTTTAATACGCGTGTTTATGATATATTTCCTCCTTTACATGTGAGTAATGCAATGGACTTAAAAATTGATTGGTCGATTTGGCTACAGCTCCATGATGCATTGGTAGGCCTCATGAGAAAAACTAGTGTCTTTGCATAAGTTCATCCCAATATCTTATTTGTAGTCCTTCCATGAGGCCATAACAATATCGTTATGATGTCCAACATTATGCATTCCATCATTATGAAATTATCTATTTATATATAAATGTGATTATTTGAAAAGTAGATTTTCCTTGTGAATTAGTAAATGGAATTATTTGACTTATATTTTCCATATTAGGCTGAATTTATGTTTAAAAGGATTTCTTTTTAGTCTTATTCATTGCTTTAAATGTTTCTTCTTATTTATAATAGTTTCTGCAATATTGTTATCCGTACTGAGAATCTGAGATCACACCTTTTTTATGTTTTTTAAAGGATGGGAAGAAGTATATTACGATTAACCTGCAAGAATAAGCTAAGGTATATGAGTACATTAAAAGGGAAGACAATGTTGTTGTTTTTCCATTTCATAATGTAATGTAAAACTTATGTATGTATCTAGTATTTCAAAGACTAGAAAACTAATCTGTCTTTCGAGACTTGATCTCTTGTGACCATGAAAATGCTATGTAATAATGCACTGACTCTAGGTATCTAGGGATGAGTCGTTACCAAAAAATAACCAATATAAATTAAAAATAAAAATTTCAATCAAGGTTATTGAATAGAAATTAAGATGGAAAGGTGATGATCCCTTACTCTAATGTGTGATCCCAAAGGAATGGGAGAGGTTTCATGGGATCTTAGGGAACCTTAGGAGGACTCTAGGGAGTGTATATCTGGCATAGGATGATCTTAAAGGTGTTTGAGTTAATATAATTAAGAGATTCAGAGGGTTAATATTGGTAATGAGAGGGTAATTCATTAATATTTCACAAACAATGTTTTGGGAATCTGAATAATTAAATATTCAAAACCACAAATCTTCATGTGGTTTTTGAAAATGGTTTTTTCCAAAGTGGAGTGGAAAAAATTATTTTATTAGGCCTTGGTCTGAATATAATCAAATTTTATCTTAGTTTATGTGGAGGTGATTCACATTATTAATGAAATGAACTTTAAATAATAAAATATGTTATACATTTTTGAGGGTATAGTATAGCAATATTAAATAAGTCAAAGAAAAATAAATTAATTGTTTTAAATTTAAAACATATATTTTGTTTAATATACAATTTATTTTAATTTTTATATCACTATTCGGTCATAATGCTGTTTTAATACACACATTATATTTATATATTATTTAATTTTCAAACAACAAATTGATTGCCTCATAAATTTATAAAAAGTCACTATTTGGAAAATTTCAATGTCATGATTCTATAAAAAATATGAATTTTATCCAAATAATTTTCTAAATATTTAAATTTTCAACATTAAAATGAGAACCGATATAAGGACTCGGTCTTAAACATTACATAATATTGAATTAAATGAATAATTCACGTTGATGATCTTTTCAGGTTTAGAGTTTTAGAGAATTAGGACATAACAATTAAATCTCAAAAGATTCCAATGTAGACACTTCTACACAGTTTTCATTTTTTCATAAAATAAAAACTCTTGAAAAAAGAGAGTCATGTCCAGTTCCATTTTTTAGAAAGCATGACTTTTCCTTGATCCCATCCTCGACCCTATTCATCTTCGGGTCCTGTGAAAACATTTCAAAACATGGGATGAGCATAAAAAGCTCCGTAAGGGTTATAAAACAAAGAATGAGAACATTTGTTCATAAATACATACAAAACATTAACTCTTTTACTTACCTCATGAAATCATAAGATTTTATGAAAAAAACATAGAAATCATAAATCATAAAGGTAAATTGTGGAATTCATATCATACATACATTGTAGTTATCACAGTTACAAAGGGAGTTACTTTGGAATAACCATCAGAGTATATTCCCTAAATCTATTAGGAGAAACTTTCACATTTACCTCCTTCACATTACTCAATGCATTGGAGAGCTATCTCGGGATCACCTTCTATAGGTTTATCACGGAACCACCCATATACAAAAATAATGCCCATGAGCCATAACATGATCATAACACATAACATAAGCATAAAGGAAAGATAACATTTCCACATTGCAATAAAAAAATATAATTTCAAGATATTGAAATAGTAAATCCATTCTCAAAATCACTTACAATACCAAAATACTTAAAAATAGTACATGGTATTTATTTTTCCTTTTAAAAACATTGGGGCTTGTTAAAGAAGCCAAAGATCAAATAATACTCACAGCGGCGGAAAAGTAATTATCACCAATTACGTTAACAAAACATTCCTTTTTGTTATTTTGTAAAATTCATCATATAAAGAGATTCTCTTTGAATTAAATTAAAATTCAATGGAGTTTATACACCGTATAAAATAATGTCGTGTATAAAACTAAATATGCCTCAATGAAAGGAGATTGAGACGAAGTCCCTTACCTTGTGTCTGACTTGACTCGATCATTCTTTATGCACATGAATAATAAACTAAAGTAAATTTCATATTTCTTAAGAACCTTTTTCAAGTTTATAATTCCTTTTATATCACTTATTACCATGTTATAAACATTATGTAATGATTTAATTTAATAACGTTCATTTTGTCGATATTTGGTACTTGAGTAAAAAATGAACACCTTAAATTTAAAAGTTGTCCATATGATAAATAGTCCATTATATCCAGAATTAAATTCATTGTTTAGATATCATATATATCATATATATCAAGTATATGTATATACTTATAACAGTGCATATCATTTGGAGGTAATAAATGAAATGCACCGTTCATGGAGACCGTAAGCTGTACGTACGCATGAACGCTACTTTCATTTCTATTTCTTATTTTAATGGAATTAAAACATAATGATACATATTTATATTATAACTATTGTATAATATCATATATAATATCATTAAATATATCTTTTATACATCCCACATAAGGCATTAATGAGTCATATCACTTTGAGGGGGCGGTAGTCCGCACTTCCTCAAATAGGATTATCGTATTTACCCACTATGGAAACCATAAAGGCATGCTATAAAAGGAAAATACAGAAAAATAAAGAATTAATAAACATAATATATATCATATATAAATATAGTTCCATCATAATGGCCACTATGAGAGGCGGTAGGAGATAATCGAACAATCATCGTTTCGTGAGGCGTTAGTTTGTCATCCACAGAAATATTATGTTCTTCATCCATTAGATGGAGGTGTGTGTAAGTGTTGTTCAAATATTTCTCATAAGACATTACTAGTATATTGATGATTCTGGTGTTGTTAGAAAATAAAGGAATAAAAAGAGTTCAGGGGATGGAGAAGTAAAATAAAAGAAAAATAATTTAAGAGAAACTGTTACCTTTAATTTGGGTAACTCCCTTTGGATTAAACCAAAGGACTTCTTGAAGTACCTTATGCCAAAGGTATGGATTCTAGGGGGAGGAGAGGGATGTAGGGAGTTTAATTGGGTAGAGGTTGGATGAGACAAATGGCTTGAGAGGTGTGAGGAATTGGTCAGAAGTGGTCTCCTTTTATAAGGGGGGTGGGAGGGGCTCTTTAATAATGTGTGAAAATATTAATTTATTATATAATGATATTCGGTTTCTAATGGTCCAAAAATCAGTATAGTCGAAGATTAGATGATGAATGGTCTAAATAAATTCATCTAATAGGAATTGGGGAGGTTTTGGATAATATATTAATCATTATAATCTTATTTTTTTAAATGATTTATTAATGAGGTAAATACAGCATCATTATTGTGTCATAAATAATTTAATTTATTTGATGTCTAAAAATTGTAATAAAATTACCATGATGTATGAAATATTTTTATATTTATAATGAGTATTTATAATAAGAAAAATTACTTATATAATTCCATATAATAATTAATTTACTAAAATATTTTTGTTTATGACATTTTTACCTTTACATTAAATTAATTAATCTAAAGTGTCATTATCTTTCATAATTGGCTCCATGGGGTCCCAAAATATACCCAATGATCCCCACAGTCGACCATGACTCATCCAATAAGGTTTGGACAATTGTTATGGTAATTTTTAATTTTTATAATATTCTTTTTACCTTGAATTACCTTATTTTCCTTTAACTATGATATATAAAAGTCAAAAGTTACTATTCACCATATTTATTCTCATTTTATTGAACCACATTTTACTCCCTAATAGAAACCATGTGTGTCGGATTTTTGAAATTCCATTCACAAAATTGGTAATATTTCATTTAAATGAAAAATTCAAATTTTAAACTACTACTAAGTGGTTCCATTATTCATCAAAAATTGAAGTTTTTCAGACAAATACCAAAAATTCAGCCTAAGATATATTTGATATTTGGAATTAAAAAATGATGTTTATTTTTCCAAATTCTAAAAATAGAAGTTTCATTAATTAATTTTAAATTTAATTCTCGTTGTTAAAATAAATAGCGTGTTTTTAAGAAACAATAACTATCAAAAGATTGACACTGGTTTATGTCCAATTTCAAAGTGAAATTAATTTCAATGACCAAAATTGGATTAAATGGTAAAAATATATTCAAATTACACTTTAAAACCAATTAAAAAGATAATCTATCAATATAAACAAGTTAGATTAAAAGTCACTTTTGAAATAAAATACAATATTTTCACTATTCATTAAAAATGATCTTTATATGAAAAATCCCAAAAATTTACAAAAACTATATTTTGATGTTCCCATTCTAAAGAAGGATTTTATTTGGTAAATTACAATGTATTAAAGTGAACAAATCTATATTTAAATGGGGTTCTCCATTAAAAGGCGGTAAATCGACCTTTTAATTAAAATTATGCTTAAAATTAGATTCATTCACAATTTAAGCCTCTAAATTTTTATTAGATAAATGTAAATACATTTAACAATCATGTATAATCATATTGTAGTTTTTTTTCATTCCCACCAATACAATGTCTAGGAGTTAACTAACATTTAAAATAATAATATTATATTATTAATGTGCAACTTAAGATTTCAAAGAATCTTGTTGTTCTATATTGGGTATGCTACCGAACATAGAAACCCCTTTGAAGTAAAATTAATATATAATTCATAAATTTTAATAAATATGAAAATATCTTATTCTTCATTTACATGGGATTTCACATCCTTCCCCCTTTTCGAAATTGCATCCTCGAAATTTTTATTCACTTATCAAAATAAGTGGGGGTATTTATCCCTAATAGAATTTTCAGATTCCCACGTTGCCTCTTCAATCATATTGTTATTCCAAAAAAGCCTTTACCTGGTGAATTACCTTATTCCGCAACACTTGCTCACTACGGTCAAGAATCTGAACTGGTTGTTCTTCATAAGAGAAATCCTCTTCCAACTGAACTACCTCTGGGCTCAAAACATGAGATGGATCTGGCATATACTTTCTCAACATCAAAACATGAAAAAAATTGTGTACCTGGGACAAACATGGTGGTAAATCTACTCTATATGCAACTAATCCAACATTATCCAGGATTTCATAAGGTCCAATGATCCCCAGACTCAAATTTCCCTTCTTACCAAAACACATCACACTTTTCCATAGAAAAACTTTGAGAAATACATGATAACCTACCAAAAAAGAAAGATCCTTCCTTCGGTTATCTGAATTACCTTTGTATCTGCTATGAGCTGTTCTCATGTGCTTCTAGATCAACTGAACTTTATCTGTCGTCTCTTCTACCAATTATGGTTCCATCAGCTTCCTTTCACCTACTTTATCCAAAAAATCTTCAGTTCGATAATTCTTTCCATATAATGCCTCAAATGGAGCTATCTGTATACTGGAATTAAAATTGTGGTTATATGAAAATTCAACCAAATATAGATGTTGATAAAAACTTCCCTGATAATCCAGTGAATAATCATGTAGCATATCCTCCATGGTCTAAATTTTTTATTCTTACTGCCCATCGGATTGAGGATGAAAAACTATACTAAAATTTAATTCAGTACCCAATGACTTCTGAAGGACATTCCAAAAGATAGAAGTAAACCTAGGATCACGATTAGATACAATGGTGAGGGGAAATCCATGCAACATGACTATCTCTTTAACATACAATTGAAAAAGTTGATCTAGAGACAATGTATCTCTAATAGGAAGGAAATTAGTAGATTTAGTCAATCGATACACTATAACCCAGATTGCATAATTACCTAAATATGTCTTTGGTAATCCCACAACGAAGTACATGGAAATATTTTCCCATTTCCACTATAGCACCGATAGAGGCTGAAGCATCCCATTCGTTAACTTCTTCTCTTCTTCAACTTTCTCACAATTCAAACACTTCATAGTAAAATTAGTAATATCTCTTTTCATTCCATCCCACCAGTAATACTCTCTAATATCTCTGTACGTCTTAGTACTACCAGGATGAACTCAAAATGGGGAACTATGAGCTTCACACAACAACTAATTCTTCATTTGTGAATCACAAGGCTCACATAATCTCTTCCCAAACCTCAAACCATAATCATTATCAACATTAAAATCAGGCAACATACCCTTTTGAACCAACTCTACATTATTCTACAACTCACTCTCTTCTTTATGCGCTTGCTTTATTCTGTCTGATAGAGATGATTTCACTGACACCTGAAACAGAACAGAAGAATTTTATTCACCAAAAATATCTATTCCAAAGTTTATAAAATCACAAACCAACGGATCTTGTTCTAAACATAACATGGTTAATGAAGCTTTACTTTTTCGACTCAAATAATCAGCGACTTTATTTGCTTTTCCCAGATGGTAAGGGATTGTGAAATCCTAATCCTTTATTAATTCTATCCATCTCCTCTGTCTCATGTTTAATTCATTCTGAGTGAATATATACTTTAAACTTTTTTGATCAGTATATATTTCACATTTTACTCCATACAAATTATGCCTCCAAATTTTTAAACAAATAACAATAATAGCTAATTCCAAATCATGTGTAGGGTAATTGAACTTATGTGTTTTCAACTGACATGAAGCATATGAAATTACCTGACCATTCTGCATTATAACACAACCAAGTCCTTTCAATGAAGCATCATTGTAGATAAAAAACTCACCATTTATGGATGGTAGTGTCGAAACTGGAGCATTCACCAATATCTTTTTCAATTCCTGAAAACAATCATCACATTCTTTTGTCCAGATGAAATTAACAGCTTTTCTAGTTAACTTATTCATTGGACTAGCTAACCATGAAAAATTATCATCAAACCTCCATTAATAACCTTCCAAACCAAGAAAACTATAAATCTCGGTTATATTTGTGGGTCTTGGCCATTCTTCAAAATCTTTTGTTTAGTAGGATCAATAGTTATGCCGTTTTTTGAAACAATGTGACCATGGAAAGAAATTTGTTGTAACCAATACTCACACTTGCTGAATTTCCCATAAAGTTTCTTTTCATTTAATGTTTTCAAGATGAACCTTAAATTACTTTCATGGTCCTATTTTAATTTTAGAATAATCCAAAATATCATCAACGAACACAACCAAAAACTTATCCAAGAACTCACAGAAAATTATATTCATAAGATCCATGAATACAGTAGGTGCACTGGTTAACCCAAAACGCATAACTACAAATTCATAATGGTCATATCTAGTACGAAACTCGGTCTTCGAAATGTATGATTCCTTTTCTATCAACTGATGGTACAACAATCTCAAATCTATCTTCAAAAAATATTGATATTCTAGAGATGATCAAACAAATCATCAATATGAAGAAAATGATATTTATTCTTATAAGTGATGTTATTCAATGCTCTATAATCAATGAAAAGTCTCATTGAACCATAGTTCTTTTTAACAAACAAAACTGGTGCATCCCATGGTGATGTGCTAGGTCAAATGAAACCTTAATATAATAACTCCCACAATTTCTTCTTTAGCTCTAAAAGTTCAATTTGAGCCATTCGATAAGTGGGTTTTGAAATTGGCTTAGTATAAGGAAATAAGTCAATAGTAAATTCAACATCTAGATTAGGTATAATGTCAGGCAACTCCTCAGGAAAAACATCAAGGTACTCATTTACCACTGGAACATCTTTAATATGAACAGTTCCTTTATTTTCAACAATATGTGCAAGGTAAAATTCATTTCCATCTTTTACTAGTTTCTCAGCTTCCTGATATGTTATCAAAAGAAAGGGAACATTCATGTACACAAACTGAAAATCATTCTGAAAAGAAATTTTTTTAGCTTTGTAGTCAATCTTAGCATGATAAACAGAAAGACAATTTATTCCCAAAATAACATCAAACTATACAAGAGGCAAAACAATAAGGTTTGCAGGTAGATTCTTTCCGCACACAAGGACATGAATGTTCTTATGTTTTCTTTTTGTCTCAAAATTTCCTCCAAGTGTTTTTACCATATGTTCTGTATTCATATCTTGAGATTGAATTCCCAATATACTAGAAAACTTCTCAGAAATGAAAGTGTTTTTAGACCCTAAATGAAACAACACATTTGCATATTCTGAATAAAAAAACAGTATACCTGCTACAAATTCTTTTGATGGACCAACATCTGCTGAAGTAGGTGCAAAGGATTTCACCACCCCTCTCAACTTGTAGTCCAGCTTCTTTCCTTCGGTTGAGTTCTTTGTTGGACACTCATTTGTATAATGACCTACTTCATTGCACTTAAACATTTTACTGACTGTAAATCATATTTTCTCTTACCATTACCCTGATCTTTTTCAGTGCAATTACGAACCTTATGTGACATTTTACTACATCGGTAGCACTTACAAGAATTCAAAAGACCTTCCTTAGCATGCTTTTTACAACAATTTCCACCAACTGAAAAATTGTTTTTATTACCATCTGACATTTTTGATGAGTTCTTCCCTTTTTCCTGCCACCTCAACCACTTCTTTTGTTGTTTGTGAAAGAATATCTAATCATCGGCAAACTCCATTTCCACCTTCTCCGCACAACGAACAAGTTTTTCATAACTTTTGAACTCACGAGAAGCTAATGCCCTTCGATACTTTGTCTTTAATCCTATATAAAAACGGTTTATTTTGCTATCAAGATCTCATTTGAAATTTAGTTTATACCATGCCAGTCGAGTGAATTTTTCTTCATAAGAAACCACTTATTCATCCTCCTGCCTCAATTCCAGGAATTTTTTTTCCATCCTAAGACGAACCACCTTAGGAAAATATTTCTCAAGAAACATACCCTTGAATTCATCCCAATCAAGACCATAAATCTCCTCACTATCCCTAATATTTTTCACCGTCGACCACCACTGATCAGCTTCACCTTCAAAACGGTAAACAATGAGACTAACCTTTTGATGTTCCGAACAACCCACGACATCGAAAATGATTTCCAGTGCTTTAATCCACCCTTCTACTAGCACCGAATTAGATGATCCTCTGAATGATGGGGGGTATTGACTCTTGAAATGCTCCACTGTTGACATGTTCCTCTGTGGTTAATCTAGCTAATCTTGTACATGGATACCACCAACATTTATAGCCTGATTAAATGGTTCCATCACTACAAAAAACTTTTCAGTTCTGATTTCGACCATCTCAGGTTGCTGATTTGGAAGGTTGTCTTCCTCCTAATGTCATCCAAAAAAATCTGCCTTGTTTCCTCTTCGGAAAACCTTTCTGAACATAGAAATATATTAGGCGAAAAAACATGGTAATCTATAAAGGATATATGATTTCAATATTAACATAAATTAATTTATGATTTGTAATTTAACGATACCCTTACTCCAAACATTATCTAAACCGACCTCGGATATCAACTACAAGGACCCAACCTTAAACATTACATAATATTGAATTAAATGAATAATTCACATTGAGGATCTTATCAGGTTTATAGTTTTAGATAATTAGTACATAAATATTACGTCTCAAAATATTAAAAAGAATACACTTCTACACAGTTTCCATTTTTTCATAAAATAAAAACTCTTGAAAAAAAGAGTCATATCCAGTTCCATGTTTTAGACAGCATGACTTTTCCTTGATCCCATCCTTGACCTTATTCATCTTTTGGTCCTGTGAAAACATTTCAAAACTTGGGATGAGAATAAAAAGCTTTGTAAGGGTTATAAAACAAAGAAAGAAAACATTTGATCATAAATACATAAAAAATACGAACTCTTTTACTAACCTCATGAAATCATAAGATTTTATGAATAACACATAGAAATCATAATTTATAAAGGTTACTTGTGGCATCCATATTATACTTAAATTGTAGTTATCACAGCTACAAATGGAGTTACATTGGAATACCCACCACAGTATATTCCCATAATCTATTAGGATAAACATTCATGTTTACCTCTGTCACATTACCCAATGCATTAGAGAGCTATATAGGTCTCACCCACCATAGGTTTATCACGGAACCACCTGTATACAAAAATAATTCCCAAGAACCATAACATGATCATAACACAAAACATAAGAATAATGGAAAGATAACATTCCACATTGAAATAAAAAATATAATTTCATGATATTGAAATAATAAATCCATTCTCAAAATCATTTTCAATATCAAAATAAATAAAAAAGAGTACATTTAATTTATTTGTCCTTTTACAAAAATTACGGCTTGTTAAGGATGCTAGAGATGAAATAATACTCGTTGCGGTGGAAATGTCATTATCACCACATACGTTAAAAAAACATCCATTTTTGTCATTTAGTAAAATGATTCTTATAAATATATTCCCTTTGAATGAAATGAAAATTCAATGGGGATTATACACCGTATAAAATAATGTCATGTATAAAACTAAATATGGCTCAATGAAAGGAGATTGAGACGAAGTCCCTTACCTCATGTCTGACTTGACTCGATCATTCTTTAATCTCTGGAATAATAAACTAAAGTTAATTTCTACTTTCCTAAGAACCTTTTTCAAGTTTATAATTCCTTTTATATAACTTATTACCTTGTTATAGGCATTATTTAATCATTTAAGTTAATAACATTCATTTTGTCGATATTTGGTACTTGGGTAAAAAATGAACACCTTATATTTAAAAGTTTTCCATGTGATCAATAGTCCATTATATCCGGAATGAAATTAATTATTTAGATATCATATATATCATATATATCAAATATATATATATATATGTATAATTATACATATCATTTGGAGGTAATAAATGAAATGTACTGTCCATGGAGATGGTAAGTCATACGTGCGTATGAACGCTACTTTAATTTCTATTTCTTATTTTAAGGGAATTAAATCATAATTCTACATATTTATATTATAATTAAAATATAATATCATATATAATATCATTAACTCTATCCTTTATACATCCCACATAAATCATTAACGAGTCGTATCACTTTGAGTGGGTGGTAGTCCGCACTTCCTCAAATGAGATTATCGTATTTACCCACTATGGAAACCATAAATGCGTGCTATAAATTGAAAATACAAAAGCATAAAGAAATAATAAACATAATATATATCATATATAAATATATTTCCATCATAATGGCCACCATGAGATGTGGTAGGATATAATCGAACAATCTTCGTTTGGTGACGCGTTAGTTTGCCATCCACAGAAATATTATGTTCTTCACCTATTAGACGGAGGTTTGTGTAAGTGTTGTTCAAATAATTCTCCTAACAAAATCATTGTATATTGAGGATATTGGTGTTGTTACAAAATAATGGAATAAAAAGTGTTTAGGGGTAGGAACAGTAAAATAAAAGAAAACAACTTAAGAGAAATTGTTACCTTTAATTTGGATAACTCCCTTTGGTTTGAATCAAAGGACTTCTTGAAGTCCCTTCTGCCAAAGGTAAGGCTTCTAGGGGTAGTAGAGGGATGTATGGAGATTAATTGGGTAGAGGTTGTACGAGATAGATGACTTGAGAGGTGTTAGGAATTGGTTATAAGTGTTTTCCCTTTATAGGGGGGGGGGCTCTTTAAGAAAGTGTGAAAATATTATTTTATTATGTAATGATATTCGGTTTATAAAGGTCCAAAAATAATTATAGTCGACTATAAGATGACTCATGGAATAAATAAAATCATCCAATAATAAATGGAGGGGTTTGGATAATATTTTAATCATTATAATCTTATTTAATTAAATTATTTTTTAATGAGGTAAATACTGCATCATTATTGTGTCATAAATAAATTAAGTTATTTGATGTCTAAAAATTATAAAAAAAAACATGATGTAGGAAATAATTTTATCTTTAAAATTTGTATTTATAGGAAAAATGATTACTAATATAACACCAGAAAAAATTAATTTAATAAATGATTTTTGTTTAGGTCATTTTTGCCTTTACATTAAATTAATCAATCTAAAGTGTCATTATCATTCATAAGTGGCACCATGGGGTCCCAAAATGGACCCAAAGATTCCCATGGTTGTCCATGACTCATCCAATAATGTTTGGACAAGTGTAGAGGTAATTTTGAGTTATTATAATATTCATTTTACCTTGAATTAACTTATTTTCCTTTAACCGCTGTAAATAAAAGTCAAATGTTACTATTAACCAAAAATTATTTTCATCTTATTGAACAACATTTTAGTTACTAATAACAAAAATGTATATCGGATTTTTGTAATTCAATTCACATATGTGGTAAAATTTTATTTAAATGAAAAAGTAAGTTTTTCTAAATACAACTATGTGGTTTCACTATTCATCAAAAATTGGAGTTTTTCAGAAAAATATTAAAAATTCATCTTAATCTATATTTGATATTTCAAATTCAAAAATGATTTTTCTTTTTCCAAATTAAAAAAAATAAAAGTGTCATTAATTAATTTTAAAATTAATTCCTGTTGTTAAAATAAATAGCGTGTTTTTAAGAAACAATAACTATCAAAATATTGACACTTGTTTAGGTCCAATTTTAAAGTGAAATTAATTACAATGATAAAAATTGGATTAAATAGTAAAAATATAGTCTAATTACACTTTAAAACCAATTAAAAATATAATCTAACCATATAATAAACATAGATTAAAAGGCAGTTTTGAAATAAAATACAATATTTTGACTATTCATCAACAAATTAACTTTATCAGAAAATCCCAAAAATATACAAAAAGTAAATTTTGATGTCCCCATTATAAATATGGATTTTATTAGGTCAATTAGAATTTATTAAAGTTACCAAAACTATATTCAAAGAGGGTTCTCTATTAAAAGTCGGTAAATCGACCTTTTAATGTAAATTATGCTTAAAATTAGATTCATTCACATTTTAAGCCTGTAATGTTTTATTGGATAAATGTAAATAACATTAACAATAATGTATAATAATATTGTAGTTTGTTTTGTTCATTTCCAAAAATACAACATCTAGGAGTTAACTACCATTTAAAATAATAATATTATATTATTAGTGTGCAACATAGGATTTCAAAGAAACTCGTTGTAGCGTATCAGGTACGCTATCAAACATAGAAACACCTTTAAAGTAAAATTAATATTTAATTCACAAATATTAATAAATATGAAAATCTCTTATTCTTCATTTACCTGGGATTTACAACCGACATATATATATAATTATCCGGTTCTGAAAACAACAGCTTTTAATCCTAAATAAAAATTGCATTTCACTTTATAAAAAACATAGACACATTTTTTATTAATAAAATTAATTTAAGAATAATTTTTTTATTAAAATTTAAATAATTTTAAAAAAAATTTAATTCGTAAAAATAAATACTTAAAAAATAATTACACTTTCTTTTTTATCTTATAAAAATATAACTCCTATCAAACTGATTTCTTAATGATTTATAGATAAGGAATTTATATAATAATCATTTATAATAATTGTTTTTATATTATTATTTATAAAATCCATAATTTATATATTTCTAAAATGTACCATTTTTACAAGAAAAATTAATTTATCAAATTTTTTATTCCTTAAGATGGACTATTCTCATAAAAGAATTGGTGGAATAAAACATTAATTTATAAAAATTGTTTACATAATAAGTAACTAATACTTTGTTATATTACCACTTATAAAACCAATATACGACCGTAGGGTAAGGTGTGTGATTGTGACATACTCTTGAGATAACTCAGATAACATTGTTCGAGTGGTAATCTATATTAACATGAACTTCTACCGTATGCGATTTGGTTCAATCGTAATGTGTTGAAGCACAGCTTGAGCTTGGTTAAGAGAAAATCCCCGAAAATCTATCTCATTTCTGATCTCTAAAAAATGAGCTTTGTATGCCCCATGTCTATGGGATGAGGCCGTCATCTCCTTTGTCTCTGTCGAGAATATTTGTTCAAACCTTATATTTATATTAGTTGTGTGATCACTATTGAACGACTATATTATCAATGTTAATGACATATAATGTTTATTTAAACTCAATAATAAAAAATAGTGCATTTGTTTTCTATATTTATGAGACAATAAATGAAGTGTAATTTTATTCATAAATGATCTGGTCATTACACACTAGATTTTGAAAACACCCTCTCAAGGTGAAGGACCTCTCTCTTATATACCATTCAAGAACAATCTTTGTATTTTGCCTTTTGATTCACAAATAGTTTTGTTTTATTGTATTTATTAAAGTCCCTACACTTCCCAATGGATTTTATAATAAATATATTTTATTTATCCCTTCTCATTATGAAAATTATCTACGGTAATACCATGACGAAGTAAGGGTTCCTCTCCATCTCCTCTTTATTCAAAAACAATCTCTATGTAATGCCTTTTGTCATCCACTTCTTATTGATGGGATATGTTTCTCCACATCCATGTCACTACCCATATTATTTTAATGTGAATATATATATATATGTATAACTCTATTTAGTACATCCCATGATTCAATATATACCCCCATTATGTTATTGAAATTATGTAACACTTTTTCAGTGACACACAGATTTCTAAAAAAATTATTTTTTTATTTTTCTTATTTTTACATGCTTTGGAAAATCATTGTCGGTGTTCGGGCCGAGCCCGATTTATATTTTACATTCTACTGATAAATGAATATTGTGGGCTTTGTAGCGTCTAATTCACAGTGGAGATTCAATGTCACGCGGCATTGCTGATAAGTGAGAGTTTTTCTTAACAATGTGTGGTGCATGCACAGGGCATGGTTTAAGCCTTGTGGCTTCAGAAGACTACCATGAGGCATGACCGATATGTGGTCAGTTAATTAATTGATCTAATGAATAATATAGGAAACAAAAATAGAAAACATATATAATAAAATTATTTTAATAATGTTTTAATAAATCTAATACTATTATTATCAAGATTGAGGTTGTTATTATTATTATTATTATTATTATTAATATAATTAGTCCATTGATATGAAAATTATTTTTGTATTTGAAAAATTACTAACTTATTATTATTATATTTATTATAATTAATTTTATGTGGTCAAAACCTTATCTTATTATGTTTATTTCATTTTTATTTAATCTTTTTTCTCATTTCATTTTTATTATTTTCTTTTTTCCCTCCCTCACACTCTCTTTTCTTCCCACTTTGGCATCACGATGTTGCCCCTTTCCCCCTCCAGGTTTGCAGTGCACCTCTTTCCCCTAGTCCTAGGAGCACGTTCCACATACTTCTTCCCCTCCATCGGCCTTCGAACCAATGCACACTAGCCCCCCCCCCCCTCCGACGTCCTATTCCACCTCTTCCTCATGTCAAGCCTCTCTTCCGGTGTAATCACATTGTGCTTCCATCCTCCCATGAATTCTCCTCCAGTGCGGCCTCTACCGGTGCAGCCTCCACCTGACTGACCTCCTCCGACATACCCTCTCCCTTCCCCATAGGTGGGTTTCACCTTGCATGGTTAATTTCTTCCTTTGGGATATTATCAGGCTAGGGTTGAAGTGGTTTGTGGTCTGGTTTTGTTGTTTTCTTGGGTCTGATTCATATTTCAGGGTTCCATTGGGTTTTTTGTGGTGTGTATTAGGTGCAGACTATGATATGCACATGATTTGGGAAAATTCAACATCGAGGTAGGTGGTTTCATACCCTTTCCTCATTTGATCACTTTAATATCTTTATTTTATATATATGTGTTTTATGATCAAATTTTGTGGCATGAAATATATTTTTGGAGTTCTTTGACATGCGTACAAGTGTAAAAGAATTATTTTGGTCTGTTCACCTTGTATCACACCCATGAAATTAATTTCAAATTGTTTGAATAATAGAAAAAATGTATTTAAAAGGTTTTCTTGTGCATTTTGTTTTAGAGTGGTGTTCTCTATGAAATAAATTTTTTTTTTGGAATAAAATTGTATATGCTAATTTGATTTATTTTATAAATTGTTTTACATGATTTATTTACATAAATGGGAAGTGTGAAAGGTGTGTTTGATAGGGAGAAACATGTGTTAATTATTAAAGTGACATTTTTATGTGAAAACTCGGAGTGTGCTATTTAATGATGTAATTTAAACTATTTAAATAATTTATCAGGTCATGCATGTCATGAAAAATAGGGTCTAAAATGGTTCTTAGTGTTTGATTTGTTTTTGAAGGGGGATTTTTCTAGTGAAAATCCTTCTTGGTTTTTCTTTAAATGATCTAATAAATTGTTTAATTATTTATTGAATTATTTTGATGGCTTAAAAGTGGTATTTTGAAAGTATTGAATACATGTTTTTTTAAAGTAGTATGTTTATATAAAATATGACATGTTTTTTGTGTAAAACCTCTTTGCGCCACTTGTTGATGTTTTATAATTGGTGAATACAGTTCATTTAATTGTCTAAGTGGTGTGAAACTAATTTGGAGGGCATTTTGTTATGAATTTAGT
Organism: Viscum album; assembly: GCA_963277665.1. Classification (NCBI taxonomy): domain Eukaryota; kingdom Viridiplantae; phylum Streptophyta; class Magnoliopsida; order Santalales; family Viscaceae; genus Viscum; species Viscum album. The sequence goes on along the minus strand of OY728160.1, from coordinate 841,558,390 downwards.
TTGAAAGGACATTCCTACATGGAATTGGGTATTTTTATTGCGTCAGCCCCTATTCTATTATTTAATAATGATTTCTATGTTGTGAAAATTGATTTTGGTCTTTTTTTGTATTTCCAAATGGGGATTTATGAAAATATTAAGCAACAAAAAATATATTTTGGAAAGGTAATTTGGTGTAAGTGTGTTTTTGAAATGATGTATGGATATGAAAGTGGTGGATTTTGAGTGTAATGTATTGTTTGAAAGGTAATATGTGAAGGTGATATATTATATGAATGTGGAACTTGACTGAGAAAAAGGGAAAACCCATGTTACTTAGGTATGTAGATTTGGACTACTACGCAAGATGACACGTAATTGGTTCATAATAGTTTCATCTAGCGTGATTGACATTACAACACTAACTAAACTTTTGTGATGATATGAGAAAACTAGGATATGGATGTGTTTCCCTACTTGTGGAACATGCATGAGAGCATAGATTATTTTGGGTCCTATGCCACGTTTACCCTAAGGTATGATGTCTCTAGCGTCCCCTGCATACTATCCACCTTTGCAGATTTACCTACAATGCTCTTCTATTCATGGCGTTGTGCCTTCCATCAGCATACGGAGGACCACTTTAGTATGTGCATGTTCTTTATGCTTTTCCTATACCATTTTAAATTTGTATTTTGTTAAATGTTTTTTAATCAACTGTTCTTTATTTTTAGTTCCAGAAATTCAATGATTTCCTTTAAAGTATTGGAAATGTATGGTTTTAAATATGCATGTAAAATTATCTCTTTGATGTTGTGACATAGAACCTATTTATTTAGTGGTATCCTACAAGGAATTTGGATCACTCCCTATATACATCATTGGGTGTATGTAGATCTTATCCTTTTTGTATTCCATGTTGAGGTATAATGCTTATTGATGGTGTTTTGTGTGGTCGATGAATTTTATCGTTCAGGTCTGACGATAGTGGTATGAGTAGGTGGATCCTCATGATTCATGAAGGTACAGATAGATGTAGTAGTTTTATTTTCATTTCAGTACTCTTAGAGTATTAGGTTGAGTTGTAAACATTTAGTTTAGTCCAATGTCAATGGCTAGTTTGGTTCTGTTTTCCAGTATCTTTTTATTTATCATTGTAGTTGTTTTTCTGTCTCTTATTATGGGTAAATCGTTCCCATGTATTGGTTAGATACCCGAGCACTTTTTTCCACAAGTGGAGATTTGTAATGTCCTTTAGACCATGTTGTGGACTAGGTCGGCATCGGGTCGGATAGTGACCCATCCTGGTTCATAAAAATGGTATCATAGGGGGTTTACTATTTTGGGTCCTATTACATTGGGATAGAGTAAAGGTAGACCAATGTTGAGGGTGTAAGAACATGATTTTCTAGTAAAAAGAAAGGTTCCTGTCCAGCACACCTCATGGTGGGACTTGAGTTACTAGTATAAGTTGAGGTTTGTCCGAGTCTTTGTTCCTTGTGGTTACTAATGTTTAGGGGAAATGAAAATAGAGTAGGTTCAGTGGTCCTAGTGAACTCCTAGGGTCTGGTAATCCATGTGGAGCCGGGGACGCTATCCTTGAATACTCTCTGAGACTATGGCGTGATTGAAATATGGATGGAAACCATATGTCCCAGTCACCCAGTGACACAAGTTTCCTCTTGCATCATTCCTCGTCTCTTGTTTTTAGATTTGTTTATATATAGGTTATCAGTAAAAACGATTCGGTATTGGGAAATTTCCTAAAATGAATCTATTTATAAATAAAATTATCTGTAAGGATTGAGAAGTGTAGTTTGAATGTTTTGGTTTTGAAAAAAGTGGTTGTTTTGGTGTTGATCCTTGGTGTACTCATGCGAAACCACTTACATTGGTGTATATGGAAGAGAAATGGTTAATGGTATGAGTCGATGAGTACATAGTTAGAAAAGTTGTGGCAGCTAGTGTGGCGTGGGAGCATGCATCTGTGAGGCCCACGGGACACCATGGGTGTTTGTGCAACCCACCAACCTCATTTATTTTCAAAATGTATTGTTAAATGAAAATTATTCTATTTTAATGACCAGCAATTTTGGTGGTGTGTTGTGGTATTTTCGGAATGTTGTACAAGATATATTCTAACCCGGGATTCCTTTTTGGATAATTTGAATCTTTATTTTTAATTATTATTTGTAATTTTGTGTGAAAGGGTGTGGTTAGTGGTTTATTTTTAAATGTTCTTCGAGAATCCCTTTTTGTGGTTCCCCATACCTGTTTAGTGTTATCTTGCAGTTTTTCTTGGCCATTGTACTATCTTGATTGGGTTTACAGTTTCTGTTCATGACTAGAATACGCCCACAAAAGAATTAACATGTGATTGAACTACGGTCATGGTCAATTCACTATTGGATGATCCTCTAGTTGATTAAAGTAAGGACACTACCATTTGAGTGATAGTGTTGAATCTATTCCTTTTTCTTTTTTTAGAAGATCCTCTCGTAGGAGGATGATAGATGTGAGGGGAGTTGAAGGGAGTTTTGGTCTCTTTGACTCTTATGAGTCAACATGTATGAAATTTTATACTGTTTCATTTGATGGTGCCCTTGGGAATGGTGAAAGGAATTCCATCGGGGAAGGGTGAAGGCATTTCAGAGTTATCGGTGTGGACCGCTGTCTTTATAGGCTTTTAGTGCATTCATCAGCCACAAGGGTCATGTTTGGTTATGTATTGTAGTGAGAGTTCACTTCGAAGTGAAAGTGTGGATTTCATGAAACCCTCTGTGAATCCCTTTTTTTAAAGGAGTGTTCCCTCCACTTAATGATTTATAATTTTTCTGTTAAAATGGGGTGTTTGTCATATGCCTCTCCTTCTTAAGTTTCATGGTTAAGGAGAATGGGTTATGCATGTGTATCTTATAAAACATTGTTCTGGTGGATGTTCTGCGTGGGAGAAGTTGAATTTCTGCGTGTGTTTTGTCTGATGTTGTTGTCTGAGTCGCAGTATAGTTTCTTGCGGCCCCTGGAAAGGAGGATCTCTATTCAAGAGTCTTCAATACATGACTGTGAGGCATGAGATCTATCAAACATCAGGGCTCCATCTAGGGGCCTTAGAGTGATGTTGTCACGTGGTCTGGAACCTCGAGAGTGTATGGGACCGTGACCTTATTTCATTCGTAGCTATTGAAGGTGAAGGTGGATTAAATTGATTTATGTGGTTTTTCTGTTCCTTTCGACCCGTTTGGGTGAGTGTATTTTCTCTTTCTATGAGGAGGAATGGTCGCCTTGTTACTTTAAAGTCTCGGTGGATGCATCCCACTAGATGTAATCTCTTTTACATGTCCTTATGAGTTCTGTTTGGGGAAATTAGTCTCTAATTTGAATATTTACAGTCTAGGGATATAAAGATGATGGTTTGACTTCGCCTTTATATTTGACACCTCGGTAGTTGGGCCCTTCCCTCCCTACCCATTGTGGCGGGGTGTTTGGTCACTATTGGGAATTTTTTTTAATTTTTTTTATATTCTGCCAGTTGTAATGCTGGGGAGACCAATGATGGTTCTCACACAACTGTCTTTAAAAGAAATTGGTTTTATAATTTTTAATAATGGTGGGAAGTCCTCTCAGGCCTCCCTATGTCAGTTTTCTAGTCTCTTCTTGGGAATTTGTTGTTTTCTAATGGGGAGAACCCTTCTAACTTTACCATGTTGGCGTTTTAGTTATGTTCATAGAGATGAGTTGGTGTTATGTGATTAGAGTGTTCCTTGGATGTGGTCGGGATTTTTTTTTGTTTCAATCAACTGGCGTGGTTTCTATTTAATGGTTCTTGATGTGTATGGTTTGTGAAGTGGTTTTCATGGGTGCAAGTGTACCTTCCTTAGAAAACAAATGGAGATGTTCTAGATCCTTTGGGAGGGTGACACTTAGTGAAAATTATTTTTACAGGTTTCATAAGGGTTTCATTTGAGTCATTATCTCTATAAACTATATGTTTCCTCTTTTTTCTTGCATTTCATAGGGAACCACTTTGATCCTCAAGTGGGCATCAGTTGCTGCTATTGGGTTCAGTCTTAGTTGTGGATTTTGGGGGACAGAAAAAGATATGGTGGGGATAATTTTCACACCCGGATTTCTAAATCATTTTTTTATTTTTTTTCATTATTTGGCTAATCTCTGTTGAAGTGCGGGACAAGCCTAATTGAAATTTTATATTCTGATGATAAATGAACATTTTGGGCTTGGGGCGTCCAACGAATGGGTGGGGGATGGTCTAAGTCACGCGAAATTGTTGATAAACAAGCATTTTGACTTCACAATCTTCAGCGCACACACAAGTCATGGTTTAAGCCTTTTGGATTCACAAGACCACCATATGGCCTACTCGGTACATGGTCATTTAATTAGTTAACCAAATGAATAATAGAGTCAACAAAAAGGAAAAAATAAGATAAAATTATTTTAATGTTTTCTTAATAATAATAATAATATCATGATTATTATTATTATTATTATATTCAATAATAATTTTATTAGGCGGTTTATATTAAAATTATTTATATATTTTTTAAATTATTAAATTAATAAAATTTTATTTATTATTATTATTATCATTATAATTAATTTTAAGTGGTCAAGAACTTTTTTTCCTAGTATTATTTCGTTTTTATATTATCTTATTTTTCATTTACTTTTTTTCTTTTATTATTTTACTCTCGCACTTTATCTTATATTCCCCCATTGGCGTTGTGATATAGCCCCCTATTCCCCTCCTCGTTCGGGCTGCACCTCTTTCCCCTACCCCAAGAAGTGGCTTTCCTCAACCTCTTCCCCTCTTGTGGCCTTCAAACCGACCCACCCAAGTTACCACTCCAACGACCCGCACCAAATCTTTCTCGTACACCACCTTCATTAAGGCTCTCATCGCACCGTGCTGGCCTCCTCCCACAAAATCTCTTTTGGTGTGACCTCTTTCATTGTAGCCTCTACTGGAGGGACCTCCTCCGACAACCCCTCTCCCTGCGTCGTAGGTGTGTTTCACCCAGATTGGTCAATTTCGTCCATCGTGAGATTATTAGGTTAGGGATTATGGGTTTTTTAGGTTTGGTTATTATCATTGGTGAGATTCTTTTTTTAGATTCCATTGGGTTTGTTTGTGGTGCGTATTAGGTGAAGATGAAGATCGACACATGTTTTTGAAAAAATCAACATCGAGGTCAGTGGCTCCATACCCTTTCATCATTTTATTAATATAATATGTTTATTTGGATTTATAAATGTGTTTTATAATAAAATTTTGTGGTGAAAAATATATTTATGGAGTGTTTTGACATGCATTCAAGTGAAAATGATTATTTTGGTGTTTTGTACTTTTTTCTCACACATGAAATTAATAGTCAATAGTTTGAATAATTGAAAACATGTTTTTGTATGGTTATCTTTCATATTTGGTCTTAGAGTGATGTTATATATGAAAAAAATTGTGTTTTGGGTAGAAACTCCTGGGTGCTAATTTGATTCATTTTAAGAACTATTTTTCTTGATTTATTAACATAATTGTGTTGTGCGAAAGGGGTGTTTGAAACTGTGAAACATGTGTTAAATCAAAAATTGACATTTTATGTGAAAACCCTAAGTGTTCAATTTAATTAGGTTCATTAAACTGATTGAATAATTTATCATGTCATGTATGTGATGAAAATTATGCTGAGAAATGGTTCTTGGTGTACATTTGGTTTTAAGAGGGAAATTTTATGTATATTTGTGGTGTAAAGTATTCTTGATTTTTCTTGAAATTATCTAATGAATACTTAAAATATTTATTGAATTATTTATGTGGAAAAAAAGAGGTATTTTGAAAGAGTTGAATACCTGTTTGTTTCGTCTAAAGTAGTATGTTTATATAAAATAAGACATGTTTTTGGTGTAAACCCTATTTTCATCACTTGGTGATGTTTTATAAATGGTGAAAATTGTTCATTTAATTGGGAATGTGGTGTAAAACTAGTTTTGAGGATAATTTTTCAATCAAGTGGTTTGAAATGAATTTTTTACTTGGAATTGGGTATTTTTATTATGTCAGTCCATGTTGTGTTATTTAATAATGTTTTTTGGTTTGTGAAAATTAATTATGTTATTCATTGAGTGTTTTTAAATTGGGATTTGTATAATGATTATGTAATGGAAAATATATTTTTCAAAGGTATTTTGGTGTCTGTGCGTTTTTGAAATGATGTTTGTGTATGCAAGTGGTGGGTTTTGTGTGTAATGTCTTGTTTGGTTAGTGATATGTGAAGGTTATATATTATGTGAATGTGGAACTTCATAGAGCACAAGAGAAAACCCTTGGTATATAGGTGGGTGGATTAGGTCTAGTAAGCTAAGTGACACGTAAGAGGATTGTCTCATTTTCATCTACTAGGATGAATGTTACAACACTAACTACACTTTTGTGATGATTGGAGACCACTATGTTATGGATGTATTTCCCTAATGGTGGCCCATGCATGATAGTGTTTATTATTGTGGTTCATATGCCTTTTCTACAATGAGGTATGATGTATCTAGATTCCCACGCATTCTAGCTATTTTTGGGGATTTACCCACAGTGCGATCATATACATGATGTGGTGCCTTCCGTCGGTATACGGAGGACCACATGAGTATGTTCATGTTCATTATTTATTTACACTTCCATTTTAAAGTAGTATTTTTTGAAATGGGTTTTATTCAAGTGTTATTTCTTTTTTTACTTCCATCCTTTAAATATTTTCCTTTATGCGTTTTCAAAGTATGGTTTTAAATAAGCATGTAAATTATCTCTTTGATGTTGTGGAATGAAACCTCTTTGCTGGGTGCTATTCTGTTGGACAATTGGATCGTTCCCTACATATGCCTTTCGGTGTATTTAGATCTTGTCTTTTGTGTATTCATGGTTAAGGCCTCGTGCTTAGTTGTGGTGGTTCATATTGTCGATGATTTTTCCCATGCAAGTATGATGATGGTGGTTTGAAGAGGTTTCTACCCATTTTTCATGAAGGATTGGATAGATGTATTAGTTTTCTTTTCATTGTGGTCTTCATGGAGTTTTGGGTTGAGTTATAAATTTTGTGTTTGGTCTAATGTTAATGGCTAGTTTGGTTCTGTTTTCCAGCATCGATTTATTTATCTTGTTAGATATTTTTTTTACTATTTAGAGGAAATCATTACCATGTATTATTTTGATACTTTGGAACCTATAACAACTTGTGGGGACCAGGAATTACCTATGGTCCATGTCATGTCCTAGGTTGGCATCAGTTTGGATGGAGACTCTGCCTGGTTTGTTACATTTTCAATCCCAAACATTAATTCAAGAACCAATTTTATCTTATTCATTTTAATTATCAATTATTATTTTTGGATTTTTATCTAAAATATCCATATTAAGTCCCTTATTATTTCCATTTTATTAGGGACCCCTTTCACTCTCATTAGTACCTCTCTTGAATCACTAAGTACTCCCATTATACTTCTGAAATTAGCCTGTGATTTTCTATGAGAATCTATTTTCAGGAAACCTTTTTGTCATGTTCCTTCTAATTAACATTTTTTTATATTGTATTATGTTCATTAATATCCCTAATAACCACCTTATTATTTAAAAGTGATTATATACCCTTTTTAATCTCACTAATTTTTCCCATGATTCATTATATACCCCTATTATGCCGTTGAAATTATCCTCTAACATTTACATAACAAACATTTGTATTGTGGTACCACCAAAAGTTATACTCAATGGTATTCACCTAGATATGACTACTATTATTTTATTAGGAAATTACATGTTTATATTCCACAATCCATAATCCAGGAATTAAATTTAATTAAATATGATAATGTGATTAATGATATATGTGGAACACTTATACATGTACTTGGTGTGAAGGTAACAGGTGCACCCTAAATTATATATCAATACAATGTATTAGGTAATGATTTAGTCTCATGAGACATCATGTATGGAATGGGGGGTAAAACTAATATGTTATTGTATTTATCCACCATGTTATGATTTTTTGGTAGTTAACATTTCCATAAGTTTATGAAGTTGTGTTTAATATTTTCTGCACATTCCCACGATGCCTTTATGCTATCAGGATATATCATGCATCAATGTTAACCATTATGATTCTCGCCAATTTTATCATCCATTGAAATTTAAACTGACCAATATGAAGTAAATTCATCATATTATTCATTATTTATTATATTTTTGGGATATGTAGGTAATGCCTTCTTATGCATTTCCCCAGGATATCACACACTATTTTCAATGAAATGGGAATTTAGAAGCATGTTAAGAAACATTTTGATAATTTTTTATTATCTATGTATCATGTTCAAGTATTATATACCTAAATTCCCAAATACACTAGTATTACCCATCATATGGGATTGTTTTATGTGTACCTTCATGTATTAAATCAAGATATAAATTTTATAAAATACTATGGTTGTCATATACCTAAATTATCATGATTCTTAATTACTTATATGGCCTTTAGTCAGTGGATGGATCATCACATTATGTGTTTTTATTGATCCATCCCCTAATCATCCATCATATAATCATTTCAACAAGAGGTAAACTATGATCACATGGTCACTTTGTCGTTACTATATTTATTATACCCATGGTTTATCAAAGGGATTTTTCATGATTAAATCGACATGTCAAAGGTCCTTCACAATATGAAATTTACAAGGCTGAGGACCTTAATAAGATAAAAATTAAATGTATGAGGGCCTTCACATGATTTATAAATGTATCACACGATGTTCATAACACCATTGCATGAAATAAAACATAAAAATTAATTGTATAAGGGTTCCATCTTGTTATTATTTAATTTTATAATTCATATAGAGTTCCCCATAAGTTTTCTCTTTGGGTGACTATTGATAAAACAAAATTGTATGAAAAAATTTGAATTATGATGCTGAAATGTCAAGAGGACCTCAAATGATGATGCTAGAATATCACTGGGATTTTCATGTGTTCTACAAACTGATCACATGAACGACATCACCACTTCACATAAAAATCAATGTAAATCACATATTATGATGTATTTTATTTTATTGATTTTATTTCAAGAATAGTTTGGTAAAATTTAAATAAAATGTTATCCATTATGTACCATGAGTAAAAATACTCATCTAAAGGAATTTTCATGACCAAGAAGGCTATTTGATGGGGGTTCACATGATCGGGGGGCATCATTTTTCAACATGGGCATGAACATAAGAGTTTGTCTTAAATTTCTTATGATATTTGGATATATAATTAGATGGATTTCAGGTGGTAATTTTAGATATCATGTGAATCACGTTTCATGAATCTCCTTTCATTCCATTTTTTGTAATATAATATTGACACTTCGGGTATTTTTGACATCCTAAAATTACTTATTCTTATTTGGAGGTCATCAACAATAGAACATATAGAGAATAACTTAAACTATAAAATTGAATCATTTAATGGAGAAAATATATAAATAAATATGGATAATATATTGTTAAAAAATTAAGATGAAAATATTATTGTAGTTAATAGAGATATATCAAATGTTAACCAACATAAATCGATGAAATCAAAAAGACAATACGAAATTGTATGAGCAGGAATAGTTAGTGTATGATATTAAAGTATATAATTCACTGATAATAGAAGAGTTAATAATTATATGTTCCATTTTTCTTAAATATTATAATTGGTTAAAGAAAAAAAATTCTTAATCATGAAATATAAGCTAAATATGAATCTTTACAAGATTATGGGAACTTGAGTTTAAAAATTATGAATAACTCTTATCCTACTAAATAAAAAAAACTCATTTCTATTAACAATGAAGATTATAAAACCAATTCTAGATCTATTTTTAATAATAAAAAGAACGTAAAAACATATTCTACATGATGGTGAGATAAAAATAATTTAATAAGAAATTCCTATTACAATATAATATAAGCATAGTTTGAAATAGATTAATATTAGAAAATGTTTTACAGTATTATAATAAGTATATAAGACCATAGTTTATATGTTTTTAATGATACTATTAATTTTTTGGGAAAAAATACAATTTATATTGGTTTAATATTTTCCCACCAGAGAAGAGTAATGAATCGATGGTAGAATTTATGAAAAAAAATCATCAATGATTATTCTATACTGAGAATGGAAATAGAATTTTAAAAATTACAGTAGAAAACTTATTCATAGTCCAATATACTAAAAATATGTTCTATAAATTCATCTAATGGGTTATTAATAGTGTATTTTCCTCATATATGACTAATGATTATTTTAAAATATTGAATAAAATGAAGAAGGGTTTGTGAATTTTCTAACTGAATCTTCTATAGATATCAAAAGAGATTTTATTGCTAAAATAGATGATGAAAACAAGAATTACAATGTTTTTATATTTATTGATGGGTAAAGGAAAAATATATTTAGTGTAATTGAACTCTATGATAATGGAAATGAGGTTATTTTAATGAAATGATCAAGTATCATCAAAAGTATAATGTTTTTAAGGATCAACACTCAATTAAAATGGAATATTTGTAACTCTATTTGAATATATTTTAAAACCAATTAGTTCTATTTGAGTGCTAAAAATGAGAAAAAAATAGTATAATGAGACACCTTTCTATCTTGGTCAAAAAATTATTATAAAAAAATGGTAATATGAGATTTTTTTTATAACAACAATTTTAAATATATTATTATTTATTGAATGTTCTCATAAATGGAAAATTATTCATGGATGTCTCCAAAGACCTAATATTCAATCTACTAGACCACATTATCTTATTCATTCATAATCTTATTGAACATTGTGAAAAAAATTTACCGAATATTATATGTAATTTATTACATTTATTGATTATTTCAACCGTGTAAATATTGTGATGTTTGTATAAAAAATTCTAAATTAGAATATATGTTTCAAAATTATAGAAAAAATGATGAAAAATAACAAGCCTATATTAAAATTATGGTATATGATAATGGTATGGAAAATATTTTTAATAATTTTGTTTTATATCGTGGAATGAATTGAATCGTAAATCATTAAAGTGAACTTGAAATATATTAATTGAATTGAGAAGTAGAAAAGAATATCAACATTTTAACTAAAATGGGTATAATAATTATTTATGGACCTTAACTCAAAAAATTATTTTGAAGGTAAGAGTATATACTACTCAACATATAGAGAATATGTAATTTACAAGGTCTATGTAACAGATGATAACATATGAAATGTGGTTCAATGAAAATCCATTAGTAACTACAATAAAATTTTTATTTGTTCTTATTATATGGAGATCAAAAATTCTAATTTGGTAATGTTTGATGATAAATATGGGGTTTGGATATTCATGGGATGCTTATTAAGTAGTATAATCAACACTATAATAAGATAGAAAAAACCCATGTGTATTTTTAGGATCTGAATGTTATTAAAATTTAATTAAACTAAGATGTGATATTACATATATTTTTGAAAATACATACCTAGATATACCAATTATTTAGGATATTGAGAATAATTAACCTGTTGGGAATTTACAGAATTGTTTTCATTAAAACTCAAATGAAACCATTGATTAAGATGAGGCTACTATAAACAAATGTGTAAGACATCAGATACTGAATATACATATTGATTTTGAAATTATAATTTGTAGTCAAGGGGATCTAGAATATTTAATTAGAATAATGTTAATTGAAAATCATGAAGTTATTTTTCTATCGATTAAATAAAAAATATTTATATAATTTTTTGTTTATATGAAATGGATTTATTCAATAAATGGAGAATATTTATGATTGGGAAGAATTTCTTATGATAACTTGTACCAATAATTGAAGTGAAAATGTGATCAGTAAAAAGTGGTTACATAGAAATATATTAAATGAAATTGGTGATGTTAGAATAATCAAGGAGTTATTGGTATGGAAAATTTATACATATATGGAAATCATATATTTTGAAGATAAATTTGAAATATATGATGGTGTATTAGCTATCAAAATTTTTTTATTAGTGGAATCTCATAGATACCAGAAATTATATTTAATAGATATGATTTAAAAAAAACAACAGAGACATAGAAGAAGAATTTTTTAATTAGAATCTTGAAGTATTAATTTTTAAATGAGATGGATACATAGTATTGAGGATCTGTAAGATATTATATGGTTCAAAACATGCTACTAAATCAATGTATCCTATCTTGGATTGCTAAATTAAATAGATGAAATTTATTCAATGAATTGTTGGTAGAATCCTTGAGGTGAATGATATATCTCCATGAACTCTTATTCTAATAGTTTTTGTTAATAATACAATATTTTTTGGAGGTAAATTTAATCTTAAGAAGAGTTATCAGATATGGTGATGATGTAAATTATGATGTCCATGTAGACTAAAATGAATTATTTTCTAGTATTTCAAATTATAGAAATAGTTGATTACATCCACTTATACCAAGTGAAATATGATAAAGATGATTGAATAAATTTGACATTGATGATTCTGATGATGTTACTCAAACAATTACAGCTTTAACTTAACCAATAAAGGATAAAACTATAAGTAATACAAATCATATGGATAGTAAAATAATCCCTAAATGTTTATCAGAGAAAATATGGACCAGAAATATTATATATAATAAATCTTTATGTTTTATATAATAGTAACTTTAAAGATCCTGACATAATTGTTGTGAACTAAATTAATGGGTATGTTAAAAGAACACTATGTAGTGATTTACAATATTGTGGTAGTGATAATCTAAATTTATATGTTACACATATACTGATTGTTCTTGTGATTAAATTAAAAAATCCATATTTTATAAAATTTGAATCTTAGTGAAATTTGTATGATTTAGTATCATAAGATTTTAAATTCAGTCTCATGGAGCTCATATGAGAGACAATATGTTGATGTAAAACATTCATTAACCCAAATTTGTGGATAAAATCTTCCATGGAATATATAATAGTATAATATGAAAATATAATATAGAATATTTGCGATAATCAATGGGTTATTGATAGGTCTAAATATTCGGTTTATTAATCATAATCAAAACACATTTATATTAATTATCACATCATCATATAATGAGTGGTAATGGATATATCAAACTGGAATATATTTCCACAACGGATTAAATTGACTACATCATTATAAAATAATCTATAAGAGTGTGGTAATTGGAATTATTCTTGAAATTTCATGTTTCCCCTAATCCTCTTATTTGTGGATTTGTAGAAGAAGTACCCCCAAAATTGTTTGTATTTCAAAATCAAGGGAGTATACTACCATAACACTTCATTTATGTATTATGATTCAAATTTTTTTATTATTATAACTAATGGGTATAATATTTAGCTAATAATATGAATTTTTTAGGAGAATGTCTAGTCAATTTTCTAAACATGTATGTCAATGATAGATGGAATTATCTTAGGAAAACATTTTTGTCTGTTAGAGTTGTTTCAAGAAATTTCTACTTTAGGAATGGTTGTGATTGGGAACATTGATGTGAATTGATGAGTTTAGAAAAGATTTGTTAATAATGAATGTAAATCTTTAGGGGGTGATTAATGATCCAAATCATAATGGACAACTTTTATTATATTTTTTCCCTTAACTATAAGTGAGATTTAGTAGAAATTGTTAAGAATGAAATTAAAATATTTATATATTTTTTTTAATTTTTTTTAAGTGATATGAAAATCATTTATGTTATTTAATGATGTTAAAAAAATTATTAGTAGAATTCATGGGTAAAAATGAATTTTTGTATGTATAGAAACTACATTTTATATAAAAGATATTTCTCATATAAATGTGGTGAAAAAGTTAAAAATTACTTGATATTACCAATGTATGTAATATTTTCTCTGATGATACATAATTAATTCTCATTATAGAGTTGAAAATTTCAAAAAGGAATTTAATATGTAATATATTCTAAAATGATAAGTATTCAGAAAGGGAAATATTATTCCCATATTTGTAATAACCTTTTAGATTCATATGTAAGATTTAATTTTTGAGTTGGGGATGTGTGTTTAAAGAAATAATTTTATGTTCATATGTAACATGATTGGGTTTAAATATTAGTTGTTAGTTGTAAGACATAAAATATTTTTAAATGAATAAAAAATTAAAAAAAAAATTAAGATATTAAATTTGGTATGTAAAAATATTGGGCTCGTAAATTAATAAATATGGGATAATATTTCGTATATATGATACAAAAATTAGGATAATATGGGAATTAGAGTGGATGTTGAAAATAATTGAATAAGATGTCCCTATGTTGTTATTGACGATATTCATTAATAAATGGGGTAATGTTGTGCTATTGTGAAATTTCAATAATCACAAGTTGAATGATCTTGTTCCCAATCATGATGGGATTTTTTAGAAAATTAAATATGAGATCACTGATTAAGAAATATTTATTTTTTAAATAAAAATATATATGAATTATGAATTTTCATAAATTCTAGAAAATACTTGGTTATTTTATTAATTATATGAAATTAGAAAAGTGTAAATTTATTAAATTCAGCAAAGGATCATTGGTAATAAACGAAAATGATAAGTTTTCTTCCTGAAATATATAGTGATTTTAAACCATAGAAACATTTGGGAGAATATTATATATTATTTGGATTTTTGATTTCAGATTGAATTAATTCTGGATTACTCTATTTATACCATTTAATGGATTAGATCTCTATAAAATGAAATATATTAAAACTAAGAGATAATCAGTAATTATAAGAGAGGAAAAATAAACAATGAATCAAATATTTTAATAGAGAGAAGAAAACTTAATGTCCTCTGTATTCCGTAATCTGAGATTGAGATGAAAAACATTAACATCTCCATGATGTGATCAAGGTTATAAAATTTAATTTCTATTTTGATTTTCTAAATTAAATGATCTTTAGGGTGTGAGAATTGTATATTTTTATTATATTGAGTTTGGAAGAGTAATTTCATCATATATTGTGGAAAAAACATTTATTCTCCTATGATCCATCTCACCGTATTTTGAAATATTTGAAAATGTTAGTGAGATGTTGTGAATATAGTTGGATATTGGGAACAATGGTGAGATGTTATGTAAGTGTATGATTTAGTATACATTTCTTAGGATACCCATTATAACCAACTATGTTATTTGAAATAAAATATATTTATTAGGATAATAATTGATCACATTAACGAGTTGGTACCCACATTAGGACCAAACCATTTAAAACAATTTGTATTCCCTATGTTTGTTAGTTTCATATAATATCTAGGCATGGATGACAGTGATAATTGAGTGGATTAGATTATAAAGAATCACATATTTTTATTGTGAAATACTAAATATAAAAAAGATCCATTGATTCATCTCAAAATTTTCAGTCATGCAACCCATTCATGGGGAACCTAAAATGGTATAAAATCATTCATGGTTTCTTTTTTATGATTCAAAAGCTATTAAAAATGGAAAAAAATGAATTCTATAAATATCAAGGTTATCGATATGTTAGATTCAAAAAAACTATCATGGGTGGGAGAGTTTGATGTTGACATATCTTAGGTCTCATGACCTAGATATTAAAGATGCTTTTCTAGTGGGATATTTTTCAAAGAAGGAAAATGAACTTATGTCCAGTGATGAAAAAAATTACTAGTTGATGGAAAATATAAAAAAATCAATATCATGTAAGAATAATAATATCTTTACAAAAAAAATATGGATATTTAAACAATTAAAAAAATATTTGAAAAACTAGGGGGCACATTTATATAAAATTTGAACATTAATGAGAAAATATGGAGAAGAAATTTTGAAGAAGTGTTGTCAGATGATAAATAAAATATTTAGGACTAATGTATAAGATTCATTGAAATTGGATTCAAATATATGAGGCTTTGGAGAAATTGTGTATAACTCCACTATTCTAAACATTTTGATGAGAAATTTTCCAGAAACGTTCGATCCTGAATTTTTAACATTAGAAAATGGAGATTATCATCCTCTTTTTTATCTTTCCAACATTTTAATTACATATGAAAGGAAAAATATTTGAAAATAATATTAATGAGGATATATATTTTGAGTCCATGATATAAATCAAAATAAATGAAAAAACTATTCATTTTATTCATTAGGTGAGGAATAGTATGAAGATAATAAGAAAATTTTGGATCTTATTTAAAAAACTATCTTAAATTGAATGAGAAATTATAATGGTGAACTCCCATGAGGTTTTTGAAAATATATTGTAATGAGAATCATTTTTTTACTTCCATTGGATGTAAAAATGGTGAGTATGAGGATGATAAAAAATATATAAAGTATCAAAGAAGAAGTGCGGTAAAATATTAAATGAAGGGAATATGTTTCCTAAAAATTTAATAATATTTAAAAGTAACTAGAAGGAAGATAAATCATTTTCTAAGAATGAAATCCAAATTTTATGCTATATATAAATCCATAAAAGTCATTTCAGATGTTGAAATACATACAGAATGACTATTATTTGAAGAATGATAAGAAGAAGAAGGTGAAATAATCTTTTTAGAGCATAGTTTCAAATTAAAAATTGAATTTTATTTCAATCAAAATATAAATATAAGTAATTATAACAAAAGTTAGAATAAATAAAATAAAATTAATAATGAATAAAAAGCGGAATTTTTCATTTTAAATATAGTCTTTATTTATGAAATCAAAAAAAATCAATATGAAATACATTGATTGAGATAATATAGTTATAGATCTTGAAGAAATAGTTGTATTTATATTTGGAGAGTTTATAAATAAATAATAACATTTTATTAATGATAAAAACGGGTTTAATACGATATGATAAGACATAAATAGTGTAGTATAAGTCAAATTTGATTCCTCACATAACGGTAAAAAATATTTTAGAGGTTGGTTGACTCTTTTTCTGTTAATTCTCAATATATACGTGTTTTCTATACCAATGTAGTCTTCATAAATAAAATTGAATATAACAAGGATATAAAAACCAATGTCAAATTCTATTATAAAACAATGTAAGGGAATATTATTTCAATAACATACAGTCTATGAAAAACATAAACACAATTAGATATAAATAAACTACAATAATTTACTAAACAATATTATTTATAGATTGAATAACCAATTTTTTGTGTTTATTAATGGTCTTGTATAGATTTTAGGGAGAAAACTTAGTCATGATTGTTCAATAAGTCACTACTAGTGGATAGACAGAAATCAATGTGAAATCTATAAATATAAAAATTTATCGTCTGAGTAAGAAATTTGTGTCAAAAATTACATCAATTATGGTAGCACAAATTATATTTGATTGATTATAAAAAATCAATGGAATTTGTCATAATTAGGGTCAATGTGCGCTATATTGAATTAATAACCTTCTTGGAAAAGTAAATTTTTGTAATAAATGGAATGTTATTCAAACATTAATGGAAAAATATTCATTTTTATTGAAGGTTATTTGATGTCATTCAGGAGTACCATGTCTTGGAATTATGACAGTTTTTATTACACAATCATTATTAATCGAACAATAATATTAAATAACATTAAACAAAAGAAAATTATGAAAGTGAAATTTTGGTACTATTATTTTATAAATATCCAAGGAGTTTTTATAGCACAAATAGAATCCCAAAACCAAAAGTCAAATTACATTCTATTTATTGAAGTGATGATGAAAAATATGTTGACTATAAGTCAACTTTTTGAATATTTAAATGTATATATTTTGAAGAAAGACTCATGTATCATTAAAATTATAATGAATTAAAGGATTATTAGTCAAATAAAATTGAATTAGTTATAATATATCTTATATTTGTGATTATTCCAATTCATGTTATTTGAGTACAAAGGATAAGAAAAATTTATGACACAGATGAATTGTCCATCTTATATTGAAAATAATGGAATATTTCAAATTATTAATTGGTGATATACCTAACTAAATCATAAAAAGATAATAAAATTTTTAAAATTTTTTTGAAAGGGAAAATGGTTTATGGAACTCAAAAAATAGTAGATATTATGTTGACTATGTCACTTGGTCTTATTCACACTGAATTTTGTGAACCTATGACAAGAAAATAATATATTAGGGCTAATCTATACTTCAATACATATATTAAAGGATTTTATCCAATGGAAAATCCTATTTTTATAATGAAAATGGATACAATTGAATGTATGTTCAAAATATTCAGATGTCATACTGAAAAATAATTGGGAGTCTATATAAAAAGGTTTATATCTAATAATGGTAGTAAATATAATTGAAATTATTTTTAAATGTACCAAGAGAATCATGGAAATAATTATCAATATAATTAAACATCCACTCTCCAATATAATTGTGTTAGTGAAATTATGAATAAAAAATTAGTTTTGAGGATCATAATAAATCATATTGAGCATGAAATCTTTAATTTTTTTGATAGAATCTATATGTACAATTGTAAACAACAAATAAAAGTATTTTATAATAAATTAGTAACAAAATAAATAAAATAATTTTTTAAAAAGAAGTACCTAATAAAATTAATTTAATTTTTTTTTAATTTATGGTTATATAATGATAAACAGATCATTATAAGATGGATTGAAGTGAAAACTAGAGAATAATTATCCATGGGACTCTAATGAAATAGTAGATGTTATATATTTTGAAAAAATAAGCTACAACCTTTGTTTATTATTTTTATATAAAGGTTATAGAGATCACTGACATAAAATGTGATAGGTGATTCAATTTTTAAACATAATGAATCAAATATTGTCTTAAAATTTGATAATAAACAAAATGATTTAGGGGATTTAATAAATTCAATAGATGCCGATTTATATAAAACTAGTTATTTTTTGAGGTGGATAGAAAGGATAATGTGGGACATCAGATACTGAAGAATCGTATTGAATTATAATAAATCATTAGCAATTAATATGATTTAGTAAACACAATTAGAAGAAAAATAATTAAAAATAAGACAAATATTATTCTAATTATTGAGCTACAAATATATGCAGGTGAATTTGAGAATAAAGAATGTATTATTTTAATAAATGAAAAAATGGATCAGTTTTAAAATAAAGAAACTTAGGAACTTTAATGAATAATTGATGGAAAATAAATTATTATTACTATGTGTGTATTCAAAAAAAAATACTATAGGATTCCCAAAACAAATCAATATTTGTATTAAATATTTATACACATGTATAAGACATAGAATTGTATGAAAAGTTTTTACCAGTGCCATGATTAAAAGCTATCAAAAAGTTTCTTCTAACAGATCATCAAAGAAACTGTAAAGTATATCATATGTATTTGAAGAATTCAATTAAAGTGTTGATATAAGAGAATATATTTTAATTGTGAGACAATAAAGACTAATTTTTTTGAAATAAGGAATCATTATATGCAGGATGGAAAAGGAATTATATTGTTTTATACAAGATAAAATATCTTATTATTCAATGATAGATGGATTCCACGAATAAAAAATTACTAAAGGAAAGATTGATAGAAAAAATTTGGTGAAAGTTATTAATATGCACTCTTATTTTTATAGTTTAGGATGACAATATATTATTCTCTAGTTATAAGGACACTTCTTTTGTGGTGTTTGATAAGAAAATATAGATGTATATTGAGTTATAAAAACATTGAGAAATGTGTTATTTTTTGGATCACAAATTACACAAATATATGATTACATATTCTTATCTCAAGAGAAATATTCCATTAATTTTAAAAATATAATTTCATGGTGGAATATAAAGATGATTAACTGCCATAAAATCTATAACTATGTTGAGATAATACGAATATGGAAGTATTTTTAATCATAAATAAATTAGAAGAATTATTCAAAGGCATCATTATCTGACAATATCAAGACCAAGACTCGTTTATTTACTCATTATTGGGGATAGATATCTTTGTGAAAAAAATATTCTTAGAAACTAATTTTACATATAATTATGATATTTTTAAAATTAATAATAATTAATGGGGTGTTGTACGGTGGATCTAAAAAAATATAATCATCTGGGATTCAATGATATAGTATAGGCTGGTGATTTCACTCATAAAAAAACATTATCCATTTTAGTATTTTTTTCCTGTGTTAAATCTTCATGAGTTAGCATATAAAGAGGTATAATTAAATTTAGTTGAGAAAATATGAGGAAAAATATGATTTATAAACAAAATTATGAATAAAAATATAGATAATGAGTGTTTTGTTGAATGATTATAAGGTAGTAGTTAAGAAACCACTAATGAAATCTTGTAAAAATTAGTATTCTATTTCTTTATTCACAGATCATTTTCAACACTCTAGATCAAAATTAATTTATATCAATTATCACATAATCAATTAAATAGTTGAAAATGTAGTTGTTGAATTGTAATACCTTTCCACTAAGAATAAAATTTGACGTGTATTTAATTTTTTTGCAAGGGAGATATTTATTGAATTAATAGAGAATCATCACATCCACCCTTCTCCTCTCACTTGAAGATGTACGATAGAGATACCCCCGAACCATGTATATATTTTTATGGAAAGTTGTATTTTATTATAACTAAATCATTGTATATTTTGAATCTAATGTTATAATTATTATACGTAAGGGGAGAATAGTCAACTACCATCTTGGATTGAGGGGGAGAAAATATAATATGATTTCCAAATTTATCATATCATACTGAGATCGAATTATCTCAAAAAAATTTATATCTAGAAAAGGTTTTTATTTATAAATTTATTCTTGAGAAAATGATGTGATCTGCTGAATCTTTTGTGAGTTGAAGATATGAGAAAATATTTGTTAAATTTGGTTGTAAATCCAAAGGGGGGTGGTGAGGGGTTTAACAGAATTTTTGAATGATTAATAAATTTATTTTAAACAATTTCTGATATAAATTGGATGTTTTTTATTATGTCCATAAGGAATTGAGAAGGTATTTTTTTATTTGATGTAGTGTTTTGAAATTCATTTCATTGGTTGAATGATGTTTTGATCACGTTTAATGTATTCTAAAAGTGTAACATCCCATGAAAATAATGGATATGAAATTTTCATATTTATTAATATTATTTAAATTAAATATTAATTTTATTTTAAATGGGATATTATATTCAAGGGCGTACTTGACACAAAATAGTGGGTTTCTCTGATGTCTTATGTTGCAAACAATACTGAGTCATACAAAAAAATAGTAATATATTATTATTTCAAATGGTAATTAACGCCAAACCATTTTATTAGCGATAATGAATTGAACTAACTCAAATATTATTATAAATATTTGTTAAATGATTTTAAATTTATCCAATAAATGTTATAGGCTAAAAATGTGAATGATTCTAATTTTAAGCAAAATTTACTTTAAAAGGTTGATTTTCCGCCTTTTGATGGAAAAACCTCTTAAAATCTAGTTTTGGTCACTTTTATATGTTCTATTCGAAAAAATAAAATTAATTGTTCCAATTGGGACTTCAAAATTCACTTCGGGTAAAATTTTGGTGTTTTTTTGATAAAATTAATTTTTTGAGGAATAGTGAAAATACTGTATTGTAATTCAAAACTGCCTTTTAATCTAACTTATTTATATGTATATATTATCATATTAATTTGTTTTAATGATTAATTAGTTTATATTTTTACCATTTAATCCAATGGTGTTCATTGGCATTAATTTCACTTTGAAATTGGACATAAACTAGTGTCAATATTTTGATAGTTAATATTTCTTAAAATCACGCATTTTGTTTTGACAACAGGAATTAATTTTAAATTAATTAATCTAACTTATATGTTTTGAATTTGGTAAAATAGACAAAGTTTTTTATTTGGAATATCAAATATAGAATAGTCTGAATATTTGGTATTTTTCTGAAAAAATCTTTTTTTTGAATAGTGAAACCACTAAGTAGTAGTTAAAAATTGACCTTTTAATGTAAATGAAATAATACCACTTCTGTGAATTTTTTTTTTAAAATCCATCATAAAATGTTGTTATTAGTATGTAAAATTTGGTTCAATAAGATGATAATATTTTTTTAGAGAATTGTAACTTTTGACTTATATTTACCACGGTTAAAGGTAAATGGGGTAATTCAAGGTAAAAATAATATCATAGTAATAAAAAAATTAATATGAAACTTTTCATAACCTTATTTAATGAGTCATGGAAGAAAATGGGCATCCTTGGGTTGATTTTGGGACCCCATGGATCCATTTGGTAGTGATAATGTCACTTTAGATTAATTAATTTAAAGTAATGACAAAAATGACAAAATA
The DNA here is from genome assembly GCA_963277665.1 of Viscum album. Lineage (NCBI taxonomy): Eukaryota > Viridiplantae > Streptophyta > Magnoliopsida > Santalales > Viscaceae > Viscum > Viscum album. The sequence goes on along the minus strand of OY728160.1, from coordinate 841,535,962 downwards.
ATATCTTTTAGTAAATTAATTTTTACATTGTGTTATATAAGTTATATTTTAGACTATAAATATTTATCGGAAAGATAAAAATATTTCCTAAATCATGGTATTTTTTATAATTTTTATACATCATATTAATAAAATTATTTATGACACAAACATGATGTAGTATTTAACTCACTGATAAATGATTTAAATAAATAAGATTATAAATATTAAAAAAATAACCAAAACTAGTCCAATTATTATTGGATGATTTTTTATTGAACATAAGTCATTTTATATTATACGTTATTGAGTTTTGGACCTTTTTAAACTAAATAATAGTTTATAATTAAATAATTGTTTCAAACGTTCATAAAGAGCCCCACTCTCCATTATAAAAGGACACCACTTCTAACCCATTCCTCACTAATCTCAAGCCCCATGGATCATCCAAACTATGACCAAATAAGCTCTCAAGATCCATCTCTTCCCCCAAGAAGCCTTAACGTAGGCAGAATTCACTTCGAGAAGTCCTTTTTCTTCAAACCAAAGGGAGTTACCCGAATTAAAGGCAAAAGTTTCTCTTAAATTATTTTGTTTTATTTTGTTTTATTTTGTTTTATTTTACTTCTAAAACCCCATAAAATCTTATTAATCCTTTATTTTATAACAAAACTAGTATCATATATATACCAGGTTGTTATTATGAGAAGTATGTGAACTACACTTACAGACACCTCCTTCAAATGGGTAAAGAACTTACTGTTTCTGTTGACAGTGAACTAATGCCTCCCGAAATGATGATAGTTCAAATATATCAAACAGCCTCTAATGGGGGAAATTATTATGGAAATTTATTTATATATAATATATATTATATTTATATTTTATCCATGCATATTGTTTTTTCATTTATAAAATAACTGTATGGTTTCCATAGTGGATAAATACGATAATCTCATTTGAGGAAGTTCAGACTAACTCCCCCTCAATGTGATTTGACTTGTTGATGATTTATTTGGAATGTATAAAGGGTAGAGTTAATGAAATTATATACGATATTATACTGTAATTATAATATACTTATTTATCAATATATTTCCACTACATTACAATATCAAATAGAAATGGAAGTAGCATTCATGCATACGTACGACTTACCATCTCCATGAACGGGGCATTTAATTTCTTATCTTCAAATGTTATTTACTATTATAAATACATATATATACTGGATATATATGATATATATTATATCAAAATCATTAATATCATTCTGGATATAATGAACTTTTTACCACATGAACAACTTTTAATTATTAGAAGTCCATTTTGAACTCAAGTACCAAATATTGACAACACAACCTTTACAAACTTAAATGATTAAATAATGTTTATAACATGGTAATAAGTGATTTTAAAGGAAATATAAACTTGAAAAAGGTTCTTAAGAAACTATACATTAACATTAGTTTGTTATTAGGGAGATTAAAGAACAAATAGGTCAAGTCGGACACGAGGTAAAGGGTTTCTTATCTCCCTTTTAATTCTGTGTGATTTCCATTGTTTGCCACTTATTTATTGAATGTGTTGTATTTTATACTGACATAAGATATATATTTTCATTATTATCTTTATATTCTCGGTATTATTTGATTCAATAGGTTTTTATTAACTTTTGTTCATTCGACTCATTTGATTACTATGTGGTAAGGGGTTTTCATCTCACTTCATATTCCCGTAAGATTCGTGCTATATTTCCACTATTTCCTTTTTTTGTGGTGTATGTACTGCACATTATTGTACTCATTATGTAATATAAATTAAATTATCGGTAATTAAATCTTTGTTTTTGGATCCTTGTTTCATATGGTGAATGTTTCATAAGTTACCAAATCGTTAAGGGAACCATTCACCCTCCTCTTTTTTAAAGACTTCCTTTGTTATGTCATTTAATTTACATCTTCTAATTTTGGGATATGTTCTCCTATATTCTTAATGTTGTAAATTGTTTATTCATATGATGATATAAATTTTTCTCCCTCATCAAATTATTTTTGAGAATTTTAAAGTGACGTCGTTTTGCTCTCGAATTTTAGTAAGGGAACTACATAATCTAATTTCAATTATTTGGGTTAAACTTATACTTTGTGATTATGCCATGTTATAAATTTTTGTGAATGACCAATTATTTTTTCACACATATTTTCCACTTATATTGAGTGATTTCGTATTTTTCACACATAATTATGTATATGATTTATCCTTAAACTATGGTTACCGTCTTTATAAGGTATTTCCTCTCAATTTACATTCTATTGAGACATCATTGTTGTTATGTGCCAATTCTCTTTTATATGGTTTATATACTTCTCTTTGTAGTAAAATATCATGAATATCCTTATTCTCATGATATTATAAGTTTTTTTTATTCAATTCTTCAATAATGATTAGTCAAGTGTTTCTTAAGTGTTACAAGACTCTTTAACTAAAACATCGTTTTAAAAGCCTTAAATAATTATTCTTCTAAATATATCGCATTAATGACCATGTTTTCAAAATGTTTTTTAGTAATTATTTATATATAAATAAATGATTAAAATCATTAATTCCTTTAAAATTATTAAAGTGGTATGGGACCCTTTTATTCAAAAATATCTTTATTAAATGTTTTAAATAGTTTTGATAATGGTTTAATTAAGCATGGACTATGTCAATATCTTGAAATGATATATTGTAATTGCAATGTGGAAATTTCATTAGTGAAATGTTTATATTTACAATATTTTATGTTTTATCATTTTATAATTGTATTTGGACATTTGAAAGGTGGTTATGTGATAAACCAAATGACGGGTGGTGCAGTGATAAACCAGGAAGGGTGTTTACGTTACAACCTCCATTTCATTGGGTATGGAAGTCAGCCGTATGGCCATTCCATTTAGTGATATATGTGGAAGTCAACTCTATGGTTATTCCATTTATGTATGTTTATGTCCCAAGTTATCTATATATGTTATGTGTTCTTTCTATGGTTTCTATAGTAATATTTTGGTTACAAAAAGGTAAGAAATGATCTTTTATTCAGAGAAGAGTATTTACTACTTCATAAAAGTAAAAAGTATTAATTATGATAAATTATTCATGTCATTATTGTGGTTTTGAAAATATAATAGTTTTCATTCTTTGTGTATCCCTTACTGAGCGTTTTTCACATCCCATGTTTTTGAATTTTTTTTCACAGGACATGAAGAGGAATATGGACAATGATGTGATCAAGGTAATGACATGATGTCTAAAACATGGAACTAGATGTTTCATTTTAAATGTTTATATTTTATAATAAAAATGGATAGTGGGTAGTTGTGTTTACTTATAATATTGAAGCTTATATGTAATAGTTATGGCCTAATTCTCTAAAACTGTAAACCTGAAAATATCCTCTAAGTGTGTTCTTGATTTATCTCAACATTATGAAATGTTTATGTTCGGGTATTTATAGTTGGTATCAGAGGTCGGTTTAGATAACTTTAGAGGTTATGGGTTAATTTAAGCATAAGGGACATAACCATAATGGTAAGCATATTAGAAAGAGTCATAGTAATTTTAGAGGTGATTAATGGTTATTACATTTTGGGGTGCAAAATGAAAGGTATTAGATAACATTTGAGGATAAATTATGTTTTCGTTATTTTTGTGGAATTTGTCCCTTTTTCTTTGGAATGTTATGAATTTGTATAGTTTTTGAAAAAGGACAACAAGCAGACCTTGTGAAAACCCATCGCGTCGGACAATGCTGCGGGAATAGAACCCACAACCAAAGTGCAATTGAGATTTATCACCTACCACTGGACTACATGAAGTTCGTGGTTAGTATGACTAATTATTTTTAGGTAAATGATTTTATTGATTAGGAATATGTTTATTAGGTATTATTTGTTTTATCTAAAGGACATCCTTAGTATAGGAAACTGATTTTCTGATTAATTTATAAAGGTTATTTTGGAAGACATTTTCTTTCTACGGAACACTATATGCTTAAGGAAAATAGAATACCATGGGATTTAAGTTGTGGATTAATGGTTGAAATATTATTTTGGAAGAATATATGTTTTTATTTGAGACATATGGTCATTTGGGTTATTTATGGAAATGATTAACTGATCATAGAGAATATATGATTAGGTTAATTACACTTCTGTATGAGACTTTAAGAGTAGTCGATGTTTTTGGAGACAAATATTAAGATTTACTTTGGAAGACTATGTTATTTAAATCCTTTTGAGTTTTGGGTTTCTATTATAGTTTTGATTATTATGAATAATTTTAAGGACAATTTTATATTGAATGGTCTTTCTTGAACTTTGGGTACTTTTGTTGGATTTTAGAGATTAAGAGTAGTATTTATTTTTAAAAAGGATTATCCTTTTAGGGATTATATGAACTCATACTAACCGATTTTGGTTTTGGTTAATATATAAAGATAGGGGAAATATATGGTTCATATTTTGTGAATCATGTTATTCTCTCGAACTTGATTTTTTCACTTTTGATGTGTCCAAGTCAACTTGAATACTCATCATTTGAGAAAAGAAGAGTTTTTGGTTGAAATTTAGTAAAGGATGAAAGTCTATATGACATGTAAGAATGTTTCCTTATGTTCGTAGTCAGGCTAATAAATAAATTTCTCAACATTATGAAATGGAACGTAAAATAAAAACATTGACCATTTAATTTTCATATTGGGAAACCAATGTCAGTTTAACCCATCACAAATTAGTGGTTTTCTTGTTGTCCACATTCTCATAATAATGTTTTATATCACTCTGCATCAGGACATGACACTTAGTTTCTCTTTAATATCCATGTTTTCATGGAATCTTAGTATGGGTTTTCTTGGGGGACCTTTATACATAACATTCTATCTTTTAGTGTGATTGTTTTATTTACTATTTATCTTATGTGGGAATTTCAATCATGGTGAATCATTTCATTAATTAATCATTGTATTTTTTTCAATAAATAGTACTATTTTTAAAAAAAATGGATATGGAAGAAAAAGTGTTTTTGACTGAAAAGAGAAATAAAGTTGACTTTTCTTACAATCATTTTCTCATTCATTTTATGTACCAAAGAGGGGGAAATTGTATAATGAGATGAAATTTTATTGAATATTCATAAGATAAGAAAATATATGAGTTTTTGAGATCTAGATACTAAATTATCCCCCTAAGGGATACTTATGCACAAATAACCACTAATAAAGATGATATATTGAGTTATACCCTTACAACTTTGAGAACATTTGAATCATATTACCCATGGATGAAATAAAATCAAATAAAAATTTCAATACTAGGAAGAAAGATATATTATTGATATAAAATATCAATTAGATATTATATACATCACTCAAAAAAATGTGGTGAATATAGTATATGTCTCAGAGAAGTAAAAGTGAGATAATAAACCCCTACCTCGTGTTTGGATTCCTTTGTACATGTTCAATTATCATGTATAATAAATAAATATTCACTATATATATATATTAAAGAAACATAATAAATTATATATATTAAATTATTTTAATTTCTTATAATATTTCATCATTTCTTTACTGACAATTATTTTTTAAGAACACTAATACTGGTGATAACTGCTTCATTGTTCATGTATGTTTTATTTCAGCAGTTTTGTTCCTTGTACATTGATCTGGGATACATAATATAAATAATGTTAAAAATATATATAATATATATATTCATTATATAATTATTTATAACAATTCATAAAATTTAACCATCCAAAAATGAGTTACATCATTCGTGGATATCATATGTTGTTTGTACGTATGGACATTGTCCTATATTTTTTAACTAATGAAAAGGAAAGGATAAAAATATTAAACATTAAAAGAATAATTTTTTATAATATATATGATATATATTCATTAAGTATAACCTTAACATTGTAAAATTAAAAATAAAATAATAAATGTTTAACATCACTTCGTAAAAGTGGTAGTCGAAATGTATGCATGAGCGACGTTGTCTTTTTCCAATGGATTGGAATGTAACAAATTATATTTGATATTGAAATTAAATAATAATAATTATGTCATGAATATAATATATACAAATTAAATCCATAATTAGATCAATCATCAATAGGATGTGATGTAAAAATAATTACATCGGTTCACAGGGCGTTAATCTGTCGTGAAGATGATCGACCATTTCATTTATTATTTGATAGAAGATGAGATGGATATTGGTGATTAAGTTAACATGGTAACAAATCAGAATATTTGAGATAATAATTTTATTATTTTCAAATAGGTTATTGATATTTTAAAGAGTTAAATGATGATATAATATGAAAATGCATTATTAATAACAAGACCTATTCTTCATACTGTCTTTTTCCGTTTATACCTAAAGCCTTCCAAGATTTGTCTTCTATGAAAAATAAGGAATATAGGTCATTGAAATTGGCATAAAAAAAGTATTTTAACATTTATTTTCTACAATAATGGGATATTTATGTTTTTTGAGTATGTGATAGGATGTGTCCCTTTTTAAGTGGAGGAGGTGCACTTTATGGAAATTACAGGGAAGTTTCCCAATAGAATACAGAATGATATAGCGATTCTAAAGAAAAAGCTTTCCTAATGACAATATATTCGATTGTGTGATAGGATAAGGATTAAATATGGCCAAAAATTGTAATTAAATACATGTTTCATGTAATAGATAACCTTATATTTTGGTTTAACTGGCCCCACCTATCCTGGTAAACTATTTTTAACCATAATATTGGAAATTAATTTTCTCTATTTTCAATGTTCAATATGACCAAAAATAATGTTGAACTTATTTACTAATAAAAAATATTATGATTCAAAATATGGACCACATTTTTTCAAGTTAATATTAAAAAAATTTCATAATCTAATTTAATGTTAAACTCTTATAGATGATGAAAATATGATTCCAAAGAAAATGATTTCATATGTATTAATAAATTATATTAAAATAATACTTATGATAAATTAAAATTACAAAATTTGGACTATTTAAATTATAATTGATCTATTTTAAATTTTAAAATAATTTAAAAAAATGAACTTTTAAATGGTTCATATAAAAAGGAATGTCTCAATAAAATTCAGAATGTTTTCACTATTCATTAGAAAAATCGTCTTCTTATAAATTTTAAAAAATAAATATCAGATAATTTTTTCTTGAATATGTCAAATATTTTATTCATTTTTTCATATAATTGTCCACAAATTTTATCAATTAATTTTTAAATAATTATTCATAAAATGATTAAATGGTTAATTTTTGGAAAACATTATTGTTTGTAAGCATTATCCATGATTCATTATTTTATCACTCCTCAAAAATATTGGATGAATTAATAATTTTTTCGTTGAATATATAATATATAAATTTTATCAATATAATTCATTTATAAGGGTAATTTAACTTATTAAATTAAAACAAACTGTGACTGTAAAATGTGTTTTTATAAAAATATTTCTTTTAGTTTCAAAATATCATTATTTTTATTTCTAATAAGTTGATAAATAATTAGTATATTTTACACATATATGAAACATATATATTTCAAAATTTAGTTAGTCATATTTATAACAGACAATTTTGTACCTAATATTTTAAAAAACCATGGGTTGTTTATGATCAATGTTTTCTGTCTTACAAACTGTTGAATGTAATTTTATACTTGTAAAATATTGGTGTTCTACATTCTCCATACATTTAATAAATTTTATCCTCATAATTTGAACTTGATATCGGTAATAAAAAAATTTTCATTTGAAAATACAATTCTATAAATCATACATTTTATGAAATTTTAATAAAAATTCATCATTAAAAGAGGTTAAGGGAATTACTAAGGTCATATAGAATAACTAATAACATGTTTTACAAGTCCAAAAACAATAGTGAGATGTTAAAAAATAGACATGTATGAATAGTATAAATAATTATGTAGAGAGGTAGTGATCTGTTATCATAATAAATTGAATTATTATCAATCATTCATAACCACAAAACCATTAATTGATGAGGTGTGAAAAGGACTATTGATTAATCATTGATGAATTTAAATATGTGAGATTTTCATTTCTAGATGACTTTTCAGATTTTTATGTGATTATTTTACATTCAATATAGATATCACCAGAAAATATAATTACATGATATCATTGTATTTCAAAATCATAATTTCATCATTTAGTTTTTCTTTGGTCAATTATGTCTTAATTATTAACTCAATGAAATAAATCTCCATGATTATATCTTTAGTCTTGATGTAGTAAAATTACTATTTATTAGATTGTATAATCCAAATGAAAATAAAAATATCTTCCTATAATCATAAATAAAACTAAAATGAATATCAAATGTTATCAATTATGATAAATAAAAAAATTAATCTCAAAATCCATTATAATAATACCCAAATATCAAATTATCCCTTTCCATATGTAGTTATTCTTAAGAAATTTTGAAAATATTTCTTACCAAATTAATATTCTAATAATTGCTAAGGGTGGTCACTAAATTTTAGAAATCAAAAAAACATTAAACATTAAAATAAAAAAAACATCTATTAATATCATATTTTGAATATATGGAAACCATTGTCACCATAAAATCATAATGTAAACATTTTTTCTTAAAAAAAATTCACTTCTTATTCCTTAAATAAAATTGTACATTATCAAATATATTCCATATATCCAAAAATTAGGTAAACATTATTGTAATCCCTTAAATCAGTAACAAAATTATATTTAACCAATAATATCACACAAAAATATGATTATCATTATTATCTCATAATATGAAACATATTAAAGGATTTCGTCCAACAATCATGTGTTTTACAAAAAGATCAACTATCAACTAAATCACTTTTTTTGTCATTGGTACCATTCAAATTATCTTTTAAAATACTTATTAAAAACAATTGAAGTTAAATCCATATACATTTCATGATTCATATAATGATTTATTATTGATAAATTAACTCTAAAATATAATTCATGAATTTAAATACACAATAACTTCAACAATTCCACTTTTTCAATAGTAATATCGAAAACATGACCATTATCTCTTAGTTTATTCTTTGGTATATTCCCTAAAAACTTGAAAGTTTTGTTTCTATAGTTTCCCATATCTGTATAGTTGATGAAGTAAACATTATAGATTTCTTTCATAACCTAGAATTCATGTTCCTGATGGAAATTATATCTATTGATGAAGAAAACTACAATTCACATCAATAATGTTCCATGGTGTTTAATTTCATATTTATCACAAGTGTGAAAATACTTCTTTTCCTTCATCCCATTTCCAAATTGTCTCCCTTTTTTCGATATCCAATAATTCATTCCTTTTAATAAATAAAAATTATATTTTTATTTTTCATTATTGATATAACATAATAATATATCATAGTATAGTAAGAATTTTTTGGACACTAGTTCTTTTAGAATTATTATCTTATCCCAATAAGATAAATTATATATATATCTCTATTTTAATTCTGTACATAGACCACAACATGTCTATTGAACCCTATAATTATGGATTCATTCATAGATTCATTATCATCATAAATGTTTATAAAAAATAGGAATTGTCTTTCCAATCCTTCTCATTGCTCATGATGGTAATATTTCTCTATGAAAATTGCCATAAAATCATTCCACTCCGTATTAGATATTTCATCTTAAAACATAGTGTTTTTAACAAGTGACCACCATTGATCCACATCCCATGAGATGAGATAATAATACCTAAAAATATTATTCGTTTCATTATATCAAAAACCAAGTAATATATTCTCAATTTATGTTTTCTCATCCTCATATACAAATGGATTTGTTGTCCCATTTGGAGATATAGGATTTTGATTCAGGAAGAGATCTAACATTGTTACACCACATTATAGAGAAGTAAGATATTTTATATTGTAATAGTTATTGGACTATACATGAGTCATCTACCATATTTGATTAGTTCCACCAACAGATTATTTATCTTCTCTTAGAGGAAAATCCTTATATGGATTACACATATTGATATTCCTTCCATTTTTTACACTAAGAACCATTACTAAATAATGTAATATACTATATTATATCATAAAATTATGAATCATAATGCCTAATTTCAATACTAGAGAAACACTTAACAAAAATTTAAAAAATTATGCAAATATAATCCCATAATAATAAACTAGATTTTTTCAATAATGTCTTGAAATCAAAAATTATTTTCAAATCCTTCATAATATATTGAAATTAAAATGGGAATTAACCCATAAATATAACGTTTGAGTGTTAAACCATGTGTGTTTCAAGGTTTGTTTTCTTGAACCAAGTGATGATCAATCCAAATCCAAATGTACCCCTTTTAGTGATATTTTCATGAGGAATAATTGTGTCGGAGACACATCCACATATATTATACACATATATATATTTTTAGTGAATCCACATAATCTCTAACTATAAAAATTAGGTTGTTATCCTGTATATAGATTTATCCCCATATTCTTTCATAAGGTTATGTTCTCTAATCCATGATTTTATAAATCTAGAATCCTTGTTTCCTACTAAATTTCTACTAATAACATATGTAATGACCCCAAACCTGGTAACCCAGAGTATATTGTAACTTTGTTTCTTTATCACTAGATAAAATTAATCAATTATTGAATGCAGGAAAAGATTATTAATTTTAGGAGATTAAATACAATCTTGATACTCAAATAATAATTGATAACATAAAATAAATCTTATAATTTTATTTTAGAAAAACACTATTAACTTTATTATATCCCTACATGCCAATCATAATACAGATGATGGAATCTTCTGAAAAGGAAATATAGTAAATGTGTGATATCTAATACTTAGTAACTATATGTTTCTAGTGAATTCTATCATGAATGAATAAGTCATAATCAATATTACAAGTGAAATAACTAAAATATATGCCTTTTAATCAATAACTTGAACAAAAATACTATTATCGATGGAATCCATTTGGTTTATAATGCTTCATATAAATACTTGCATAATTTTTAAACTTACTTATGGATATTATAGCTAATATAATAATAAAATATAAGTAAATAAATAAACCTTAATGGGTTAATTCATAATTTTTTATATCATAACCATACTATCAAGTCCCTAATCCAATAAATGTTACTTGAATGTTTAAGGCCTCCTCCTAAAACCCATGAATTGTTTTCTCACAATACCTAACAATGGATTAAGGTCTATAAAAACACAAAAAATCACATAATAAGTCTAATGACATCATCATTTGAATGGGGAGAAACAAAATTATAAAAAACATTCATGTTGAAAATATACCAAATGAAATGTTAGTTATTTCACCAGTAAATATATGGAGTCATAAAGCATTCAATGTAATAGTTAGAATCCTATAAAAATACATCATTAACTGTTAAAATGATCATAAAAAATCTTGATTAATAATATGGATGATATCATTACAACATATCCCAACTAGTTCTTATGTAAACTGATAGATATTTCAATTGATCAATAAAAATACCCTAAAATACAATTATAAAAATTCTTATAGAAAAACGCATTTCAATATAATATTCAATATTAGATCATAAATTTTTAGTATATTAGGAGAAAAATTTTCTTTTCAAGGAATCATTGAAACTTTTAACCTAAGATATTTATCCATGAGTGGTCCTCACAGTGTGTAATTCCATATAAGACATTAAAAACATTCCTTTCTCATTGTTATAAATGGTTAATAGTACCTCAATTGGATAATAAAAAATAAGATTACATTAAAAAAATTAACAATTAAATCATGGGTAGAAAAGTATTTAATAATTAATTGGATTATTTTGAAAACATTCTTGAATTTTTTCAGAAAACATGGATATGGAAGAAATTTTTTTTGGGATCACAAATAAAAACAATTTTGGCTTTTCAAAAAAACAATTTCTAAATCATTTTAAGTACCAAAGAGATAATAAGTGTACTATTACTTGAAAATAAAATTAATATATTAAGGATAAAAAAATATCTTTTAAGATAGAAATAATAAATAATTCTCCAAAAGGTTATTTAGTCACAGAAAATCACAAATAATTATTATATTTTTGAATAAACATTCACAACATTAGTAGTATTTGAATCATAGAACCCATGAAATAAATAACATCAAATAAAAATTTAAATACTAAAATGATTAAGAGATTAATTATATTACATATTAAAGGGGTGGTATTTATTCCAACAAAATAAAAAATGTTTTGAATATGTAATATATCTCATGATAGAAAAAATGAATTAAGAAACCATAAGATTAGGTCGAATTTCCAACGTACATGTATAAACCTCATATATAATAAAAATATATTATTTATTAAAATATTATTAATAATGAAAATAACATATATCATACCATGAATGATTTTATTATAAATTTATATCACCCATATATCGAAGGTTATTTATTAGAATCATGATTTTGGCTGATATAACCTTATTTATTAACATTTGTTTGGATTCAGCAGTTTTGGTACTTGTACATTGATTATTATTCCATCGTCTTTAAAATTTCAAACATGAGAAAATATAATATAAATTAATTGTATAATTATTTATAATAGTTCATAAAATTTAGATATAAATTTTGGGTTACAACATTCATGGAGATGTTAGGTCATTCATACACTTGGTTGTTTTTTTCATTTTCATTATGAATAGAATGAACGAAATTTAAATAATATCTGAATTTAAAAAATAATTATTATATAACATATATATTTATAACATGTATTCATTATATCTATACTTATAAAAATATATGTCAAGATGAAATGAAAAACATTCCATATCGCTTTGTGGAGGCAGTTGTCCACATGTAAGTACAAAAAAACTTTATCATTTTCCAATGGATTGGATGGTAACCACGGAGAATCATAGTTAAGTTTCAATATTAGCCTAAATAATGAGAAAACCATTTGACTTAGTTTTTTTCATACAAAATCTAGGGAACCAAGCTCGAATTATGTAACGCCCCGACCCCAGTTACCCAGAGTCGGTGCATTATTGCGTAACATTGGGATGATCACAAAGATCAAGTCTCGAAAGACTGATTAGTTTAGTAGTCTTGGAAACACTAGACACATTCATAAATGTTACATTACATAAAAAAGTGAAAAACTACAATAACAAAGTCTCCATAGTCCACACTCATATCCTCTTCTGACTATCCCTGCAGGTCATTCATAAAATACCTCTTCACATCCTGGAAAATATTAAAACATTGAAAGGTGTGAGCTTAGATGCTCGGTAAGGTTAACAATATTGCGGAAGCTTTCAAAAATAAACATAAACATTTAAGACAATTTAGGACTAAAACAAAAGCCTTTTAAACTTGAACTTCAACATAATATGGAAAAAGTAAAATGAGATAATGCCATTTACTTATTAACATGGATATTCTACTGGTCGAATAATCACATGAAATATCAATAACCTCTTTCATAATTATGGAATTAATAATGCTAGACTATCATAACCACGTATCCAAGGCCTCATTCCAAGACCACAAATAAGATTTTGTCAAGGCATCGTGCCAAGACACTAGTTTGTCTCATGAGACCTACCGATGCAATTTTTTTAGAATATAATTAAGTTTAAAATTGCTCAAATATACTCCTGTGTTTTTCTGAAAACATTATGAAAGCTTCTAAAAACAAAATAACTAATTATGAGACTGCTCGACTAATTACAGGCCATGATGGGTCCACTCCCAATCACTTCCTGTCTACCACACTCAAGAGTCGGGTTTTTTGAAAACATTTTTAAGCTTGCGTTAAATACGTATACATTTGCACTGGATTTTCATATATTTGAGATAAATATATCTTTTTTAAAATCATTTAAATATCCGATAATTATAAAAGAAAACCTTTTGAATAAATGTAAAAGTCAAAGGGGTTTATACACCGTATAAAAGAAAGTTGTGTATAAAAAAAATATGCCTCAATGAAAGGAGATTGAGACGAAGCCCCTTACAGAGATCATTTTTAAAATAAAATAGATCTATTATTTGTATTTACTATAAGTACACATAAATAAAGTACAAATACAAAATGGATATAATAATATCATGACATAATTTGAAAGTAGGAGATTAACCCAAAGAATGGAAATTGGGTTAAGAAATTCCCTTACCTCGTGTACGACTTGACTCGATCGTTCTTTAATATCATGAATAGTAAACTAGAGTTAATTTATATTTTCTTAATAACCATTTTCATGTTAATTATTCCTTTTATATCACTTATTACCATGTTATGGACATTATGTAATTATTTAAGTTAATAACGGTCATTTTGTCGATCTTAGGTACTTGAGTCAAAAATAAACTTCTTATAATTACACGTTGTTCATGTGGTAAAATATCCATTATATAGAGAATTATATTCATGATGTGGATATCATATATATTCTATATATCTAGTATATAAATGTATTTATATTTTTACATAACATTTAGAGTTAAGAAATGAAATGCATCGTTCATGGAGACGGTAAGCCGTACGTACGCATGAACGCTACTTTCATTTATATTTAGTATTTAATGGAATGAAATAATAATGATATAAAGGTGAAATATAATTCCAGTATAATATAATGTATAATACCATTTACTTCATCCTTTATACATCCCACATATGGCATTAACGATTCAAATCACTTTGAGGGGGCGGTAGTCCGCACTTCCTAAAATGAAATTATCGTGTTTACCCATAATGGAAATCATAAAGGTATGACATAAATGAAAAATACAGATGCTTAAGTAAAACATAAACATATTATGTATCATATATAAATATAGTGACATCTTAATGGACACCTTTTAAGGTGTTATATGACTGTTGAACTATCATTGTTTCGTGAGGCAGGAATTCGACATCCACAGAAATAGTATGTTCTTTAACCATTAGATGTAGGTGTGTGTAAGTGTAGCTCGAATACTTCTTATAACAACATCATAGTATATTGATTATACTGGTGTTTTTATAAATGAAATTAATAAAAAGAGTTTAGGGGGTTGGAGAAGAAAAATAATACATAATAACACAAGAGAAAACACTACCTTTAAAACGGGTAAATCTTTTTTATTTGAGATAAAAGGCTTCCTTAGGAAGAGTTATTCCCAATGTGAGGCTTCTAGGAGTACGATATTGAAGTTGGGAGAGTATTTGGGCAGAGGTTGGCCGAGCCAAATGGCTTCAAGGTGTGAATAAGGTGGGAGTGGTGGGGGCCTTTTACAAGAGGAGAGGAGGGTCACTCTTGGAAAGATTGAAATGTTACATTATTATGAAATGCTTTTCAGATTCTAAAGGTCCCACAATGATATATTTCGAGGATAAGGTGATAAGGGTTCTAAATATTCCCATCCAATAGGTTTTTGACAAGTTTAAGCCTTATATTTTACATTATCTTTTCATTTTATTTGAATCGTTAATTAATGAGGTAATCGCTGCATCATTATGGTGTCATAAAACATTAATATATTTATTGTCTTAAAATTATAAAAAAAATACCATGATGTATTAAATATTTTTAGGTTTCTAATGAATATTTATAGTAAAAAATATTACTTGTATAAACCAATTTAAAAATTGTTTTAGTAAAACAACTCATGTTTGTGACATTTTTATTTTAACTTTAAATAAAAAGTTATTTATGTCATTTTCCTACCAAAGTGGCTCCATGGGGTCCCCAAGTTGACCCATGGACTGTCTTGGTCTCCCATGACTCATCCAATAGGGGTAGAACAATTTTAAAGTTATTCTAATATTTTTATAATATCATTTTTACCTTAAATTTCACTAATTACCTTTATCGCGATTAATTAAACTTAAAAGTTACTATTCACCAAAAAATTATTTTAATCCCATTGAACTACATTTTAATTCCTAATGACAACCATGTATATCGGATTTTTGAAAATCAAATCACAGAAGTGGTAATTTTTCATTTAAACGAAAAATCAGTTTTTTAACTACCACTTAGTGGTTTCACTATTCATCAAAAATTGAAGTTTTTCAGAACGATGCCAAAATTTCACCCTAAGATATAATTGATATTCTGAATTCAAAAATGATGTCTATTTTAGAAAATTCCAAACATATAAGTTGAATTAATTAATTTTATAATTAATTCCCGCTGTCACAACAAATAACGTGTTTTTAAGAAACAATATATATCAAAAGATTGACAATTGTTTATGTCCAATTTCAAAGTGAAATTAATTCTAATGACCACCGTTGGATAAAATGGTAAAAATATATTCTAATTATACTTTAAAACCACTAAATAGTTTAATTTATCACTATAAATTATTTTTATTAAAAAAGTTGTTTTTTAGTATTTTTCACTATTCAAAACAAATTGGAAGTTCTCAGAAAAATACCAAAAATTCAACATAGGCTAATTTTGATATACCGAATCCAAAAACGAAGTCCATTTGGAAAGATAAAATTTATAAAATTTTAAAAATTAGGTATTACTATTCATAATGGCTACTTTGATTGGTTGTGGTGTGTGTTAGAACTCAAAGTTTCATACAACACACGCTACTGTATTATTCAGAGAGATGTGTACCGTGGAAGCTTGGGGTGTTACATTCTCCCCTACATCAATAAATTTCGTCCTCGCAATTTGAAATTTTTCTTTGAAAATAAACGGTTTAAAATAGAAAATACCTTTCTGAAAAACCCACATCAGAAATAAGGTTAATAAAAATATAACTTTAAAAGAAAGAAAGATAAGTACAAAGGTCACTCGAGATAGACCATACTAAGATTATGTGAAAATATTGATATGGAGGAGAAACAAATCATCAAGGTCTGATGGAGAGTTATAGAAAATAGGATTAGGAGAAATTTAACCACAAGAAAATCACAACCATGTGATTGGTTAAATGGTCATTGAATACCCAGTTGGAAAAGTTAACCGATAATGTTTTTGTTTTAAGTAACCTTTCATAATGTTGAGGAATTTATTTAATAGATTTATTAATAACTTAAGGAAATATACATACTTGTCATATAGACTTTCATTCTTTAATAAATTTTTACCACGAACCCATCTCTCACTCCAAATGGTAACAGAACTCAAAAATATTCTATTTATCCTAATTGTATAAGGTTCCAAATATTAACACATACCATTTAGATTAGTAAAACTATTTTGTATTAACTAGGGACTTCCTGTAGGCTAGTGGTAGGTAATAAAGGCCTGTCGCACTATGGTTGTGGGTTCGATTCCTACAGCTTTGTCCGACGCAACGGGTTATTCCCCACCCTGCAATTTGTCTTTTTCCTAAAAATATAGTATTATAATATTCCTAAAATTATCTTCAGAAATGTTTTAACCTTAAACAATACTACTAAAAGTTCAACTTAATCCATCCCAACCTTTATAGTCATCCAGAATACCTCTGTCCAGACATTCTCTAAAAGGTCTCTTAATTCCAAATTCAATTTATCAGATTCCCCAAAAAAGTAAAGTTTCTCTTATGGTCACATACTAAAAATATGATTACCTTAATCATATTAAAACCTTAATGAGAATAATAAGTACTGTAGTACAATCCTAATATATATCACATTATTCTTATAACTAGAATATAATCCTTGAGTCCAAAAGCACCAATACATTAATTATTCGACTTCAACTGTAGTAACAGCATAAGATTGTCCTTGATCCCTTGACCTTTTCTGAGGAAAGTTTCTCTGACGCTTAGGAAATTCATTTGAATAATGCCCCATTTCCCTACAATTGTAGCATTCAACATTGATAGCCTATTTATTTCCCTTGCAATCACGATCCTGGTGACCTTTTTCTCTACATTTATAAGAAACTCCCATTCCTTTTAGGCAAGCACCGGGGTGATTCCTCCCACAATTACCACATAATGGAAAATCCTTCTTTCCCTTTTTCCCTTTATCTGTCTCTTGTTCCACCGTTCTCTTCTTCTCTTGCTTTACTTTGATGTCATAAGACTTAGAAAATTCCTTTTCTGTCTTGATAGCACACGAGACAATATCTTCGTACGATGAGAAGGATTGTGATACTAAAGCTCGATGGAGAAATGGTTTTAACCCATCAAAGAAATGAACAATCTCACTTCTTGGGTTACGTATAAAATCTGCAGCATACCTCGCTAACCATGTAAAGTTGGCCTCATACTTTGCGACATTCTCATCCTCCTTTTGTCTCAGACTCAGAAATTGCATTTCCATATCTGCTCGATGGTCTTGTGGAAAGTATTTTTCTAAGAAAATATCTTTGAACTCTCTCCATTCCATATTTGATACTTCATCATCTTCTTTTTTTTTGAATCTGTGACCACCATTGATCGGCATCTCTAGTGAGGCGGTAGACTGCCATGAAAACCTTCTCCCTTTCGCTACTCCCCGAGGCATGGAATATTTTTTCTAAGGAGTTTATCCATTGCTCAGCTACTAATGGATTTGTACCCCCATTAAATGTTGGTGGTTATTGCCTCATGAAGAGGTCTAACATTGATCCTCCACATTGCGGATCAGGGTGCTCCATACGAGTAAGGTTATTATTCATAACCTGAGTGATTTGTTCCAGTATGGTAATAAGTTGATCAGCACCAGCTGTATCTCCAGATCCACAATAATTATCTTGAGTAGGAGGGCAATACCTACACGGAGTGTGTGCATTGATATGGTTTCCATTCCTTCCACTAGGCGCCATTTATAATCAATGGCATAAACTAGATTAGTTTATGAATCAAAATACATAATTCCATACTTGTAAAATACTTAACATAAATTAAACTATTTATGGATATAATCCATAATCATAAAAATGTTTTCTTTGAGGAAGTATGTACTCATAAGCCCTTCATAATGGATTGTAAAGAAAATTATAATTATCCTAAGAATATCCCCTGGGAGTGTCGTAACCAAGAGTGCAGCATGGCCTATTGTCGTGCACCAGTTCTCATTCGAGTCTAGCTCAAAGCTGTGTTTTCAGTTTTTACCCCTAGGTACATCTGTGCTAGAGTCGCCTCTACCTGCTCGTATCCAGACAGGGATGTATTGCTCGGAAAACTAAAAAATTATCTATAATACCATAATTTTAGGAAGTTCATCTATACTAATCCTTAAAGTCTATCTTCGGGCTATGTGCTCTAATCAGAGTTTATCTAAATATAGCTTCCAAGGTTAGTACTAAACTGCCTCTCATACCAATTGTAACGCCCCGGCCTCAGTTACCCAGAGTCGGTGCATTATTGCATAACATTGGCATGATCACAAAGATCATGTCTCGAAAGACCGATTATTTTAGTAGCCTTGGAAACACTAGATACATTCATAAATGTTACATTACATCATAATGTGAAAAACTACAATAAAAAAGTCTCCATAGTCCACACTCATATCCTCTTCTGACTATCCTTGCAGGTCATTCATAAAATACTTCTTCACATCCTGGAAAATATTAAAACATTGAAAGGGGTGAGCTCAGATGCTCGGTAAGGTTAACAATATTGCGGAAGCTTTCATAAATAAACATAAACATTTAAGGCAATTCAGGACTAAAACAAAAGCCTTTTAAACTTGAACTTCAACATAATATGGTAAAAGTAAAATGAGTTAATGCCATTTACTTATTCACATGGATATTCTAATGGTCGAATAATCACATGCAATATAAATAACCACTTTCATAATTATGGAATGCATAATTCCAGACTATCATAACCACGTTGCCATGGCCTCGTGCCATGACCACAAATAAGATTTTTTCAAGGCCTCGTGCCAAGACACTAGTTTGTCTCATGAGACCTACCGATGCAATTTTTTTAGAATATAATTACATTTAAAATTGCTCAAATATACTCCATTGTTTTTCTGAAAACATTATGCAAGCTTCTGAAAAAAAAATAACTAATTCTGAGACTGCTCGACTAATTATAGGCCATGATGGGTCCACGCCGAATCCCTTCTTGTCTACCACACTCGAGAGTCGGGTTTTCTGAAAACATTTTTAATCTTGCGTTAAATACGTATACATTTGCCCTAGATTTTCATATATTTGAGAGAAATATATCTTTTTTGAAATCATTTTAAAATCACATAATTATAAAAGAAAACCTTTTGAACTAATGTAAAAGTCAATGGGGTTTATACAACATACAAAAGAAAGTTGTGTATAAAACAAAATACGCCTCAATGAAAGGAGATTGAGACGAAGCCCCTTACAAAGAGAATTTTTAAAATAAAATAGATCTATTATGTGTATTTACTATATGTACACATAAATAAAGTACAAATACAAGATAGGACATAATAATATCATGACATAATTTGAAAGTAGGAGATTAACCCAAAGAATGGAAATTGGGTTAAGAAATTCCCTTACCTCGTGTCTGACTTGAATCGATCATTCTTTAATCTCCTGAATAGTAAAGTAGTGTTAATTTATATTTTCTTTAGAACATTTTTCATGTTAATTATTCCTTTTATATCACTTATTACCATGTTATGGACATTATTAATTATTTAAGTTAATAACGGCCATTTTGTCGATCTTAGGTACTTGAGTCAAAAATAAACTTCTTATAATTACATGTTGTTCATGTGGTAAAATATCCATTATATACAGAATTATATTCATGATTTGGATATCATATATATTCTATATATCCAGTATATAAATTCATTTATATTATTATATAACATTTATAGGTAAGAAATGAAATGCACCGTTCATGGAGACAGTAAGTCGTACGTACACATGAATGCTACTTTAATTTCTATTTCGTATTTAATGGAATGAAATAATATTGATATAAAGGTGAAATATAATTCCAGTATAATATAATGTATAATACCATTTAATTCATCCTTTATACATCCCACATATGGCATTAACGATTCAAATCACTTTGAGGGGGTAGTTGTCTGCACTTCCTAAAATGAAATTATCGTGTTTACCCATAATGGAAATCATAAAGGTATGACATAAATGAAAAATACAGAAGCTTACGTAAAACATAAACATATTATGCATCATATATAAATATATTGAAATCTTAATGGCCAACTTTGAAGGTGTTATATGAGTGTTGAACAATCATCGTTTCGTGAGGCAGGAATTCACCATCCACAGATACAATATGTTCTATAACCATTAGATGTAAGTGTGTGTTAGTGTAGCTTGAATCATTCTTATAACAACATACTAGTATATTTAGGATACTGTTTTTGTAACAAAAGAAATGAATAAAAAGAGTTTAGGGGGTTGGATAAGTAAAATAAAACATAAGAACACAAGAGAAAACACTACCTTTAAAACGGGTAACTCTTTTTTATTTGAGATCAAAGGCTTCCCTGGGAAGACTTCTGCACAAAGTAAGGATTCTATGAGTAATAGATGGAAGTTGGGAGAGTATTTGGGCAGAGTTTGGCCGAGCCAAATGGCTTGAAGGTGTGAATAATGTGGGAGTGGTGGGGGCCTTTTATAAGAGGAGAGGAGGGGTACTCTTGGAAAGATTGAAATGTTACATTATTATGAAATGCTTTTCGGATTATAAAGGTCCAAAAATAATATATATTTCGAGGATAAGGTGATAAGGGTTCGAAATATGGCCATCCAATAGGTTTTTGACAAGTTTAAGCATTATATTTTACATTATCTTTTCATTTTATTTAAATCGTTAATTAATGAGGTAATCGCTGCATCATTATGGTATCATAAAAACATTACTTTATTTAATGTCCATAAATTATAAAAAAAATATCATGATGTAGGAAATCGTTTTAGATTTCTAATGAATATTTATAGTAAAAAATATGACTTGTATAACCCCATTTAAAAATTGTTTTAGTAAAAAAACTCATGTTTGTGACATTTTTATTTTAACTTTATATAAAAAGTTAGTTATGTCATTTTCCTACCAAAGTGGCTCCATGGGGTCCCCAAGTTGACCCATGGATTTTCTGGGTCGGCCATGACTCATCCAATAGGGGTAGGACAAGTGTAATGATATTTCCATGTTTTTATAATATCATTTTTACCTTAAATTTCACTAATTACCTTTAATCGCGATTAATTAAACTTAAAAGTTACTATTCACCAAAAAATTATTTTAATCCCATTGAACAACATTTTACTTCCTAATGACAACCATGTATGTCGGATTTTTGAAAATCTAATCACAGAAGTGGTAATGTTTCATTTAAATGAAAAATCAGTTTTTTAACTACCACTTAGTAGTTTCACTATTCATCAAAAATTGAAGTTTTTCAGAACGATGCCAAAATTTCACCCTAAGCTATAATTGTTATTCCGAATTCAAAAATTATGTCTATTTTAAAAAATTCCTAACATATAACTTGCATTAATTGATTTTATAATTAATTCCCATTGTCACAACAAATAGGGGGGTTTTTAAGAAACAATATATATCAAAAGATTGACAATTGTTTATCTCCAATTTCAAAGTGAAATTATTTCTAATGACCACCATTGTATAAAATGGTAAAAATATATTCTAATTATACTTTAAAACCACTCAATTGTATAATTTATCACTATAAATTATTTTGATTAAAAAATTTGTTTTTAAGTATTTTTCACTATTCAAAACAAATTGGAAGTTCTTAGAAAAATACCAAAAATTCAACATAGGATAATTTCAATTTACCGAATCCAAAAACGAAGTCCATTTGGCCAGATAAAATTTATATAATTTAAAAAATTAGGTATTACTATTCATAACGGCTACTTTGATTGGTTGTGGTGTGTGTTAGAACTCAATGTTGCGTACAACACACGCTACTGTATTATTCAGAGAGATGAATACCGTGGAAGCTTGGGGTGTTACAAAATAGCCCCAGTATTCTACTGAATCCACCATCAAACTCTTTAAAATTTTCATTAGAATAAAAAATTGGTTTTTATTGAAATTTAAAAAATCTATACCCCTATAAAAAATAGGATACTATATATATAATGTAAGTAAAATGAAATTAAAATATTTAATTTCAAAAATTATCCATAGGATAATGAAATTCATGATATTTTGGATAGATATACCACATAATTTCATCATTTAAGTATTACACATAAATAAACCATGTAAAATTTTATTATAACCTAAAACCCTTGACACTTTGGTAACATTTGTATAATATGGCCTATGAAATAATAACAGCAAATGATACTTTAAATATCATGAACATTATTATATTAATGACATATCATGTAAAATGGGATGTTATACACCTATTAATTGTAAATAAGTTTATAACATCGAGAATTTCTTAATGAAACAATAGTTATATCAAGAACCTTCATAACATTGGTAATATATAGATCCAAAAAATCTTGAAATAGAGAAACTTATATATATTTGTAAATATAAATAATCATCATGAGAAATATCATAAATTACATTCATTGGAATTGTATTCAAAACGCAGTGGAAACTAGTGGTGAATAATAAAAATTTATTACATAAATTAAAATGATATGATAAACTCTTACTTAATGTATATATTGAATCATAAACATTATAACCTCATGTATAATACACATTTATTTTTCAATTTTTTATACCAAAAAAAATTTCATACAAATAATTCCATATATTTTAAACATATAAAATTTGAATGCCCATTAACTAATATCCATTTTTAAAAAATTGCATTTCAGGGTGTAAACTATTTCATTTTTTATATACATTTGAGTTAATAAATTTCGATATATGTATTATGATCATGGTTTCATAATATATATAATTTTTATCATGTCATGAATATAATATATAATAATAATATACATTTTATAAAAAAGTTATAAAAAGTGATAATGAAGAATAAATTACATCACATAATAGATATGATAGTACATACGTACACAAGAGTGGTTTCTCAAATTTACAATGGATGTAAAGAAATACATTTAATTATTAATTAAATATTCTAGATCCATAACTGTATCATTAATATAATATATATTTCTCAAATCCCTTATTATATACATCCATGGGATGTGGTAATATAAAATTAATCATGGCTCCATAATCTATACAATTTAAACAATGATTAAAATATCATATATATTAATTATATAATTATTTATATTGGTTCATAAAATTTACATATGAAAAAATGTGTTACATCATTCATGGAGATGTGAGGTCATAGATATGCATGGATATTTTTGTCATTTTATTTTTCGATGGAATGAAAGTAATGTAAATAATATATGACATTTAAAAAATAATTATTATATTATATAAAAAATAAATATTAATTAAATCTATCCTTATTAACATCCATGTCAAAATAAAATAACAAACATTTCACATCACTTCATCGAGGTGGTAGACCACATGTAAGCATGAGCAGCATTATCATTTTTCAACGAAAGGTAAGAAGGTAAATATGATATTATAATCAGTAATATGTAATTATACCATAAATATAATATATATATATATGTAGTAACTAAATAATTATATAAATTTTGATATTTGGTTATTTAAAAGGAGTAAAATTGGTTTGCGAGGTGGTAATATGTCGTACACATGATCGATGATTTCATTTCCCATTTGATGGAAGGCGATATGGATATTTTAATTTCCATTAACCAAATAACATCTACTATTTTTTATATACTCTATTTTTATTATTGTGTAATTGTTTAAGGATAATTTAAGGATTTAAATTAATAAATAATATTAAAATTCATGGCTAATGTTCATACCTATACATTGGAAAACCTCTAAAGGTTTAAACCTAAATCTATCATGAATTTGTTTTATGATATAACCAAGGACTCTAGGTCAGGTTGATGGATGTTAGGAATGGATTTAGGATTGGATTTTCCATCCCAAATTCATATTGATATGTTAATAATAGTGGATATAAGGTGACATTTTATATGTGGTGGAAGGGGCCTTCAAAGAGATTATATGAATATTTCCCAAAAAATACAATATGATAAAGTAATTCTCATGGAAAATGTATCATAATGACCTTATATTAAATGGTGGGAAATATTAAGCTCTAAATATGGAAATATAACAGTATTTTGGAATGTTTAATAGAAAAAAAATACCATTACCATTTGGTGAACCCCCCCCCCCCCAATTAATTTTTAAAATTTAACTACGATAATTAAATTGTTTTAGCATATATCAGGAAAGATAATTAATTTATAATTATTAAAAAAATTAATTATGATTTTTCCCAATATGGAATCTATTTTTCCAAATTCAATTAATAGCTTTGGTTTAATTTAAATTAATTTTAATCTCATAGATATGATTAGAAAACAAGTTTCCAAATGAAAATATGCCATAAGTGTTAAATGTTTATATTTTGGAATTAAATATATAATTTATCCAAGGAAATAAATTGTATAATTTATTATATAATATAATTAATTTTATTTTTAAAACATCTGTTTAGAAAATGTAATTTTAAATTATATAGTGAAAAATGCATCATTCAATAAAAATCAATGCATTCATATTATTTTTCAAAAAACCAAAATTTAAAAAATATTTCTGAGGTAATTTTGACATTATCATTTCAAAAATTATATTTTTTATAAATTAAATTTTCAATATTTATAAAATATATTTCATAAATAACTGTATATAACATGATAAACCCACTTTCGAAAAAAATACTATTTTAAACATAAACATGGATATATTTTTATCACACGCCTAAAAATTATTAGATTAATTATAAAACAATTTATTGTGATTAAATATATAAATTTGATATTAATTTTCCAAAATAGTGAATTAAATAATTTATTATGATAATAAAACACCATATTCATAAAAAAAAATTTATGAAAAATTTATTCCACCTTAAAATGTTTAATATTTTTATTTCATTGATAAATAATGTATTTATTTTATAAACGTATAAAACATAAAATTTTTACAATTTAGTTCATCTAATTAATTCCATCCAAATTAACTCCAAATATTTAAATTGTACATTTTATATTGTTTTTAAGCTCAATGTTTGTTGTTGTTTACCATATTAATCATAATGTTAATTTTGATAGTATTGGGTGATACATATCATAAGTTATAATTGAGATATCTTGTCACTTCAACTTGACCTATATATATAGTATCAAGATGTACCAAGCCATATATTATGAGTTGAATATGTGAGTCAGCATTCCAAATTTATAGAATCAAACGATTTATAAATTATAATTTGTATTCATGTAATAGAAATAAAATAATGTTTTGTCTCATGTAACTGTATTTATATGTATAAAACCTGTGAAAATTAAGTAATTAAGGATCTCCCATGAATCTATGTGGGGAAAACCATTTTTGATGATTTTGTCATTTTATTTAACCAATTACTTCTTTCCTAGTAAAAAACGCCAGCATACTTACTAATATGGGAATCTAGAAACATATGGTATGTTTTTTTGTAAATGAATGAAATAAAATAAACCTAACATTCACTATACATGTCGTCTGAATTTTTAGGTGCCTATAATGGTGAATGAAAAGATTCCTCATTCCCTTATTGGGTCATGGCTAATAGAATATTCAGAATGATAATATACACCATAACTCACATTTAATGACCAGATATTTCCATTGGTTGTAGAGTATAAAAAGTCATTACTGGGCCTTAAGCGACATCGCTAAGAACATAAAGGATAGAAATAAATTCTAAAGTGTTTCAAATACCAGTGGGGAATGATTTACCCATTATGAAATAAACTAATAAACTAATAAACTAATAAACCATAACCCAACCATTCACCAAATGATTCATGAACAAAAGGAAGATAATTAATCAACATTATGTATTACAAAACCTCATAAAAGTGTACACAAATGGAAGTCTAAACATGTATCAATGTAAATAGTGTAAATTAAATGAATAAACTCCAAGTTGACAACAAGACTCCACACATTACTAGATCCATACTCTATCTTCAACAATTATTCCAAATTATCGTGACATGGTGCTAAAATCATGTGATACTTTACCTTTTCCCATGTCCCAGAAGATATAAATTTCAAAAGAAATAAGGATCCAAAGCAGGGGTGAGTAATAAACTCAGTAGGTTTTTCTTAAAGACTCTTTTACTCAGGCCACTAGTATAGAAAATTTATCCACATTTTTATAAAATTGTTTATAAAAATATATAAACTATAGCCATAGAAAACAGTTTCCAAAGGAAAGCTCATAAACAATTACTTAAGTCATTTAACATTCTGTTTTGTGCAGCCACTCCACATATCAATAGAACAAATCATGCATGAAACCAGGAATAGATGGAAGTACCTAACACTTATCAATCCCAACAATGATGGGGGAGACTTCTTACCCTTATCCAACCCAAATACAAGTTAATTATTGATGGTGGATATCCCTAAATCTTATCCATCCCAACAATGATGGAGGAGACTCCTGACACCCATCTCTACCAAATTTTATATGAATGTCTCATGGGGGAGAGCTCTGAACCTTATCCATCCCTGCAATTATGAGGGATACTCCTTACCCAGATCCTTCTTGAATGATCTATGAACACACACCGAAATTATTCCATTACACCAAAGACATTAAAAACATATCATCTATTTGAATAAAACTATTTTGTATTGAAAGAATCATTATCAAACCATATTAAATTATTCTAGAAAATTCCCATTTAATTTCCCTAGTTAAAACTAAGAATAGAAACAATTTAATCAAAACCTAAATTTTTCTAGAATTTCACCATTTACCAAATCGTCACTAAACAAGCCTTCCAAAAATTATTCAACAGAAAAATCACAATAGATTTCACTCAAATAAATCAAATTTAAATCATTATAATTAGTTTTATAAAATGGAGTTGCGAATTAAGTCACCTTCCATGAAGGCTTTGACGAAAACCACTACGAATAAAAAACACACCAAACAATCGGGTGGATTCTCCAAGAACCAACCATATATCCCTTCTCCTAGAAAGATCAAGAAAAAATATAATCAAATATGGAATCCAAAAACCTAGACCTACCCATAATAGGCATAAAACGGAGAAACCCAGAGAAGAGGAGAAGTAGATTAAAGTATATTTATGAAACTGATCAACAATGAAGAATAACGATCACATTCCTCAAGAATATAGCTTCAATTCACCAAGGAAAGCCTTCATGTTGACTCTAAAATGCTTGGGATAGGTTCATATACCTTAAATGGAAATTATTATCAAATCATATATTTTTAGGGGAAAAAAGAATGAGTAATGGAAAAAACGAGTGACATCATATTTTTAAGGATCTCATTCTGAATTTAAAAACGGTTTGATTGCACTGTTAGGAAAACCAAGCACTAACCATGCGGAAGCCATTGCCTAAATGACTTCCCCTTGAATATTCCCCCAAACCATGCTCTAACTGTGCTGGAGCTACTACCTTAAGAGTAACATTTCACACTATATGGATAAACGGTTTGGAAAACCGTGCACCACCCATGCGACATGCATTTTCACCCAAAAAAACATCCAAAGATCTCCAAAGTCTCCCATTCATCACCCTTACACATTATAATGATAAAATTAATCATGTAAGGGTTACATAACAGAAATTGGGGGTACAACATTCTCCCCACAATTGGACATTCCATCAATGGAAAGTAGAAAACCCTCACCGATCTAAAAGTTCTCTTGCCATTTCCCTTTCATCACCTTCCGGAGTTCCCTAGTCTCTTCCCGAATCAGACCATGCTAACATAAAACCCACACTAGACCAATGATTTTCAATTTATGAATTTCTCTTACCTATCAAAAATCCATACCAGAATATGTACCAACGAAGTATCCAGATCTAGGTCAACATGATCTCATCTGATTACATGGTTAGGATCAAACTGACACTTTTTGAACTGGGATACGTGGAACACACTATACACCAAACTAAATCCTGGTGGTAATTCCAATAGATATGAAACCTCTATAACCCATTCTGTTATCTTGAAAGAGCCTTTGTATCTAGGAGATAACATTCCATGCTTCCTGAAATGATGATGTCCAAGACTTGGAGATATCCTCAAGAATACATGATCACCCACAATGAATGAGAACGGTCTTCAAAAATGATCGACATTTGACATAAAATGACTCGGGTCCATCCCAATCCTCTTTCTAATTAACTGAATCTTCTCCGTTGTTTCATGTAAAAGGCTCATCCCAACTAGGAAAGACTCTCCTATTTCCACCAAATCGAGTGGATAACGACAAGGGATCCTATACAGGGTTTCAAACAGAGCCATACGTATCGAGGCTAGACATCTGTTATTGTATGAGATCTACACTAAGGATAATTTCTCCCCCCATGAGCCACCAAAATCCATTACACAAGCCTAAATCAGTTCTTCCAATGTCTGTATCTTCTGTTCGAATTTCCCATCTTATGGAGGATGATACGTTGTGCTCATATTCCACTGAGTTCCAAGGGATTTCTGTAAGGATTTATAGAAAAAAGACGTGAATCATGGATCTCTATTTGAGAATATTGACATTGGTACTCCATACCTCTATAAAAATTCTTGGATTTTGATTTTATATATATCGACCACCGTATGAGTTTCAAGAATTTGAATGAAATGGGCCGACATGGTATGTCGATCCACTATCACCAAAATGGAATCATTTTAAGAACCATTCTTCGAAGACCGTTAACAAAATCCATTGCCATATGCTCCCATTTATACACTGGAGTAGGTAAAGACTACAACATACTCATTGGTCTCTGATGCTCTGCATCAACGTGCTGATAATTTAAGCACTGTGAGAGGAACTCGACCACATTCCTTTTCATACCGCTCCACCAAATCGACGCATTCAATGCCTTGTACACCTTCAATGTGCCTGGATGTATATCCCATCTTTAATGGTGGAAGGCATGAAGGAGTTATTCCTAACAATCCATAGGTACAAACATCTGATCTCTAAAACACAAAACTGAACTCCCATCATGTTTTCTTCCCTCAATGGTCTCCCCACCATTGAGTTTTGAACTCATAACCATACATTCTACATCAGATGGTTGTGTCACTTTTACTATATTTACTAAAATTAGGAATATGAATATTAGAAAATGATAACATCTCCTCATTCTTTACATTACAATTGCATGTTATCTAGGAAAGACAAAAACTACCATTCTTATGATATTTCATTCACCAACAAATCTTATGACTTTCTACTCAATGCAACCACCACTATATTTTTTTCACCTAGTGTATTCATCAAGTCAAAGTGAATCATTTCAATATACTCCATCCATCTTCATTTCCTCAGATTATAATCTCACTATGAGAAAATATGTTCAAATATTTTGTGATATGTAAACACAATACAATTTTCACCAAATAGATAATGATGAAATCTCTCCATGGAATGGACAACTACAGCTCACTCCGAATCATGTGTTGGGTAATTCTTCTCATGCCCCCTCAACTACCTTGAACCATAGGTCACCACATTGTTTCAATGCAGGAGAATTCATCACAAACCCAATATCTAAGCATCACAGTACACCACATACCCCTGTCTTGATTCTGGAAAAATCAATATAGGTACCGATGTTTGATGAACTGTCAGCTCCTAAAATCACTGCTAGAATTCCTTTGTCCTTTGGAATAGAGCATTCTTGTTTTTTTAGATTTAATTGGGGATGATAGTCATGGGAAATCATGTTGAAAGTGTCGATAGTAACTAGATAGACCAGGAAAACATCGTATCTCGAGGACATTCATTAGTGGTGTCTACAAGATAGCATCATCTATATTTTTAGGATCAATAGAAATTCAATTATCTGAAATGACATAGCCACGAAAACATATTTATCATATCAAAAAATCACACTTTGATAATTTTTATTAAAAATGGTGATCTATCAAGATTAGTAACATTGTTTTTAGGTGTTCCACATCATCAACCCTTGTCTTTGAATACACTAAGATGTCGTCGATGAACACCACACCAAAAGATTCCAGATAGTTCTAAAAAATCTGATTCATCAAATCCATGAATACCAATGGTGAATTAATTAGACCAAAATGCATGACTAGATATTCATAGTGGCCATATCTGCTTCTGAAATATATATTTGGGTTATCTTCTATCCAGACTCATAATTGGTGATATCATGATCACATTTCAATATGGGAGAACCACTGAGCACCCTTAACTGATCGAAAAGATCATCAATCCATGGAAGTGGATATCTATAATTTTTTATAACTTGATTAGTCATTCGATAATCAACACAGAACCAATGATTTCCATCTACTTTCATCAGGAACAATAGTGTTGTTTCCCACATAGATGTGTTTGGTTTAATTAAATCCTTTCTTTCCAGCTCCTCCAACTGCACATTAAATTCCCTAAACTCCATTGGTGCCATCCAATAATAGGAGAGGGAAATATGGTTGGACCCCAGAAGTAGATAAATCATAAACTCCACTTCCCATATAGGTCGTAACTCCAAGAACATCTCACAACAAAACTTCTGGAAATTGATCCAAAACTATGGGAAAAATATTTTCCTTGATATAATGCATGGATTCCAAAGTTAACGCCACCAACTGGTAAGAGATCATTCCCACTATCAGTGCAAAAATTCTCTTTTCACCTTTTATTTATATACTATCTCTTCTTAAGATATTATTGATTCCATCCTTAATCATGAAACTAATTGTTCCCATATATATGTTGATGTGAGACTTGAACATTGTCAACCAATCCATACCTAGGATTATATCATAGACATCCATGTCCAACATTGAGAATTATCTTTTCAACTCAACTACAATAATAGATATAGAAGAAGCTCTACACACAAAGGTTAAACATTCTATTTCATCGAGAGGAGACTGGAGATTTAAAACAAAAGGCATCATTTCCATCATTAATCAATGAAAATCAATAGAATTAGAATTAAAGAAAAAATAGATGCACCAGTATCAATGAGAACTTTAAAAAGGGTATAATTCAAATGAAACATACCTATCAATATATATGGTCTAGCCTGATCATCAAAAATCATCTGCTCAGCTCTGTACAATTTCTTTTTCGGTGCACTATTCACCTTATTGTCTTGTTTTGATTTCCCTGCATGAACAGTCATGGTATTTCTAGAGTCACCATGGATAGCTCGTCTCTAATGATGAGACTGGTTTTTTCTTCCTCACCCTGTTGAATCATAGAATTCTTGCGACGGTTGCAAATTGTCTCCAACACATGGCCATGGAGCACTGCGACAAAAGCACTTAATATATCCCATCTTGTTTCAATTAAGGAATATTTAGGCTGTTTTTTACACCTCCACTTGATGTGACTCACTGAGACACACCAAAAAACATCCAATATTTCTCTAATGTCTTGGAGGAAGGTAAATTTCTCCTACAGTCAAATTTCGATATGTTCCACGCTTTTTAGAAAAGTATCCAACTTCCTCTTCATCTTAGTGAAAGAGTTATCAGCTCCCCTAGTGAAGACAGCCATACTTCCTCCACATGGATTTTCAGTCTTGATAGATATCATATATAGGGTATCTTGTTGTAGCCCAAACTCAATGGCTTGAAAATCTAGATTGATGCTTTGGACCAACTTTTGGTTCACCTGTGGCTGAGCTAAAACCACATTTTTAGTGTCCTCTTTTGACTGGTTTTTACGATTCCTACCATGTTCCATTTCCTCGAAAAGAAACAACCTTTATAATCTCACTACCAAGAAACTAATGTAATATAATTTCATATTCTATCACATCAATTATCACAACATTTTATTAAAAATCCATTTTCCATGTCCAACTATTTTGAAAAACATTCCACATGTATTTTTTCAAATTAAACCTATTTCAAAATACCCAATGCATTTCCTTTTTCTAAATATTTCATTTGAAAAACTATTTCATACTTTTTAAAAAATCAATACTTTTTTAAAACATTAATCTATACCAGATATGATGTATGCACTTCTAGTGGGAATTCATTCCACTAAAATTCATGGTATGCTCATCACATTTTCTAAACCCATGTCAATGAGGTTTCAAAATGCTAGAAGTGTCTCCAAACACTTGTGTACCAAGAACACGGATGACTACTTGTTAGGAAGGGACCGAACGGGATGATAAAATTTGTACCACAAATGAAGGACCATATTAACACCATTTTTTCACAAAGGATGGACCAGACTGATGCCATTGCAATCACGAAATATGGACTAGAATGATACCATTTGTATCCAATGTAAGGACCAGATTGGTACCATTTGTAATGACCCGCTAAATCCCATTGGCTTTAGAGTACAACGAGTCATTACTCGGCCTTATGTTATATCCCCAAGATGCCAAAGGTAGGAAATAAATGTCGAAGGGTTTCAATTACAAGTGGGGGATGATTTACCCATTAAAAAATATCTCAATAAACCAACAAAACATAACCCATCCATTCACAAAATGATGCATGAACAAAAGGAATACAACTAAACAAATTCATTTATCTCGAAACCACATAAAATTGTATAACACTGGAACAACAAAAAAGTATCAAACTAAACAACATAAAAAATGAATAAAATCCAAGATGACAACAATACTCCACAATCCACAAGATCCATGATCCAACATCACCAAGTATTCTAAATTACCATGACGTGGTGCTAAAAGCATGTGATACGTTACCTTTTCGCTTGTCCTGGAAGATAGAATTTGGAAAATCACTGAAGTCCCAATGAATGGGTGAGTAATAATCCTAGAAGTTTTCCACAAGTACATCCCTACTAATGCCACTAAGATAAAAAATTTATCCCCCATTTATATAAAATAGTTCATATAAAAATATTTCTAAAAACTGTTTATATAAATATATAAACTAAAGACATATAAAATATTTTTCCAAGTAAATAACATAAACAATCATTTAAGTCACATAACATTATTTTTTGTGCAGCCATTTAACATATCAACAAAAATAACCATGCATGAAACCTAGAAATGGGGGAAATACATGACCCTTATCCATCCAAAAAAGGATTGGGGAGTCTTATTACCCTTATCTGACCAAAATTCACATCAATGTTTTTGGGGGGAGATCCCTAACCCTTATTTATCCTAACAATGATAGGGGGTACTCTTTCCCCAGATCCGCCTTGAATGCCCTATGAACACACACCACCATTATTCTAGTACACGAAATCCAAAACCAACATGTCATCCATTTAAATAAAACAGTTCTTTTATTGAAAACATTATAATCAACCCATATTCCATAATTCCAGAAAAGTCCCATTTAAATTCCCTAGGTAAATCAAAGAATAAAATAAATTTATTCAAAACCCCTATTTTAACAAAATTTAATCGTTTACCAAACTATCACTAAATAAGCCTTTCAACCAAATTTCAATAGAAAAATCACAGTCAAATTCCCATGAATAAGTCAATTAAAAATCATCACAATTAGTTTTATAAATTGGAGTCGATAATGAATTCACCTACCTCGAAGGCCTTGACGAAAACCCCAATGAACGAAGAACACACATGAAAATCATGTCGATTCTCAAAGAACCCGCCTTAGTTTTATTCTACTAGAATGATCATGGTCGAATCTCATCAAATTTTCTTCCACTAACCCAGATATACCAATAACGGTAATACATCTAAGAAACCAAGGGAAGAGGAGAAGTTGATTAAAGTAGATCGAAGAAACTGATCACGAATGAAGAAGAAAAATCATATACCTTAAGAATTCTAATTTAATTCACTATGAGAAGACTTCAGTTCGAATCCAAAAAACATGGGAGAGGTTCTCATACCTTCACATTATAGTAATCTAGAAGTAGGGTATTTTAGGGGAAAATGGGGGAATTATGGAAAAAACTAATGAGATCCAATTTTTAACGATCTCATTAGGAATCTATGCACTGGTTGGCCGTACGATTTGGAAATTTGTGTGCTAACTGTGTAGTAGAAACTTCCCATACAGCATTCCCTTGCATGGTCTCCTAAACCATGATCCAACCGTCCTAGAGATACTACCTCAACAGGATCACTGCACATAGTTTGGCCACATGGTTAGGAAAATTGTGTTCCTCCCTTAAGACTTCCATTTAGCCCCAAAACACTTCCAAATTTCTCCCAATTATCACATCCACCACCCATACACTTTATAACCATAGAAAAGAATCATGTAAGGGTTACATACTAGAAACTGGGGGTAATAAATCATGTGATTCACCAAATGGTGAAATCAATAAAACTATAAAAGGTAAAAACATGAATGAAACATCTCGTCTAGGGTAATTTGAATTTTTCCCTATATATTGTATAGCTACTCCCAAACATAGGCTCATTACCAAATTCCGAAAAACAATTAGTATCCAATCTAACAACCCAAAATAGTAAGACCAAATTTTAAAAGGATTCCCGAGTACTACTTTGTGATGAGTTAGATAAATTCCACTCACAAGTAACTAAACCCAGCTGCCCATATAGCCTCAAGTACTCCTCAATTTACGCTAGAAGATTCATACCAGCAGTGTGGATCTATGCTGGTATGGTGGGGATACAATACCCTCATGATAAATTTTTACCACAGTGGTTTAATAAATAATTTAACCACATAAATATAATAAATGGAAAAAAATATATTAGAGTCAATCGTCATGATAAAATAACAAATAATGGGAAAAGCACATATACAATGTAACTATGTTATAATGCTCTAAAATAATGGGGGATACAAGTGTGAATGAGGTTTAAGGCTTAAATATTAAATGTTAAAAAAGATAACTAAAGTTTGAAATTTTTCTCCAAAAGAATAGTGAGCACAAGATTGTTCCAATGCTCCCATACATCATCCTCACATATAAGATGATGTATACTTGGTTGGTTCCTTCACTTTGTCCCTTCATGCATCTAGAAACCCATTCAACATACCAATCAATGACCCAAATAATGCATGAGTAAAACACAGCAGGCCACCACCAATGGTGTCTTAAACTATCCATTCTATTTTATACAATGAGCCATGTGAAAGTAATAATAAATATAATATAGTAAATACATAACCATGTGTAACTGAGTTCCTTATGGGATACCAGTCCAACACTAACCACTTTTGTATAAGATAAAGTTCCTCAGAGTGATGAAATTTTTTGGATTATGTTTATAAGGATTGGACCCCATGTATAAAACCCAATTATCCATGAGTAGTAATAGTCCCATATGTTTATAAAGATCCATGTAATTTATATCTAATAAAACGTTTGATTTCCATATGGGTAAACACCACGATGTTCGCCCAATAAATGGAAGATTCTCCCAGATCCTTAGCAGCATGTCCTTGGTATCCTCATTTATAGACTTCAATGAAGCCCATGGTAGTTACTAAGGTGTTCCATAATATCATTCATAATTAAATGATAATCATCCATGTCATAAATTTTTTTTAATATCTATAAATATAGATGAAACCATGGTTTCAAGATGATGCATTCATAATCTAAGAGAATGAAAAAATTCATGTTTTTTCCTTCACTTGGTAGATGATATAATGATTTGGTGGAATCCCATAATCCTTCCCAAGAAAAAAAACGACATGATTCCATGTACCACTCATGTAGTTCCTAACCTTTAAGAAAATTTCATGTTCATGAGTGTGTTAAACCATGATATAAATACTCATTATGTATCCATACATGTAATAATTTCCATCATCACATTTTACAATTAAATTGGGGTATGAGATATGACCATTTCATTCACCATTCATTTGATTAATTTAAATTTTTTATTTATTTAAGCATTTCGACTCTTTTCAGAAGGAAGTTCAATGACATACAGTATGATTAGGATACCTAGCTACATATTAATAAATTTAAGTGAGATGAGAAACACTTGCCTCAAATATGTCTTTCTTCATAATTGATATATCCTCCTATATAAAAAATGAATTTTTCATACTTTTATACCAAAAAAATTTCTTACCCATAATAACATATATTGTAATATTTTAAATTTTGATCACCCATTTTATAATAATTCTATATGTAAAATGTCATTTCAATGTGTTAATTGTTTAATTTTTCATATAAGTTTTAGTTCAGTAATACTTGCATATCTAAAAAGACCATGGTTCCATCATATATATATTTCCACATATCATGAATATCATATTTAATAATAAAATACATTTTATAACAATTATTTAAAAAGTGATGATGAAAAATGAATTACTTCTATTCATGTAGACGGTAGTCTGTAGGTACATATGAGTGAAGTTTCTATTTTTTATGGATGGAAGGAAATAAATGTAAATAATAATTAAATATTCTATAACCATAATAATATCATAAATATTGTATGTTTTTATCAAATACTTCATGATAGTCATCCTTGTCATATGATAAAAGAAAATTAATCAGATCACTTTGTAGATGTGGTAATCCATATGTACACATGAGAGGGATCTTTATTTTCTAGATTGATTGGATACATTAATTAATTTGGTCATTACATTAACCTGATAATAAAAAATTATATAGGACATCAAAATGTAGATATATTTTATTGGTTATTATGGAATTGATGGAATTTAATTAAGATTTAAAATAAAATAGATTATATAAAATTATTACATCTTTTTTGAGACAACAAATTTTGATTTACTCTAAAGGATTCTTGGGATGATATTTTGAATAGAACAGATCCTCTAGAACTTGGATAAGGATACATTGAACTTTTTTAGTACGTGTAAGATATAGGTTTTTCAAGGTGGTGTGAATAATATAGACAGGTTTGTGTATTTATATAAGAGAGGTGGGGCCACCCTTTAAAGTACACAAATTATTCAATTATTATAAATTAATTTTTATAACAAAATTAAGCCAAATTATTTTATTTACAATATATTGTGAATATAATACTATATAATATCATATAATAATATTTAGAAAATTTTATGTTATGTTTTAATCCTTACCTCATAATTTTAACCTCTCATTAAGCCCTTTGATGCATACTGTGAAACCTCTTTTTACACATTAGGGTTAATTAATGTTATTATAAAATGACATGTGACCCGTAATTTTAAAAAACATTTATATTATAGAACATAAAAAATTATATGTGTTGAGGATAATATTTTAATGGATTCAAATTAATTAAACAAAATATTATTTAATATATGATACCATTAAAGTCATTTTTAGGACTACATACATAGTATGAAATTATAGAAAACAAAATATGGAAATGTAAAAAAATTTAAAAAAAATTAAAAACAACATTAATATGTTATAATTTTAAAAATATTGTATTTTAACACTATTATTCACCCATATGATATTATTTTTTTATTTTTCAAATCAATTTATTTTATATTTCTACTCAATTATCAAGCATTGTGTCGGCAATATGTAAAAAATTTAAGGTAATTATACCAACACTAAAAATTATCAATAAATATACATTATGAATAATAATTATTTATATTATAAAAAATATATATTTCCTCATAAGATATTCTTATACCTATGTTAACATATAAAAGAAATTAAAATCATGAGAGTGACATTTTGGGATTTTCTATCACTTAAAATATTATTAAGGTCTTTATAAAAGACTTATAGAAACAAAATTACATGTTTTTAAATATTCAAATGTTTTGGTCAAATTAAATTGATCAAAAATGTATGTTTTTGAATGTTTTATTTTTAAGCCCTATCTCATAGTTTTAAGTTTGTTTTAATTATTTTACTTTACCAAGGTGACAACATTTTTAGAACATTACTATTCAATATGAACATAACTAATGTATATATATTTTAAAAAAAATTATGAATTATTTTCCCAAATATGTGATAATTTTTATTCAATTCATTCTCTATAGTTATCAAAAATTACATTTTAAAATCAATTTTTAGAATACGATGAAAATTTATTTTCAATAAAAATGCATTTATTAATATAAAGATGTTTTGAAACAAAAATTAAAAATACTGATGATTCCAATAAAATTAGTTGAATTATTTTTATATTAAAGTAAAAAAATGAAAGTTTAAAAACAACTCAATAAAAATGGGACCTCAAAGATTCTATAATAAAAAATTCAGTTCTCTATAAAATATGTATTTTTTTACTATTCACTAAAAAGATTATATTTTTAGAAAATTTCCAAAATTCTACATTAATTATACTGATTTAAAATATGATACGATTTTTATAAAGTATAATTTCAAAATATTTTTGGAATTTATTATTATATTATCTAACAAAAAGAAAAAGAAACCATTTGAAGATAAATTATTTTTTAAGAATAATATGACGTTAGTAAAAAAATTGAGTTCTTATTTTTTATGAAGCAATATATAAATTTCTTTTGAGTACAATAATTAATCATATATTTCATAATGAGGATAATCTCATTCATGCCCACTAATTTAGTAACTAGGTTATAAGAATCATGTTTAAATGAAAATAAATTTATAGTATATTGTAATTATGTTAATGATTGGTGTTGCGTGTTAAGAATGCTATCAAGTATAGAATTATTTCAAATTTAATTTTTGGAGTGATACATTCACCCCTCTTATATTAAGTAAATCCAAAAAAATATCTCGATCAATACTATTTATATATTTAAAAATAATTTTTTTGAAAACCCACATCGTAAAAAGGGACAATAAAACATTATTTCAAAGGGAAAATGGGAATATAATGTGTTGGAACCTTTATGAAATAGTGGTTTTAATAATAAAAAATTATTCTATTTGAAAAATCGTATTAATTCATATATGATGTTATAACTCAAGTAAATCATGTAATTGAATATTTTTAAGTGAATCAGTTATGTCACATAGTATATTACATTTCAATAAGTCAATAAATTTTGAATATTATCTCCAATTTTTTACAGGTATATATTTACATGTATTAATTTATTTCACTTAAACTAGTTGTGTTCTATGTATGAAATAAAATTTATGTGTTTTTTAGAATCCCTAACACTGATAGATCAATATGAGGCATCGATGAATGAATCGTCGATAAGGGAGTCACCAATGAACATGTCACTAATGATCGACTCAATGATGGACAACACATCGATGAAAGACACACAAATGAATGACTCAACAATAAACGACTCGTTGATTACTGAGTCATAAATGAATGACTCCCAGATGAACGAGTCACTGATGAATGAGTCATTGATGAACGATACACTGATGAATGAGTCACTGATGGATGACACACCAATGAATGAGTCACCGATGGGTGACACACCAATATTTCTAAATGACTCACCGATGAGACTCACTGATGATCAGATAGACCGAGACCAGAAATGAGTCATCGATGATCTGATTCAATGATTTTGATTGAAAGGACTCACCGATACATGGAGTCACCGATACTAACAGACCGATAATGAAAGACTGATGAAAATAAGCCACCAATACTTATGACACATCCATAATCAAAAAAACGGTCTTTATTTTATTAATTCAAATTTATATATTTTGGTCATATTTAGAAAAATTAATGTTCCTGACATTATTTAATTTTGTCTATATGACTATCAGTAGACATTACGAGGTACATTCACATTGGGAAATCATCATTCATGCAGGATCTCGATGTATAAAATAATTACATGCTATATCGGGTAGAGTGAGATAGACATACATTGAAAAGTAGAATGAAATGAAAAACTAAAAACTTTTGTAGCTTCTTAAGATTTCTTCAAAATCCAATGAACTAAAAGAAAGAACACACAGGGACATCAACAAGGTGAGAAAAATGTTTTGGTCTGACCCGAACATCATTACAATAGGGAGTTGAATAATTCAAATCAGGAAGCTAGATCGAAGAGACAACAATACTCTATTTTGAATCCATATTCAAGAAGAGGACTCCAAAATCATTTCCACTACATTAAAAGAGTCCAAAGCTTCACTAAATAACACAATGATTTCAAAATATCACTCTATATCTTATCCCTTTTGTGATTTTATTATTACATTTTTTTAATAGTATGTGTATCTTCTTAACACATACATTGTCTCATATTCCTAACTAAAAGATATTATATATCCTAAAACTCATAATTATTTTATTCATTATATCCCATGTAGAATAGTGTAAGAGTTCATGTGTCACATGTTTGTAGTTTTTCCAACAAATAATTGTTATAGATGTAAGGTGTGACCTGGACAGCCATGGGTGCTATTGTGAACCTCGATCCAGGGTTTATATCAAAATATTTATTAAATTAAACTTCTTGGTAGAAGGTGATCACCAAGTGCGGATGAGTAAGTCTTAGCTTGAGACTAAACCACTTGTCTATATCTGATGTTCCTTTTCCTTTTCTTTTTACTCTCTGTTTAATACTTTTTCCTAAAATTAATTGTAATTTGATAGTTAGTTTAGAAAGTGTTTATAAATATTTTGAACCAGTAGGTTAGATTAAAAAATTATAATAATCTCTTGATTAGTATAGTTGAGAACTGACAAATCTTATGAGAAATTAATTGAACATTCATGACTTTTATAAATTCCCTAAAAACATAATATGATTATATTTTAAATGGGAGAAATTTTCAAAGGATCGTTTTTAACAAAAAAATTTATATATAATCAATTCACAACCCTCTTGTGTAATCTAGTCTTACAAACATTGGGTATTAGAGGTTGAGTAACATGTAAATTTTCAATTCATTAAAATCGTTTTCGAGAGAGATAATATTTGTATTTAAAATGTCTTAAAATTTCTTTTTGTTCTAAATTATTTTCTCATTGAAATACCCTTACAATTTATATCATGGACAACTATTTATAAGGAGATTCTATTAATATAAAACATTTTTTTAATTGAACAAACTATGCTCAGTGAATGCAAAAAATGAAAATACATCCAGAAATCATGGGATTTGAAATATGGACTACAATTTAATGTAATTATGAAATTCCTAAAACAGATAGAAACACATGGGATATACCTAAAATGTTTTTCTATGAAAATAACTGTAAGGCCATGAATGCTCTCAACTGTAAATGAGGAGATGAAAAGTTTAATCTTATTCCTACCAGTAAAACTGCCTAGGAGATTGGGGACTCATTATCTATTTCCCATGAGGGAACATCTAAGGGGAATGAGATGATAATAAATACTTATACTATTATATAAAATAGTTTCAGAATGATTCATGAAGATTCTATATGTTACATGTGTCTCTGGTTCAATGAAATTATGAATACCATGATTCCATTAGGAATAGTTGTCACAGAAAAGGAATAGGTCATGAGAAGTTTTTGATACATACCAAAGAGATGGTGAGTGATATTTGTATATATAATATAATCATGCAACATTTAAAAGATTTCAGTGAAGGAATTGATTAGATAATTAATGATGTATGAATATTAACTCAAAGTAAATCAATAGGAGGAAGAACCAAAAAGATAATCAGTATCCTTCAAGACTACCACTTCCGAAATCAAGGAAAAAGAGAATGTTCAAGTTGATGTTCTGAGAACATGTAGTGTTGAATCAGCTTCAGATAGTGATGACCAAATGGCCAAGCTGGCAAGGATATTTAGAATTCTTTATATGAAATAGATGTTTTTTTCAGAAATCTCAACTATCAAAGAATGTGCGATAACAAGGGAACTGAAAAAATAATTGGAAGAGAAATGATAAATAGGAAAAAATAATTTACTGTGAATGTGAAAGGAAAGGGCATGTCAAAGATGACTGTCCAAAGTTGAAATACAAAAAGAACTATGGGGATAAGGTCAAGAAATATATGAAAGAAATTAATACCACATAGAGTGCCTTTATGGATAGATCTAGTGAATCTTCATCATCTCATGATGAAAAAGATAACATAGAAAATATGTGTTTTATGAAAAACACATCTTAGGCAACCATAGACTCTCTTGAAAAAAAAAATTTATTATTCGAAAAATTTAAGTGAATCTAAAAATATGAAAAATGATGAATTACGTGAATATTTCAACATGCTGGAATAAACCTGTAATCTAAAAAAAGATAAATTTAAATCTTTAAATAAAAAACATGCTCTTAATATACCTGTTAAATCTAAACATACTATTGATAGAGAGAAAAATGCTCTACTATTAATGGAAAATAATGATCCAATGTTATCTAATGATAAATTAAAGAATAATTTAGAAAATATTACCAATATAAAAAACACGCCTAATCAAATTCTTGGTAAACAGATAGCTCCTAAGTACACTTCTAGAATAGGATATGAAGCAGGACAATGGAACTTATCAAAAACAAATTTTATGACCAAAATTGTAAAATCTATTTCTTTCTTCAAAAAAAAGAATGTTATTACATGTTCCAATTCTAAAATTTCATTTACTGTATCCAAGTCTTCAAGACCAAATAGTGTTTATTTTTCAAATAATCTATTTTATACCAATAGGATTTCCATAATTCAAGTGTGGA
Organism: Viscum album; assembly: GCA_963277665.1. Classification (NCBI taxonomy): domain Eukaryota; kingdom Viridiplantae; phylum Streptophyta; class Magnoliopsida; order Santalales; family Viscaceae; genus Viscum; species Viscum album. The sequence goes on along the minus strand of OY728160.1, from coordinate 841,492,336 downwards.
TTCTCATTTATTTTATTACTAATTTTTTTGGACCCAGATAAATGTGGGTACCAAAATTGTGTCTTTGATAAAAAAAAATTGTAGGTGAATTGTCGAAATAGTTCCTATAGAAATATCTAGTAAATGGATAGTTGGTGTTCATGAAACACGATACGGGACTACACATGCTTCAAAAGTCTTATCAAAATTTATGGTGGACATGTCAGATTTTGTGACAATAGTAAAGGAAAATCATCAGCTTATGCCAGATTGGTAACGGTAACTCTATTTCAATTTCCAAAGTACATTATATTGACGAATTAATGTATAACCAGCTTTTCATATCTCAACTGTGTGATGATGGATTCAATGTAAAATTCAAAAATGATTCATGACACGTTTTTTATGACAAGAATAAATTAGTATTTACTGCTCTTATAAATGATAATTTATATGATATAAATTTATAGACACTATCTGCATAGAAATTTTCTTGTGTAATTCCCATTCACAAAGAGCATTGGATCTTGCATAGAATACTAGGAAATTTCAATATACACATCATTAAGAAGTTGACAAGAAAATGTTTTGTTAATGACTAACCCAAAATAGAGTTTCCATACAATAGAGAGTGAAATCCTTTTCAAAAAGGACAATAAAATAAAATCTCCTTCAAACTAAATAAATAAGTAACAAATTCTGAACCTCTCAAGTTGGATCACATGTATATTTTTAGACATTCTAGAGTTTCATGTCTAAATGGTATGTACTAGGTTTCTGTTCATGTACATGTCTTTTCATGGAATACTTGTAACTTTTTCATAGCTCTCAAAAGTGATGCTTACACTCACTTTACCAAGTATTCTATGACTGTTGAAAATTGTAGTGGAAAGAAAATTAAATCCATAAGAAGTGACCATGGATGTGAGTTTGAAAATAAATAATTTGAATCCTTTTTCCCACAAAATGCCTATAATCATAATCTCTCTTCCCTGAGGACACCACCTTTGTATGGTGTAGAAGAATGAATAAATAGTACCCTACAAGAAATTTCCCGAACTATGCTTAATGAATATGACCTACTAATTTACTTCTTGGAAAAAGCTGTTAAAAGAGCTTGTTACATAATATATAGAGTATTAATTAGACCCATATTTATGAAAAATATTTATTTGTTGTGGAATAATATAAAACCTATGGTAAATTATTTTAAAGTGTTTGGATGAAATGTTTAAATTCTAAACACTAAATATAATTTAGAAAATTTTCCCTCCAAAAGTGATGAATGAATATTCCTTGGATATTAAACATCATGAAAAAACAATAGAGTCTTTATTAAGACAACCCAATGTGTGGAAGAATCTGTACATGTCAAATTTGATGAAATAGATCAACTTGAGCCTAAAACCGCATTAGGAAATCCAGATGAGTATATGTCCAATCTGGAAATTAATTCAAAACCCTCAAATCATCCTATAAATGAATCTATGGAAACATAAAGTTCTGTAAATTCTCTAGAATCAACACATAATGAACCATAACCAAATTATGAACCTGAAATAATGGGCCCTGCCTTTACTAGACCAACTAGGACCCTTAAAAACCATCCATGAGATTCTTTTGTAGGAGATTTAGAAAGAGGAACACAAACAAGGACTTATATTAGAAATTAGGTTGAACATCAATCATTCTTGTCACAACATGAACATAAAAGTATCAATGATCCTATCAATGATGAATTTTGGTTTATTTCTATGTATGAAATGAAAAATTGGTTTTAGAGAAATAAAGTCTGGAAGCTTGTTGATATACCCAAAGATACCATGACCATAGGAACTAAATGTGTTTTTATAAATAATGTAGATGAATCCAATAATATAGTTAGAAAAAACATGGTTGGTTTCACAAGTATATAATCAAGAAGAGTGAATTGATTATGAAGATACCTTTTCACCAGTAGCTAGCCTTGAATCCAATAGAATCATACTTTCATATGCAGCACACATGGATTTTAAAAATTATCATATAGAGGTAAAAATTTCATTATTAAATGGTTATATAATTGAGAATTATTTTTTTGAACAACCCCCAAGATCTAGAAATCCACATTTTCCAAATCATGTTTTCATATTATCTAAAGCTTTATATGGTTTGAATCATGATCTCATAGCATGGTATGATAGACTATGTATCATTCTTATTTCTAATGGCATTAAAAAAGGAGATTCAAACTATACATTATTTATAAAAATAATTTCTAATTGATATTTAATATCTCAAATATATGTAGATGATATGATTTTTAGATATTCTAAGCATTTTTATGTAATTATAATTCAAAAATTATGCAAAGTGAATTTGAAATGAGTTTGATGGGTGAACAAAAATGATTTCATGGATTTCAAATATTTCAAAATAAAGAATGTATTATTATAAATCAATGTATTTACAATAAAGATCTTTTGGAAGGATTTTTCTATTACATAATTAAGAGTAGTGAAACACCTATGAGTTATACATGTCAGTTTGATCTTGATGAAAATGGAAAATCTGTTGATAAAGCTACTTATAGAGGAATGATTGGGATATTGCTGTACATAACATCTACTAGGCCAGATATTATTTTTAGTGTGTGTATGTGTATAATATTTCATGAAAACCCAAAAGAGTCACATTTAAATACGGATAAAAGAGTTTTCAAATACCTAAAGTATACAACCTATTTAGGATTGTTTTATCCTATAGGTGAACATTTTGACTTGGTTAGTTATTCACATACTGAATTTTGTGGATATAAGTTATATTGAATGAATACCTATGTAACATGTCACTTTTTGGGGAAGTCTCTAATATCATGGAGTAGTAAAAAGCAGAATTTAGTTGCATTATTAACTGTTAAAGCAGAGTACATTGCTGCTGGTAGTTGTTGTCCACAAATTTTGTGTATTAATCCCACATTATTAGACTATAGATTTCAAATCAAACATATCCCCATAAATTTTGAAAATAAAATTACTATTAATATCTCTAAAAATAAAATTTCTTATTATAGAACAAAACATATTTATATAAGACATAACTTTTGGAGAGATCATTACACAAAATATTATAAAACTCTGGAGTTTATTAGCAATGAGAATCAACATGGTTCCATATTCACCACACCCTTAAAAATAGATAGATTGAAATAAATCAGACATGAACATGGAATGATACATATCTAAAGACTATCTGACCTTATTCCCTTATAATTTGTTTTTGTATCAGGTGAAACTGATCTTTCAAACCGATCAGGTGAAACTGATCTGTCAAACTGATCTGGTGAAATCGATCTGTCAAACCAGTCAGGTGAAACTGATATGTTTAACTATTCAGGTGAAAATGATCTATCAAACTAATCATGTGAAACTGATTGTGTGAAACCAATCATATGAATTCGATCTCACGAAGACGATAGTGTAATATCATCTGTATGAACTTAGTGCCTATAAGGACCATTTTATAATTATTTCTATTATAAGTGAAGCAACACAGTTTTGTTTTATTTTACTGCTGTTCTATTTTTTTTATTCCAAATTACATCCCCTAAATGATAAAATAAATTCAATCCACATCGACATTTCACCTCACTAGCTACCTTTGAACCTTCTACCCTTTGACACTCTACCTCTATACCCATTACCTTGTGACTCCCATCGAACCTGAACCTTCATAAATGGAAAGGACGAAGCACATGATGGGAGGACCAAGTCAATCACCATCAGCTAATTATTAGAAGGGTGAGTCTAGTGGTACTAAAGGTTTTGGGAATATAGGTTTGCGAAGTCGAGTTGTAACCACGGAGAAGGAAGTTTCTTCTTAATGATTTTTTCAAGCATGTCCCTTTTTCTAACAGTGATGGAATCTCAAGGATGGTTTAGTTGGTTTTTGAATAATGAGAGTCCATTTTGTCCCTAGATATGCCTGGATTCTATCTCAACCTATATATATCACTGGAAGGAGATGTGGAAGTTAGGATAAAGTTTTTAGTGAATATAAAAGAAAATTATTTTTCATCAAAGGATTGGGCTTTGTGTTTTGAAATGCATCATGACGTCATCTATGCTAATTACCAAGGTATCATTCCTCCAACCATAGACATATTTTCATGTGAGGATTATTTAAGGGAATTTAATGGGAATGAAGAATTGAGGATAGATACTTCCACTGATTCAGATGGAGAGGAATGATTTCTCTTTAAATTTATTCAATGTCAAATCATCCCAAGGAAGGGAGAATTTACTAGTGTGAATTATTAGGATGAATTCCAGATTTATCTATTAATTAATGTGACAATGTTGAAACTATGTTGGTACATGATGGTACACATTTCTGATATGATAAAACCCACCAAGTAAGAAACATGTTTGTACTATCCTAAAATGATCACTGCAATGCTGAGGAAGATGGGTTGTGTGCAAAATGGATTTTAAGTGATTAGTGTCTGTAGTGGCTTCTCCTACACAAAATTTTTTTAAGAGGATTAATATTTTCTCGATCCTTTGGAAGAAATGATTGGTAGGAGATGAGGATGGAATATATTAGGATGAAGATCCTATTGACAGTCCGACCAGACCAAAGGGGGAGATTGTTATAACCATTTTGAAATAGTGATTTCCATAATGAAAAATCATGAAAATCTATGAATCCTATTAATTCATATATTAATATATAACTCAAGTTAATCATGTCATTTGATATTTTTAAGTGAATAAATTATGTCACATTGTATATTATAATTCAATAAGTCAATAGATTATTAATATTTATGCTTAAATATTTCTACATGCATATATTTACATGTATTTATATATTTAAATTAATCAGGTTATATTCTCTATAATACAAACACATTATAAGTTTTTCAGAGTCCCTAACACTAATAGTTCAAAATAAGTCACAAATGAACGAATCTCCAATGAACGAGTCACCAGTGAATGACTCACCAATGAATGGGTCACTAATGAATGGCTCATAAAAGAATGAGCCACCGATGAACGACTCAGCAATAGATGACACACCAATGAACAACTCACAAATGAACAACTCACTAAGGAACAAGACATTGATTGATGACTCACTGATGAACAAGTATCTGATGAATGACTCACCGATGAACGAGTCACTAATGAACGAATCATTGATGGACGACACATTGATGATTGATTCAACGATGGGTGACCCACCGATTGTTTAAAATGAGTCACTAATGAAGACTTGTCGATGCCCGGATGAAGCAATAACAAAAATGTATCATTGATGCTCTGAGTCACTGATACTGATGGAAAGTAATCACCAATACTCAGAGTCATAGATTCTGAGAGACCAATGATGACAGAATGACGCCAATGAGTCACCAATACTTATATCTCACCGATAGTCATACAAATTGTCATTGTTTTATTAATTCAAATTTTTATCTGAGGATCATATTTAGAAAAATTAATGTTTCTGACCTTATTTAATGTTTTCTGTATGACTATATATAGACATTATGAGGTACATGCATGTGGGGAGATATTCATGCCTGTTAGATCTCAAAGTATAAAATACATACAAGTTGGATAATGCAGAGTGAGAGTGACATATGTTTAAAAATAGAACGAATTGAAGAACTAAAAATTCCTGGAGCTTTCAAAGAATTATTCAAAATCCCCATAACACAAATCAAGAACATACATGGACATCAAAAAGGAGAGAAAAACTTGTTGTGCTGGCCTAAACTTCTTAACAACATGAAGCTTAACTGTTCACACACGGATTTTTGATCACAGAGACTACAATAATCTATTTTTAATCCTACATCCCATAGAGGAATCAAAAAAAAATTCCACTACATTAAAAGAGTTTATATCTTCACTGAATATCACACATATATTTCTTAAATTATATCCACATATTAGCTCTATTGTGTTTCTATTTTTACATTTTTGAGAAGAGTGTGTATCTTATTAACACGTACACCATCACCTATACCTAATGGAATGATACTAGATATCCTCAAACTCACTCTTATTTTATTCTTTGTATCCCATGTAGAACAGTAGAAGAGGTCATGTGTGTCATGTTGGTTTTTTTTAACACATAATGGTGGTAGAGGTTATGTGTGACCTGGCCAGCCTTGTGTGTTGTTGTGAACCCTGATCCAGGGTGTGGATCAAACTATTTATTAAATTAAACTGCTTTATGGTAGGTGATCTCCATGTGGAGAAGACTAAGTCTCATCTTGAGACTGAAGCTCTCGTCTATATCTGTTGTGCCTTTTCCTTTTACTATTACTCTCTATTTATTAAATTTTATAAAATTATATTAATCTTTGATAGTTAGTATATAATGTGTCTACAATTTTTTTGAACCAGTAGGTTACATTCAAAATTTATATTAATCTCTCGATTAGTATAGTTGAGAAGTAATCAATTTTCTGAAGATGTAATTGAACATTCAGCACTTTTATAAATTCACTAAAAAATAAAATTGATTATATTTTAATTAAGTGAAATTTTCAAATAACCAATTTGTACAAAAAAATTTATAGATACTCAATTCACCCCACTCTTCAGTAATCTACTATGACCAAACTAATGGGTTTCTTAAAATGACACATAATCAGGGTCCCATATAAAGAATAAATTTGAATTAAGTAAAAATATATACATGGATGAGAAAATAAATTCTAATTAGTGAAATATAGTTAATGGGACTTATTCATGAAAATGTTAATGAACATGAAACCTGAAATTAACATTTCTAGAAAATGACTTTTAATTTATTTAAATTGAAGGTAATTGAATAGGATTTTTATTTGATGATACTTTTAATAAAGATCATATATTATTTTACTATAAATATAGATAATAAAATTAATTCCATTTTATAAGAATAATTTCATCCTTTGGTTTTTCTTTCATCAATGTCCCCTACATCTCTTACTCCTTGAAATTAATATTTTTTGTTGAATTTTTCTTATACGAATCACTAAATTGTCTTGTAATAAATCATAAGATGCATAATAAAAATACATTTCGCATACATATATATATTTATTGGAACCAAATAGGTTATCATTAGTTTCCAAATATGGATAAATAACCATGTGATTAAATAATACATTAATCCCAAAAAATGTAATGATAAAATCGAAAGTTTAACTTAATCCATGACACCAGTTATTAGAATTAATATTCCTTTAAATAGGTCAGGCCATATTTAGAACAAGGATAACAAGAGAAATGGTGACCATCTTTTCAGTGTTTAATTATCATTAATCCTAACACAATATAATGTAACTCTTAATGTCATATACGGACTACATATATCCATTGATCTTACATTATCCTAGAACATACCATTAACACTAATCACTATAAAACATCAAAAAACATATATATTCCCCCCAAAAATAAAATTATTCTTATTATATAAATATAATAACAACCAATAGAATATATTCCATAAATCAATAAATTCAATAAAATTCGTAATAGATAACATAAATCACTTTTTTTAAATCACTTTTCATTTTCTAAGACATGAACACTAACCAATTTACATTATTATTATCAATCATCTATTTATCACAACTAAAAATAATTATTTCAACATTATAAACACTTTAATGGTTATCTATCCCTCAATAAATCATTTTCAAAAAATATCATGTCACCACAAAATCAAATTTCATGGATATTAGTACCTTTCAACATATGTTTTGAAAATACATAAATAAAAATTACAACTAAACAATTCCATGATGGTTCATGATTCTTTTAAAGAGAAATCATTGACAAGAAACATTTATAATATAATTTTCAAATCCAAATAATAAATACATGGATGTATTTATATAAATGGATATCCTCACATAGGCCCTTTCTTTATCATGGAGTTATCCCTTGGTTTAGGAAATTGAATCAGTTAATACACATGTTCCGAAAACATAATACATCAAACAATAAATGGTAAATTAATATTAATTTAGTTTCCATCCATAAAACGAATCATTTTTCCATAGAAATTTCTTGATTTGTGCCCTTAATTTACACTCATGAAACCACTTCTAGTTCATTTGTTACATTTCCATGAGTGTTTTTTCACCAATACATGACACGTGTGAAGTTGAATATTCTTCCATCCACGGTCTATATACAATGAACTCCAATGATAAAATAAATTTTATATTATTATATGTGTTAGGATACTAACTGATGTTAAGGTTGTTAATCATATAATGAGGTAGTCTGTTGTTCATAACTTCTAGATTCCATACTATAGATCCCATTTGATTTGGATGATCATGGGAAAATATTTTACATTGACTATATTATTTAGTTTTTAAAATAATCCTTATCGCACCATCAATTGACTAACCAAAAAAATTATTGAGAGAAGCATAATCGCAATGAGAATCAATAAATTCATTTATATGATTTCAAAATAATGGGACCTTTTTTACAATCTAAAAAACAATATGTTTAAAAAATTCATCCATGGTCAACATATATTAAAATAAATCATAATATTTTATTAAAAAATATGAATTTACCCATTAATATCCCCCCAAAAGTATCTATGTAGGTGTGCAGTATTAGTCTCACTAATCATGCACCAGTCACGGTAAAGACAATACAGATTACATCCCATTCATAGTTATTACCCATAGTTGAAAATTTTCATCAACATTATCAACATTATAGTATATTTAGAGGTTAATATTTTCTTTGAAAACCACACATGACTATTTCAAATAACATTGGATTTTATCATGTACATAGGATTCTCAATTTGTTCTCATTAATTTGTTATTATCCTTGTAAAAATCTACAAAACCATACTTTGATTCCAACTATGGTGACCCAATAATTTCATAAAGAAATATTATATCTTATCAGAATTATATTGATTATATATCATTTTGATCCATGAAAAAACTATATAGATATAGTTTCATTGGATTCTTAAAAACATAAAAACTAGTTCATAAAATGTATATAGAATATCCCATTAGGTTTATCATAACTATATCGCCTACTATTAATATTATATGTTAAACAATTCTTCATATCCCAAGGAACATGAATCTTAATAATGGATTGAGCATAGATTCTATTTCATGGTAAACAATGGAGATATCACTGGTCATTAAAGAATAAAATGGGAATAATTATATTATATAATCATTATAAAATTTGCAAGTGTTTCCTAGAAATTCATAGATCATAATCACGAGTCAGGGTATAAATCATGGATGTTTATAAGAAATAAATCATAATGAAATAAAACACATGATCCATGAGATCTTAATAATATCTCAATATCATGTAATAATAGTGTTGAAAAATGTTAGCATAATAATAATTATTAAAATATTATTCCAAGGAAACCCACATTGATATTCATCACAAGTTAGTCTTGGGATAACCCCCTATGTACCAGATCAATGATTTGGATAACCTCCCATGTACCATCATAGTGATTTGGGATAACCTCATTCGTACCCTCTTTGAGGCTTGGGATAAGTTCCCATGCACCCTATTTAAACCATGGGATAACCTCTCATGAACCATTTATGCTCATAAAGCATTAATCATTACCTAATTCAATAGAGGTCAATACAATTCCCTGACCACCCATCACAAGACCATAAATCCATTCATATGAGTGTCATAGGATAAAAAACACTCCCCATGTAATCATTATATAACATGTAGAAAACAACCACGATTTGTAAAAAACCCAAAACCATAGTCATAAAACATGAATATAAATACTAATGATCGTATCACTAAATCATAAAACTAGTAAAGAATATATAATATCAAATTATTCTATAATATATGAATAATCATTTTTAAATATCATTATATTATTTCATAAGATAAATTCCCATTTCATTTTTAAATCAATTTTTTAAATCCATTTCTTTATTCAATATTAAGTGATAGATCTGAATTGATAAAATCCTTTTAAAATACCAAAATATGCTTCAGAACTTTGATTGTTCATGATGGTCGAAAATCATGTTCTTGTTAACTACATTAAAAAATATTCCTTTTTAAATTTCCACATATAGTCAAAAGTTCTTTATTCCTAAAACAAGAGTAATATTCCTTATAAAAAATATTTATAGATAGAAAAAATGATTAATTTAATTGAAACATTCATAGGATAATAGAAAAAATAATCTATAAACCATTTTAAAGAAAACATGGAGTCAATTAAAATGATTCCCAACCAAAGAGGGAAATGAAGTTAATTTTCATACTACAAATTCTTTAAGTATCTTTAGTACATAAATAGAAAAAAAATGAGACAAAAACATGTACTCTCTGTAAATAACAATATAATTATAAAATTAATTATTTTTTCAAGATATAGATCAAATAATTTCATCATTGTAATTTTATTCATATACAATCTCGATAAAAAAGAAATTGTATTATTAAACCCCTATATCATTGATAACTCTTGAATCACAATCCGCGTGAGATAACATCTAATGAAACATTAAATATCATAAAAATAATGTAGTTAATGACATAATAATACAAGGGGGTAGTATATAGACATTGTAAATATAAATAAGTGTATATCATCAGACATGTCTCAATGAAAAAATACTGAGATGAAGAACCATAATAACATTTTCATATATGTTTCAAAAAATCATGAAATAAATTATTATTTTTGGATTTATAAATCCACATAATTTAAAAAAAAGAAACATAAATAAAATCCTTTAGAATTATATAAATTACACATATGAGACTAGTGGTAAATATAAAACAAATCATGGAATTAAAAGTGAGACATGAAACCCTTACCTGAAGTCACACATGTTTTTTAAGAACAAAAAATTAATATATAATAAATTTTAATTTATTATATTTCCATAAGATAACTATATTAATAAACATAATACAACACATGTTTCTCTTATAAAATTTTAGCACCAATTTATTAATTTTTTTTAGACATCATTTCAAGGTGTTAACTGTTTAATTTTTCATGTGAGTTTATGTTCAAAAGTTTTGGTGCTTTAACATTGATCGTGGATAAATTATCTCCAAAATTTTTTTACGGTAATTATTATCATAGGTTATAATTATATAAATTTTTATAAAAATTCATTTAAATAAATTTTTGAAAATGAATTAAATTACTTCTTGAAAATGGTATTTTATATATTCACATGAGGGATTATTCCATTTTTCTTTGAATGGAATGAAAGAAAGATAAATAATACAACCAATTTATAGAACCAAAATAATTTAATAAATCTAATAAATATTATTAAATCTATAATTATGAATATTCACATGTGTAATTTCTGAAAAGTGAATCTCATTTCTTCTTGGATGATGTAATCCACACATATGCACGAGTGATATTTTCATTTCCCATTTGATGGTAGATTGTAAGGAATAAGGTTATAAAACTAACATTGTAACATCTTAGATTCACTAGTGTAGAAAATGATTTTTCACTGCGGTTTTTTTTATTTTTAACTTCAGATTTTGGACGACGTTATTAAAGGAGACGTTTTAAAAATAGTTTTTTACGTTAGTTATTTTATAACTGACGTGAAAAACGCAAATCCAAAGCATTTTTCACGTCAGTTGATAAAAAGAAGACATAGAAAACACTTCAAAGGAGTGATTTATTACATCGGTTATTTAATAACAAATGTGATATAAACCCTTTCACATTGGTTATTATATAACCGACGTTATAAAGCACTCTTCTGAAGAATTTATCATGTCAGTTATTTTTATAACCGACATGATAAACCTGTCTGTAAAGTGTTTTTCAACATCGATTATATAATAACCGACGTTAAAACATATTTACGACATTGGTTATTTTATAACCAACGTAAAAGACTATCCATTTCAATTTATTACATCGGTTATTTCATAACTGATGTAAAAAACATTTCACATGATGTTATTACATCGTTTTCCAAGTAACTGACGTTTTAAGAAATACCAATGAATATTGTACATCAGTTATTTAATAACCAACAAGTTATAAACCCTTCCACGTCGGTTATTATATAATCGACGTCATAAATAACTCTTCTGAAGTGTTTATCACGTCGGTTATTTTTATAACCGATGTGATAAACGTTTCTACCAAGAGGTTTTCAATGTCGGTTATATAATAACTGACGTAAAAACATATCTACGACGTCAGTTATAAAATAACTGACGTAAGATACTGCCCATTTAACTTTATTACGTCAATTATGAAATAAGTGACGTAAAAACCATTTCCCATGAAGTTATTATGTCGGTTTCCAAATAACCGACTTTATAACAAATACCAATGCATTTTTTACGTTTGTTATGAATTAACCAATGTAAAAAAAAATTATTATTATTTTAAATAAACCCGAACCACTGCTACTCCCAGCCAAATCACCTGAAACAGAGAAAAAGAAAACAAAAAATAGATGAGACCCCCACCACCACACCCCTCGACACCCCCCAGACCCCTAGACAACCCCCACCCCCTAAACAACCCCCACACCCCTGGACAGCCCCACAACCCCCTGGATATCCCCCACACCCCTAGACAACCCCACCTTCCTGTATACTACCCCACCACCTAGAAAACACTCTCACACCCCTGGACAGCCATCCCACACCCCTAAAATTGAACAAAAAGTTACCAAAAACGGGCCAAAACCCCCTCACCCCACTGGATAGCCCCCACCACACCCCTGGACTTCCCCCACCCCTGGAAAGCCCCAACACGCATGGACAACCCCCCTCCCTCCTGGACACCCCCACAACCCTGGACTGGTCCACCACCCCCTGGACGGCCCCCCCACACCACTGGACAACCCCCACACTCCTGGACACCCCCCACACCCATGGACTGCCACCCACCCCCGGGACTGCCCCCACCCTCCTAGACACCCCCAAAGCCCTGGACACCCCCACACCCCTAGACTACCCCCCACCCCACCCCTGGATAACCCCCGCACCCGTGGACATCCCCCCCACCCTCCTGGACACCCCCCACACCCCTGGACTGCCCCCACCACCAAGAATTCCCCCACCCTCCTAGACCCCCCACACCTATGGACTTCCCCTCCCCCCCGGACAGCCCCCCACACCCCTAGACAACCCCCCCCCCCACACACACACACATAACTGGACTACCCCCCCTGGACTGCCCCCAACCCTCTTGGACACCCCCTGGACATCCCCCAACACCCTTGGACTGCCCCCGCCCCGTGGACAACCCCCCACACCCCTGGACAACCACCCACCCTCCTGCACACCCCCACCCTCCTGGACCCCCCCCCCCCACCCCCCACACACACACCCCTGGACTGCTCCCCTCCCCCCCACCCCTGGGGCTTCCCCCCACACCCCTGGACACCTCTTGGACATCCTCCCACTCGCCTAGACATCCCTAAAACCCTCTTTGACGCCCTCCTGGACACCCTCCCACCTCACTGGACAACCCCCACCACACCCACAAACACACCTCCCCCCCATCACTTGACACCCCCAGTCCAAAACCTAACAAAAACTAGAGAAGAACCCCCCCCCCCCACTAGACAGCCCCCACCACACCCCTCGACACACCCACACCCCTAGACTACCCCCTGGACAACCCATGGACAGATGGTGTTGGGAGAGGAGTCACTGCCATCCCTCAGGGGGCACGCCTCTGGAAGGTACTCATCACTCCCATTATGAACCTTGAGCCCTGAAAATATTTCACATGTGGGAGTGATGAGTACATTCCAGCAGCATTCAGACCCCTGAGGGATGGCAGAACCTCTTCTCACACACCCTTGGACTACTCCCCAACCCCCGGGACTACCCCCACCATCCTGGACACCCCCCCACACACACACCCTTGGAGTGCCCCCACCCCATGGACAGCACCCACACCACTGGACAACTGCCACCCTCCTGGACACCCCCACACCCCTTCACTGCCCCACCCCCGAGACTACCCCCCACCCTCCTAGACACCCCCCCCCCACCCCCACACACACCCCTGGAAATCCCCCACCCCCTGGACAACCCCCACCCCCTCACACACACACACAAACACGTGGACAACCCCTCACCCTCCAGGACACCCCCCACACCCCTGGACTACCCCCACCTCAGGACTACCCCCCCCCCACCCACACCCCTGGACACCCCTGGACATCCCGTCACTCGCTTATACATCCCTCTCACCCTCTTGGACACCCTCCCACCTCACTGGACAGCCCCCACCACACCCCTAGACAACCCCCCCACCTCACTGGACACCCCCGACCAATACCCGACCAAAACCGGAGTAGTACCCCCCCCCCCCCCAACCCCGAACTACCCCCACCCCCTGGATAGCCCCTGGACAGCTGGCGTTGGGAGAGGAGGTGCCACCATCCCTCGGGGGGCACACCACTAGAAGGTACTCATCACTCCCACATGCGAAGCTTGAGTTCTCAAAATGTTTCACATGTGGGAGTGATGAGTACCATCCAGCGGCGTTCATCCCCCCGAGGGATGATGGCTCCTCCTCTCCCACACCCCTGGACTTCCCCCCACCCCCGGGACTGCCCCCCACATGCCTGGACACCCCCCACACCCCTGGACTGCCCCCACCCCTTGGACAGCCCCCCCCCCACCCATGGACAACCCCCCACCCTCATGGACACCCCCCACACCTCGGGACTTCCCCCACCACCAGGACTGCCCCCACCCTCCTAGACACCCCCACACCCCTGGACTACCCCACCCCCCTGACAGCCCCCTACACACCGGGACAACCCCCACCCCCTCCTGGACACCCCCCCCCCCACACCCCTGGATTGGCCCCACCCCAGGGACAATCCCCCACACCCCTAGACAGCCCTAGACATACCCCCACTGGCCTAGACATCCCTCTCACCCTCCTGGACACTATCCCACCTCACTAGATAGCCCCCACCACACCCCTGGACACCCCCCCCCCCCCAACTCATTGGACACCCCCAGACCAATACCCGACCAAAACCAGACCAGAAACCCCCCACCCACTGGGCAGCACCCACCACACCCCTGGACACCCCCCCCCCACAAATCGCTGGACTACCCCCCACCCCCTGGACAGCTGGGGTTGGGAGAGGAGGCACCCCCATCCCACGGGGGGGCACACCGCTGGAAGGTACTCATCACTCCCAAATGTGAAGCTTGAGCTCTCAAAATGTTTCACATGTGGGAGTGATGAGTACCTTCCAGTGGAATTCTGCCCCTGAGGGATAGTGGCACCTCCTCTCTCACAGAATTAGAGTGCCCCCCTTCCCACCCCACTGGACAGCCCTGCCACACCACTAGAAACCCCCCTCACCCCACAGGACACCCCCACACCCCTTGACACACCCTGGACAGCCCCCCACTCTGTTGGACAACCCTTCCACCCTCCTGGAAATGCTCTCACCCCCTGGACTGCCCCCCCCCCCCCACCCCCACTCTCATAGACACCCAGGATACCCCCCACCCCACCTGACAGCCCTCCCACACCCCTGGATACCCCCACCCCATTAAACACCCCCACACACTTAGAACCCCTCCCCCCCAGACCAGAATCCATACCATAAAAACCATCATAAGTAGACCAAAACAAGGTTTAGAGAAAAATTAAACATTCACATATATAACATTCAAAACATACATTGTCAACATAAAAAAAATAAATCCATCCTAAACTACTACCTAATACACAATTAAAATAACAATATTTAAAATTACATTTTACACTACAAACAACTAAAATTCAATCAAACCTGTAAAATAATATGACCATTCCACTTGAAAGTGTTTGACTTCTTGAACACTATAGGGTTGAGGGTCAACAAATAGATACAAATTATAAGGATATTAGTTAACGTGTATAATGAATAAATCAAATGAAATATTATGGCAATGTTTAAAAGGAAGTATTACCCGGTCAAAGTTCTCAACTGTCCCAGTTGTTATTATTTCATACATAAATCATAACATATAATATCCTCATTCGATGACGGGTTGTTGTTCATGATAATTCTGTTTGAATAAGGGTAAATTCAATATATTATTATTAGGTAGTAAATCAAAAATAACAAATTATAAATGGATATTTACCTTTATATTTACATATTTGATCTTTGCACTCCTTTCTTTGTGTTTTTTCAAAAGTAGACCCATCCCCTGTTAGAAAATAGTATGAATGGGGTAAATTTAAATTTCATTATAATATATAAAACTATTGAGAAATTGAAACTTACTTTTCTAAAATTTTCTTAAAACTTTCCCGCACGTCACCATGGATATAACATATCCAATAAGGTGTCTTCTCCCATGGGAAATAAACCCTAACATCCAATGATCACTAATAAAATAAAATTTAAGGTTAGTGGTTTTTTATGTTCAAATACAATGAACCCATTGAGGAAAATGTGTTTCATACATTTGACAAAAAGGCATCATCCAACATTGTGTGACTATATTCTATTGAAGTCTTTCAGTAATATAAAGCATTCTTTTTTCCTCATCTAATGCACATGCTTTAGGGGAAATCAAATGTGGGTCCTTGAACCCATATACATATGTCCACTCATTCATCTCACAAATTTTATAAAGATACCTAATAAAAAGCAGACATAAGTACACATTTCAAATAAATATAATGTAGGGAAAAGGTTTGAAGACTTACATGGAAAGATTTTGCACCACATTGATGCCCAATTTGTCTCCAGTAACTAGTTCTATGATATCAGCTTTCATAATCCCCGTAGTTATTGCACGTCCACAAACATGAGATTCCATTGGAAACTCATAATGATCCGCCAACAAATTTGAATATCTTGACAGTATTTCAAAACTACTTGAATTTGAATCTGATGTCATATCCATTTGTCATTGTCGTTTTCTATATAGTACATATTTACATTTGAAGTATTACTATAAAAATAAATAGAAAAATATATTAGTTTTCAAATGATAAAACAAATTTTTAAAAAATAGAAGATATAGTATACATACCTCTTTGGTAATGAGTCGAAGAAATCTGGATGGCCAAATTAAAAAATGGATGATACTATGTCCAATTGTCGTCACCTCATATGTAGGTAATGGTACTCGAGTTGATCTATATATAATATCATGTATAATGACCCTATGAATCTATACCTATAATTGTTGATGATGAATTGTATCTCTTATACAATATACCAACCCATATGCAACTATATGATGTTGAGGATCATCAACATACAACTCACAAGAAGTTGGATGTTGCGGCGGAGGAGTAGGATAAAACATGAGGTCTGTGAGCTGAGGTGGGGGAGTGGGAGCTAATGGTAGAGGTGGAGGATAAATAATGGGGTCTGCAGGGGGAGGTGGGGGAGTGGGAGCTACGGACGAAGGTGGAAGATAAATAATGGGGTCTGTAGGGGTAGGTGGAGGAGTGGGAGCAGCGGTCTGAAATTGTCTTTTCATGTCTGCCAAGAAAGACTGTACTGAAGCTCTAATATTTTCATCCATCATTGCATTAATATTATGAACATCCTCCTCCAAAGATTCTATTTTTTTATAAACACCTTCAACGTATGTATTTGAAGATCGTGGAAGCACTTTTCGTACAGATACACCTGTTGGATATCCTCGTACACGACCAAGATGTTCGGGCTTTCCCAATGCTGTAGATAAAATATCATGCCTCCCAACAGTAGTAAATACCCCTTGTGAGCTCTTCCCCTCAAGGGAATCCTGTATTAATTAATTGAAAATTTCTGTAATGATTGATATTATATGATGAAAATAGTTAACTTAAATAAATAAAATAAATATCTTACAATCCTCTCAGCTACGATTCTCGAATATTCCGAATGATATTTCCATTTTTTCACATCCTAGCTCTCATCCATTTTTAATGTCTAGATGAAGGGGATGGAGGGGCCACCTTTCCAGAGCATGAAGATTCAGCTCTTAGTTTTTTTGTAAATTTTCCGCCATCATTTGTTCTTCCAATAATGTATACCCTCCTCGAGATAAACTATGAGGGTATACATTTTTAGATTTGATCTCATGATGAGATTTCCTTGTTTTCTATAAATTAAGAATATGAAATGATTAAAAAAACAGTAATAAGATCATTTATATAAGAAATAATTTAATAGTTTACATTGCCCTTACCAAAAATAAATCCTTTCTTTTACTTTCAACAAAAATTCTCCATGTGTCTTCATCTATGAAAATATATATACGACAAGTATTTTCATGACTCCTATGACCAAAAATGAAATCTGATGTGAGGGTTGATTTATAGTCCCTCCATCTCCTGGCAGCCATCGATAAGCATTTCTTCCTGACTCCTCCAGTGTCAGGAATATCAAATTTCATCTGATAATGAAGAGGTTAAAAATATTATATATACTAGAAAAATTTAAATAATAGGAAAACAATAGCAACAGATCTTACCAAAATCGTCGCCCAAAACTGAGAGATTATCGCTTTGTCCACACTTCTCGTGTCATCATTCAAAATGCTTACATTTATCTTACATTGAGTTGATACAAAACTCTTAAAATATTTTGCATTTGGACCTCTAGGAATAACATTCTCATCAAACTCAATGTGTATCCTCTGATCCTGGATATGAGAAAGTGATAATTTTGGTAAACGTGTGCACCCACGTTTACCAACTCTTGAACTCTTTGTAGTAATAGGATCACATGAGGAAGATTGGGAACATCAAGAGGAGCATGTGAATGTTCCTCCCTAGAGGTATGACCAATATGCTCATCTCTAGAATCATGTGGATGATCAATTCATTAATCTGTCATTATCCTTCAAATAAAAAAAACAAACATTAGTCCACAAATATAAAAATTCAAATATTTTAACACTAATTTAATTAGATAATAGAAAATTGTACTAAGTTACGTAATAGTAAACATAGATAATATGGTAATCATGTTAAAAAATGGTAAAGATGGTAATGATGGTCAATATGGAAAACATGGTAAACCTGGTAAACCTGGAAAACATGGTAAAGTAATTTTTACTGAACAAAAATAATCGATATATAATTTCTGTAATGGTAAACATGATAAAGTAAACTAAACAAAATTAAAACATTATAAACCTGGTAAACATGGTAAACATGGTAAAGTAATTGTCACTAAAATGAAAACAATAGATATATAATTAATGTAATGGTTAACATGATAAAGTAAACTAAACAAAATTAAAACAAAAAAAACTTATACTTATTTTGTTTTAATACATTTTTTTATAAATAAAAACCTTACAATATCTATCATTTTTTTAAAATAATAAATGTAAACAAAAAATAATCAAATGTTACCTGTAATTTTTGGAATGTATAAATGGATTTTCTTCCCCGAATTCCTTCATCATGATCATTCCTTATGGGACAAACCATGTCTTCAACATGCTTATCATTATGTTCTGTTAATCTTTCCATGGAATTAGGGATCTCACATAAATCTGAATCATCATCACGTTCATCCTCACCAACATATTGTTTTTACCTTGTCAAACAATAGCCCACTCCATATCTGATTGATCTACAACCTATAAATTTTGTTTTGCATGTGTTTCCATTATAATAGAATCGGTTGTGTCTTCCAATCTATTCAGATTAACAACTTTCATTCCAAATTCACCGTGTCTCATAGTGTTGTTATCGATAAACCATTTACAGTTAAAAACATGAAATTTAATTTTAAATTAATCCACCTCACATATGTCTTCAATCACTCCATAATATGCACATGATGCAGAAATTGGGTTTTTTCCTTAGCACTCAAAAAATGCATTGCTTCTACAAACACCGATACACCACTATTCTGAACTACACTTTTGTTGTCCTGAGCATTCGTATGAAATGTTTATCCATTAATGTAATAATTGGACCATGTTATCACATTTAAACATGGAACACCCACTATCCATATTAATGTCTCTAATACATCTGATCTACCATGAAAGGTCTTTTTCAATCATGACAAAATTGTTTTGTTGTGATAATTCAAAATCCACATTTCTTTTTTCTTTGGATGAAATTGTTTCAACTCATTAATATGAAATGTGATATATGGTTTAGAATTAGATACATTATTCAAGATGTATGATTCTAACTTCTTCATCTGTTGAGCTGACAACAATTTGACTTTCAATCCATGAATCCCCTTTCCCTCATTATTAACTCGTTCATGGAAAGATGGAGGAAAATGTATGCACCATTATAACAAAAAAAGTTGGAGGAAAGTACATTTCCAATTGACATAGTATAAAAATTGAATCCATTTCCAAAATTTTCAAAGAATTAACATCAATCACCATATTACAAATTGAATTGAAAAAATAACACAACTTTATTATAGTATTTCTGACATGGATGGGCAATACTCCATGCAATGAAAATAGTAGAAGTTATTGCATCATGACGTGAAAATCATTAGATTTCATACCTATCAACCTCATGTCCTTCAATGAGACAAAATTTTATACATTTGAAGAATAACCTTAAAGAACTTTGATATCATGATGACACTAAAAAAATCTAATTTTCTCCCTCTTTGATAATGTATGACAATCCAGGGGAAGAAATGTATGTCATCCATTAGGAGCGCGAGCTAACTCCAAATGTATTCCCATTGATAGAATGTCTAATCTTTCATTCAACCCATATTTTTTCATTACATTAATATCTAATAATGTTCCAATCAAACTATCACAGATATTCTTCTCCACATGCATTAAATCAATATTATGTTTAACATCATGATGTCTCTAATATGGTATCATAAAAAATATTTACCTTTTCCTCAAAATATATCTATCATTACCAGATTTATGTGTCTTTCCCAATGTCACATCAATGTTTTTCACCCTCTCAAAATACAGATCATGGGATAAAAGTTTTGGAGAAATATAAAATTCATGTGAGCCATTGAATGCCTTTTTTAGTCTTCTATAAGAGTGATCCAATGGAAAAAACATTCGATGACCCATGTACACTGTTTTCCTCCCATGATGCAATTGAAAATATGATGTATGTCATTTACAAATTGGACATGATTTATTCCATTTAGCACTGTATCCAGAAAAATTTCCATATGCTGGGAATTAATTTATATTGAACAAAAGCACTACATGCAGTTGAAAATATTCTATTTTATAAGATCATACACCTTAATACCATCCTCCCATAAAAGTTTCATATCATAAAGCAACGGTGACATGAAAACATCAATATCATTGTCAGGTTTCTTCGGACCAGAGATCATTAAACTCAACCTGACATATTTGCACTTCATACAAACATAAAGAGAGAGGTTGTAAATTACCAATAAAATAGGCCATGAACATTGTGTGAAAGTAAGGGTTCAGTATATATTCATTCCATCTGTGCACAACCCTAGTCTGAGATTTCCAATTTCATTTCCAAATGTAGGATATTGCTCATCAATTTTCTTCCATTGTGGACAATCAGCTAGAAGACGTATTTTTCCATCACATAACCACTCATCAGCATGCCATCTTAACCTTTTTGCATCATCTGAATTAGAAAATGAACATTTGAAATAATGAATTATTGGAAGATACCAAAATAAGTTTGAATGGATCTTTGTAATCTCTACATCAGCCTGTGATTTTTCTTTAACCTTATACCGTGATGTCCCAGATTAAGGACACTCTGACAGAAATTCATATTCCTTCTTATATATCATACAATCATTCAGACAATTATGTATTTTCTTGTATCTCAATCCCATCAGGCATAATATTTTCTTGGACTTATAATGTGAATCTAGAAGATCATTATCTTTTGGAAGAATGTCTTTCATCAATTGTAGAATCTCTGTAAAACTTCTATCACTCCATCCATGTTTTTCCTTCAAGTTAATCAATCTTAACACTGCCGAAAACAACCGTAAAATCTATAGAACCGGTATATAAATATTTTTATGCATCACCATATAGATGTGAAACTATCAGTTCTATCTCAATTTGTTCTGCTACAATATTTCGAATCATTTCTTCAATTCCATCGGATTCACCATCTTACGAATCATCATCATCTGTAAAATTCCTTCCTGTTTCACCATAAAAATCAAATTATTGTAAATCAGATTTAAACCATGAAAATTTAGATAATATTTTATATCTATACTTTTCAATTTCTTCATATTCAAACATTTCATGCATGGACAGAGAGAAATGTCACTACTTGGAACATTTCATTTAGAAATTTCCAAAAAGGAATCAACACCTTCCTCATATTCATTGCTCATTCGATGTGCCGTAATCCAACATTGACTCATTATTACCTATAACAAATATAAAAATTATACATCTTTTTAAGATAAGAAAAATATATTTTTATATGAAAAACATCATAATTTGAATGTAAAAACAATTTTTATATATAAAACAAATCTATGCATATTTAAAAAAAATATGCTTGAATATGAGTTTAAAAAGAAAATATATTTAGATATAACAGTTTTTAATTCATCTTGGATCCTTTCATCTTAAGGTTGAAAAAGAATACATCTTGGGGAAATTGGATACCAAATTCACCCTTCTATAAAAAAGAAATATGAAGTATAAATATTAAAATATGTATACATTCCCTACTGAAAATTACACAGATCCTATCGATTTGAAACCTCTGGATAGCCCCCACCCCTCTGGACAACCCCCTACCCCTGGACACCACCCCCACTCCATGGACCTCACCCCCACCCCCTTGGAAACCACCCCATGGACACCCCTACCCCCTTGGACAACACCACCACCCCATTGGACACCAACCCCACCCCCTTGAACACCACCACCACCCCACCCCCTTGGACACACGTGGACACCACCACCCCCTTGGATAGTCCCCACCCCATGGACACCACCCCCACCCCCTTGGACACCCCTAGACACCACCACCCCCTTGGACACCCCCCCCCACCCCTCTTGAACCCCCCAACCCATGGACAGCCCCCACCCCTCTAGACAGCCCCCCTTCCCCCACCCCAATGGACACCCCCACTCCTCCTGGACACTACCCCCACCCCTACACCTTTGGACACCCCCCCTGAACACCCCAAAACCTCTAGAAAACCCCACCCCCGTGGGCACCACCCCCACCCCCTTGGACACCCTTGGACACCACCACCCCCTTGGACAGCCCCCCCCCCCCCCCCCCACACCTCTAGACATCCCCCACCCCCTAGATAGCCCCTACCCCTATTGACAGCACCCCCAACCCCTTAGAAACCACCCCCTTCTAAAATCACCAGAACACATTGATTAATGTTAAACCGTAAATTTTAAAATGACCAAACATCACTAATAATATAAGTAATGAAGGAGAGGAATAAGTTGACGAAGATGAAAAAAAAGAAACAAATAATAAAAGAAGAAGAACATTGAATAAGTAACTTATTTTAAGAAACTACATGGAATCCAAGAAAACCATGAGGCCTCCAATGGTTGATAGAAAATTGAAGAAAATTTATTAAACCTAAGAATCAAATCAAATTTAAAATAAAAACTCTGATGGAGAAAATCACAGTGTAAATCCTATCATCCTGGCACAATAGAGTCAGGATAACTACGCATCTTTGAAACCCATGACATGGTCTCCCCATAACCCATAATTTTTACATAGTCAATGACTGATAAAAATATATATAAACAAATAGAATCATATTGCAACACCCCTCATCTTTTCACAATGATTGAATCCCTAAAAATCATAGTGGAAACCTCAAACATAGACTGTACCGACCCCCTTGGACACCACCCCCATCACCATGGACACCACCCCCATCCCCTTAAACAACACTAATAAATTATAGTTTAATATCCATGAAACAATACAATCATCATGTCATAATATCACAAACCATGATGCAATATTCAATCCCAACTAACACTTATCCCCCACCCCCTTGGACACCACCCCCACCCCATTGGACACCCCATGGACACCACCACCTCCTTGGATAGCCCCTCCACCCCTCTGAACACCCCCACCCCCTGGACAGCCCCCACCCCCTTGGACACCTTCAACCCTCTTGGACACCACCCCCACCTCATACCCCCTTGGACACCCCCTAGACACCCCCCTGGACACCCCCAACCCTCTGGACAGCCCCCTGAACCCTCTAAACAGCCCCACCCCCTGGACACCTCCCCCACCCCCTTTGACACCCCCTGGACACCCCCACACAACTGGAAAGCCCACCCAACCACCCTGGACACCCCCCACACCATTGACTGCCCCCACTCCTAGACACCACCCCCGCCCCCTTTTACATCCCCTACACCCCATTGGACACCCCAACCCCATTGGACAGCCCCTGCACCCCCTGGACACCACCTCCACCCCCATTGACACCCCCTGGACACCCCCACCCACCTGGACATCTCACCCAACCCCCTGGACACCCCCACACCCCTGGACCACCCCACCTCCTGAACACCACCCCCACCCCCTTTGACATCCCCCACACCCCCTTGGACACCCCAACCCCCTTGGACAACCCCCACACCCCCTAGACACCACCCAAACCCCCTTTGACATCCCCTGGACACCCCCACCCAATTGGACAGCCCACCCAACCCCCCTGGACACCCCCACCCACTTGCACACCCCAGCCCCCACCCCCTTGGAAGCCCCCTTACGTGCACACAGACAGGATAGATCACACAAAAATCGTAAACGTGCAAAAAATAACTTCAATAGGTTTATTTTACCAGAAAATAATTTAGCATGGTATAAATGAACACTATGAAACTAAACATGATTGCAAGAACAAAGAAAAATAACCTCTCAACAAATCAGATTAGGGCATCGCGGAAAAAAACTGAAAAGGAGTCATGTGAGGATTACTTGAGTGTTGTGAGTCGACCTGATAGATTTGATAATAATAAATATGATGAATGTCGTTGGAGAAACGAGGCTGGAGGGCACGACTTTGATGAATCGATTCTAGGTTTTATGTGTGAGACAGACGGGTTGCAGGTCACTCGATTGAAGAAAACACAGAATGACTAAATACAGGGTGCGATAAATAATTTAAAAGATTTATCACGTCAGTTATTTAATAACCACCATGATAAACTATTTTCTTTAATTTTTATAACACCGGTTATTTAATAACTGACTTAGAAAACTATTTATCATGTCGCTTATTTCATAACCGATGTTATATATGTCACTTTCTACCAACGTGATAAATTACCAAGATTGGCTATATCATGTCAGTTTTTTTATAACCAACGTGTTAAAGCACTAAGCTTTCCTTTATCACATCGGTTATTTTATAACCGACAAGATAAAGCACGCCAGATTCTATTTTCATGTCGATTATACAATAACTAAAGTCAAAAAGATAATCTCTATATATTTTACGTCAGTTATAAAATAACCGACATAAAATGTGGATCCTGGTCGATATATCACATCGGTTATAAAATAACTGACGTGATATATTGATCATTACAGCTTTTCACATCGGTTATATAGAACCGACGTGAAAAATGTCGACGTGTTAAATGTTTTTTCCACTACTGATTATGTATGATAATGATGTTATTATATATTAATTTTTAGTATAAAATGGTAGGATTTCTAAGAATATGATGTAAAATTTAAGAGCTCAATTAAAACAATTATCTCCTCATTTAGAGTCCTCTTTTTTCAAAATTATATCAAGTTATTTATCAAACACTTCTGAAACCAAAATAAAATTTTTTAAAATTTTTTATTGTTTGGATGTATTAATCCCATAAAATGAAAAAAATATTATATATATATCTAATAAATTCTTTTAAAACAATAATTCACTAAAATTATATGACTTTTAATATTTTTAAAAACAATTAATTTGTTTCTTCGTGTTAATGGACATCTATTTTGTAATAATTTTAAGAAAATAATTAGACTACTAAAAAATGAAATCAAATTACCGTAATAAAAATGAATAAATTATTTCTAAATAATTTTCTAAATTCCATCATAACATCGTATTATCATTATCTAACAATATAATAGAAATTAGTAAAAAAATTGTAAGATTTTGGAATTTTCCTTTATTTGAAATATTATAAAGGACATTATCAATGGATTGTGTAACCAAAAAAATTATTTAAAATTATTTGAATTTTTGGTTGAAAAAAACGCATCCATTTAAATAAAGGCAAGTATTCTGATGATTTTCAAGCCTTTTATAGATTTCTAACCATTATATACTTGTTTTACCCTTATAGTTATGACAACATTATTACCAAGAGTATTATTCATTAAAATAAAAAATAAAGATTAACTATTTCAAAAATTGGAAGATGATTATTAGAAATATGTAATCTATTTCATTGAATTTATTCAATATCAGTGGTAGAAATTGCATTCAAAATAATTATTTAAATGTAATTAAAAATGGTTTTCTAGAAATGTTTTAAAAGAATTATTTTAAACATAAATTAAGTTTATTTTAAATTCTAATGAATTTTATTGAATCATTTTTAATTATAAATAATTAATTAATTTTAAAATGAATTCAAAAATATGCGACTTCATAAATACTTGATTGTTAATGAAAATTTACTATAAAATTGACTTTATACTATTCACAACAAAACTAATCATTTTATAAAATACCCATAATTTTTCCTTAAAATAATTTTGATATAATTATTTCCAAAAAGGAATCCTTTTTATAATATTAAATTCCTTCAATTCTAAAATGGTTATTGTTATATTTTCTCAGAAATGACAACATATTTTTTTTTTAATAAATGTTATTTATGAAGCATAAAATCACATTATGAAATACAACTCAGTGGTTATAATTTAAGAATTAATATAAAAATTTATATAGTGTAGTGCCATTAAAAATATATTTCGTAATTAGGTTACTCCCATTTATACCCAATAATTCATCAGCTAGGTTATATTTTCCATATTTTTAAAATAAAAAATTTATATAATATCAGAATATGCTTAAAGCTCGTTGTTATGTGTTAAGATATATATCATGATTATTATTATACTAAAATATGTTTTCGGGATGTTACCTTACCAAAAAAAATTATTGGTACTCTCAATCCCTTTCTCAATCGTTACATATCACATCATATCTTATATGATAACCATATTCCATATTCCACAACCATATCATCTTCATTACACAACCACCATCACATAGCCACAAATAAAATCCTCATACTCAACACATGTCTAACAAATAAGGTATCATTAACATAATTTAAATCAAAAAAATTCTCTCCTCCATCCATGTATGTCCTCCCCTGTATACTATAATCACAAATAGATAATCAAATTAGCAAGTATATCATATACTATAACATTTAGTTATTACAACATGTATACTTAAACATACATAATGTTATCACAACCCATAAGCCACAGATAATGGAGAATGGGAAGTGTTATTTTTTATCAATTCATTCCATATTAAACCTATATGTTTATGGAATTCTCCAAAACCCAAAACATTAGGGATTTGAAAAGGTTATTTAACTCTAGTAGGGTTTATATTAATTAAAAAGGAATGGTTAACATATTTATAGCAATTGAGAATAAAGAACTAGGTATTAACATTATAATATAACTAAAAATAATAATTAGCATCACCCCTTAATCACAACCATCGATTATCAACTACTTTCATATCTACAACAAAAACCAACCACACTTCCAACATAAAAAATAAACAACATCATTCATTAATTTATTATTTTTTTCATACCATTTCCATTTACTAATTTATTAATTACATAGAACATACATTCGTTAATTCATTTAATTAAATATTTAATGACCATTAATTCTTATGAAATCACTCACATTTATCCCAATATTTTCTCATTTATCTCAAGCATTAAAAATTCACTTACTGCTCATAAAACATTCAATTTCATCCCACAATCGGAAAAGTATTAATAATTTACAAATATATAATACAATGCCGTAGGGATACTATAATACTATACAAACAATACACAACTCACCACCAATCAATCCATCACATGTCACATATCAATGTTCACCACAATGACCACAAAACTATATACTTTCCCAATACCCAACTCCAGAAAAATCCCAAAACTAACCATAATAGTCCACTACTATGAACACCCAATTAAAAACAATTAAATGAAAAATACTAGATGAAACCGATTCTGATTGTAAATCACATCCATAGTCCCCTTTTTCATAATATTGTTTCATACTAAATTTAATATGTCGTGCATGGATGCTGAAAAAAAATCTGGATTTCAAAAAATTGTTTATTTACTATATTTAAGAAATTAAGGTTTTATGAATGTTGAACCAATTAATTAAATCACATAAATACTACATATATCATGATAAAACCAATAATTCTCAGTAAAATCTATAATAATTCATCAATCAGGATTAATAATAGTGAATCTTGTAAACACATTCAAGTTACCCCATTCCCAGTTTCGTTTTTCCAAATTCATTATCATCACGAGGATAATCATTCAAATATACTCAATGTAATAAAATAAATAATGCATTCAAAATATAAACAAGATAAATAGTGTTCTAAAATATACCACCTCAATTTATGATTCTAAAAAATTGCATAAGAACCACATTAGAAAAAATGATCAGAAGGCCAAAATCCTTAAGATATAACAAAACACCAATATCAGTATAACCCCCATAAACCCATACTCACAAAATAACCCAATCCAAACTACCAAAACATCCATACACTAAAAAGAGTGAAAAAAATGAAGATAACTGAGTGTAATAGTGAAGAAAATAATATTTAATTCCATTCAATACATATCCTAAAGCCAAGGGTCAAAAGCAATCAAAGTGTGCTCAAAAACCTCCAAGGAAGAACATATGTTTCCTTAATTTCTATAGAAAAGAGAATAAGTTAATATAAATTAGAGTGACATATGAACTTATACATGTTTTGAAAAATTACATAACCATAGTTAAACCGTAATATACATTTCAAAAAGGTACTTAATCAAGAGAAATATTGTGATCCCTGATGAGATTTCATATATCTTTACTATAATAAATTCATTAAATATTTTAATATGACACCATTGAATATGTTTTTGGGTACAACTATGAAACAATGATACGGTGTCACCCCAAATTAAATATCTAAAACATTGGACCTCCAAAACTTCATGGTACACCTCTGTCATCAAGTATAACAACCCTCTAGAATGATAAATCCTCAAAACCAATCATCTATTGATATTTTCCATAGAATCAATTGTCAATTCATGAAGGAAATCCATGAATGTAAAATAAAAATTCCTCAATTCCACTTCAAATACTGAATAAACAAAACATGGAACAACTAGAAAATGACATAGACAATGGGTGATATATTTAAATTCATACATGAGGTTCTATTTTGATTTTATAGGTTTAAAATTTTCTAAAGTACACTTTATAAACCTATATGAAATATCACCCTTGGAAACACCATATCATATCCCTTACAACTAATATTTCACATTTAACCTTTCTTACCTTCCTCCAATATTCTCTTAACATCTCTAACATTAGAATCATGCAATGTAATAGTCCATAAAGGTTACAGTTGTTATATAACCTAGTTACCACAACTCACATCTATTTAATCATTATATAAAAATAGACAAGAAATGATTAGAAG
Organism: Viscum album; assembly: GCA_963277665.1. Classification (NCBI taxonomy): domain Eukaryota; kingdom Viridiplantae; phylum Streptophyta; class Magnoliopsida; order Santalales; family Viscaceae; genus Viscum; species Viscum album. Next base: position 841,462,611 of record OY728160.1, on the reverse strand, counting down.
GAAATATAGTATATATAAATTAAATATTTTAACGTCAAATAAAATTAAACTCAATTTCTGAATAAATAAATACATTATTAATAAATATTTTTATAGAAAAAACATGCACTACTATGGTTATTTTCATCCATTATAATTTATATCCTGTAAAATTTTAAATATTTATAACAATCATAACCCTTGATAATATACCAATTTTAAGTTTACCATTTAGAAATATTATATATTTATGGTTGTAATAAAATCCAATTAATATCAATGAAATAAGTGATATCCTCAACCATTATTATTATACCCTATTATGTCGATTTGAAAAAAAAATCTTGGGGAGATGAAATCAATAGGATTTTCCCTTGACAAATCCCCAACATAGATTCAAAAACTAACACATAAGAAAAACCATTTATGGGATAAGTTAAATCTTATCAAGATCACATCTCAAACTTTGTTCACCAAACCATCCTAATAAATTGTTAGCATTTGACAGTATACCCTTAAGGTGTATACTAATGTAATAACAGATTATGTATCTAGAAATTAATAGTCTAAATTTGTATATTATCATTTAAATAAATATATATTTTATTTATCCAACATTATTATAACTTTTTAAATAATAAAATAATGAGTTTTATTAAACTTATATTTTTATTCACAAAAACTCAATTTACCATTTTTCAAAAATAAGTAATTTCAAATAAGAAATTTTTTTGTTAATTTCAAGAATTTGAATGTAAATATTAGTTTATTAAAAATATATTACAAAATAATTTTTTTAATTTTAAATGACATTATTATTTAATGATAGAAAATGAAATTTTTAAAATGCATAGAATGATTGTTGGTGTTGTAAATAAGTATTTTCTACCAACTATGGAATTTAAATTAAAAGTAAAAAGAATATCATATTTAGAAAATTATTTTGGAAAAATAATTATTATTCTTGAAATCAACATGTTCAAATTATCCAATTATGGATTTCACACACTTTTCTAATGTGGTCCAAATTTTGGTTGAAAATTTAATACAGTGAAAACATACATGCTATTTAATGAAATCATAATTGACCAAAATGATTTAATAAAGGATATAAAAGTAATACATGACTGAATATATACTTCCAATTAAATTTTTTTAATGTAATTTGATTAAATTTTAATTAGTTAATGAATCCCATATAAAAAATTTATATTTTAATGTTCTATAATCATTTATTAATGAATATAAATCACTTCCACATCCATAACAATATTATTTTAGAATGATGTATTTTTAGATTTATAAAACATTAAAACCAATCCTCTATTAGAAAATACATATGATGATTTAGTTTTTTTATTATTTTATTATATATTGCACAAAATCAATGTTAATATATTTTTGAATAATTCCCTTCTCTTTTTATATAAATAACCACCCAGTCTACCACTCCGTTTCATTCAAAACCCAATAACCATTAATATTATCACACCCAAACTCTATATATCCCTCCAAAAGATTCCCAAATAACTTATTAAGATCCTCCAAATATTTCATAACCACCATTTAAAAGTAAGGGATCCACTCCTCCTCCTCTTAATTTAAGCACTTTTGCTGTATTATGCAATTTTATTCCAAATTATCCTGTTTGGAATTTAATTTTTAACATCCTTTTTAAAATACATAGGATGTAAATTTAATTATACACCATCATTAACTCTTGATAAACCCTTCCATGAATCATTATGTTCAACTATTATGCTTCCATAATTATCCTATGATTTTCTTTGCCAAACATTTGTGAAGTGAATACTGATTCCCATTTCCACTCAATTGAATTCATCTATAAGTACTTATATATAATTTATTGGTTAGATGCCATTATATAACTGAAAATCCATAATCATGGGATTAAAATTTATGAACAGTATTCTTATGATTTTTGATTTATGAGGTACACGAATTCATTTACATGATTTAAATGTGATTTGTGGGCCCATAATTATTTAACCATGAAATGCATTGGGTAATGTTTTTATCTCATAAAATACCATATCTGGTCCATGGAAGGTTATGATAAGTACACTATGTTATGATTCTTCAATATTTGTCATTGAATTATACTTATGATGTAATGATTATATTTTCTCCACATTCCTATATCAACTTAATGTAGCCGTTTTATATAAATATTAGATGTTCATGTTTATGATTCTCTCCCCCTTTATGTCACATTGATATGTAAATATTGAATAAAATATATTAATTTCAATAGGTTATCCATTTACTATTCCATTATGATGATTTATAGCTCCCCCTTTCTTATATATGTCCCAAGGATATCATGATTTGTTTATGAAGGGTGATGGAATTTTAAAATAATGTTAATGAGTTATAAATAATTTATTTGTATACCTATTCGATGTTACTATTCTGTATATCTAATCACCCAAAGAAATAATACCACTCAATATTATCAAATTTTGTTGTGTGTGTATTCATGGAATATGTTCTATAATGAACAAGGGTTTTCAAATATACTATTTGAATATGAGTGAAGATCCATCAACTTACAAAACATTCAATTTATTTGATAAAGGAATGGTCACTTTTAAACAAAACGTCACATGTATTATAAATGGTCATGGTATATTTGTCTGTTATTATTCATTTATTTTTTATATTACTCTTTATATTTAATTCTAACTAGTTAACTCAATTATTATATATCAATTATTTTATAATGTTTGGCATGCTAAATTAATGATTAATATATGCCTTATAATTAACAATGATTTGTTTCTGTTTTAAACTAATATTATTGAAAACATTTATACTATTGACCTTAATAATTTAATATAGAATCATGTTAAATTTTGTAATAATGTATAGATAGATAGAATCATATTGAAAAAACATTCCTTTTTATATATATTTCAAAAATTTACACATGTTTTCTATTGATAAAAGTGTTCTCTGCAAATACCAGACATAAAATAGTAAAATCCAAGATTCATTGAATTTTGAATGAAGATGAAGAGATATAAAGAGTCTTTCATATTAATTGAGAAATTGAACACTAATGAAAATTTTATTTGGTTCATCCTGATTTTTATCCCAATATACTTAAAAAAAATCTTAGAGGGAATAAGTACATCGTTGTTAGAGTAGGAGACTTTATCTTATTTTCATGGGTAGATTTTCTTCCTCAAAACATTAATATATTTCTCCTTAAATTAAGTATATTTAAAATGAGAAGAGGTATATGATCCTATAAATTATATGTGATCACAGATATGAGTTCTAAAACCATGATATTGATCATTTTTTTAATATAATTGACATGTTGACAATTTCATAGATCCAATGTCAATACTATTGAATGAAAGAGATATGGAATAATAAAATTCAATATTTTAGAAAATAAATTAGATTGTTAATATGTTACTAAAGTCTCTATAGGTATAGGCTATCAATAAATCAGGTTATATTGGAAATGGAATATTTCTTGTGCAAATTCTTTAGACATCACCTTATGGGTTGTAACGACCTAAACCTTTATATATAAAATTATCGTCTTCAATATATTTCTCTATTGAACTTATGTATCAGAAAAAAAATTAAAAACATGCACCCTATAACAAAAATAAACATTAAACTATTTTGAAATATTGAAAACTACAAATTAAAAATATAGGCTCTTCTTAAAATAAAAAATTCTATAATATGATAATCAATTAAATAAATAATAGTGCGTCATGGTCTTCGTAAATTACCATAACCATGAAAAATAGAGTAAAAAATAAAACAAAACAATTTATATATAATTTATATTTTTCAAAAGATTTTTATAAAAGATTTTGATAAAAATAAGTGAATGAAATATATAAAAAAAATTAGAGGTATATATACAATATAAGTATTATATGACCGTTGAAATAGTAACTAATAGTTTGAGTAGAAATAAAAATTTTTAATATAAAAATATCTCAAATAAAATAATCAAAAAATATAATAAAATATAATTATTATAATATCATAGAAAAATTCTCAAATTATATAATTGAAAATATGCATAACAGTGAAATGTCAATAAAAAATTTAAACTCATTTTACAAAAAAAAAATTAATTTTTTCGTAAAATTGTAATACTATAATCTCCTAATTAAGAAATTTGTTTCACGAAAATGAAACATAATTTTAGAATAAGAATGTAAAATTTATCAATGGTTCAGTTTCTAATATATTTTTTTGAAATATTTCATTTTTTGAAAATAATAAAAATAAACTTTTTACGTACACCATAAGTTTTATTCCGTCATAATGATGTAAAAATAAATCTATAATTTATAATGAATTTTTATTGAATGAAAATTGATAAAATAAAATACTAATTCATTATCAAATAATAAATATTATTTCTAAACCTATAAATGATTTTTTAATGTCTACATTATGTTTTATTGTAATTATAGAATAAAATTAGGTTTCAATGAAATACATTTAATTAAATATAACAATGATAATATAGTATTTTATAAGTGTTTAAATTTTAATAAAAAATGTATTTTATATTCAATCGATAATAATAATAATAAAAATAAAAATATCTCAATTATTCAAAATCTAGAGAAAAATAATTATTTCATCAATATTGTGTTTAAAAACTCTTATCATAGAAAAATAAAAACTCCTCATTTACCACCCATTCCAATTAACATTTAGTATTCCAAACTAGAACATGATCTTACAAAATATAATTTTAATCCTTCTTAACCAAATTCATAAATCCTGGTCTAACTTAGAGGGAGTTACAAGAAGCAATATGTGGTGTTACTGTAGAGGTTCATTAATGGAATGTTAAAAATATCCCAATCGTAAAATATTATTCTCAACTTTCCCATACAAAAACCTATATATAAAATTATTTTTGTAATGAAATTATATCAGCTATGTATTTCAAATACAACATATATATGAAACTAAAATATTTTAAATTATCATCCATTATAATAATTTTTAATAAATAAACATTTCTAACACAATACTGGGTTTATAAAACCTATGATAGGGAGGTTTTTTTCCAAAAAATAATTTGTTAAATGGATTTAAAAATTTATTTAATGAAAAAATAAAATATTACTATTGAATTTAATTCATTTTGACGGTTTAGAGTTTCCAAATAGCATTATAATAATATTTTAAATCTAAATAAATATATGAAATTAAACCCCTCAAAACAACCCTATTAAAACAAAAAATTTATATCAATTAATTGTTTACTATATTCTGGAATATGGAAAATTTTCTATAGTTTCATAATAAATTCAATATACCTTAACACTCTTGAAGACTGTGAAACCACTTGAAATCATGTCTAACCATACCCAACGAAAAAAGTAATTTTGGGGTTGTCGACTAAACAACCTCAAATTAGAAACCTCAAAATGAAAAAAACCAAAATATTATATAATAATAAATAGACTATATTATATAAAATTAATCATTATAATCATTCAATGTTATGAAATTAAAATATTCAATTCAAATAATCATGATGTTCGAGATTCATTTATGTGAGTCGAGACTTGAGGTAATGGAATACTAAAACATTACTTTTTCATTTGGAATATTTCCTCTCTCACAATATCATAATCTTACCATATTTATAATACACAATTTAGTTTATGTACAAATCCTTTTATCATATTTATCTTTTTAAATACATATATTCTTGTTTTCATCTATTTCTTTCATTATATCTAAACCCTATGAAATAAATTATGGAAACCATTACGTCAATTCTTTTGGTTCATAATTTTTATTTTATTAGTTACTTTAACATTATTCTTCCATTCATGGCATACAGTATTACAATACATAATTATTATAGACCTTAAACATCTAATATGATAAAATCTCTTCAATTTTTTTTAGAATTCTCCATTATACTATGGATTCTCAATTCAGAATAAAACCATTCCTTCATCATAGTGTTTTTAATTTTTATGGTGGAATTAAATGTGATTTATTTTCTAATTAGAATAAATATTCATAATATTTTATGATTTGATCAATGGAAAAAAAATTATTCATCCCCTAATTGATTATTTATTGCTATGATCTATTGAGATACTATGTATGGTGAATGCATATTGATCCAAGCACATTATTTTATATCATCTTATCTCCCATCATTAACTTATATTTATGATGAATTTTCTTATGTTTATATCATATTCTCTTCATTAAATTTATCTTTTTTATTATCATCATTTAATCTCTCTATTTCTATTTTACTATGTTAGTTTTTAGAATATTCTACATTTATGATATCTTGTTATACATATTGACTCTTATTTCTCACCCTCCTATTATCATTATCATACTATGCTTTATAGATTACCCTTTTCATTTATGTTTGTATTTATGATATCACTTGTGGTGATAGAAGTATTATACGATATATGATCATAATATGAATATGGAAATAATGGAAATATTATTTATATTTTAAGATATATATTATATATATATATATCCTCCCAAAGACATCATATTGGTATATTTCTAGGTTTATTTATAGAACATTAAGTCAAAAAATTATTGAGAATATTAATTAGATATAGAGGTTATTAGTTTTCATCTTAGAGAAGTAACAATTTTGGGGACTATTTAGGGAACCTAAATAGAATTACGAATGTAGATTAAAACATTTAAAGTCATATATTAGGACATAAAATTGACTTAGGAGTTATTATTTTTAATTTATAAATTTTAATCTTTATATGATTATAATTTGACAATTATTATCTCTAGATATCCATTTTGTTAGTTAATGGATAGAAATATAAGGAATTATTCCAATAACTATTGTGGTGGGTTATTTATTGATTAGCTATAAAGAAAACCTAATATGGTGGGAATGAAATAACAACACCTCAATGGAATACAATCTCAAATGACACAATATTCTAAATAATATATCTAAATATATATAGAATCTTCTTTCTGAAGGAGAACATGTTTAGGTTGATTTATTTATACGTGAAATAAAACCCATTGTTGCTTGATATTCTATTCTATTAATAACATAAAAATGGACTAGTTCTATTTAGGATGTGTTTTCTATTTAGTAAATATTATAACCCAATAAAGTTACATAAGTCTTATATCACCTAAAGGGGTATTTTTAAAAATGGTTAAATCAGAACAAAAATCTGAATAAAAAGGAAGATATCAAATATAAGGAATGTGAAGAATTCGGTAAAATATTTTCCAATTAATATTTCCTTCATACACATGGTATAAGATTAGAGAGTGAGTTTCTTGGGATAATGGAATTGGTGTATTAATCAGCTGGGGCCCATAAAATATTCTAATGGATTATTATTTATGCATATAGATTATTTGTTGACCAAGAAAGAAAGTTTTATAATTAAATAAAAGGATTAAATCTTGTTTTCTTGAAACTCATAGATATTCCAGATATTGATGGCTATGAGGGAATATATAGACATTCCCTTAATGTTGATATAGATCATAGTGGTTCTTAAATGTCTCAAGGGTTTATAGATAATATTATAATAATAGAGTTCAAAAACAGAGGTTTTAAAATTTTATATAATGAATGAAAAATGATTTAACTATCCACATAAAAATAGTGTGGGAATATCCACACTGTAAGATTGAAAAAAGTAATGAAGAAATGTTTCATGCTTGGGAATGAAGGTAATGATGCACATTGTGTATGGAGGGAGTTGAATAATTCAGTTAATATGAGGGAATTTGGGAAGGTTCCAATCAATAATCCATTAATGGTTAAATTATTCAACTACAATGAATATGGACACTATTCAAGTCAATGTTTTATGCCTAGGTTCGTTTAGGTAAAATCATGTAAAAATAATTAAAATTCAGGGGTGAAATGGTAGACATATTTTATCACTAATATTAATGTAGATAAGTGAAATGACATGATTATGGATACCATTTTTATTCATTCATGAATAGTGAATTTCATCTTTGATTTATGTTATAATAATTCATTCATATCATACACTCTTAGTAAAATATTAAAATACCCATGGACATGGAGTATGGGTTATCACTGATAATTGAAATTAATTAAATAATTTTTTTAATGTATAAAACTATTTTTCAATTAAAATTCAACGGAATAATTTCCAAGAAAAACTTGTTATAATTCATTTCGTTGAATTCGAAGTTATATTACGAAATGATTTATTATCCTTATACATGTCTTCTATCAACTATCGGGAGATGTAAATAACATTAATTTTCCCATACAAGCCTCTAATTACATACAAGTGAAGGGATAATGATGAATATCCTTTGTAAAATTAATATCAAGTGTCTAAATTATTTCCTTATGAGAAATAATATTTCTATAAAATGATTAACTCAAATCAAAGTTTAATCCATGGTGAACATACCATTGTAAATAAATATATTTATGTATTCATAGAATAATTACATAGTTTCCCTATAGATTGAGTGGTTGGGTTCTTATTATAAATTATACCCAGATCTCCCCCCATAAATAAGAGCTAAAATATATAGGTCTTCATTTATTTTTAATAATTAGAGAGAAATTATATAAAACATTTGAAATGTGTTTATACAACCTATTTAATCACTACTTGTTTCCCTATTTCCATTTGAATAAAAGAGGGATAGGCCAATGTGTTTATGAATTTATTATCATGAGCCTAAAAATTCTATGATAAATAGAATGTCTGTACTACCACATACTAATGATTTATTAAATAAATTACATGGGGCTTATATCATATCAAATGTAGGTATTTGATTAGGATCTATTGAAAGTGGATAAGGATGATATTATGAAGGCATCCTTTCACACAAGATAAGAAATGTATTAGTTCATAGTGATTCTATTTACACACACTAATGCTTTTGAAATATTCTTGGTGTTGATAAATGTACATTAGATATTATCATAAATAATATATAGTGATCTTTATATATAATATTATAATATACTTAAAAATCAATAATGAATATGAGAAAAATTCTATTTTTTATTAAATAACTTATGAAAAGAGAATTTATATTCAATGTATTGTTAACGTAACATCTATAAGAAGTAAGTAATATTATTTTTGTATTTATTTACATCCAAGGGTATATTTATTAATATTTTAATGAAAAAAGAAATCAAGGAATTTTTCAAACCAGCACTTTTAATGAATATCCTTAGTTTCCTTGGATTATCTATGTACTCTAAACAGTTTTGGATAGATAATTCAAAATATATAAACCCAATTACAATGTAAACATGGAAATGTTTAAATTTTTTATAGACTACTAATTGTGAAGATAACCTCACATATTTTTTGATGAGGCTAATAACTACACCTACACTCCCACTATCCTCATGTGGGAAAGCATCAGTGAAATATAGTGATGCTTAAATGAGGGTCTCAGGATCTATACTCATGAAATATTATAATGTGGGAGTATATTCCTCCTAAAATTTTAAGGAATGTATAAAAAACATACCTAACTCAATATATAGAGTATTTTAAAATAATATTCACATTAAAAAATTAGAGGCATTATTTTTGTTGGACTCCTCATACTTTAATCATGTTTTAATGATCACAAATCCTATTACTGTTAATTAATCTCAATCTTAATTGACCATCATGTTAATGCTCTCCAATATCAATAATAACTACGCATCATGTTTTAATAATAGAAAATCTAATTGATGTTATTTACTCAATTTATTATTTACAATTATTATGCATGATCACCAATCTCACTTATATTATCAAGACTTTATTTATGACTCAGGTTCTCTTACTCTCTACTGGTTAAGCTTAATCAATATTCTGTATATTATTGTCTATGTTTAAATACAGATATTTTTCTAAGTATAGAGACACTGTGATTTTTGAAATAGTAAGACATACTGTGTACAAGACACAGTCACAGTCAGATAGACACCGTGAAGGACACACTGTGAAGGACACACCGTGACCCAGACACCGTGAAGGACAAACCGTGACCCAGACACCGTGATGGAAAAACTGTGACCCAGATACCATGAAGGACACATTGTGACCAAGACACTATGATCTAGACACCGTGACATGGAGACACAGTGAATCACATAATTTGGAGCATATACCATGAAGAAGACACCGTTTACATAATCACTGTGACACTGTTTCTTAACTTTTTGTCAATATTATTTAAATAATGCTAACAGTCATATTTGTTGTTTTCAATGCAATTAATGTTATTTAATTATAGTTTTTGGCATGTCAGGAAACCATATCTCGTAGCTATGAAAAGGGAAGCATTCCTTCTTCCAAAACTGGTGGAATATAAGGAAGATTGAGCTACAGTACACGTACACAAGTGTGACGATACAACAAGAAGAACTTACATATGCATGACAACTCAAGAAACCAAAAGTGAACTCTGCTGAACTAGAAGAACAATCCTGAGAAAGAAGGAGATTGCAAGACTTACAAAGAACTCTCATAAGTGCAATCCAACACCAGTGAAGAACACACGATGAATCAAGAGATCATTCTCACTGGTGGAATACAAGCTGAACCATGACACTCTACGACAGAAAAACAAAAGAAGGACTCAGAAGCAGTTCTGCGAAATCCAATGAGTCCAGAGCTACATTAAAAATCACTAGAGCTTTCTAAACACTTATTTGTTCTCTTTAAGTGATTTGTTTATTTATTTTAGATCAGTGTGGTGTACTATGTATATCACTCACACACACACACTGTCTCCTGCACTGAACTGGAGGATATCAAAATCCCCACTCCAAAACTCATAACTCTTGTTTACCCACGTCAACTATGTAAGTGGTCCTTGTGTGTCCTGGTATTTATTTTTTTTCCATGAAGAATAGTGGTAGAGGTCCTTGCATGGCCTGGACAGTTTTGTAAACTATTTTTAACCCTGATCTAGGGTGTGGATCATATTTATATAAATTTGAGATGACTAAGTCTCAGCTTGAGACTGAAACTCTTATTGAATCTTCTGTGCATCTTTAGTTAATGTTTAAAGTATACTACATATATCATTTATATTCTAATGTTGTTACTTTGAAATAAAAAACCATTTTAATGTTTCTTTTATAGTTAAATTAGAAAGTGTTTACACTTATTGTAAATCAGTAGGTTAGTTTCAAAATTCAGTTTAAACTTGTGATTGGATTAACTGAGACCTAATAAATCTTTAAAAAACTAAGTGAACATTTACAATCTGTATAAATTCACTACAGTTTAACTCGTTTTATTAATTGGGGTATTTTAAATAGACAATATTTTAACATAAATTTTAATTGGAACTCAATTCACTTCCCTCTTGAGTATCCACTCCGAACAACATTTGGTATCAAAGGATTGTTTTTGTTAAATAATTTTTGAAATACACTGTTTTTCATCTATGATTTTAGTTTCATCTATAAAGATCTTAAATTTATGTTAGTTATAAATTTTATCTCTTTAAAAATATTCTCTAAAATCTAGTTATGGATAATAGACTATAGGGTGCTACTACTAACAGGCCACCTTTCTTTAATGGTACAAACTATGCCCAGTGGAAGCATAAAATAAAAATTCATTTAGAAAGTATGGGTTTTGATATTTGGACTTCTATAGAGTCTCAAAATAAAATTCTATAAACTGAAAGAACAACGTGGAATGAACCTAAAAAGAATTCTTACAATAATAATTGTAAAGCTATGAATTACCTATACTATGCTTTAGGATATGAGGAAATAAACATAATATATTCTTGAAAAACATCTTATGAAATTTGGGATACTTTAGGTGTTTCTCATGAGGGAACAACTAATGTTAAAGAAATGTGATTGAATATTTATACTATTAAATATGATAATTTTAAAATGAAAACTGATGAACCCATTTCTGATATGTATCTCAGGTTCAATGAGATAGTCAATACAATTAATTCACTTGGTAAAGCTATTCCGACAAAGGAACAAATCATGAGAAAATTGAGATGTCTACCAGACTGATGGAGAGGCACATCTGTTTCAATCCGAGAGTCATGTGACATTAGAGCTCTACCTGTCAAAGAGCAGATTGGTAAGGTTATGATGTATGAGGAAGAACTCAAGGTAAATTAATAGGAATATGATGAATCAAAATGGAAATCAGTGGCTTTTAAGACTACTAAATCAAATATCATGGACAAGGAAAAAGCTCAAACACAAACTAACAGTTAAACAAGTGAAATTTCAGACTCTGATAGTGCAGCTGAAATGGATCAAATAGCTAGAAGGTTTAAGAAATTTTATAGGAATAAGAAATTCTTCAGAAAATAAAATTACTAAGGAAAGTATAATATTAAGGGACATTGGAAGAAGGACTGGAAAAAGGCATATAAATGTGATGATGTTTTTTGCTACGAGTGAAAAAGAAAAGGACACATTAAAGTAGACTTCCCAAAGCTAAAATTCAAGAAAAAATATGATTACAAGGATAGTTAGTACAAGAAAGCTATGAAAGCTACCTGGAGTGCTTCTGAAGACAACACAAGTGAATCTGAAATGTCTGATTCTGAAAAGAAACATGCCAACATGTGTTTCATGACAAACAAATCTGAGGTAACCTTAGATACACCTACATTAAATTCATATTATTCTGGAACAGAATCTGATTCAGATTCTGAGAACCTGACTAGTGAGGAATTATTTAAATACTATAATATGCTAGAAGAGACATGCAATGAATGTAAGGATAAATACAAATCATTGAAGAAACAACATGCTCTCACTACAACTGTTAAAACTTAACTTACTATTGATAAAGAGAAAAATTCTCAACTGTTAAAGGAAAAAACTGAACTGAAAATGTCAAATGAGAAACATAGAAAAGATTTAGAGAAGTTTAAAAATCGAAAGGATGCACTAACTCAAATGCTAGGAAAGCAATTGGATCCAAAATACACTGCTGGAATTGGCTAAAAACCTGGACAGAGACCGCTTACAAAGAATAGATTTATTCCTAAATCTGGATAGAATACTGCTAGTTCAAGTTCTGGAAATTCATTTGCTTTAACTGGTTACTCACACAGTCATAGATCAAATAGGGGTTATCTTTCAAAATCTTGTGACTCAAATTATATGAGACCCATAAGACCAATTTTGGTACCAAAATCATTGATTGCTAACCTGTCTGGACCCAAGAAGATCTGGGTACCAAAATCATTTCCTATCTAAACCTATTTTGTAGGAAACCTGCTTGAAGTGTTCCCACAACAAGACATGGTATTTGGACAGTGGATGTTCAAGGAATATGTCTGGGGAGTACTCATTCTTTAAGATCTTAAGAAAGATTGATGGAGGCTATGTCACCTTTGGTGATAATTCTAAAGGAAAGATCATCGGCCTAGGCCAAATTGGTAACACTAATTCAGTTTAAATTTCTAATGTTTTAATTGTTGATGGACTGAAATATAATCTGTTAAGTATCTCTCAATTTTGTGATGATGTTTTTAATGTCATGTTTGAAAATAATTCTTGTAATGTTTTTAATTCTAAAAATGTTTTAGTATTCTCTGCTTTAAAGAATGAAAATGTTTATGATGTTGACTTAAATTCCTTATCTAAGAAAAATATTACTTGTTTAACTGATTTTCAAAAAGAGTCTTAGTTATGGCATAAAAGATTAGGACACGACAATATACACTCTTTTATGAAACTAACTATGAAAAACTTAGCTAGAGACTTACCCAAACTTGAGTTTCCAAATGACAATGTTTTTAATACCTGTCAAAAGGGAAAGCAACATAAAGTTTCTTTTAAATCAAAGAAAGAAGTCTCAACTTCTCAATATCTTGATTTGGTTTACATAGATTTGTTTGGACCATATAGAGTTTCTAGCTTAAATGGGAAGCACTATGTCTGTGTCTTAGTAGATGACTTTTCTAGATATACTTGGGTATACTTCTTAGCTCACAAAAGTTAACCTTGCTCTTACTTTGTTAAATACTCCAAGTTTGTAGAAAACCATAGTGGACTTATGATTAAAACCCAGAGAAGTTATCCTGGCCGTGAGTTTGAAAATCATGAATTTTGAATCCTATTGCTCACACAATGGCTCTAGTCATAACTTTTCAGCTCCTAGGACACCTCAGCAGAATGGTGTAGTAGAAAGAAGAAATAGAACCCTTCAAGAAATAGCACGAACTATGCTTAATGGATATGACCTGCCGATTTACTTTTGGTATGAACCAGTAAATATAGCTTGTTATATCATCAATAGAGTCTTGATTAGACCTGTTCTTAAGAAGACTCCTTATGAACTGTGGAATAATAGAAAACAAAATGTTAGTTACTTTAGAGTCTTTGGATGTAAATTATTTATTCTTAATAATAAGGATAATCTTGATATGTTTGCTTATAAGAGTGATGAAGGATTTTTTTAGGATATTCTATAACCAGCAAAGCCTATAGAGTTTTCAATAAGAGAACCATGTGTTTGGAAGAATCTTTTCACATAAAATTTTATGAAACTGATGCACATGAGTCTAAAACTTCTCTAGAAAATCTTGAAGAAGATTTATCTATTCTGGACCTTAATGATAAATCTAAATATCCTGATATAAAGACATCCAGTTCTGGACTTATTCCAGAATCTGCTCCTAATGAGCCCAAACCTATAGATGAACCTGAAATTTCTAGTCCTACCTTTACTAGATCAACTATAATTCTAAAGAATCATCCTTTAGATGCTGTTTTAGGAAACCTGGATAAGGGGACACAGACTAGAGCTTCACATAGAAATCAGGTAGAACATCAAGCCTTCTTGTCACAGCTTGAACCTAAAAACATTGATGATTCTATTAATGATGAATTTTGGGTGATTTCCATGCAAGAAGAACTCAATCAATTTGAATGATATAAAGTTTGGAATCTTGTTGAAAGACCTAAGGACACTTTCACCATAGGCACTAAATGGGTGTTTAGAAATAAAGTACATGAATCTGGAAACATAATTAGAAACAAAGCCAGGATAGTTGCACAAGGCTATAGTCAAAAAGAAGTAATTGACTATGAGGAGACTTTTTCTCCAGTAGCCAGATTAGAAGCTACTAGGATTTTACTTGCTTATGTTGCACATCTAAATTTCAAACTATATCAAATGGATGTTAAGAGTTCTTTCATAAATGGATATATTACTGAGTATGTTTTTGTGGAAAACCCACCTGGATTTACAAACCCTCATTTTCCAAACCATATTTTTAAATTATCAAAGTCATTATATGGTTTAAAGCAAGCTCCAATAGCTTGGTATGATAGGTTAAATACTTTTCTAATTTCCAATGGTTTTACAAATTGTATAGATGATCCTACTCTCTTTATAAAACGCATTTCTCATGATGTTTTGGTTGTACAAATTAATGTAGATGATATTATTTTTGGATCTTCAAAAACTACATTATGTACTGATTTTTCTAAAATGATAAAAAATGAATTTGAAATGTGTTTAATGGGTGAACTCAAATTTTTCCTTGGATTTCAAATCTTTCAAAATAATGATGGAATTAGTTTGACTCAAAGTAAATATACTAGAGATCTTTAAAAAAAATTGGTCTGGATAGCACAAAAAGTAGGGACACTCCCATGACTACCATTTGTATGTTGGATCTTGATGAAGATGGTAAATCTGTTGATCAAACCACTTATAGAGGATTGATTGTAAGTCTACTCTACACGACTGATAGTCGTCCTAATATTATGTTTAGTGTGTGTATGTGTGCTTGTTTTCAAGAAAACCCTAAAGAGTCACATTTAAAGGCTGTAAAGAGAATTTTCAAATACCTCAAGCATACTCCCAATTTAGGACTATTCTATCCCAAAGGACAATCATTTGAATTAGTTAGTTATCTTGATCCTAATTTTGCTGGATTTCAGTTAGATAGAAAAATCACCTCTGGAACATGTCACCTTTTAGGCAAGTCACTAGTATCATGGTGTAGTATGAAACAAAATTTTGTTGCATTATCTACTGCAGAAGTTGAATTCATAGCTGCTGGAAGTTGTTGTGCTCAAATTTTGTGGATGAAACACACATTACTAGACTATGGATATCAATTCAGATATGTCCCAATAAATTGTGATAACACAAGTTCTATTAATATTTCTAAGAATACTATTTATCATTCTAGGACATAACATATTGATGTAAGATATCACTTTTTGAGGGATCATTATCAAAAAGGTGTTATCACTTTGGAATTCAATGGTACTGAATATCAACTTGCTGATATATTCACTAAACCATTAAATTCTGAGATATTAGACTACATCATACATGATCATGGCATGATTAATCATTAATAGATATCTTAATGATCTTAATTTTTAATAATTTACTTTATTTTACTTAATTGTTTCATTATCACTATTTTACAGTTACTGTTTCATGCTCACGGTCTCACCGTGAAGATTATTTTTACTATTATTTTAACCCGTATCACGGTAATTTTTATTTCACCGCTATTTGATTTCATGCGTTTCTGTTTTTAGGATGATTGACATTCCCAAATGATAAGACATAATGGTTTAACTCAATCTCTCACCCGAACACTCTCCTGCTCTTTCTCTCGAACCCTCTTTACCTTGAGAACCTCTTATTCATTCTCGGCCGAACCTTCAGTAGATGCCAAGGATGAAGCGTCTATCTTCATCTACCCCTGAGAAGCGCTTCTCTAAGAAACAGAAGAGGATACCAAGGATAGCTCCCGAAGGACCTCTAAACCCAAAAATTGTAAATCGTAATGTAGTTCCTGAAAAAGAAATTTTCCATGAATTGCTACTATCTAGCAGATCTTTGGTCCTGAAAATCTTGAGAGAACAAGGTTGGTTTGAGTGGTTCTCTAGAAAAGAGAGACCGATTTTCCTGAGATTGGTATCTAAATTCTACCAATATGTGAAGTTTTCTTTTGATTTTGGAGAAATATTTATGGTTACAAGTTGGATAAATGGACAAATGTGTTTATTCTCTTCGATTTTGTGGGCTGCATGCCTAAGGATTCCACATGATGGAGTTTGTGAAGACTACGAGAGAGACCCTCCTCCTTCATTTGACATATTAGATATGGAAAATTCTTTGGGAAACTTAACTGGTAATGGAACCAAGTGAAGGGTTATAGCTGTAGAGTTAGATGGAGAAACTAGACTGTTATTCAAATTTGTTCAAAATTTGATCAGTCCAAAAAAGGGGATTTTTCTGTAATAAATTATCATGATGTGTTTTTGATTCACCTATTGAAGAATGGCCATAAGATCAACCTATGCAAGTATGTTATTAACCATATCTGTGAGCTGATTAAAGTCACTTTCAAATCCACCTCCTTGTTTTACTCAAGGATGATTTGAGCCATGCTAGTTGCCAAAGGAATGGTTTGACCGAATGAAGAAAAGTTAGAGGACACTGGTTTCTTCTTATCCAAGCCTATCATCAGAAGGATGAAGATTAGTTGGAACCCCTGGAAGAAGAAATGGGTTGAGGATAATGATCAATTGTATAAAATTTTAATCCTATTGATTATCCAAGAAGGACAAAGAACCTAGCTGATCCTAGTCTGAAACCAGATGAAGTGGTTGAATACTCAGATGCTGAAGAAGAAGAGTAATTGTAAGCTGAAGCACCACCTGGAGAAGAGGCTGAAATACCTCCAATGGACGCAGCTCCTGTTGAAAAAGAAAGAACTGTTGTCCCTGCTGTTTTTCCTACTGAAATACCTCAAGGAGAGGAAGTTGTTATTGAAAAGGAAAGGACTGTGGATACTTCAATTATTCATAGCGTGGAAGAAGATATTGCTTCTAGGGAAGTTGTTAATCTGGATATGAAATATGAGGATGTAAGAGATTCTGTAGTAACAGAATTAGAGAAAAAAATCATGGAAGATTCTACTGGTGTAGAAGAACTCCCAGTTGAAAAGAAAGCCAATCTGGAGGCACTACATGTGGAACAATCGGTTCCTGAGATAATTCCCTCTACTGAAGAGAGGATGGAAATTGCCTTTCAGCTAGCAAGGAATGAGTTTCAGGAAGAGATTAGAGATGATCATGTGGATCTTGACCTTATTACGGACCCTATAGTCTCTGAAATGGAAGCACAATTTGAGGGGGAGGAACCTCAAAACCGTGAGACTAGTCCAGACAAGTCTGTTGAATCTGAATCTGAACCTGGTGATGAGTCATACTCTGTGTACACTCGATATGTTTTCCCAAGATTTTATGATGTGAGTGAGTCACATCACGTGACTTCAACTAGAATGGATCTCTCTTCTGTGTTTCAACTAAAGTTTGTACCTCTTTCAGAACCAAAACTAGAGCCCCATCCTCAATCTGAATCAGAATCCGAGTCTGAAGATGACACTGAACCGCAACCAAAGCCTGATCCACTACCTTTACCTGCACTCTTACCCGAGCAACAATCCATTGTTACTAAAGATTATCTGAAAGTCCTTGGAGAGAATCTTTTAGCTAGAGTTGAGAAGATGTTATCCACTCAACCTCATCCAGTAACTCAACTGAGTCAAGAAGATGCCTCAATTATCTTGGAAAATATTATAGTGCATATTCAACCAAGGATGATCCGAGAAATTCAAGAAGTTAGAGTAGAAAAAAAGCTGTTGAGTGCTGATGTTGCAAACCTGAAAAATATGGTAGCAAACTTTCAGAATGAGATGTCTTTAATAACAGAGCCTACTCCTGTTTCTTCCCATGCACATGTTGCTGATTCTCCTGAGCCAATTGATTCATCCCTTGCTAGATAGATTGTGTCTCAAGTGCATCCATATCTAATGTCTTTTGATGACAAGATTGTAAAAAGACACAAAAAATGCTGGAATGCATGAGGGAGCTTGTAGAAAATCTAAATAAGCTCACAGATGAATATACCGGATGCCTGAAAAAAGTTCTCAAACAACTTAATGTTCTAACCAAAGCTGTCAAGGCTTCTCCTGCTTCTAGTCAACCTTATGTTCCTCCTTTGGATGATTCTCTGCTGAGATCCATAATCAAGGAAGAACTTCAGAATGCCTTCAGTGGCTTGGAACTGACTTCTTTGTCATAAGTGGTTAAGAATAGTGATCGAGCATTGGACTTGGTCAGGATTTATTCAAAGATTTCCAGTGATGCTCAACATGATATCACAAAGAAGATTGATATGTATCTCAACCGTATTTTCTCTAAAAGTGATATGACAGATCACTTTAGATATCCTGTAGAGAAGTTGAGAATACCTCCAGTAACTCAATCTTTTAAAGCTCAAGTTCAAAAGCTCACCGAGTTCACCAGATTTTTGGACAAATTTATGGAGAATAAGGACGATTTTGAAAAGCCTATGCAATATGGTGGTGAGATAATTACTGATTTCATAAATCTTTTGAATCTGTATCTTCATGTGTAGAGTACTGCTATAGTTGCTCCAGCTGCTGCACCCCTTAGACATGGTCTACTTACCCATGCCACCACTGCCATGATAGTCAGCCAAGCTCTTTCTCAGATCCGGCCAGCCATTCTTGACCAACCGCAGCCTAGATCTTCTACTTCTCCTACATTGGCTCCATCCATTTTTAAAGGTCTACCCTTACCCTTCTTGTCTAGAAAATCTGTGCCTTCCTCTACATCAGCACTAGCTCCTGCTACTGATAAAGACAAGGAAAAGGAGGCTCCCTGTAGGGTCAAGGGACTGTTTTCTTTTTTTATGGGATGTAATTTGTTTTTAACTGTTTGTAATTCTCCTGTATGTTTTATTTTGAACATTTTTAATGACAAATGAAGTGTTTCACTTCATTCTCTATACTTTTTGATAATCCCGTAAGGGGGAGAAACAAGTACAAGTATTACTATTCTAATTGTCGTGTCTGTTATTTTCTTTAATGTTGCATTTCATTTATATTTTTTCCCTATACATGATTTTTGATCATCAAAAAGGGTGAGATAGTTGGACTCCTCATGCTTTAATCATGTTTTAATGATCACACATCCTATTACTATTAATTAATATCAATCTTAATTAACCATCATGTTAATGCTCTCCAATCTCAATAATAACTACTCATCATGTTTTAATATTAGCAAGTCTTATTGATGTTAATTACTCACATTATTATTTAAAACTCTTATGCATGATCACCAATCTCACTTATATTATCAAGTATTTATTTATTATTCAAGTTCTCTTACTCTGTACTGGTTATGTTTAATCCATATTCTGCGTATTACTGTCTAAGTCTAAATAAAGATATTTGTCTATGTATAGAGACACCGTGATGTTTGACACAGTAAGACAGGCTGTGTAGAAGACACAGTCACAGTCAGACAGACACCGTGAAGGACACACCGTGAAGGACACACCATGACCCAGACACCGTGAAGGACAAACAGTGACCCTGACACCGTGAAGGACAAATCGTGACCCAGACACCATAAAGGAAACGTCGTGATAGAGACATCGTGAGCTAGACACCGTGACATGGAGACAGAGTGAATCACATACCATGGATAATATACTGTGAAGAAGACACCTTTTACATAATCATTATGACACTGTTTATTAACTTTTTGTCAATATTATTTAAATAATTCTAACGGTCATATTTGTTGTTTTTAATGCAATTAATGTTAATTAATGATAGTTGTCGTCATGTCAGGAAACTGTATCTCATTCCTATTAAAAGGGAATAATTCATACTTCTAGAACTGGTGGAATATAAGGAAGATTGAGTTGTAGTTCATGTACACAAGTGTGATGATACAATAAGAAGAACTTACATATGCACGAGAACTCAAGAAACCAAAAGTGCACTGTGCTGAACTAGAAGAACAATCCTGAGCAAGGAGGAGATTACAAGACTTACAAATAACTCTCATAAGTGAAATCCAACACCACTAAAGAACACCTGATGAATCAAGAGATCATTCTCACTAGTGGAATACAATTTGAACCACGTCACTCTGTTTTTCGAAAAAAAAACCAGAGAAGGACTCAGAAGCAGTTCTGTTGAATCCAACGAGTCCAAATCTACATTGCTAATCACTAGAGATTTCTAGACTCATATCTATTCTCTCTATGTGATTTGTTTATTTACTTTCGAGCAGTGTGGTGTACTCTATATATCTCACAAACACATACTGTCTCCTGCCCTGAACTGGAGGATATCAAAATCCTCACTCCAAAACACTTAACTCTTGTTTACCCTCGTCAACTGTGGAAGAGGTCCTTGCGTGGCCTGGTATTTATTTTGTTTCCCATGAAGAACAGTGGTAGAGGACCTTGCGTGGCCTAGATAGTTTTGTAAACTGTTGTTAACCCAGATCTAGGGTGTGGATCAAATTTATATAAATTTGAGAGGACTAAATCTCGGTTTGAGACTGAACCTTTTGTTGAATCTGTTGTGAATCTTTAGTTTATGTTTAATGTATACTATATATATCTTTTATATTCCGTTGTTGTTTCTCTGAAATACAAAACCATTTTAAAGATACTTTGATAATTAAATTAGCAAGTGTTTACACTTATTGTAAATCAGCAGGTTAGTTTCAAAAGCTAGTTTAATCTTGTGATTGAATTAACTGAGACCTAATCAATCTTTGAGATGATAAGTGAACATTTACAATCTGTATAAATTCACTACAGTTTAACTTATTTTATAAATTGGGGGATTTTAAATAAACAATATTTTAACAGAAATTTTATTTGGAACTCAATTCACCCCCCTCTTGAGTATTCACTCCGACCAACAATTTATATGGTGTAAGGTGTGAAATATATATTGATCAAAAAATTCTAACAAATATATTCACATATAATGATTTCAAAATATTCTAAAAACATAAGGATAGAACCAATTAAGAATTAAGAATTCTCAATCCACACAAAATCCAATAATGGAATGTAAAGTGGAAGATGATCAAATTAGACAATATCAAACAACATTATCCATGATAAGGATTAAAAGGAATCTAATATTCTTATAAATATAATGGGTCTACATGATAATCATAAATATAGGTTATACAAGAAAACTTATTCAACTAATTTCTCTACCATATATTCAGGGAAAGATTATAGATGTTCAAAAGTGAATATATGGAGACACAAAATAAGGTGAAACCAATAAGTTTAAAGTCACAATGCTTATCCTTGAGATAGATGGATTTTTAATTGTACCATAAATGCCAAATATAATGAAGGATATTTTTTATAATTCTCATAACACAACATTATTTATACACCCAAGAAGTACCAATATATATAGAGAACTCTTAGTGAACAACTAGTGGGGAAATATGAGGATAAATATTGATTAATATATATAGTATAGATCCTGTAAATCCAACAAGTTATGGAAAAAATGATAAAATTACACTTAGATAATTCCACCATTAATCATACTAAAAATGAAATGGCAGAACATCATAATATATTTTTTCATTAGCCTTCCTAAGACAACCAATGTAAATAGTGACATATATATTTTAGTGGATCATATTACAAAGATATAATATTTCATCATCATTAGATAATACTTCGCAATCTATCAAATCTTTATGATATATATAAATGAAGTGGTGAGGATGGGTGGACCAATAATATAGATTGTTTTAACTAAGAGATGAGGTTTACCTTAATGTTAGGGAGGATTATTCAACATTATAGAAACATAATGGTGAAATTTAGTATAGAATGTCACCCTCTTGTTGACTTCCAATCTGAAAGAAATATTTTATAACTAGAAGTCATGTTCACGGCATGATATTTGGACATTAATAGAGTATGGGTTCAATATCTTCCTCTAGTTGATATTCATATAAAAATTGTTTCTAATAAACCATTTAGGAAGAATATTTTGAAGACCTATATGGGAATAATTGAAGAACTATAACCTTTTTAGATGTCATTAGAGAGAATTTTTTATTGTGATTCGAATTGGTAAAGTTGTGGTAGAGACAGTAATAGTCATTCAACTACATATTAGAGTAGTACAAAGTTGACCAATGAGTTGTTCTTACAATAGTTTATTAAAACCATATTTTTGGTTGGTGATAATGTGTTACTTCATATAAATCCATGGAAGATAGTCATGAGGTTTGGGAAAGAAATTTCCTACATAATAAGGACCCTTTTAAATTCTTGATCAAGTAGGATACATGGACTATAAATTATAACACTCACAAAACATTTATATAGTACATGACATGTTCCATTTCTCCCTATTAAGAGATAACATACCATATCCCCCACAAGTATTAGATCTAAAGGTTCTTATTTTATATCATAAAAACTCTTATGAGGATAACATGGGGAAGTTGTTAGATAAAAGAGATAAAGATCTATGATAAAAGGAAATTCACCTAGTAAAAGTACAGTGGGAGAATCAAAAAGTATATCAGGGAATCATGGGAACATGACGATACAATGAAACAGAAGTTCCCTTATCTCTATTAATCATAATGTATGGATATAAATTTCAACATATAAATTTATCAAAAGGGGATATATATATTAATATTTATATGTCCATATGAAATTAGACTATTAAGTACATTTAAAAAAATATTTCTTGACTAGATGGGTAAATTTTAAAAAAATCATCATGCAAGATAGGGAAAGATAAATTCAATAAAATAAATCTTGGATCATCACATGGATTTCATGTAATTAGTTCAATATGGAATGTAAAAAAATAAAATTTTAGATTATTTGAATGAAGAGACACTATAAGTTCTTCTCATGGTTGCTGATATATATATATATATAAACATGATCTATTCAGTTTTATTATTATCATTGAAGAGAACAAATTAAGACCCCTATAGATAAATCAATTTTCGCTCCATGAAGCTTATTTAATTTTGTTATTCATTTCTCTTTTTCTTTTAATGAAAATTGGTTCACCTTTTGACATTCTTTAGTCAAATGATAAAAACACACTCGATCTCATGAAATATGGGAGGAGTTGAAATTATCTAATATTATGTCAAGAGAAAATGATAATAGTAATGAAATATGACATTACATTAGTATTTATTTCTAGGTTAAAAATAAAATGAATTTCCCTATGGAAATTTTATTTTATTTAAAAACATAAACACACAAAATAACACATACATTAAATAAAAAATATTAAATGAGATGAACATAATTTAAAATGTAATTAAATAAATAAATAAATACTTAATAGATATTTTTTAATTAATCAAATAATGAAACTCTATTTTTTTCCTACCATAAATTATAAAACACATAAATAAAATATATTGATTTTATATAATAAATATAACATTAACATAACTTGTAAATAATTTTAATTTATTATTAATATTATATATATATATATAATATTTCAATATTTGAAATTGATATTTATTTATGTACTTCTAGATAGACTTATTGTGTGACCCTCTAGGCCCCTTTCTCAATGGAAATAGAAAAAACTATCTAAATTTCCATGTTCAAGATCTTTTAACTCATCTAGAAACTCATAAAAAAATAATAATTCATGTTATAATACTATTAAATTCCCTATGAATTCTCACCATGTAACATAATCCCCTTTTCAATTTATATCTCATCAAGAAGGATGCATACCAGTTTGATCACCCTATAAGCTTGATGTATCGTTTTAGGACATTAATAAATGAATTCAATTATAAAATACCATTCTGGTGGATTTATACTAGAACCATATATTATAATCAATGATTTAAAGATATATTCATTCAATAACTCAAAATGAATAAATCATTTCTTTATATTTCAATTAATATCATATAATTTATGAATAACCCAACGTATCTTACCTCATGATTAGAATATATAATCACTATTTTCATCCATACAAGAAGGTATGTGATCTAGGGTAAAAATTATTATTGAACTAAATTCTAATGACCAATACACATGTTCATAGATATGAATATACAATTACATAAAAAATATGTGGAATTACTCATGATAGTTACATCCTCATGGCATCCCATCTTGCAGATCATCAAGCATAGACATTATGAGAGGAACATTCAATGACTTATGAGCATCCAAAACATGGTAATAAAATGTAAACTAGGTCCTGAAGAAGTGAAAATTCTAGATCATATTACATTTCATTAATAATATCATCCTATCATATCAGGGTTCTTATTATGGAAATGAATAGTTATAACCTATTAATATGATGAATACTATATGGACATTATAACTTTTAAGGAAATACATATGAATATTCATTATGTGATACGAATAAATATATTTTAGTAATAAAAATTGTAAATTAACTTAGATATAGGGGACTATCTCCATCAATTTTACTAGATCTATATTCTATCCAATATTTACCTATTAACTCTCAGATAATGTTTTTGATTTTTTTGAGATATGACTTCAGTAAATGGGGATTTCAAATTTTTTTATATGGACACTATACATAATATGTATTCACCACATGAGTAAAACCTCTCAATAGATTATATCCCCATTTATATATGTTTTTTTCTCTTTCATAATTTTGATATATTTGATAGTCAAATTATTGTAAAAACTTACTTCCTAAATACAATTCCACGATAAAAAACCAATTACTTTTTATTATACTACTCATTTAGCTAAAAAAGAAGTCATAGCATTCATGGAATTATTTTTTATGGACGCCACAAGATTTCTTAAACCTTTCTTGATCATTTACCTCGCCAGAAAAATATAATAATATAATATTGGTCAATATGAAGATATTTATACTTCCGACTAAAAAACTAGTGTTCCCACCTGTCAATGTACGAAAAACATATCCCTAGAATATTCTAATTTAATATTGGATTTTTATGGATGATATAAAACATATTTATCCAAAATTAAATTTGTTATTTCTTATTACATATTATTAATAGGAAATATAAAATATTACTAAATATTATTGAATACATGATCTAAATATCCTCATGTGTTTAATGACCTTATCTTAAAGTGACTTGTCAAATGTGGTGTAAATAAAAGTTCACTCTTTAATTGTAGAATGGTTTATTTCAGATATATCATAAACGTATATAATGTTCCTTGATCAATGAATAGAATAAATCAACCATACTAGGACATGTTCTAATAACTAGGTTCACTAATTTATGTCGTATATTTAGAGAAATATTTTTTAACATAGTATTCTCTAATTGTAAAACTGAAATGATATTCCATATATGATCCACATTTTCAATGTAGAATACTATTGTGCTCCCCCAATACTATTTTACAAACATGAAACTATATTAATACCACGATTCAACTGTAGATGAGATCAATAAATGGATCCTTTCACCATAAATCATGTTCACAACTATTAAAAAGGAATTTAAACAAGATTCCATCCCATATATTGATGAAGAAGAATTAATATAGAAAATACCATGAAAATTATTAATTCTTTATCAATGAATATTAACATATAGTTAATAGTATTAATCTCTTTTTCTATATCTATATTGATTTTCCATCCAGAACTACTTGGATTTAACTGAAATGTTGATACAACCAAAATAAAAACTATATTTTGGTAGATGGAATCTGTTAATGAATTCCTACCCACATTACAAATTTAAATTACTACCATTTATTTATTCATTGGTATATAATTATTCATTATTGTTATTTATCATTATATATCCTAATTTAGTGATTATTAAATCATCTATCTTTGGATTTCCCTTTCCTACACAGTAATCATCTCTATAACAACTCTTCCCACTTTGACTGATGGAGTTTATATTCTAATGCCAACTTAGTTGATTCTTTATCTCTGCCTTTATTTAGTTCTATCATTATCCCTATATATAAAATATATGTCTGTTCCAACTTATAGATATATATTATTTCACATAAATATACTTCTATTTGAAATTATATAATATCAATTTATCATGATAGTTAGTGTATGGTTATGTTTAAAAACCAATTTTTTCGTGACTCTAATGTGTATAAGAAAATGTGAGTTTTGGAAAAACCCAACATTTCATTTAATTGTTGAATACTTATTGGTGGGGATATTATTTTATTAATCTAGGTGAAGAATCTCTTTTATTACATATAATATTCTAAACGTTAAATAATATTCATTAAATCTCTAAATCACTCTCATGATGTAAATAACATTACTACTAACTTTTTCTTATAATATATATAAAAAATATTGTAAAAAAATCAAAAATTATTGTGGAATAAACACTTATTAATGTTAAATGGTTTTTTTTGTATTAAATAATAATTATTCACATCTAGTACATAATAGTTTTTTCTATAAAGAGTATAATCATCATTATTAGTCTATTCTTAAAAATTTCGTAATGTTTACATGATCAAGATTTATCTACCCACAACTGAATATTATTTGATCCACATCATTTATATTCATCATATATTACTTATTTGGATGTTCATGATTCATGAATTAATTAAATATTAATTATGGTATAATATAATGAAAATGATAAAAAATGAGAAATAAAGTCACACTGTGTAAATACTTCAAACTAAGACAATGTTTTTGAAATCCTTATTAAAAAAATAGTATCAAATATAATAATCCATACATATAGTAATGTGAAATTATGATCCTCTATAGTAACATAGTATTTAAAATCCATAAAAACAATAAGATCAGTTTACCTCATGTATTATTTCAAATCATCTTTGTTAATTAAGTTTAGATTCAAATAAGTGTGTTTCGTATTTTTTTTATTACAGAATAATTGAAAGAAAATTCATGTAACGATTATTATAAAAAAATTATAAACTTTTATTTACATCATTATGAATTCATTGTAGTTTATTTTTCCATTACCTTTATTTCCATATGTGAACTAAATAATTTCGTGGTTATATATATCCCATAAAGTATTTTTTTACTCTGGTGGACATCGAAAATGGACAATTGACTTTAAGATAGTAATTTTTATTTTTACCCATTGATTCACTTTTTTAAATATAATTAATGATGAAACTTGGTCTCATAGATCCCCATCAATCAGGGGAAGTATATTCATATACATCTTGAGTGGTTTCTCCATACCACTCATTTTATAATTTTTAATGAAAATGGAAAATTTGGGATGTATGAAAAAAATAATGTCATTTAAAGATAATTTATTATCCCAACAGATTAAAAACTGAGTTATGTAACTATTGAAATTCATCATCTGGGTGAAAGATCACTAAAAAATTAATCATAATTCATCGTACAATTTTATATTGTAGTAAAAATCTCATCTATCATATTTTTCTTTTTATATTTATTGTGTCATTGGATATGTGTCAATATAGTGTTTCCATCCCTAGTAAGATGTTATTTATTCATCCCACTACACATAGTTGATAAAATGATACATCAAACATTTGATTAATCCTCGATATATCTCATATATTCTACCTTTTCAACCTTTCTTACTCTCTGTAGTGGTTGGATAGGAATACAAGATTCCATTAAATTATTACTTTTTCAATACTTATTATTTCACGTGAATATATACCAGTCCTAGTTATTTTTGATGGTGAATAAATTTTATTTTTATGAAATTGATCACAGTATTTTCATCATTTTACTTTCCACTTTCTATAAAAAAAATTAAAAGAGAATTTTAGTAATTTCATTTGACTACCTATTATGGTACGATTAATGATTTATTTATTCCACCCATTATTTTATTAAATACATAAAACCCACACTGTTGGATTCAGAATATCTTATCACTTGAATATTTTAGTGAAAATGATCCTTATTTCCTATCTAATTACCCGGAATATCCCCACAAAAAATTGAAGGTATTTAGGCTTGATTTTTTTCCCACTAAATTAAAGTACACCTCCTTGATTCTTTATACAAAATTCCCAATCATGAAATCCTATACCTAGATTTATTCAACACATTACTTCGAATTTTGTTTTGTAGACTATGGTTTTTAACTGAATACTAATCTAGTTAAGTTAAAGTGCTATATTTACAAACAATATCTAGTAATTTTAGATCTTATCAACTATGGATGTAGAAACACATTATCTATGCATGATTCCAAACTCAAACAATTGAAGTTGGTATATTTATTAAAATACTTTTTATTATTTTTATCAATTAATGAATAAATAACCATATTTTATCCTTCACATGCTAGTTTAATTTATTTGGAATTAAAAAAAACCATTTCTGATGAAATAATTTAACAATTTATATATGATTTCCAATTTTTAATTCAATTACATGTTAATTAATTTATTTGAACAAATACATAAATAATTTACTTTACCTGATAAAATAAATATTATATCATTTATTTTTATTTTCATCCTGATTTAATTATAATTATAATTATCATCCTTTCCGCTATGTGATCACACTCAACTTAAAAATGTATAAATATAAATGATTAACTGTGATCTAATTTATTTGATTTATAATTTCTTTTCAATCTATTCAATGTGATCTCATATAAACTAACATCACAAAATAATTAACCATGAATCAGAAATAAAGAAGGAAAGACATGATAATGGGGTGTTATCTAATAATTAATAAAATATAATGATTATGGATCAAAGGACACCCTAGTGTAATTCATTATGTTTTATAATGGTTTAAATTATAAGAAATTGTCTTCATCCCATGTATTTCACTTATTTGGTTCCATGCCAATCTCACTTTGAATTACATCATCCTACACTCGATCATAAAATATGTGTATTCACATGAATACTATGGTAATTCTTATATTGTTTTTTCAATTAATTACATTAAAATGCGGACATACAAACCCTCACAAATATCTTGGAGAGATAAGAGAAACC
The DNA here is from genome assembly GCA_963277665.1 of Viscum album. Lineage (NCBI taxonomy): Eukaryota > Viridiplantae > Streptophyta > Magnoliopsida > Santalales > Viscaceae > Viscum > Viscum album. Next base: position 841,432,744 of record OY728160.1, on the reverse strand, counting down.
TAGACCAATAATTTAAATACATAATATAATTATTAAAAAAAATAAATTATTGGAAGAAATAAGTTATATAAAGAAGAAATAAAATACTCATGGGTTGGTATCTCCTCATTATCATTATAAATACACGAAAATTTAATAATAAAACGAAATAAGTATTATTTTTGCATGATTTAATTTTAACTTCCTTGAAATAAGATTAAAAAATTAAAAAATTTAATTAATCCATGATTTTTTTTATTAAATTCCAAAAAACATAATTATATTTTTGGTAATTTATGGGGAATTTTTAAAAATTATTTTACATAAAATAATATGTTAGGTGGTTATAAAAACTCTTAGTTCATCTGTTGGGTCGAGTGAGTGATAATTTTCTTAACCCATACATTCCATAGTCGGGCTAACACGTTTGGGATTCTGGTTGCATGGGATGGTGATAGTGTTGTATCTGATATGACTCCTAAAAAATAATTAATAACAATTCATATTGTCTTGTAGTTATAAGTCAATAGCCAACACCCCTATGTTAATGAATGGGGTGAGGGATTCAAGCATGATCAGTTCTTCCACATATGAATAAAAACAATCTTTATTGTTATTTTTTATTAAAAATAATTATATAAAACTCCACTCATTGACCCTTCCTCCCTTGACCAAGAAACATGATATAATCTATGGTAAATATATGTATATTATTAAAAATTAATGCTTTTTAAGAAGTACATAAACATTATTTCTCTTCTAACCATATCCCCCAGAAAAATTTTTATTAAAAAGTAGTTTAATTTTATTATTAATATTTATAAATAAGTAATCTATAATTATAATAACTATAAATGAATTTATATTAGATCAATGTTCATATAACTATACATTGGTCATGATACATCTACTTGATACTCTGTGAGAACCAATGGGGCAATATTGTTTACCCCTACCCAATTTTGTGAAAGTTTAATTTAAAAATGACTTCAAAAATTATGCAACTATTACAAAAAAATGTGAAGGTACCCAAAGATGTGGAAGTATAATTTTTAAAAAAAAATTAATTTGAGAAAGAAATATCAATAATAACTAAGCATTACCTTTTTATATGAAGGATCACATATAATTAATTCAAAAATCAAAGTAATAAAATCAAACAATACCTTATCTGATCTTAGAGACATGGGATGTTTCACTCATTCATGATAATTTGGGTCCAAGAATGAACCATTCAATGTCAGTGTTATTGTTTGATAGTCTAAATGAAAACTCCTCTAGACAAAACCACAAATTTATCATGAAACGCCTTGAATGTAAATATTCAATTTCTGAGTCACAACATAGAAAATTGAATCACTATTTGTTCATTCATTGATCATATGATAACATAGATATATATATCATTATATGTATTAGGATAAAAAATTATTTAATATTATGTCAAGATAAATTAACAAAACAATGAATCGTGACATAAAATTTGAATTTATATATATCTTACAAATAAAATATTTTTCATAAAGGAACACTTTTATAATTTAACCATATAAACACCCTAGGTATCAACTATTGTTTTTTTGAACACATAAAATATTTTATTTAGTATTTTTATGATATGTTACAGAGCCATCATAGAGTTTCTGGTGAAAAGGAGCATTTGTATTATTATATTGATAAGAATATATTATTTTCAGACCATGTGCATGTATTTGTGGGAAAATTATTTTTCATATATATATATATATATCTTCATATAAGAAACCTAACACCAAATTTGGGTCCAATAGTATATATATACACTAGTAGTGTTATAATTTTATTTCTCATTAGCCATTTCTAGGACTGATCCTACTAGAGGGATTTTATTAAATACAATAAAATCTAAGGTTTCACCTATTAAAAACTATTTTTCTCAAATTTAAATAGTCTTCTATATAAACCGCATGAATTTTAGAGAAATGGATAGGCTTAAATCGTGGGGTGATTTTGGAGATTCTAATAAATTTAAGGGATCAAAGAGAGGATCATTTCCAATTCAAAAAACAATTTTCATTAGCAGAATCATTATCAACAGTTATTACAACAAATATGGATTTTTACCTTTATTTTCCACTATTCCCCATGTATGAAATTATCAAATGAATTAAAATCACATAAATTTTTATCTATATGGGTTAGATAATTTTATTTCATCAAAACCCATTTCTTAATTAAAAACCTTGTTCATGAATTTAAAAACATTCAGTATGTAATTTATAGTCTATAACATATGTATCCCATTATTTTACATAGGGAATAATTTATTTTTTTAGAAGGTTTATTTAGAGGGAGGTCCTGAAATTTTTTCTACCTCTCTCTCTCTCTCCAACTCTCCATGTCCACTTTTTGTGCCTCTGTCCTATCTCGCCATATAAAATTTAATGTGGGGATAAAACCATAGGAGTAATTATTTGGAATATTATATGTGGCACTGTAGAGTTCAATGTAGAGAGGTGAATCAGGAAATATCACCCATTTTAATATGACCAACTGGACTAGCCCCAATATGTTTGGTGGCGCAGGTCAGAATTGTTCAGGTCCCAGGAACTTGGTTACAGGAACATGTGGTTAGGTAGGAAACTATCACAGGTCAAATCCTTTATACCCAACCAAGAAGAAAGGAATCAAATGAATGAAATAATGCACCTATATAGGAATGTGTAGCCCATATCTTGTATTCCATGTGGTGAACCTGGGGTCCTCTATATGACCCACAAATTTTTTGTTCATTTTTTCATCATTTATTCCTCTAATGTCGATTTCAAAATATTTATAGGCTACCCTATTTATTTCTCCACATAAATTGAAAGATAGTGTCCTATTTCATCATCTAATTATATTTTTTGGCTAAAAAATGTTTTAGATTTTATCTCCATAGAGTCAGTAAGAAGTTTAGGAATTATGATCATAGAATTAATGAATCCAATACCTCTCCTTTGGTTATTTCTTACGCTAATATCATCTATAATGATATAATTTCATCTGATGTGTGTTTCACCTACCATTTTTGTGTAACCCTCATATAGTTTGTTTCTATATGCCATGGTACATGTTCACCCCAATGGGATGTGAGAGATAATGAGGATACTGGTTAGGTAGTTTGAGCCTATAGATTTATATGTTTATTCTCTCTTGAATGGGTTGTATAGACTTCATCATTCTTCCATGTCTTGGGTTCTCTCTCTCTCTTAATGTATATATGGGTTTATATGAATCATAATTTCCATTCAACCTTATTAGTTTTGAGATGATTGGTTTTTTATTTATCATTTGTGGTTTTCATGGAATCCTACTAAATATATTTATACTCACCCCTTCATGGTGAAATTTTGTCCACATTATTCAAGTCGTATACAAATGAATAACAGTTTAGCAGTGGTCATGGTGGAATAGGCATTGGTGGATAATAGAATTACTTTGATATGGTGGTAGTAATTAGTGATCATATCAAGAAATTGTTCATTATGATGACCATTGAACCTAATCTATCATGTTTCTTTTTCCCTTAATAATGTTTTGGTGTGTATGTTTCCCTTTTTCATTATTTATTATGTTCTTTTGAAATTTTTGGATATTATTTTCACCACATGTATTTTATGTATATATTACATTTAGTAAAATTTATTAATTCAATATAATTATGTATTTTGTAGAGGATAATTTTATGTAAAGGTGAATTAGGATAAATCCTCATATTTTGTATGATAAACGTATTCATTTTCAACAACTATACCTAGACCTATTTGAGGTAGGTTTTTGGTGTCACACATGGATTACGTATACCCATGTGATGTTCTGGTGGGTTGGGTCTTGTCATAGTGGACCTAAATATCAATTTTTCAAATAGATAGAGTATAAATATTGTTGTATGTTGTGGACTGGTTTATAAATTTATATAAATTGTGTTAAGTGGTCTTCAGTTTTAATTTGAAGATAATAAACCGATTGATGGTGCAACAGTTGATAGAACCATTAACCAATAATATGATAACATTCTAATCAAATTAAAACACATAATCACCAGCTTCATGGAATAATTGAATGGTGGAAACATTTTATAATAATTGGCCTTTGAAATCAGAATCTTTCTTAATATATATGCCCAAATATTCTATAATATTTTTGGAGAAGAAACCAACATCAATTTCCATAACCAAGATATTACAAAATTGATGCAACCAAGCACAGTGAAAAAGATCCTTTGGAAGATTTTCTCCAATAAGATCAGTATTAAGGAATATATGAAGATACTACACCTTACTTGATACATTAATTAATACCACTCACAAACTCCATCTAGAATATACATATCGATTAACACAAAAATGAAAAAAAAGAATATAGATACACGCAAGGTCTATATGGTTTAGACTGTAATTGCATCATCCATGGGAGAACTCGTCAAAAAATCCAATATAATAGGATTGAAAATATCAATCGATAATTTCCTAATAAATGAATTGTTATATTAAATAAATAATAAAACATTTTTAGGTGATACTAACAATTCTTTATAGTGGGATTTAGTTTGTCAACCAGTAACACTAGCCCCCAAATTTCATGAGCATCCACATGATAAACTTATATCACTATGAAAAAAATCTCTATTTGCGACGGGCTATTTTCGACGGGAATAAATCTCGTTGCAAATACCAAGTCCAGGAAGTTATTTGCGACGGGGAGAAGTGCCCGTCGCAAAAAACTAATTATTTGCAACGGGGTTTCGTCTCCCGTGGAAAATAGTTTGGCGCGACATGCGCGCCAAACCGTACCAAAACTATTTGCGGCAGGGAGCTGTCTCCCGTCGCAAAAAGTATTGGGCGGCTTGCGCGCCAAGCCGCGCGGCTTGTGCGCCAAACCGTGCGGGGTTATTTGCGACGGGTCCCGTCGCAAATACCCGGGGGAGGATAATAACCTTTTGCGACGGGATTTCGTCCCGTCGCTAAAAGACTGTCGGCAGGCACTATTTTTGACGGGACCCATCGCAAATAACCTTTTAACCGCCGACTGTAAATTAATGTGGGTGAGGGTAATTGTGACGGGACCTGTCACAAATACCACCATCTGAGACGGGAAGCCCATCACAAATAATCTCGTCGCAACTAATCTATCCTATATATAACCCCATCTGTTTCTTCCAAATTATTCAGATCTTGCTCTCTCTCCCACTTCATTCATCAATTTCAAAGAGAAATTTTCTTTTAGTTGAAGGTTTTTTATTTAAGAGCAATTAGAGAGCGTCAATATCTTCAGAAAATCAAAGTTTAAGGTATTTATATTTTTTTATATTTATTTTAATTTTTTATGTTAATTTTAATTATTGTTTATGAGTTCTAATTTAATTAGATTTCAACTGATTTTTAATTGTATTTAGTTTTACTAAGTAATTGATATTGTTAGTAGTAGTTATAAATAATTAGTTATAATTAATATTAATTAGATATAATTAGGAATAAATAGATATAATTAGCAATAAAAAGTTATAATTAGTAGTAAATAGATATATTTAGCAATAAAAAGTTGTAATTAGTAATAATTAGATATAATTTGTAATAATTAGATACAATTAGTAATAATTAGATATAATTAGTAATAATTATACATAATTAGATATAATTAGGAATAAATAGATATAATTAGCAATAAAAAGTTATAATTAGTAATAATTAGTTATAATTAGTAATAATTAGATATAATTAGTAATAATTAGATATAATTAGTAATAATTAGATATAATTAATAATAATTAGATATAATTAGTAATAATTAGATATAATAAGTAATAATTAGATATAATTAGTAATAATTAGATATAATTAGTAATAATTAGATATAATTAGTAATAATTAGATATAATTAGTAATAATTAGATATAATTAGTAATAATTAGATATAATTAGATATAATTAGTAATAATTAGTTATAATTAGTAATAATTAGTAATAATTAGTAATAATTAGTAATAATTAGTAATAATTAGTAATAATTAGTAATAATTAGTAATAATTAGTAATAATTAGTAATAATTTGTAATAATTAGGAATAATTAGGAATAATTACCAATAATTAGCGATAATTAGGAATAATTAGGAATAATTACCAATAATTAGCAATAGTTAGCAATAATTTGGAATATTTATCAATAATTAGAAATAATTAGGATTAATTAGGATTAATTAGAAATAATTATGAATAATTAAGAATAATTAGGAATAACTAGGAATAATTAGGAATAAATAAGAATAATTAGGAATAATTAGGAATAATTAGGAATAATTAGAAATAATTAGGAATAATTAGAAATAATTAGGAATAATTAGGAGTAATTAAGAATAATTAGGAATAATTAGGAATAATTAGAAATAATTAGAAATAATTAGGAATAATTAGGAATAATTATGAATAATTAGGAATAATTTGGAATAATTTGGAATAATTAGTAATAATTAGTAATAATTAGCAATAATTAGGAATAATTAGAAATAATTATGAATAATTAGTAATAATTAGAAAAAATTAGGTATAATTACCAATAATTAGGAATAATTAGCCATAATTGGGAATAAGTAGCAATAATTAGCAATAAATAGGAATAATTAGCAATAATTAGGAATAATTAGGAATAATTAGGATAATTAGGAATAATTAGAAGTAATTAGGACTAATTACGACTAATTAGGACTAATTAGGACTAATTAGGATTAATTAGGACTAATTAAGTGTAATTAAGAGTCTTTAGGAATAATTAGGGGTAATTAGAACTAATTAGGAGTAATTAGGAGTAACTAGGAGTAATTAGGATTAATTAGTAGTAATTCGGATTAATTAGTAGTAATTTGGAGTAATTAGTAGTAATTAGGAGTAATTAATAGTAATTAAGAGTAATTAGTAGTAATTAGGAGTAATTAGTAGTAATTAGGATTAATTAGTAGTAATTAGGATTAATTAGTAGTAATTAGGATTTATTAGCAGCAATTAGGATTAATTAGTAGTAATTAGGATTAATTAGTAGTAATTAGGATTAATTAGTAGTAATTAGGTTTAATTAGTAGTAATTAGAATTAATTAGTAGTAATTAAATATAATTAGACATAATTAGATATAATTAGTAATAATTAGATATAATTAGGAATAATTAGTAATAATTAGTAATAATTAGTAATAATTAGTAATAATTAGTAATAATTAGTAACAATTAGTAATAATTAGCAATAATTAGTAATAATGAGTAATAATTAGTACATGAAATATGCTTGGATAATGAAAGGAAATTTTGTAATCATCTACACAATGATGATTACCAAATTTTCTTTCATTATTCAAGCAGTTTTCCTTTTTCTATGTATTGATAATTATTACTAAATTAGTAATAATAAGTGTGAGAAAGATGCGATTAAATGATTTGTCGGACAAAAGAGTAGCTGTCAATCCACTGGAAATTGTGTCACCCTTAATTAATGATAATTATTAAGTAGTTGTAATTATTTATCTTCTTTTTCAGACAGTGTTTTTATAATTTCAAATTATTCAAAAAACAGTGATGATTTTATAATTTATATTGAAAATTATGGAACAAGTAAGTAGACATCAATCATTATTAGATGATCGAACTTGGTTAAATCAGCACAGAAATCCAAATGGTTCTGGTTTAAATCCTATCTATATTGACAGTGTTGAAGCTTTCTTAGATTTTGCATCATCAAAACTAGAATATGTTTCAGAAGGAACAATTAAGCGTCCTTGTAAAAAATGTGCTCTGAGAATGTTTGACACATTTGATAAAGTTGGGGGACATCTCTTGTGGTTTGGTTTTCTACTAGATTATGTTTTTTGGTATCAACACGATGAACGCTGTTCCAGAGATGATTCTAATAACTTGATTCTGGATCCATCACAATTTCAAAATTTAGTACATGATGTTGTAGGTCTATATGTGCAACAAATAGAAACTATCGATGATATTGATTTAACTCCTGATTTGGAACCATCCAAATTTTATGAGTTGTTAAGGTCTGTTGAGGTTGCATTATATCCTGGTTGCAAGATAAGAAAATTAGAAGTGGTTGAAAAATTTATGGCTATTAAATCAAATAATGCAATGTCAAACAACTATTTTGATTAGATATTTTCTTTGGTTAAAACACTGTTACCTGAAGGAAATGTGTTGCCTGCAAATTACTATGAGAGCAAGAGGCTGATTCGTAATTTGGGCCTAAGTTATCGAAAGATTCATGCATGTCCAAATGATTGCATATTATATTCTGGAAAAAATGATTCATTGGATATTTGTCCCATATGTGGACAATCGAGGTATAAAGAAGCTCAACTAGGGAATTCTAGATCGATTCCATTAAAACATTTGAGATATTTCCCCCTTACACCCAGGTTTTCAGTGTTTATTTATGTCTCAGAACACATTGTTAATGATGTCATGGAACAAAACCAGGATTTCAACCGATAAAAGCTTGAATCATCCATCTGATGGTGATTCACGGAAACATTTTGACAATATGCAACCGTCTTTTGCTATAGATGCCTGAAACATGCGATTGGGTCTTTCTACTGATGGTTTTTTTCCGTTTGGTTCTTATGGTAATCAGAATTCATGTTGTCCTGTCTTTATAACTCTGTACAATTTTCCTCCATGGATGTTGATAAAGGAGCCTTATATCTTTTTTACTCTACTAATCCAAGGACATCCGAAAAAGAATATTGATGTTTATCTGAAACCATTTATTGGTGAGTAAAATGCATTGTGGAGTGATGGTGTTAATACATAGGATGATTCTGCGAAACAAAATTTCAAATTAAAATTTGCATTGATGTGGACGATTAGTGAATTTCTGGAACATGGAATGTTATCTGGTTGGAGTACACATGGTCCGAAATCATGCCCTTACTGTATGAAATAAAAAAATCCTTTATGCTGGTCAATGGAAAAAAAACCTTGCAATTTTGATTGTCACCGTAGATTTCTTCCAACCGTTCATCCTTTTCAGAGGAACAAATCTCATTTCAGAAAAGTTATAATTTAATGAGATGAACCTCCAAAGATGGTCTCTGGTTCAGAGTTAAAATTAGTTGTATTTTCATTACCCTCCATCACATTGGGACCAATAATAAACCAAAAAAACATTCATGTCTTTGGGAAAGAACATAACTATATAAAGTGGAGCATTTTTTGGGATCTTATGTATTGGTCTGATTTGTTGGTCCACCACATGTTGAATGTTATGAATATAGAGAAGAATTGTTTTGATAATTTATTTCATACAGTTTTGGATACACCAAGAAAGACCAAAGATAGTGTAAAGTCATGATTAGATCTCTCCTAAATTTGCAGGCGACCAGAACTTGAATTATTTGAAAATGTCAGATCATAGAGGTTAATGAAGCCAAAAGCAGCTTATACACTATCCAAAGAGATTCACTTATTATTTTGTCAGTGGATTACAGATTTGAGACTTCCAAATGGCTATGCTTCCAATTTGGGCATATGCGTTAAGAATGTTTATATTACTGGATTAAAAAGTCATGATTGTCATGTTATAATGGAAAGACTTATGCCGATTGGATTCAATGGTTTGTTGAGTTCTATAATTTGGGATTCGATAACAGACATATCATATATTTTTCGAGACATTTGTGCAGTGACAACAGACTACGATGTGATAAGAAAAGTGGAAGAAGATGTTGTTCTAATTATATGTAAACTGGAAATAATCATTCCGCCGGCTTTCATTGACTTAAAGGATCATTTGATATTACATTTTCCACATGAAACTAAATGTGGAGGTCCAGTACAGTTTGGATTGATGTTCCCATTTGAGAGATGCATGTAGAAATTGAAGAAAAAATTATGTAACAATGCATCAGTTGAAGGCTCAATTGCTGAAGCTTATTTTCAAGAGGAAATTGATTTTTTCTGCTCTCATTATTTTGAATCTCAATATCCCTCAAAATAGAATCGCATGGGGTGAAACGAGGGGAATGTTAATGATGAAATGGACAATCAATTAACAGTTTTTAATCAACTAAATCTTTGATTTGGTGGATTTCACGAATGATGGCTTTCATATGATGAACATCACAGAGCTCATATATATGTTCTGCTCAACTATGAAGAAATGACATCATTTGTCCTGTATGTTATTCTATCAATTATTCTATAATTTTGTTACAGTATTTAAACTTATTTTATTTGTAGGTTATATGATAATCATATCAAGAAACAACATCCACAAATTACAGAAGCTCCTCTTGAAGAACGCAGTCAAAACAAATTTTATCACTGGTTTTAAAAATTAGTAATATGAATTATTGATGGTTTAATATCAATTCTGTTTATTTTTTATTATATTGATAATTGTTATACAAATTTTCAGGTGTCACAATATTCTGATAAAATTGGAAAATGACTATGTATAATGAGTAAACAACCATCCAAAATAGTTAAATATTATAATGCATATGTGGTTAATGGTTTTCGATATCATACACTTGCATACGGGGAACCAAAAAAACAATGAATAGTAGAGTTTGCTTGAGAGCATCACATCGCAGTGAAACTGAAGTTGACTTTTATGGTATTTTGGATGAAATTATTGGGTTGTGTTATCTAGGACAGAATTACCTAACAGTGTTTAAATGTCAGTGGTTAGATACTAAAAGAGGATTGCATGTTCATATGACTCATGGAATTGTCAATATTAAATATAAATGTCTTCTTGTAGTAAATGAACCATTTTTACTAGCTCTACAGGAACATCAAATTTATTAGGCAAAGTACTGTGATACTTCAAGAGACTTGAGTGATTGGTGGAGCATAATAAAAATTAAATCTTGGGAAAATAAGTTTACTCAAATTAAATTTTGTTCTGCTGAAGTGGAAGGAATTGAAATTTTTCAAGAGACTACTCAAAATCCATCTGATTCACAAAGGGTCATGAATATCGATGATGACACCCCATAATTAATGTTCGATGATGATGAAGATGTTAATGATCTTACAAATGAATTTGAAATGACAAGAGATGATGAAACTGAAACTCCTATGGATATTGATGATACTGAGGAGGAAGATGAAGACATTGACATTGATAGATATGGATAAGAGGATGAATATGCACATTGAAATAATTAAATAATGGTTATAATCATAACTAATATATATCTATATATAATAGTTATTTTCAACTATCTTCTAACAATAATCATTTTTTGTTTCAGATGGATTATGATTTATTTCGTGAGTTGCACGAGGCTGAGCTACCATTGGATGATGAGGATGTGAGATCAGCTGGCCCTCAGCCTACTGGTGGTTCAGGAGGTACGCGGAGGGGGCGCGGTCTTGTACGATTGATGATTTCGGACCCTATCCCCGAGTGACGTCGACATCTTGCTTTCGATCCACGCACACGGAGCTATGGCAACCATTAAATTTTAGTTATATTTCATTAATTTATTTATAAATATACTAATTGTTTGATTATTTATTCTTTTTTCACAGTTTTTAGCATGTAGCTATTGGAAATGGGAGTCGTATATTGCGCAATTATTTTTCTCAACCATGGATTAGATGGGAACAGATTCCCATTGATGTGCGGTGCGACATGTTCCATCATTGGCTGGTACGTAAATAAAAAATATTTATATTGAAATTTATTTTATTAAAAAGTTGATATTATAAATTATTTGTAGGGTTTATGGCATCCTATCGATGATAGCATGCACGACTCTATCCACACGGCATGGCAGGTTTCTATGCGTGACCGTTTACACCAGTTTTTGCACAATTTGAGAAGGACAGCCAATAAGAAAGCAGGGGTGATGGAATTTGATGAGTCATGTATAACCCAACGACCAGAGTAAATTTCATCTCACGTTTGGGAATGATTATGTTTACACTAGATGGTTGGTGGATTTCAGAGGAGATCATCAGTGGGACGACCGAACTGAGGGAGACCGGAGGTGACGCATCGAGCGGGTAGTCGTACATTATGTTCGCATAAAGAGCATCAGGTAGGTATATTTTTAAAATATTTTATATAACTATAAATATAAACAGTTTATTTTATATTTCTGTAGGCAGTCAAGAATCCCGATATTACAGAGTTCATCATTTATCAGAGGATGTACGGTGATCTAGCCACTTGAGAGATTAGAGGTGATCGCCAGCGTCAGATCATGGTTAGTATTATTTTTTCAGTTTAACAATTAACTGCATATAATATTTTGACAATTTATTTTAAAATTGGAATTGAAGGAGTCATATGAGGCTGAGACCTCTCAGACACAGGCTGAGGTTCAGGACGAGAGGGCTGAGTAGAACATTGCTCACCATTTCGATGAGGCGACATAGATGTAGGTGACTTAGTATGGCTTTGAGAAGGGAAGAGTAGTTGGCATCGGCTCTCATTTGACTCCTGGTACTTATTATTGTACTGTTGTGATGTCGGCATCTAGCTCGAGAGGAGCTCATGGAGAGGCATCATCTTCTGCTTCACAGTATCAGGAGCAGTTGCGAGTTCAGGCTGAGCATATAGAGACTTTTCAGAAAAAGCAAGAAGAGATGTGTCGGTGGAAGCATTATCAAGAGCAGCATTTTGAGAGCAGAGCCGTCGATGGAAACAACAGCATCAGGAGTAGATGGATTATATGCTCTGTTTGACTCGTAGTTTAGGGATTGAGTTTCCTCCACCAGCTCCTTCAGCTCATCCACCTCCTCCAGACGACCCCCCCAGTGATTTTTTTTATGTTACAAACATTTGAATTAAAATTCTAATATGGATTATTTACATTTTCTGTATTTTATATTGGTGAAAATATTAAATAATTTAATTTTTAATATTTTATTAATATTTTATATTTTTTGTCAATATTGAGAATTTTAATATTTTTTAATTTTAAATTTTTTAATAATATAATTATTATTTTTTCATCAATAGTAAGATTCTTAAATTTTATTTTTTAAAAAATTAATTTATTATTTTCGATGGGAGCCCGTCGAAAATAGCCTATCTAAATATTTTTAAAAACATATTTGCGACGGGTAAGTAATCCTGTCACAAATAATTTGTTGCGACGAGACCGTCACAGAAAATGTTTATGTATATATAATACAAATAATCAGAAGTTTATTTGCGACGGGAAACATTCATGTCGCAAATAATGGTTTTTTCGATGGGCCCATCACAAATAATTGTATTACGGACAGCGTTTTCTGCAACGGGCTATTTGCGACGGAACCCCGTCGCTAAAGCCTATTTGCTACGGGATCCTATCGCAAATAGTGTTTCGTAATTAAGAAGAATTCCCGTAGTGTATCACTACTGGTATATTATTTATTTCCTCAGCCTAACCCTCACCACCCAATAGAGAAACTTACACTCCATCATTTTCGACATATATAACACAGATCAATTAAACGATTTCTTTCCCCCTTTGTATATATTTTCTAAATTTCATAGTCTTCATACATTCAATCGAAGTCAGTATCTTCTAAAAAACATATCATCTACTAGAGTTACTTCTATCCAAATCTCCACAACAAAGAACAAAATATCATTCAGTAAAATATCATTATGGCATAATGGTACAGAAAAAGGGACATATTTTACTTTAACCAAAATATATCACTTAATGTTTCATTTAATGAAACTCGTTAAAACCTATAACACTTGGTAAATTTTATGCATCCTCACCCTTCAACTTCTTCCAGTGTCATACTTCTGTTTCCATCACCATAGTCCAACAATGTTAGAGTGATTACTTATACATTCATGGACTAAAACCATTATGAATATATCAATTAGATTCTATCTGTCACATATATTATTCAAAACAATCCCTTTCTTCTACCACAAAATTCCAATTGAAATAAAACATTAATTCAATGTGTTGTATCCATGCATGAATCATTGGACACTATATTTTGTTAATCTCACTCAAAATATTTTATTAATGTATTCATATATCCTAGAATATTAAATGTTCATCCGATAATCAAATTAACCAAATAAATGTCTCCCCACATTAGTGAAATCCATATATTTGTCTTCTATTGTAGAAAAATTGACCATCAGTTACCACCAACACATCCCCAAAACCATTATTCCAGAATATTTATACTATTTTTTTTATTTTTTGAATTTGAGTCCCTAGTATTGTCTCCATATTCAATCCCAAATATCGGATCATGTTTCCAATATAATAATGTAACATATTCGGATCCCCTTATATAAAGGGTTATCCATTACACATACCCATGTTTTACCCTCATATATTTGACATAAAATGGAATAAAATACACACATAAAAAATATTATACCTTATAAAAAACTTTTTTTACATCAAACATCTAAAAGATAAGGAAATTAAACTTTAACCATTTACTAAACCCTATATTTAGTAATAAATTCATTCACCTTGGAAAATAATAAGTGAATGGACTTGGATTGTATCTAGTCATCCCAAATATCCTTAATAACTTCTAAATATATTCTATTTAAGATGGATCTATTTTACAGCCTTCTTACCTATCCTAATTAAGATTCCTAATATCGTCTTCCCTTGATCGATATTTTTTATCTAGAACCATTTAGAAAAATCATTTTTCACAACCTAAATCCTTGTTTGTTCTAGACCAGTATGAAATATTTCATTTACATAGAAAATAATAATGATGCAACATCAAGTATAAAATGTTTTCCAATATAAATGGATCCCCACATTGTTCTATGTGGACCCTTCTTTATCCATGAATCCTTTAAAACTCTAGTTCTATTATCGAGGCACCAGCTTTAATCCATAAATATGTCACATCCATCTATATATTAGACTCCCATTTTTATTGTCATTTGAATCATTATATTACATCATAAAAATATCTACCTTTAAGACCCTTTAAGGAAAGATTTCTTTATATGCGTATTCTCAAGGTGAAAGTCATTTTATGTTCCTATAAAAAGAAACAATTGGGTGATTGTGTGCATAACTTCATGCAAGGAAATTTCCATAAAATCTTTCTTTTCTGTTTTTTTGAGACCCTCCAGTATCCACCAAACCTTATATCTCTTCCATTGATCAGTTTCCTCCATTAATTTGAAATCCCATTTTTCCCCTTCACACTTTTCACCTATGTTAATTTTATCAGTTTCCAAGTTCATTTGACTCTATGGAATCCAACTCTTCATTCCATTCAAACTCCCACTATTTAGGGTCACTGAGTGTTTCTACTTTTTTCATGTATTTCGGTTTTCCATCCCCGATTGGAATTATGAAATCAAATTCATCCTTACACATTAGTATTAACATTATGACTCTTGATGATCTTCATTGTTCCACTTTTTTCCTTTATTTTTCTGATACTACATTCTGCATTACTCTATCTTCCACAGAAAAACATCAGATATTCGAACTTATAGTACATTATTTGTGGTTTTAGAATCCCTATTAAAAACAGTTTCATTATCCATTATTGAATCATTGAAAAAATATATGCTAAAATTCGAACACATCGGAACATGTGATATTTTGGTGATTTTATCTAGATCAACATTAAATTTATTAGAAAATTATTTTCACTACACTTCTAATTCATCTATGTTCCAATCCTTAAATTGGGCCTTCTAATTAAATAGAAAAACGTGAAGACTGATATTTTGTCACCAGTCAGCACCCTATAACCAAAATATGACTTTTTTATTTCAATAATGCATATGGAAAAATGTTTTTTATTTAACACTAACAGTTTCTCTATCCAATACATCTATATGAAAATAGGAAAGACTACTAAATATTCATAGGTGGACACCTTTATGTAGTTTACTAGTCCATGGTTATTTTTTAATCTCTTTTCTAATTACTGATAGTGGATTTTTATTGATTGGATGAGACATTTCGATACTACTACATACCAAGTTACCATTGGCATCCCCAAGTGAAACCAAATACTTTGATCTTCAACTATAAAATTTCTATTTATTCTTTCCTCTTCAGAATTAAATTTTTAGGTTTTCAAATCTTTCATCCTTATCATAATATCTTTTTTCAATAAAATGTTCTAAATATTCCTACCTTACACTCACCAATATATTCAAATTGCACCCTTTTATATTCTGTAAAAGTCTAACTTTTAATCAAGGAATTCTCTTGAACAAAGTTGTTGAACACATTTTACATATTATTATGTATGTAAACATAATAATTCCTTATTTCATCCATAATAAATGTATCAGTGTAAATTGAACCTTAGTGGAACTAATTTTTTTCCCCCAAATATTATATAGAAAATACCTAAATTTTTATGTTATTATAGAAACATATGTTAGGGGACACAATCTTAAAATTAAAAATAAAATATCTCTTGTAATATCAAATTTTTATTTGACCTTGTTTGAACATGATTTTATTTATTATAAATATCATGTTTTTATCACTATGATTCCCTATCCTTCAATTCCATAATTCTAGATCTTGATAAATTATTTTTACAAATATTTTAGCACCATATGATCTTATAGTCATAAATATATTTCCATCATTAACTCTTCACAACACACCCATATATACTAAACTATATTTAGATACATTATAGGAAACTCATATGGTATATCCATCCACATCTAATTAGCCGTAATAAATTTTATTTTTCATAGTAAATAGTTTTTTTTGACTTATTGGAGTATCAAAAAACTATTTTTCTTCATCCTGATGTTAACATTTCCTTTAACTACAATTTATAGTGCTTCATGATCCTCCAAATATAACCTTCCAAATAATATGGATATGTAATCGACCATCCATCCTTACTCCTCTATTTAGTGGAATGATACACTAGAATCAATAACCAATGAATGAACTGGAACATTTACACTCAGTATAAATATGTCACATCACTCTAATATACTCCAAGAATTTGTTATTAAGGATTATTTCTTTCTCGAGACTCTCTTTTGGCCTCAATAATCCATTTAAATATGAATGTAAACGTGTCCAAGTTCATTCAACTTTCTATAAATTATTCTACAAGATATATCTTTTGATTTCTTCTCCCAACCTCTCCATTAAGGTGATCATCCCCTTCCTTCGACATTAAATGCATTTATGAACACTTTGTATAACTCCATCATTTAGATTTATTTATTGAGGATTAAATTATTCAAATACTAAAATTCCATTTTGGCCTTTCCATAATATGTTTTCAAAAATAATACCATTACATCCCACAATTCATATAGGGATGAAAGTAGATGAATTTCCTAAATATCATATCTTAAAGACACCTTCACTCATTTGAGATTTATCTTGATCATATTAAAATAATTCACATGATCTATCATTGTCCTACCATCTTATATTCTCATGATGAATAATGACCATGTCATAAAAACAATATTATGTATTATATGATTCTCATACATACCATTCAAGGTTTCCATAAAATCTGATATATTTTTCTTCTCCTGGATGTTCGAGGCCAAATTCTAGGGCCGTGAAATCCTCATCATTACAATAATTTCTATATCCAACATTTCTAATTCACATTTTTTCATAACATATGATTTGACTCCAGAAAGTAAAAGTTATAGGTTCTTTTGGATGAGATAATTTTCAATCCACATCATCCTAAAAACAATGTAAAATTTATCAAAATTATTAACGCATTATATAAATTCTTTTGAAAGAATTCCATCAATTAATATTAAAATAACCTATTAAATGAATATAATGTCAATTAAAGAGTGTGAGGATTGTCTAAGATAGATGATAAGAATGAGTATAGTGAGAGAAGTATTGTGTGCTCTGATACAACATTTTTGGGGAAGAGGCTTTCTATAAAGTTCATTACCTTAATTGAAAACCTCAGAAGATCCATGAATACAAGGATACACAATTAAATCAAAATGAAAATGTAAATTAAATAAAATGGGGACATATAAAGATCATTGTTTTGTTAATTTATGTCATATGTACCTGGGATAACATTTTCATACTTTTTAGAACTAAAATGATACAAGGATTTTAATTCTCAATCAGTAATTTTTTTATATATGATTTGTTTGATGAAGGTCACAAGAAAACATGATAAGGTCATCCTACCATGGAATTATAGTGGGTTTCAGCTGGAAAACTTATAATATAGACCTTTGAATATCATATTTATGTACCTTTTTAACTCAAATGTTTGTTGATACAATACCATTTTTCTTGTTTTTAATTTCACATCTTAGTAGAAATTATCACACTTAATCATTCCTAAAAATTCCTACTTGGATAATAAAAGTAAATATTCTACTCTCCTACATTAGGTGATCTAAACTGCTACTTCTTTAAGAATTAATCAATCAGAAATCAACACCTTCTATCTAACCAAACATATATTAGAGTTTTCACAGATACTAGCCACTTTTTCCTAGAAAATTTATCTTTTAGTAAAATTCCATTCAAGTAGAATAGAGAGGAAATAGAAAATATATTCACTTTTCATAAATTAATGACTATGGTATATCTTATGAAACATAATTATTCCACCACAAAAATAGTCATCATTGATTTTTAGGAAGGAAATGATGGGCCCACACCAGTGCTTGATCCAACTATCAACATACAATTTAGATATTAGTATTTTGTCCAATGAATAACCCATGTGGTGTTTACAACATGTGTGTTGGGTGTAGTACCTTCACTTGTTTCGAAGAAAGTGTAACCACGTCCCACTATATAGAATGTTATTATCCCACCTAATATGAAACTATTTATTCATATGGTATGGGATGAGTATGTATATAGGCTCCACACATTTATAGAGCTCTACTAATAGATATAACCCTTGTATTTCAGAGATCCAGAACATCAAGTGGTATAGGAATTGATATAAGTTGGGTTTCATTTATTTTTTCTTTTTATGATTCATACTGAAAATATGATAGTTTAGGTGAATGGCCTTCTCATATTTGAGAGACTTGCTGGTGGTCCATAAAACATATAGACTAAGGATATTGTGACACATATATGGAAAAAAATTTAGTATCTACTCTATGTGGTGAACTCCATGAAAACATTGTGATTGATGTTCATCAAATAGTTATTGGAATTTTTGAAGGGAATTATATAGATTTTTTATTATTCATCAATATTGACAAATATTATGTTGTAGTCCCTTGAAATTATCCATGATGGATGCTTCATTGTATGAATTCTTGAGCATTTATTATTTGAAAATATCATGGAAGTCATTTTTTCATACTATATTCATACCTACATTGGGGCTTTAGAGTATGAATTTGTAATGAAGGGAAGCCTCGAAGTTGGAAAATAGAAAATAACTTCTAGTGGTGTTCATTATAGAGTACAATCATTATCTATAACCCAATGATTTTAGGAATCAATGTTATGACATATGTGGTAGAATCCCATGTAGTGTCAGACCCATAAGTTATTATTCAATGGTAAAAAAATTATATGTTCTTCTGGGGTATATACTTTTCTATGATAATAGAATACAAGGACATATAGGGCATAGGTTCCTAACATTGCATGTAGAAGATAAAAAATCAAGTTTTTTATGGAACTATGAGTCAAAGGAATCATCATAACTTGGTAACACACCACAATGTTGGATATGGTAGCCCTCGGGGAGGTAGATTTGGGACAGTGCATATTGGTGCACAAGGAGGAGAAGTGGGAGGGGGAAATATTAGAATCTCTTTCAACCACTACCAACCCAAGGTGGTCCATTACAGGATCAAAGAGATTATAATGAATGTTTTAGGAATATGGGACCTAGGGGTGGATATAACATAGTGGAACATAACATGATCCAAGGTATGATATGTGTCTTCTAGACATAGCAACTAATAGATATTAAAATCAACATAATCTATTCCTTTATTTCTTCATCCCATATTTAATAAAAAATATTCTAGTGGAACACCCATCACAATGCATGGGAAAAGAGACACCTATTATAAGTGATCAAATACTCCCTCACTTCCATAGATGATATGTTCTTTCTCTTAGTGGAGTGTTTATTTTCAAGGAACCTCATTTTTTTAGATAAATTCCTATAATGATTTCCTTGGTATGGATCAACTATCTTCAATAAATGTTGGGATTATCCTCTAAAATTGTTGGTTAAATTGTTCGAGGATAATGGATCAATATTCCTTTTTGGGTAAGAGATAATTATATATGGGATGAATTTGGCTGATAGGGAATAATTTCGGATGATCACCCACAAGTTATGAAATTTTTATTAATGTTATATGGATACATTAAGTTATCATCATCCTATAGTAGTGGTACGATTTAGGTAAATTAACCCTGAGATTTAACTAAGATTTAAACATCTCTAAGAGGTTGAATTCAATATTGATCTACATCCTATGAATACTCTGATATCTTATAAAACATATCAAATATCCTTATTAGAGATCAGGTAGTTGAGGGTAAAGCTGGATGGTCGTATATATAATTGTTTTATAAAACATAATGTGTCCCCATAGGCATCTCTGGTGTTGTTCTCCACAATGCTGGATGGGAACTGGAGTCTTTAGGTAGACTAGCAGTGTTTGAATAAAGAGAAAATAAAGAATATATTACCTCTATTGAGGATCAATGACCTCATTGATCAGCTAAATGATGAATTTTTTTTCTCAAATATCTATCTCAGTTTCTTCTATCACTTTTTTAGAGTTTATGATGAGAACATTCCAATGATTGTTTTTCAATGTATTTATGTGCATTTTGAGTTTATAGAAATTATCTTATACATGATAAGAACATAAACCATTGTTATGGTACCTATGAACTCAATCATTCCAGAATTCATTGATAAGATTATGGTTTTCTTGAAAAAATACATCCACAAAAATTCATCATCTAAGGATAAACATGCAGATAAACTGAGGAAAATCTTGTAATTACCTAATATAAAATAGTTTTATGGATTTCTATAAACGT
The DNA here is from genome assembly GCA_963277665.1 of Viscum album. Classification (NCBI taxonomy): domain Eukaryota; kingdom Viridiplantae; phylum Streptophyta; class Magnoliopsida; order Santalales; family Viscaceae; genus Viscum; species Viscum album. Next base: position 841,411,759 of record OY728160.1, on the reverse strand, counting down.
ATAATTTCAAGATTTGGTAGGTCCACTTGTTGTATTATAACATCTGAGATGGTGAAGTATCAATGAAACTGATGAAGATAATGTAATTTTTAGCTTAGGTTCCACATAATAGTTTTTTATATGTGAAAATTTACATGAGATGTTATGGTATTATCAACGATGTTCACGATAGATATCTAGTATTACAATAACCTATTCTTCCATTACCTAAATCGGGAATTCATATTTCATCTGAGAAATTCTAGAGGGAATTAGTGGAGCAAATTTAGAGATTGAAGACTCCTCTCATCCAGTGGTTTCCAAATGATGGAGGTGAGTAAAGGATGTTCTACAATTCCTAGGGAAGTATGTTTTGTTGTGAGTAAATTCAAAAGAAATAAATTATAGGCTATACATCAAAGTAGCTGAGAAACCATTAGGAAATATATGTGGGCAATGACCTAGATTTGGAGGTGGTGGTGTTCACTCTGAGGATTTGGAGGTACTCGATTCTAGTTGAGAATTATATTGTCAATATAATCCATTAGAGTATCAAGAAAATTTCTACTTATAGATAATTTGACATAAGGTAAAGAGATTATTATTATTCCTATAGGATTAATATTTTTATTTTTTCTTACACTCTTTGAATTGAAAACATGGTGGATGTTTTCCTTAGTGTGGATTTGAGGTATCATTTGTTGGGATATTCAACTAATCACCAAACCTTGTTCTAGTTTTTATTGTTGGATAAGGTAGCATATTTTTTTTAAATAGATTTTCCCTTCTAAATTTCTTATAACATGAAGTAGTCATGTCTAGGTAATATTGATTGTGAGGTTTTATGTTAGAATATTTTCATTTGTATGGAACAAGATGGATATTCCAAAGGTCTGAAATATTTCTTCTACATCCATGGATGGATTGTGGGGACATCCATACTACGTGAAGCAGTAATAATGAAGTTTGATACACCACACTTAGAAATGCATCATATATTTATCATGTTTTACTTACACGTTGGACATTTTCATAAACATTTTTGAAGCACGTTATTGCCGAATTTATATAACGATGGAACACTTATTAGTAGGTGAATGTGCAACACCAGGTTTAAGTTGGCTGGTCCATTACATTAAGGTTCTAGGGTGGTAGTGGTATATTATATATATTGATTTTATAATAGGTCTTCCGAGGCTAATAAGAGGCTATAATGTTCATTAGGTGATTATCAAATGACTGACCATGCCAACTAACATTATTATTATTCATGAGAAGAGTTTAATAGAGATCTTGGTATCCATATACATGGATGAGATCATTCAGTATAATAATGTTATCCCAATGATCACTTCAGTTCAATTTGGTTGTTTTTCATCCTATTTATAAATAATATTGTATGATGAATTAAGTACTTTATTAGGGATAGATAATGTATTCCACCATCATATTGAGGTCCAATCTCAAAAAAACATTTAGGTTCTCTAGGATATACTACAGAATTGTATGATTTATTTTAGCTACAACTGGTTAGATCACATTACTTTGGTGGAGTACAAATAAAAATAGATTCCACTATAACATAGGCATACCTTGTTTTGAGGCCCTTTAAAATATTCCATCATGTTAACCTTGAGATAAATGGATATTAATGATTTGTAAATGATGGGTCTGAAGTTACTATAAGAAATGTAAAAGATATTATAGGTGATGCAAGAGTAGATGAGGATAGCTTAGAAACATCATAAGTCCTATATAGAAAAATTATAAAGGTTTAATGGTTTGATGAAGAATATCATGTATTCTTGACGGTCTTTACATGGTGTTATTTAATGCTATTTTTTTCAGGGTTGAAATTTAGCCTCAATGTTCATCAATTCATTACAAATTCTATATAGGGTTGTTGAGGTTTGTTTTATCATAGAATCTCCCCAATAGTTAGAATAGGTACATGACCTATTCTATTTTTCTCAGCTGTATATGTATGTGGATAACACATTGATGGTCATACACTTTAGTGAGATAGACAGCTAGGATGAATCCTACTTCTTGGATTATCCAATGGTGATTACTGAATTACGCTATAAAAACATTAAAATGTGTTATTCGGCTAGTGTGTGTCCTTTAGAATTGTATCCTTAATGATAGATCATAGGAGCCTGAGACCCTGATGTGGTCTCAGAACACTTACACTTGTGATAAGAATCTGATTTCTTTGGTGAAATGTCTTGAATTTGGTGATCATTTAGTGATCATTATTATTACATCGTAAACCTGAAGAATATATTAAATAATTTTTGTGGGATTTGATGAGGTGAAAACATAGATCTATAATATAATTATATTAATAATAAGATATTATTTCTCCACCCATGCACTTGTTTACAATAATAATGTTTTCATTTCAATAATATGTCTTGGATGTGAAATATGAGACTGAAATTGAATCTTTAATGAGGGTTTAACCCTATGAGCATTATAATTTATGTTTTCCTCAGAAATTCCATGGACTGGCCCCATTGGTGATTATTTAACCAAATTTCTATCAACAATATAGTTTCACCTATCAAAATATCATTTTCGAATAATTCAATGGTTAACCATATAAAACCCTATAATTTAAGAGAATGTGATATGTGGAAATAGAGATAGGATTTTAGAGAATCAATAGAATCAATGAAATAATTGAGATCATATACACTAAAATAAAATAAAAACTAATGTATATTTCATCTTCATCAATGATGAATTGAAATTAAAGAGTGTGATTTTTTATTTTATCTTGAATTGTTCTTTCTAAATTCCATGCTTGAATAATGAATTAAACCCATGTTCTATATGATTGATATAGGGGGAATTATTTAATTTCCCCAAAACTACATAATAAATTATTTAACCCCCATTAATGAATTCTAAAATCTTTTCCCACAAAATTTCTCTGGAAAATTATTTTTAGCGACTACTTTGGTCTTCAAGAATGCTTGATTTTGGAGGAGGATCAATGAAGACTCGGGTCCTAGAATTTTATCCCCACCATATATCTCTAAATAAGTACTATTATCTCATAATCATGTGTGGATAGAGAGATTCTAGACCTAGGGACTTCTAAAAATAGTGAAGAATAATTTTTATGGTGGTTGGTCAAACTAGGATACTCGAGTGAAGGTGGGTCATGTAGAAAAGTTCAAATCAAGGTGAGATGAAATAATTATGGTTTTCTTTAAAATAGAGGGGAAGGTGGTGGGTGAATTAGTAGGATATGTGGAGTATGTTGGCATAGGGAGAGGATGTAGTTCAATCTAGGATATGAATGTAAAGGCTTGAAACATTTATGGGTAGTTGCATATGGTCGGAGGATAATGTAGTTGTGGTGTAGTCCAAAGGAGAAGGACATGGTGGAAGCTAGGTCACCACCCACCACCATTTGACCCACTAGGATTAGACAATAAATATATACCTTCCTAGTCTCATCCAATTCTAAAGACCGTTAAAAGTTTTGGTTTAATTCCATAAAACATCCCTAGTAATGATTCCAATGTGGTTAAAGGAGGTCAGGGTTGCATCGGGGGCATGTTCAAAGGTTAGAGCCTCAAATGTGAGGTGCAAGACTGGGATACATGATTATAAGATACAATTATTCCCATAGCACACAGTTTATTTAAACTATGTGGTAGTAGACCGTGGCGTGCAGATGGCCACATGGTTTGCCTACAACCATGCGACCTAGGCCACACGGTCGTGCTTCCAACTATAGTTTTTAGATAGTGAGTTTTCTCATAGATGGCACATGTTTTCTCCAAACATGCAGCTAAACCATATGACGCCACCTATGTTGGTGAAAAAACTAGACTACACTTACTGAATATTAACTCCTCCCCCCTCCATTTTTTCTTCCCTCTATTGAATTCTTCCTCTCCATTCATGCATGGAGGCCTCCTTATTATCTCAATGGGTTATTATGTTTCTCTATCATTACTTCACAACTTCCTTTTCCTTCAAACGTTATAGAATCATCTTGGTACACACTACCTAATACACTACTTTATTTTGATGTTTCTATAATGACTATTGTTCTAGTTTGGTGCAATGAACTTTTAACCTATTTTTAGGGGTTTTTTAAATCTTATGATATCATCTGTTTTAGGTTGAATGAAGTTTTATTATTGGATTATTAGAGTGGTATGAGGTCAATTCAAGATGTACATCTTTTTGTACATCATTTCATGAGTTTTTAGAGGTTTTTCTATTGTTCCACTAACCAGAGACATTCGACGACACCTCATTTTTTATATTAAATTAAATGGAATGGTTTCCCATGTCTTTAATGACTAGCATTCATAGAAACCATGATTAGGGTGTTTGAATTGTCTTTTTCAACCCCTTGGTTGTATCAATCCATTATTACCCCTTTTTACCCAATGATTAACATGGAAATAAACTTGTACGGCCTAATTCAAATGCATTGAATAGTTAATTACTACAAGAGGGGTGAATTATCGGTTAAACGCCTTAAATTATGTATTGAATTAAGAACTAATGGTCATCTATGAGAGTGACCTTGATCATTATGAATAACCCTCGCATTTGAATACATATTTATGATTTTCATTAATTCTAGTTTACCTTACGTTTAATTTTCACTGCAAGTAGTTTTGATGCCTTTCTTATTGGTATATTCTATTGCACAAAATTATGTTATGTCTAGATCATTATACTCTAAACCATAAGTGGTTTTTATTTAATTTTTTATGGAGTGAATGGATTGAATTGAAATGTTGTTCTTGGTCATGGTAATTATCTTGATTTAATTTTATTTCATTGAGGACATATGGTTAAAGGCATGAAAATTCCATGTTCATATGGATTCATTTCGTTACATCAAACTTATGCTTGTTTCATTTTCCTCATACCCATGATTTCTCATATTTAATGACTTATGCCTTTCCATTTCAGTTTTTCTGTTTTTATTGGTCTTAAAATGAATTGTCATTGATAGCTTGGTAAGAATTTGGTAATGATATGGATACTTGTAAGTAACAGATTATTTATATTCCTTCCCTTGTTATGTGTCGTGGTTGATTTGGATCATTTGATATGGTATAAGAGATAATATGGGTATCATATTAATTATTATATTTATCAAATCACTATGTTGTGGTGGTTAATACTCAATGTTCCAGGAATGGTGCATTGGATTTCAAGATACGGGCTACTCGGGAATTTTCAAATACTCGTGAGTGACACTGGTTCCCTTAGGGAGCAACCATGGAATTTCCCATCAGAAAGATAGTTGCGCAATTACTTGTGTGATACCTAGTACACTATGTGATAAACATGGTACGGACTTAGAGTCAACATCCTTGAGAGATATAAATATTTTCGTATGGGTTACCTTGGATGGATTCAGTGGTATTATGTTATATTAGAAGTTTGGAAGTGACCCTTGTGATTCTGCTAAGATCACCTGGGACGAGCCTAAACTCCACCTTTAGATTTGATGGATTGGTTGATTATTTTATCTTATAAGATGAAACCCTTTTTGATATCTTGTTATATATCATTTGAATATGCTCTAATTATATATTTTTACTAGAATACGTGCATGTTGACAAATGAATTGTACCAAAAGATGGAGCACAAGCTTGGTGGAATGTATTCTTGGTTTCACCTTATTACTTTGGCCTTTGGATATACATTATGCCTTGTAGATGTACTTTATTCATACTTCTATATTAGGATAAAGAAGGTGTTATCGGTATGATATCCATTTAGGAACCTGGACAATGATGTAGTTGTTTTATTTATTTATCAAACTGTAAATTTTATATCTTGAAAAACATAGTATATCAATACCATGAAAGTGAATGGTCTAGACACCATGGGTTCTGGCCTATTGATATTTCTGTCACAAACCATTCTGAGGAACCATTTATGTCACGAACCATCGTCGGGGCCCGTGACGTGACTACCCCAAACCCGCCATCCATAGGCGAGGGGATGGCGACTAGCACCAAAGGAATAAATCCCAAAAAAAAGGAAGGCACTGCCTTTATAAAGTAACACACACAACAGAGTACACAGGTGAAGTAAACACTAAGTAAAACTGAGTACCAAAGTAGTTGCTGAAAAGTAAATGGGCCAGTATACAAACCCAACTAAATGTATATTACAACTAAAAAGAAAGTACAACGGCAGTAAAGTAAAACAGAAGCACCGAGTCATCCTCCGGAAATCCCACCTGAAGGGTGGGTACAAATAGTCTGCTCAACTCCTTGGGTCCGGTCGTCCGCTACATGTACGTCCTGTCTAGTGATCCACCTCCAGGTACCGACCAACTCCTCAAGCCTCTACCTCGATAAGTGCTTCCCATCATCGATATACAACACAACGTAGTGCGGGAATAGCCCGTGCTGGGGTGAGTATGTGATACTCAGTAGGGACCCCGAGACCCCCGAAGGTCTCTAAGAATCCACAAGGGATAAAACACAAGGAGAGTCACAATAAAGAAGTATCAACTGACTCTACTTAGGTATATGCCCATACAAATACCTAATTCATCAATTACAGTCCGTCTCTAACTCTCGAGCCCAATCACTACCAAGTCCAGACAGGAAAACACAACCCAATCCACACAGGAAAGCAAGTCAATCACATTGCTAATAAATATTGAAGTCGCAACTCTAATCACAAAGGTATATAACTTCATATAGAGATAGAGATGATCATATGTAGTCAATGATTAATCTAAGCTATCGGAACCACACAGGATACAAGACCAGGTAAGCTGTCAGACCCACACAGGATACAAGACCAGCTACTCTGCCAGACCCACACAGGATACAAGTACAGAGGTCAATACTGCCAGACCCCCACATGATACAAGAATAGTATTCATCGTCGTCTAACCCATGGAGGATTCCAGTATGGTAGTCTTCACCGTCGAACCCATGGAGGATTCCAGTACAATAGTCGATGCAGTTGCAGCCAGCTCCAAGGCTCCCGCTCACAACATGCTCGATTCCGGGAGGGTCCGCTCCTCGAGCAAGAGAGTCGATACATCACATATCACAGAGTCCAAATTTGATGTTTCCCAATGTTCCTTCTCGTCAAATAAAACCCAACGCAAAAAATGGTACGTCAATCAGACGTCCGGTCTGAGAGTTATTGGTTTTTCTGTTCCAGGGGCTCGTTAGGTTTTTAAGCTAAAACCAACCCGAACGTACTCCAACTGCATCCAAAACTCATGTGGATTAATCCAAAAGAACCATCTCAACAAAATTATTTCAACTCAATTGATGGCACGTCAATCGGGCGTCCGGTCCTTATGTTATAAGGGTTTACGCTCAAAGGGCTCGGTTGGTGTTGGGTTCAAACCAACCCGGTCGTACACAAAATTTTCTGAAACATAGAGTATAGTGTATAAAAATGATTGTCTCATTACAAGGATTCCTATGCAACTGACGGTGCGTCGATCGGAGGTCAGTAGCTCATCTTATGTGTAAAAGACCAAAAAACGGTCCGAAGTGGGGGTCTGGGACCAGTCCGACCCGGCCCAACCCTCCCTGGATCGTCCCGAACCAAGTCGACCCGACCCAGGTCTGGGTCCAGCCCGGCTGGGCGTGGCCCAGCCTGGCTGGGTGCAGCCCGATCCCTGTGACCCACCCCGGCCTGGCCGGGGGGGTGGTATGTGCTTGCTCGGCCAATTGGCCAAGCTTGGGGTGCGGCCCCCCATTTTCCACAGACATGGCACTAGGGTGGCACCGCTGATCAACCTGCATCCCGCATGGCTATGGGATCCCACTCCCTCGCCTCTATGGCCAATGCCAAAGCGAGCTTCTGCAGCCAGCGCGCCAGGGCACCGCCGTAGTACTCCGCAGGCCACTGGAGTCATTCTGGTGGTCTGTTTTTTCTCCCGTCTGCGCCTGCGGTCGTCTCAGGACCCAAGCTCCCCTGTGAAGGCACCTATTTTCCATTGCGGTCCCCTTTCATCGTCGCCAATCACCCCGCGCATCAGGAAAAAAAATATTGGTGAGTTCGTCCTTGTTCATTAACCCTCCTTCGCTGCGTTAGAGGTTCAAATCGTCACCCATCAATTTAAACGCCAAGTACGAGGGTATAATTATCATAAAAGAAAAATATACAAATGTTCTCCTACCTCAATAAGTGATGTCGAACGTCGGCGTCGTGGTAGACGGCGCCACGGAGAAAGGGATCGTAGGTGACGTCAGAGTGCACCGAGGAGGAAGCGGGGTCTCCTCTCTTGTCGCGGAGAAGATAATGGGTGGCGCGTCATCGTTCATTGAGGAACCGGCGTTCTTAGTCGAAGGAGACGTTGTTCTTTGTCAGAGGTCAGTGTTCTTCCAAAAACTCAAGAGCTCTCCCGATCTTCCTTTCCACAATGAAAGCTCTCCCTAAAATTAAATAAAAGGCTCCTCCTATTATTTAATTATACATGAAAAGAATCTTCCAAAATTCAAATCACCACATTTAATAAACGTGTTGAAAATTGATTAAAGGAAGGGAGTGGTAGATCCCCATTAATTAGACGCGTTGGAAAATAATTAGTAGGGAGGGTTTTCCAAAATTAATGTGGGGGTTTTAAAGATTTAGAGGGAAATTGAATTGGTGGGGCTCGTGTGGGCCCAATCTCTTTAACATCCACCCTTGGGTATTTAGGTGGCTGTGGGTCCCACCCTTAACTACCCATGGGAGGAATTAACATCCCTAGATATAAAATAAAATTGTACAAAAATTTTATTTACTTCTCAAAAAATTTTATTTACATCTAAATTAAACCCGAAATTAAAACTTCAAACCCACATAAAACACAACTGCGGTAAATGTCCCCTTAAGCAATTAACCATGTTGTGAGTTCATTGGTGCCCTCAGATTTCAATTCCGAGCACCGGTTCAAAAGATATAAAAACTCGCTCATTCGTTCACTGAACGTACCCAAGCTACCATTCGGAAATTGATTCCGAGCACACCGGGCATCGGAATCAAGTGTCGTCAGAAGCCAAAACCTCGTAAAATTACAAAAGTATTTAAAAAAATTCCTTGAAATTTCCGAGTCTTTACATTACTCCCACCTCAGGGATTTACGTCCTCGTAAATCTACAACATAAACTACGGAAAAAAATGTGTTTACTGAGCACACATATGAGCCTCCCACTCCCATGTTCTCTCTTGGAGGTTCCCGTGCTGCCAACGAATGCACGCAAGGGGAATCGAGCAACCACATAGGACCCGCTCCTGTCGATCTTTGATCTCCACAGGGACCTCCGCAAATGTCGTCATGTCATCGATGTCCAGCTCCCCATGATCAATGATATGCATCAGGTGGTGCATGTATCTCCTGAGCTGAGATATGTGGAAGATGTTGTGCACCCGGTGCAACTGAGGTGGAAGGGCCAGGCGGTAAGCCACCTCGGCTACTCTGCTGAGGACTTGAAAATGCCCGATCAAGCACAATGATAACTTGACGCCCCGGCCAAATCTCTGCAATCCATGCTGAGGTGAGACCTGTAAGAAAATGTGGTCACCATCCTAGAACTCCAGCGGCCTCCGTCTCCTATCAGCATAGGACTTCTGTCTGCTCTGCGCAGACCTCATCCACTCTTGGATGATCTTCACCTTCTCCGTCGTAGCCTAAACAATCTCTGGTCCTACAAGTACTGACTCCCCCGGTTCAGTCCAGCACAGAGGTGATCTGCATGGTCGGCCGTACAGTGCCTCGTATGGTGTCATCACGATGGTGGAGTGGTAGCTGTTGTTGTATGCAAACTCCACCAAGTTTAGGTGATCCTCCCAGTTGTGACCAAAGTCAAGGACACATGTACAGAGCATATCCTCGAGTGTCTGAATAGTCCTCTCCATCTGGCCATCCGTCTAAGGGTGAAAGGTAGTGCTCAGGCATAGCTACATCCCAAAAGCCTCCTGTAACCCCTTCCAAAGTCAGGAAGTAAAGCGAGTGTCTCGATCTGAGATGATAGATGATGGCACCCCATGGAGTCTTACAATCTCTTGGATGTAGAGGTTTCTGAAGCTCTTTACTGAGCCCTTCTCCCTGATCGGTAGGAAGTGGGCCGACATGGTGAGTCAATCAACAATCACCCATATAGAGTCGTTCCCTCTGGAAGTATGTGGAAGCACCCTCATGAAATCCATGTATATCCCATCCCACTTCCACTCCGGGACCTCTAATGGATGAACAAAGCCTACAGGTACCTAGTGCTCTGCCATCACTTGCTGATAATTGAGGCATCGAGAAACGAACTCTGCTACATCCTTCTTTATACTCAGCCACCAGTGCTGCAACCTGAGGTCTTGATACATCTTGTCTACCCCTAGATATACCGCTAGAGGGGATGTGTGGAAATCCCTCAACACCTCCTCCTGCAGTGCAACTGGTACCATGGTACGTCCCCTGAAGAGGATGATGTGCTCCCCTCCTTCAAAAAATCCATCGGGTGCCAGCCCTAAGGATATCTGTGCGCATCACACCTCACAGTCAACACCCCCACGTTGTGCCTCTCTGACCCACTGAAGTAGTGGAGGAGTGACTATAAGGGACTATAGATAGGCTTCCCCATCTCTATCCATGAAGGATATCTGCAAAGTGGCTAACTGCTATGTCTCCTCTCCTTGTAGTTGAATGCCCAATCTCCTGCTGAGAGCATTAGCCACAACGTTCCCCTTCCCAGGGTTATAGACAATCTCAAAGTTATAATCCTGGAGGAACTAGAGCCATCGCCACTGTCTCAGGTTCAGGTCCTTGTGTGATAAAATGTACCAGAGACTCTGGTGGTCAGAGTAGACTGTAAAGCGCTCACCCATCGGATAGTGTCGTCACGCATTCAGGGCGAAGACCACTGCTGCTAACTCCAGGTCATGGGTAGCATAGTTCTACTCATGCTGCCTCAAATTTCATGAACCGTAATCGATAACTGTTATATTATCATTAGGACACACCCGAGTCCGGTACCTAATGTGTCTCAGTAAACTACGTACCCTACGCCCTCCTACGGCAGCCTCAAGATGGGTGCACTAGTCAATCTCCGCCTCAGCTCTTGAAAGCTCTGCTAAAATATGTCAAACCACATAAAGGGTTTCCCCTTCTTTGCCAATGATAATAGCAGTGCAAAAACTCTGGAGAAGTCTGGCACAAATCTCTGATAGTACCCAACCAGACCTAGGAAACTCTGCACCTCCGTCACGCTCCTGGGTGGTCCCCAAGGAAGTACTGCCTCGATCTTCGCGGGATCCACTGCAAATCCAGCCTATACGATGATGTTCCCCAAAGAAGTGAACATTTCGAATCCATAACTGGCACTTTGAGAGCTTACCATAAAGCTGGGGCTCTCGGAGTGTATCCAGTACAACCCACAAGTGGTAGGCGTGCTCCTCCTCAGTAGTCGAGTAAATCAGTATGTCGTCAATGAAGACTACGACAAACCGATCGAGGTAAGGCTGGAAGATCCTATTCATGAGACTCATGAACACTGCTGGAGAATTGGTCACGCCAAAGGGTATAACCATGAACTCGTAGTGGCCATACCGACACCTAAAGCTCATCTTCTGCACATCCTCGTCTCAAACTCTGAGCTGGTGATATCCTGGCCTGAGGTCTATCTTCGAGAACCATCGTGCTCCCTTGAGTTGATCGAAGAGGTCGTCAATCCTTGGAAGGGGGTACCTATTCCTCACGGTCACCTGGTTCAGGTGAAATTAGTTGACACACAGTCTCAAGCTCCCATCTGCCTTCTTGGTGAATAAAATCGGAGAAGCCCAGGGTGAAACACTGGGTCCGATGAAACCTTTCCCTTGTAAGTCCTCCAGCTGTACCCGTAGCTCGCAAATCTTGGCGGGAGCCATTCGATATGCTGGAGTAGATATCGGTGATGTCCCTGGGTATAGGTCTATGTAGAATTCTACCTCCCTACGAGGAGGTAGTCCTGGAACATTATCAGGAAAAATGTCTGCATACTGATCCACCACAACATAAAAACTCGGACTCCACACGTCAACTAATCTGAGGATGAGACTAGCCAACTGATGTGTGATCGGCTTCCCTCTCCTCTTCGTAAGTCCATCATGTGCTGTGAAGGTTCCCTTATCGCAGGTGAAGGTGAACCTGGTCCCATCTGTGTGGATACACCGCACTTTGTGCCCAATACAGTCGATCTGAGCATGGACTGTAGATAACTAGTCCATACCTAAGATGACGTCGTAAGGACTCGATGCCGCTACAAGAAGATCCCAGATGAAGCTATCGCCTCCTAGATTAATATCACAATGTCAGTACCAGTGTGACATCATCATGTCTGCTCCCGTAGGAGTCTCTAGCCGTAAGGATCAATCCAACGGCTCAGTCGGAATCCTCGAACTCCGAACAAGGGTAGCGACAATAAAAGAATGACTCGCACCTGTGTCTATAAGAACTGCAGTAAGGGTAGAGTAGACACAGATAGTACCTCGAATCATATTAGGTGTGATGTGGTCGTAAGCATCCGCTGCCTAGAGCTGAGCCTTATTCTTCCCCCAGCTCCATGTGGTCAGGGTGGACCTCTTGGGGGTGGTGGTGGTAGAGCCTTGAAACATCGTCCACCACCCACTGCTCGGTCAGCTCCTCTGCCTCGTCTGCCTGCTCCCTTCGGACAGCTACGGTTGAACCTTTGCCTCTGCCTGGGAGGTCCCTCCACTATATGTTCCTCGTCTTCATGGAAGGTCAGGTAGTCATGAGCCATGTGGCCCTGCCCGCCGCATGCATAACACTGCCTGCTCCTCATAAAGTTGGCTATGTGTCGTGTGCCCCGTACAACCGAACTTGTATCCTGAGGTCTACCACCTGATGTTCTGATCCACTTGGACCCCTGCGACATCTTTCGACTGCCCGCTGTAGAAGACTCCGCTTCGTGCTGTCCTGCAGTGGGCCCCGCTACTGGTGGCTGCTCAGTGAGAAAGCTCTCCAATAAAAGGGCTATCTCCAGCACCCCATCCTGCATTGGGATGCTGAGGGTAATCGTCGAAGCTCTGATCTCATGCCTCAGTCCCTGCTCAAAGGTCTGGGCCCGGAAGAATGGGTTATGTACCATTTTCGTGGAGTAGCGCGAGAGGTCGATAAATGTCACCGAGTACTAGGCTACTATCATACTACCCTACCGCAGCTCTAGTAACTCATGGATGTGCACCGCACAGAGGGTGGCTGGAAAAAACTCCGAGTAGAAGAGGCTCTCGAAGTCCGTCCAAAGTAGTGATGCCTCATCGTGCACCTGGAGCATCAGGCTGCACTATCTAACTGTTGCTGCGTGCAAGAGACTCGCGGAAAGGATCACCATAAGGTCTGCTGGTGTCCCTACCAATATGAAGACTCTAACAATAGCCTCCAGCCCATCCTCGGCTACCTTAGGTTCTGTCTCCCCACGGAACCTGGGTGACCTCTATCGCTGAAACACATGCAACGCACTCAGGAAGCGTGCACTATCCACTGCTGGGGTGGTGGTATCGATGGCCCACTGGTAGTGGTACCACTGGTACCTCCACTATAATAGGGCCCTGCATTGAGGCATCGTTGCTCAGTGGGCTTCCATCCCGCACGTAACTGGGAACCCTAGCTGGCTGCTTTCGTGGGGCCATCCTGAGAAGAAACAGATCCTCCACAGTTATAAATAATACCTGGTGAGATTCCACGAAGTAATCCCAAAGAAAACCTTTGAAAGGGAACACACACGCAATCAGGGTTTTCGTACACTGAGTCAGAAATCAGAGGTTAGGGTCCTGGTGTATGGATACATCGGCCGCCGCACCGACACTGGACTCCCTGGACTGAAAACCACACTCAATACTCTTAACACTATTTCTTTATAGAAAGGAAAGATCAGAGTCCTGAGTTCTGCGGTAGAACCGACTCATATGAAACCAATTAGTCATGACCCATCCTTGAGGCCAGTGTCGTGACTACCCCAAGCCTACCTTCCATAGGCCAGGGGCTGGCGACTAGCACCAAAGGAGTAACTCCCAATAAAAGGGAAGACATTGCCTTTATAAAGTAACACACAAAAAAGAGTACGAAAGAGAAGTAAGAACTAAGTAAAAATGAGTACAAAAGTAGGTTCTGAAAAGTAATTGGGCCAGTATACAACCACAACTGAAAGTACAGTACAACTAAAAAGAATGTACAACAGCAGTAAAGTAAAATAATGGCACTGAGTCGTCCTCTGAAAATCACACCTGAAGGGTGGTTATAGATAGTCTCCTCATCTCCTCGGGTCCGGCCGTCTGGTACATGTATGTCCCGTATAGTGATCCACCTCTGGGTACCGTACAACTCCTTAAGCCTCCATCTTGATCAATGATGCCCATCGTCTGCATCCAACACAACATAGTGTGGGCATAGCCCGTGAAGGGGTGAGTATGCGATATTCAGTAGGGACCCCAAGAACCCTTGAAGGTCTCTCAGAATCAATGAGAGATAAGGCACAAGGAGTGGTACAATCACAAAGTATCAACCGAATATACTTAGGTATATTCCCATACATATACCTAAGTCATCATTTACAGTTCGTCTCCAACACTCGAGCCCAAGTACAACCCAGTCCACACAGGAAAGTAAGTCAATCACATCACTCATAAAGATTGAAGTCAAGACTCAGCTCACATAGGTAGATAACTTCGTATAGCGATAGAGATGATCATAAGTAGTCACTGATTCATCTAAGTTGTCAGACCCACATAGGATACAAGACCAGCTAAGCTGTCGGACCCACATAGGATACAAGACCAACTACTCTGACAGAACCACATAGGATACAAGTACAGAGGTCAATACTGCCGGACCCACACAAGATACAAGAACGGTAGTCATCATCGTCAAACCCATACAGGATTCCAGTAAGGTAGTCATCGCTGTCGAACCCACAGTGGATTTCAGTACAGTAGTCGATGCAGTCGCAGCCAGCTCTAGGGTTCTCGTACACAACATGCCCGATTTCGGGAGGGTCTGCTCTTCAAGAAAGAGGATCGATACATCAATTGTCACGAATTACAGAGTTGATGTATCCCAATGTCCCATCTCGTCAAAAGAAACCCAATGTGATAAACGGTGCGTGAATCGGACGCCCAGTCTGAGAGTTATTGGCTTTTCCGTTCCAGGGGCCCGGTTCGTTTTTAAGTTAAAACCAATCCGACCATACTCCAGATACGTCCAAACCTCAAGTGTAGTAATCCAAAAGAACTGTCTCAACAAAATTATTTCAATGAAATTGACAGCCCGTCAATCGGACTTCCGGTCCTTAAGTTATAAGTGTTTCCGCTCCAAGGGCCCGGTTGGTTTCGGGTTCGAACCAACCCGATCGAATACAAACCTTTCCGAAACCTTGAGTGTAATATACACAAATGACCACCTCGATCCAAGGATTCGAACGCAACTAATGGTGCATCGATCATTGGTCTGTAGCTCAGGTTATGGGAAAAAGACCGAAAAACGGTCCGAAGTGGGGGTCAGGGCCCAGTCCGACCGGGCCCAACCCCCCCTGTGTCAGCCCGGCCCAGCTGGGAACGGCCCGGTCTACATGACCCACCCCGGACCGCCCAAGGGGGTGTGTGCCAGCTCGTCCAGTTGGCCGAGCGGGCGGCGCGACCCCCGTTTTCCGCGGACGCGGCACCAGGGTGGCACCGCTGGTCAACCCGGATCCCGCGTGGCCACGGGATCCTCCTCCCTCATCGTCGCGGCCGATGCCGCAGTGGTCTTCTGCCGGCGGCGCACCGGGGCACCACCTCCGCACCAGTGACCTAGATCCCACGTGACCACGAGATCTTCCTCCCTCATCATCGCGGCCGATGTCACGGCGGGCTTCTGCCAGCGGTGCACCGGGGCGCCGCCTCCACACCAGCGACCCTCCCCGCCGCGGTACATCGCGGGCCACCAGAGTCATTCTGGTGCTCCGTTTTGTCTCCCGTCTGCACCTGCGGTCGTCTCGAGAACCGAGCTCCACTTCGAAGGCTCTGATTTTCCATTGCAGCCCCGTTTCATCGTCTCCAATCACCCCGCACATCACAAAAAAAAATATCATTGGGTCTGGGCTTGTTCGTTAACCCGCACCCACCGTATTAGAGATTCAAATCGTCACCAATCAATTTAAATTCCAAGTGTGAGGGTATAATTCTCATAAAAGAAAAATATAAAAATTTTCCCCCACCTCAACAATTGAGGTCGAACTTCAGCGTCGCGGTAGACGGTGACACAGGAAAAGGGATCGTATGCGACTTCGGAGTGCACCGAGGAGGAAGCGTCATCTCCTCTCTTGTCACGGAGAAGAGAATGGGTGGCGCATCGTCGTTTTTCGAGGAACCCGAATTCTTCGTCGAAGGAGACATCGTTCTTCGTCAGAGGTCGGCATTCTTCGAAAACTCACGAGCTCTCCCAATCTTCCTTCACCCAACGAAATCTCTCCCCAAAATTAAATAATAGGCCCCTCCGATTATTTAATTACACATGAAAAGCTCCCAAAATTCAAATAACCACATTTAATAAACGTGTTGACAATTGATTAAAGGAAGGGAGAGGTAGATCCCCATTAAATAAATTCAATGGAAAATAATTAATAGGGAGTGTTTTCCAAAATTAATGAGGGGGTTTTAAAGAGTCAGAGGGAAATTGAATGGTTGGGCCTCGTGTGGGACCCACCTCTCTAACATCCACCCTTGGGTAGTTAGGTGGATATGGGTCCCACCCATAACTACCCATGGGAGGAATTAACCTCCCTAGATATAAAATAAAATTGTACAACAATTTTATTTGCTTCTCAAACAATTTTATTTACCTCTAAATAAAACCCCAAATTGAAACCTCAAACCCACATAAAACGCAACTATGGTAAATGTACCCTTATGAAATTACCAGTGCTGTGAGTTCATTGGTTCCCTCATATTTCAATTCCGAGCACTGGTTCAAAAGATTGAAAAACCCACTCGTTCGTTCACTGAACGTACCTGAGCTAAACTTCGAAAATTGATTACGGGTACACTGGGCCTCGGAATCAAGTGCCGTCAAAACCCACAGCCTCATAAAATTCCAAAGTATTTAAAAAAAATTCCTCGAAATTTCTGGTTGTTTACAATTTAGTACACATGTAGACTTTATTCTCATAGTTATGGATAATTGTATGATTCCTACATCGGATGGTTGGTTTTCTTGCTACTCGGAATGGAGTTTTAGGGGTATAGGACCGAGCCTATGCTTGAGATGTTGTGTTATAGTTTCGTGAATTTTTTTATATTGATGGAATGTAGTATATTCATTTTATCCAATGTTCCCAATTACTCTAATTTTTTTTGACATTACATATCATCCTAATTATTTGTGTATCTACTACTGATATTTAGCTTTAACATGGTTGTTATTTCATCTTGGATTATATCATTACATCTTTTAAAATTTGATTGATATTTTTCTTCAGATATTTAATATCTATTATTTACTATGTTTTATACTTGTATCGATATGTAAATGGTCACCCCAAGGACACACCCAAGGAAGTCAATGTTTGTGAGAATCCTTTAGTGTTCGATGTGGATGCATTTTAGGTCATTTGGACCATCTTCTCAGGGTACAGTTCGGTGGAACTCCAAGAAGAATTCTACAAAGTCATATTAGATCCTTTATGTTCCTTTTTTTCTAATTTTCTGGAATTATATGGGATTCTAGGATAATAAATTTTTTAATTGACTCTATACATCGAAACATCTAACCCATGTAAAGGCTGAACCAAAATTACCTAGGATGGGAATTACATTATTGTTTACGAAATTTAATGATGATAAGACTTCAACATTTGATGATGCACTTGTTTTGAGATTTTATTGATATTGGTGAAATTGAAATGATGATTTTTACTACTTCATCCAATGATATGAGGGAAGATAAAATCATGCATCATAATAGGTAGTACATGAATTTAATTTTCATGAAAATGTCTATCCCATACCTATGTTATGAATGCATTTCTTATTTTCAGGTGATTGTCCTCGTTCCTTGTTCGGTTAAGCCTTGTAGTTCCTATTTGGTTATGATTATTGAAATGATCCAAATTGAGTTGAATCCACATGTTATGGTTTGGGTTATATGGCCACCCAATCTCAATGTATATATTATATGAGACCTTATAAATTAGAATGGATATCCACCTAATTCAACAAAATTAAAAAGGGGTTGATCATATAAAGTAAAATGGAAACCTCCTTCTCGATGAAATGCACACCTGATATATAAAAACATGAGACAATATCCCGAATGGCCCGAAGGCCTTCTTTTTTATTATAGATAATCCCCCTTTTAAGGGTTGAAGGGGAACCCGTACATAAACCGTAGGCCCAAGGCACAAGGCCCAACATGACCCATAATAAATGACCAGAAGGCCCATAGGCATACCATACCCAATACATGACCCGTAGGCCCATCCCACTTGAACTACCCCACCGCATCTTCTGCATCATTGATTGCCTTTAGCTCCCCACCTCCATTTCTGATCGGCTAGCTTTGCCCCGTACAAAGCTGCACGGTGACTAGTCCCGAAGGCGGTTTCCATACCCTCTCATTCATCCAATCTGGTTAGCTCTTCTTCTGGTGACAGCTACTGGTGCTCTGATCTTCTTCTGGGGCCTACTCTATGTGAACCGGGCTACTTCATGGTCTTCAATGGCCCGAAGGCCCTATGGCCCGAAGGCCATGATGACCCGAAGGCCCTGAGACCCGTAGGCCCAAACCGGTGGCCCGAAATCCCAAATTTGGTGAATAGCCTGGCTGCTACAATACTAAACAGTGGCTGCTACAATTCATGCTACATTACTTCTACAGTACCCCAGAAATTTTCATCCACCCAGTATCGAACCTCGGTCTCTTGGATGACAAGCAGGAGCCCTTACCACTTGGGTACGGGCTCGTTGGCGAAACATGAGACAATAGGATATTTTCCATTTAACTAATAAGTCATATGTGGTTATCAATTTGTCTCTAATATTTTCTCTAGGAGTTGGTTATCAGTTGTGTTATGCTTGGAGGTGGTATTAGTACCTATCCATCTTATAACTTTATTTATCTACATTCCATATTTAATATAAATTCTATAATAGTGTTCTGGGATTTTAAATTTTAGATTTATTCTACCATGATATTCCTATTATGTATTCCAATAGAGTGGTGATGAGAACACTCTGAAGCTGTGCTCCTTATGTAACCCATTATGTGTATTTTAGTGGCACCTGAGGCACGTCATGTTGATCCATCCCTAGGCACTGACACTCAGTCTAGGGATAGTTTTATCAGTTTTATGTAGACTTTTTATGGTGCTCCCCATCTCACCCTAACAATGGATGAGCTGACAAAGAAGTTTAGTGGCAACATCCTCCTTCCTTCTCAAGAGATGGTGGTCTTGATGCTATAGATTCATGTTTAGAAGCCATGGTTTCCTTCCCAAAATAACTTTAGATGCCTCTAGAGATGAGGTTCAATATTTCTATCGATATTTTTCATGAATCCTTTATGAATTAGTGGTAAGACAAATCTCTGTCATAGAGTTATGGAGGAATGGTCTGTAAAGACTTCAAAACAGAGATCTATGATCATTTCCTTCAGTATACATTAATAGAGGATCAATCCAGAGAGTCCATGCATCTTCAGCAGGGCTCTATGATAATTCCTGAGTATTCTTATCATGCAACTAAGAATCTAGGTTTTTCACTATATATGACTAGTAAAGAACTGAATAATGTGAGTAGTTTTGAGGGTGGACATGGGCATACATTACACTCACACATGAACATCGTTCAGTGGATGGATGTTATGTGGATAGAGAAATAGACCTTAATTTCATAAGAAGTTCTCAAGGAATTTGGGTCCGGTTATCAATGGAAGTTCAGTTCCATGTAAAACGATGGTTCTTCAAGAAGTAGGATGTGTTGTTTCAATGCTGTACATGAGAGTGGTGCTACCCTGGTGATATAACAGTTCTATCATATATCCCCAATGTTTTAGTCTATTCAATAAGAATCCCTAGTTCACAAGGAACCTGATGCAATATCAATATTGAGTTTAAATTGGATATATTAAATAATAATTCCATTCTATTCCTCTAGAATCTAGTGGTGGGGGATCTGTACCGGCCCCTTCATCATGTACAAAATCTATGAATCAATTTCATTATAGGAGTTGGTGTTCTACCATCTGATTAAGCCGATGTGGTCATGGTCTTGGCTGAGGTAGTTAGACCTCAGTCGTTTAGTGACACTTGATTGGATTTGCTAAGGCAAGTCAAATAATATCTTAGGGAAAATAATCAGTCCATATGTATGAAATCTATCTTAATAAAGATTACTAGAGTCTAGGGAGATCAATGGTTATAGGTAGTATTCTAGTAGGTTCTATGTTAGTTTTAGTCATTTCTGATTCAGGTACAGCATAGTATTTTATATTATTTATGACTATTGAATGAATTTTTTTTCCATCAATTTCATATGTGTCATTTTATCTCTCAACAATCCACTAGTTGTGAGAAAAGATGGAATAAATAAGTTTTAGTAGTTCCCCTAGATATAGGTGGGTAATATTTCTTCTGTAAGTTCTTCTTCCTCAAGATGACCATATTTGACATCATTCTCTGTATGAACTAGGTTGTTCTCTATCATGACCAAGTGTATTTCTATCACTATAGAATCAATTTCACATCACAAGTGGTTAGCATGTATTTACACATGGCCAAATGGGATATCTAGGAAGATTGGTCTGGATCAAAGAGAACTGGGCTTGGATGATTAATAGGTCAATTGGGGAGTCCCTTTATAAGTGATTGGGGGATGCAGTTATTATAAATATATCTAGTTGTGGATCATTTTAGGGAAATATTCTCAAAAGATTTATCTACTATACCTCTAGTGAGAGATGATGATTTGACCATTGATCTATTTCCATTTGTGGCACCAGTGTCCATTCCTCCATATACGATAGCATTTATAATCTCCTGGAACTCAATAAGAAACATGAATACCTTGACTGTCAGAGTTTTATCCTACCTAGAACATCACCATGTATTTTAGCAATCCATTTCTTCAAGAATTTGTATTTTACTATTTGATTTTGTGTGGATTATATATGGTTTAACCAGCTTATGGTGAAGAAATTTTATCCATTACCTCTTATAGTCTAACTCTTCATCTAGATCCAAGGAAACACTATTTTCTCAGAGATCAATTTGAGATCATTACTTTGTTATATTTATGTCAGACCATCATACATACCACGTATAGCATTCCGGATCTGACCCTTTTAATCATCTTGTGACCATTCTATGTACATTGAGAGAGACCCATCTATATGTGAGGCTTACTAAATGCCACTTTTGGATCATTAAAAATCACTTCATGGGTCATATCATATCTAAGGTAGGTATATCAGTTGACCTAAATAATTTTCGAATCGTGTAATTATGGGAGTAGCCCAATATGTTGTTTGACATACATACCTTCATAATGATTTTTGGCTATTATAGTCAATTCATTAAAGAATTATCCCACTTAGAAACCCCTATTGGCATTGAATAAGAAGGGTTTGTAGTTCCTATGTTCTGATGCATTTGATAAGGCCTTTTAGGAGTAAATTTATAACTCACCTAAGCTTTGAATCTTATTTTCCATAGTCGAGATGAATTTATATAGTTTACGATAATGCTTTAGAAATTAGACAAGGTGAAGTTCTGATGAAATGTGATCGAGTCGTGTCATATGGATCTCGCTAACTGAGGAAATAAGAGAGGAATTGTCATATGAAAATCATCGATCTAACAGTAATGGTTAATTCCCTTGACCATTAAAGGAACTATTTCTTGGGTGAATGATTCATTTTTTACAAGGATCATAAAATCATAAAATATATCTCCACTCAGTGGGACATAACTCTAAGGCAAAGTAGGTGGGTGGAATTCATACTATCATTCAACTTTGAGGTTTCATAGATACCTAGAAATTGTAATGTCATTGTTGATTCCTTGAGATGGAAAACTCAAATGTACGTATTCTAGGTGGACATATGTGAGAGGAAAATAATGTCTTTGTTTTATGATTTTCATCTACGAGTTTATGAATAGCACGAGAAACCAATATTTGAATATATGGTAGTGATATATTTTTTTTAAAATGCTTTTAGATGCATCATTTAATAGATTCCAAGGGTCTCATTAAAAGGGAGAGCATCACATGAAATAAATCACCTCATGGTTGGGTTTTTGATGGTCATGAGACGCTTATCTACAGTTTTCATGAATGGGTGCCATAAGATATACATGAAGATATAATGATAGAATCTTATGATTCTATTGGGTAAGTTCTTCCAAGTCATACCAAGATATATCAAGACATGTGTTTTCATTAATGGGTGTCATGTATGAAAGGAAAGTTAGAAAGCTTCATCAATCTGTAATCCACCTATCCACAGGGGAAGGTAGATCACCAGTAACTAGCTGGACATCCATAACCTCTTTTCATTCCTGAGAGGAAATTAAATGATGTCATTATAAAATTAATTCCAACCATGTCATGATCTACATGAGGTAGTGATGTAATATGGATGATCATTGATAGGTAGACCCAAGTCATGCATTTCCTACCAATCCTGGATACCTCTATTGAATAGTAAGGAGGCTATACTTCCGAGTGACAGTGAGAGTACATGGAACACCCTATTCTATCATATCAGATCATGATGCTCGGTTTACATCATGGTTCTAAACTAGGTAAAAGGAGGCATTGGGTTCCCATTTGATCTTGATTAATTAATATCACCCTAATACTAATAGCCAGGCTGAGTGGATTATTTGATTATTAGATGATATGTTGTGGTCATGTGTCCATGATTTTATATGTTCATGGGAAAACCATATTCCTCTTGTTGAGTTTTCATATAATAAAATATTTTAGGAAAAAATTTATTTAGTTATGTATGAGACCCTCTATAGAAGAACATATTGTTCACCTCTATGATGAGTTGAGAGATTTGATGTTCCTCTACTGATTTCTTGCCTCTTTATCAAAACATCAAAGACATTTTAATTGATTCAAAAGAAAATGGATACATCTTATTTCAAAAATAAGTATTAATTTGATTTTTGACTAATTCTTTAGGAGATCAAGGTGGGACATCAGTTTTTTCTGTTTGTATTTCCATGATTGGGTTATTAATGAATCCGCAGAATCGATATGTTATTTATTCTATTTTTTGGGCCCTCCATGATAATGGAGTGATATGGGACATTATAAAATTGGTTTATATTAACTCAATGTTATCATTCCATGGATGAAATATTCCACATATCTCATCTTCAATAATATCATCTAGACCCATTTCATTCATTTGATCCCAAGGATATCAATCTTAAGGAAAATGTGTCCTTCGAGAAGAATGTAATTCGTATCGTTGATCATAGCATGAAGGATATTAGTGGTAGTTGACTTCCTCTGTTCCATATTCCATATAAATTGAGACAAGTACATGATGAGACCTGGGAGTGGGAGTCCAATTTACATGAATAGTGGTTGAAGATTTTCCAAGAAGATGATCTACCACCCTCATAAGGGAAACTCAGGGACTAGCTGATTTAAAGAGGGGAGGCTATATATTCACTATATTATCAGAAGGAATGGACAATTAAAATTTTTTGTTTAATTCCATAAACTAGCCTTTTTAATGATGCTGAAGAGGTTAAAGGAATTATGGGGTGTTTCTAGGGATCATTCAGTGCTCAGATCCCTGGAATGGGTGGTGAATATATGGACTACAACGTTACAGGAAACGGTGCCGACCAGGCTACACAGTTTCCCCAAACCGTGTAGTCACAGACCATGGGGTGTAGGGGGGAGAATATTTTGTCTACAATAGTGTGTCCTTTCCCTCATGGTCATGCAACCACCTTTAGTTTTTATATAGTGAGGTTCCACACATTGGTGCACGGTTTGGCCAGCTATGCAACAAAACCATGCAAACCTTCCAATGTGGTTGAAAAACCTAATATAACCTTATTTAATTTTAACACATCCATCCTTCATTTTTCTTTCCCTCTAGTTGATTCATCCTCCCACATCGAACATGGAGGCATCCTCCTCATCTCATGAGGTTTTGATGTTTCTCCCTGTTTCTGACACTTTCGCCAGGGTGTATGCATTCGTCTCGTTTGGGGATGAGGGGCATGACTTTTGTGTTTCCCTACATTCCCACTTTCCAAAGGCGAGTATAATCCGCTCCTTATTCAGGGACGTCTACTCCTTGATCAAAACATGATGATGGGATGTTGGTTCTTCCTTCATTGGATTCCTCCTTAGAACTCATCACCTAGTCCGGGACTCCCTCATAGACACAAGACGATGTTCGTGAAACTCTTTCTGGCGCCATATCTTCATGGACACCAGTTAATTACAATGCTTCTATTGGGACATTCCAAGGGTTCTGGTCAAGGTAGAAACCTTCGGTTAGAGGACTTGTTATGTTTGGCATCACTGGCGTGTCTTGATGCCGGGGATTGGCATTCATGTCTTATGTCCCTTATTATAGGGCTTCCCGAGGTCATGTAAGCCCGAGGCATCCCACATCAAATGAAAGGAATTGTATTCCATGGAAATTTATCTAAGGATTTTCTCATCTTCCCATGTTTAACACAGGGTATGTCGCAAGTTTAACATCCAGTGGAGACCGATCAGACTGATCACAACACAGAAAAGTGTGGTTCAGATGGAAGAACCCCCTAAAGGGAACACCGATATTGGGGCCAAAATGTGGGTGGCTTCCCGAATGCTATTAGTGGGAATGGGGGATGGGGTGGAATGACCCCACCGAGATGTGGCAGCCCGGGTAAGAATCAGGGTTGATGATGGAAGGTTTCATGAAGGGGTGGTGAATGGGATTGAACTGTCATGAGGATGATGATGGTTTTGGAATTGCACCTCAAAGAGGATTCCTACATATCTTCATGGCAGGGAATCAAAGTACACATAGTTCATATGATAATGGATTACCTCCGATTAGGGTTTTCAATGGCTTACCGCTGGATTAGATCACAACGGCTTACCGTTGGATAAGGTGTCAACGACATACTTCGGATGAGGTCACAACGGCTTACCACTGGACGGGGCTGTCAGCGACATACCGCTGATGAGGTCACAGTGGTTTACTGCTGCATAGTGTCACAACAGCTTACTGCTGATTATGGTTACAACATCATACCGTTGGATGGAATGAGAATGGATTTCCATTTAAAGAGGTCCACAATTTAACATCGTGTGGGATGGAGGAACTGACATCGTGGTGGTCAGAACTACTGGGTGTTGGTCTGGAACCTCGTGGAGGCATCCTACGTACCTTGCCTTGGAAAGGATCAATGTCCACATAGTTGAGGATGGTGTCCAATGGTTGGTGGGACTGAACCTCGTGGAGGCTTCCTACGTACCTTTCCTTGGCAGGGATCAAATTCCATGTAGTTTCAGATGGTAAAGGTGGTTGTTTGACTGACATGAATAGGTGTCGGAACAACTGGATGTTAGGTTTGAACCTCAGGTAAGCTTCCTACATACCTTTCCTTGACAGAATCAATGTCCTCGTAGTTCAGAATGATGGAATTTGAGGCTTACACTCTGAGGCGGCCCAGGGTGTGGGTGAAGCAATGTGGAGGAGGACCTGGGTTACAATAGATGTTGGTGGGGCTTGAACATCGTGGAGGCTTCCTATGTACCCTGCCTTATCTAGGATCATAGTCCTCGTAGTTCACAATGGTCATTTGGGGATTATTCTTTGAGGCAGCCCAGGGTGTCGGTGAACCAATGTGGAGATGGAACTTGGGTCTAGTGGATGGTCATGGTCTTGAACTTTGGGGAGGCTTCCTACGTACCTTTCCTTGGAAAGGATCAAAGCCCTCATAGTTCGAAATGGTGTCATTTGGGGCTTATACTCTAAGGCGGCCCAGGGTGTCGGTGAACCGACGTGGAGGAGGACTTGGGGTCTAATAGATGGAGGTGGGGCATGGACCTCGTGGAGGCTTCCTACGTCCCCTTCCATGACAAGGATCAATGTCCTCATAGTTCGGAATGGTAAGGTGTGGGTATTACAGTCTAGGCTGCCCAAGGTGTTTGTTGAACCGACGTGAAGGTGGTCGGAATGACCGGGTGGTGGGCTTGAACCTCGTGGAGGCTTCCTACGTACCTTGCTTTGGTAAGGATCAAAGTACTTGTAGTTCAGAATGGAAAGGTGTGGGGATTACATGCTAGGCTTCCCAAGGTGTTTGGTGAACTAACGTGAAGGAGGTTGGAATGACTGAGTGGTGGGCTTGAACCTCATGGAGGATTCCTACGTACCTTGCATTGGTAAGGATCAATGTCCTTGTAGTTCGAAAGGGTAGACACAATTTAACATCATCCGGGACGGGGGTGAACTGACCTGAAGGAGGTCAGTGCGATTGGAGTGGTGGGCATGAACCTCGAGGAGGCTTCCAACGTACTGTGCCCTATCAAGGATCAAATACCATGTAGTTCATGAGGGTTGGTGGATCGGCGTGAAGGTGAACCGGGGGTCCAATAGATGTGGGGTTTGAACCTCAGGAAGGATTGCTACATAACTTGCCTTGGAAAAGATCAAAGTCATCATTGTTCAGGATGGAAGATGGCAGTTGGGGCTTACGCTCTGAGGCGGCCCAAGGAAGATGTCATGGTCAGTGCTCACTCTAATCCCACATGAGTCATGCTCATTTTGAGAATCCATGCTTAGGAGAGACCCGATTATAACTTCATGAAAGGAGCATCCGTGGAAAGTGAAGTGGGGAATACACGTGGTTAGTGGTTAAAAGAGGAAATAAGGGCTTATACGTGGTTACTAGCCCAAGAATTCGGGAATTATCCCATGATGGAGGCCCGGGTGACAAAGCGGAACAGGAGAGGGACTTGGTACTGAAGAAAGAAGAATCATTGTTCCCTACCACACCCTTCACTGGCCCTAGGGACCAAAGATGAAAGGACGAGCAGAGATGCTACCTCCAACACGAAAGCTATGGACTTACACCGAGATGGGTTTCCTTTCCCCGTGGACAAACTCCACTCCCCTAACGAGGAAATCATCCCCTATGGAGACCAGCAGATGCGGATAATGTCCAAGGTGGGGGTGCCCTGTGTGCGAGGCATGGGTTGAGGTCACATTTTAATATCATGTGCTGAGGACGATGGTGCTTCTTAGTTCAACATCTTGTAGCTCGGACGAGGTGGGTTTTCTCCACACCCCTAGGACTTACAAAACTGGTAACCTCTTCTCCTTAGTGCAAAGAGGGGATAGGCAAAGCCATGGTGATGGGGCTTCATGGAGCGAACCATTGAGGGGCCCACGTTAGCGTGGCTATGCGGAGAAGTAATATCAATTATTGTGCCTATGCGAAGAATAATGAGGCAAAGCAACAAAAAGGGAAGTTTTGTCCAAGGGACTTTCATTCACGTCGTGCAAACCTAGAGGGTCACACTGGAAAAGGAATTTCCAAGTAGACATATTCCTAGGCAGGGGCCTTGTGAAGCTCTATTGTTTCGCATGGCTTATGGATCTTGAGAAGGGGTGTGCTTCACGAAGTGGGGTGCCATAGCCTAAGCAAACGAAAGAGGTTCATATGGGAGGTGCTTTGTGAAGTGGAATGGTATTCACGAAGCACTGCCTCGTGGAGCAAAGGGTCCTCGCGAAGCAAGGTGTCGGGAAGTAATGTGCATCGTGAAGTACTATGACCCTGCCTTAGAATGTGTATCATGTGCACATGAAGGGTGTTTCATAAATCATAAATTCTCCATGACATCCCGAGTCACCTTGGGGATCCCCTTCCTTCATGAAGTCCCTTAGGCTTCACGAAAGGCATCCCTATCGGAAGAGTGAATCAAAACGAGACAAAGGGGAGGCACTTCACATAACAGAAGTACCTCACAAAACTCATGGATCATAGATCAGAAGGATGCTTCATGATTCAGAAGCAGGGCGGTCGAAAGGTCAGATTTTCCTTCATTGGGGCACAGGGGGAGCCCAGTATTTATAGGCAATAGGATCCACGAATCAGAGCTTACACGGCGTGAAGAGGGACATTGTTGCTTCGCAGCGGGCTCACGAACACCAAGTGCATTCACGGAGTGTCCCGCCTCCTTGCTTCGCGATATGATCGCAAACATCAACTACATTCATGGAGCATCTCGCCTCGTTGCTTCGCAGCGGGATCACAAACGTCAAATGTGTTTGCATAGAATCCCGCCTCCTTGATTCGCGGAAGGATCACATACATCAATCCGTTCACGGAGCGTCCAACCTCTTTGCTTCGTAGTGGGATCGCGAATGTCAAATGCGTTCGTGGTGCGTCCCGCCTCTTTGCTTCGTAGTGGCCGCGGTGCTTGGGGACTCCATGAAATAGCTTCGTGAGGAAGTCGACAATGCCTTATTTTTGGTTCCTTCTCTATCTCAAATTTTGGCGCCAACAAATTCCCCCACCCCCCTAAGACTTAGAGACATGGAGAGATCAATGGTCGATGTCTGAGGGTAATCGCCAAAATCCTCAGCCGTTCATGATGCTGGTTCGTGAAGAGGGATCGCGAGGTAGATAGGTGATGCAAGGGCAGAGCGCGCCATGATGCTCGGTGCGAACAGGACACGCCGCGATGCTCCAATGGCCTTCGCATATAAATAGGTGGGTTTCCGTATCTTTCTTCCTTTACCTTCTCCGTGAAATTGTATTTTTGCGCTCTCGATTCTTCAATCTCTGCGTACTCCGTGAGTGCTCTCTGCGAATCAAGTCTATGTTACGTACAATGAGCCCTCAACTCTATGTTTGCGCTCTACGATCCGGTGGTTGAATTCCAATGTAGCGCTCTGTGAATAGTCTTCATGAAGAGTCTTCGCGAATGTGCTCTGCCAACAAGCTTCACGAACCAAACTGAAAATCGTCCATGTTCCAAAACTGAATAGCCCACCATGATGCTGCCCAGGGGGTCCTTGTGGATGCCACCCACAGGGATGAGATGAAAAATAGTCCGGGACAAGAATAGTTAGTCTGTAGCCACATGGACCATAGTTTATTGTTGGAGCTAATATCAGAGACCCAGAAGAACTACCCATTGTGTATGAGGTTTCCCTTGAATGGGATTAGGCTGAGGAATGACGTCTTCATCCATTAATCAAGTAGGAATGAGCCAACATACTGGTTTCGGATCATACCATGTTAGCACTGTTGGTTTAGGGTGGTTGAGGGTCATGCCTAGGAGGAATTCACACCTGTCATTGCCGACTTATTATACAACCATCTGAACAACATCGACTAAAAGTCATTGCATCCAGAGACGTCCCCTCCTATGAACCGAAAAATCCTAAATGCGGCGTTGGGGAACCCAAAGAAGGGGTGTTTGGAGGAGCGATACATGCGCCAAGGAAGAAACTTCATAGACGATTGGGCCTGGACCTACTGGGTAGGCGCCTCGTGTGAGGAGATTGGAGCGGAGATAAGAAGAGTGGACTGGTATGAGGCAGTTTGGGCTTCCAAATTTCAAATCTACCAGCCGATGCAGCTAATGCTAGAGTTGTTGATCTGGTGGTCACCGGGGACCAATACCATCCACATGCATCATGGGGAGGTTAGCATCAGCTTATGGGACGTGCATCAGATCTCGGGGGGTCCTGATACTAGGGGAGATGTATGACGAATTCCTCCCTTCTATGGGTGGGTGGGAGGATATGGAGCAGATGACGCGTCTGTAGATGGCATTGATGGAGCTTGTTCCCAGGGAGGACAAGGAGGCATTAAGGGATATCCACATCAAGTGGTGGATCAAGTAATTCTTAAACTTCTCGGAAAAAAGGCAGTTATCGGCGAGGCCTCGGACTTGCACGAAGGGGGCCCGGAGTAAGGAACACTCGTACTGGCGGCTGCTGGAGAATAACCAGGGGAATACCTAGGGGTTCAGTGTCAGCACTAAGGAATAACCTATAGTTAGGCTGGCGGAATTCATCATGACTCTTATCTGTGGTTGGATCCTGTAGGTGAGGGATACCATCATGGGAGTGCGACAAAGAACTTTCATCATGGTGTCCACATTGCCGACAAGATGGTGAGTCAACCTAGGGATCCTGATGCTTTCCAATATGTATAATATGTTGTGTCTCATCAGCAATGGGAAAGGGACATAGAGGACATGCTGGCTATTCCAGCTCCAGTACGGGTGGATAGCGGCACACATCAGGGGGGATCTATGAGTATCCGAACCCCATATCGCGACCAGTGTCGAACTTCCACCCCTCGATTCTATATTCCACGGGGATTTTTCTGGTCAATCTGACCATACCATCGGTATTAACTCGAGTATGGAAGGATGAATATTTGAACTTTCATTCTTTCACGTTGCCGATGGGGGCCTTCATGGATGATGGTCAGGGAGCGGAAGAGCATCAGCCCGACCTCCTGGATTTTGAGGTGGAGTCTTGCTGGCCAGGGTGGACCATGATAATCTTTGTGAGCCATACACCCCACACTGTTTTGCATGGAAATTCTGGTTCCTACAGCAACTGACCCCACATGTCTACCAGGAGGTGCGTCACGAGGAGCACCCTTGTGTGATGAGGAAGATGTGGATCATGTTGACATAGGATGATGGGAATATGAAGAATGTACTACCTCCACTGACCGCCATCCTCAGGCTGGTAAAGGGATATGCCCAGATCTAGGAGGCGTCTTACCCGGGGGAGATGCTGAAGCGGCCAACCATTATAGTCAGTGATGGTGAACTTCCCCGACCCCGGGGCCGAGACCAGAAGGTGGAAAGGGAATCCTATATTGGCAGGGTTTCTGTAGTGGTGACCCCCTCACCAGTTGAGGGGGAAGCAGTGGTATTGGATCCGGTAGTTGCAGTAGACCCGGTGGTCCCAGGAGAACAGATTCATCCAGAGGGGTGGTCACCGAGAGGATTCCGCATGATTTCTACTCAGGCCCCAGGGAAATGGATACACCATGTTGACTGCCAGAGAATGTTGTCTTCCTGAAGGCCAGGGACATCTGGGAAGTCATCTGGCAATTCCTCGGCCCATCTGACTTATGGAATCACCTTAACCGCCTCAGGATGTACTTGCTTGGGATTGGCCCTATTAGAGCCGCTATTGCAGTATCCCAGGCGGAGGTGGAAAAATACATGGCCAAATTGAAAGTCTTTATCCACTCCTAGGGTACCCTACACCTGATGAGAGACCAGATCAGGGTGCTTCTGAATTGTATGGTCCCTCCGAAATTGTCAGCTGCTGACCTTAGGGAGTGCTTCCCTCTGCCAGAAGAATCAGACGAGTCCCACTAGGGAGACATGGCCGATAGAGGGTGTCCATTAGAGGAGGGTGAAGTCGGCAATTAGTAATCGGATCTAGAATATTTAGAAGTGGCCCTCAATGTAAAATCCCAAGTTCTTTCCTTAGGGTATTCTCTTAGATTACTCTGGATTCTTTATCAGCATATTCACTATGCAGGAGGACCTTCTACAAAGACCTCGTTCATGTCCCTCAGTGGGTGTCGACGTGGGTCCATCAGGATCCACACCTATGGCTGCATCAACACCCATGTATGGCAGGGCAAGGACACTTTAGGTGGCGCCCCCGTAGTCTCCAAACCTACCATCCATATACGGGGGGCCAAGTCCCAGGGTCCTAATAACATCATCCCAGAATGGGACCAAGGATTTGATCTCTATAAGTCTCATCTACCGAATTTAAAATTTCCATCCCCAGACCACGTTAACTGACATTCACATCCCCTTTTTGGAGTGTACAGTCCTTCAATTTTCCTGAGCTACTGCAATGAAGTTGGTCGGGTCTTCTTGTAGTGCCCTTTCCAGAGGTATGCCAATGGTCAGGGCAGTGGACATCCAACCTGACTGAACTGCAGCGCTATTGATCACTAGAAGGGATGCCAGTGGGACATCGCCTAAGGTTATTGTGGTGGGATCTGATGATGAGGATCATCCAGATAGTTCAAGCCATGCCACGCCTGATCCAACACTAGACGTGGTCCCGATTGAGGAGTTCCTGGGGGAATTTCCTGAATACGATCCTACCAACCATGTCGATTAGGACGAGATGTCCTCTGACGACGAGGACAGATAAATAGTCCATCAGTGATCGTGGAAGCTGATCACATGCTTCATCAATGAAACCCCCCAAGCACTATGGTGGGATGAGATGGACAGACTTCGCTCGTGACTCTGTGAACTGTGTGATGGGGGAGTTGATCCCTATCGTCCTCACATGCTCATCCGAGATCTTTTGGCGGAAAATATTTGGGAGTATGACTATGGCCTCAGTGTGGGATGAAAGTAGAGGAAGGCGGTAAACATCAAGAGGCTCCAGGAGGATGAAGAAGAGGTACAACGTCTACAGAATTGGGCATACGAGCACTCGACCTCCCTCAACGTGCAATCTGATCTAATATTTCTATTGAAGGCCCAACTGGCAGAAGTCGAAGAGGGCCTGAAGCAAGCATCTGATAAGATGACCGCCATCTGGGCCGATGTGGAGCGGGACCATATTACGGCCAACGAATTGTGCCCTCTCACTGCTGAGGTGGAGCAGGAGCTGAACAGGCGGCAGCAACTCCTGTATGCCAGCAGCCAGAGGGTGGCGGGGCTGCTACGCTCTTTGACGAGGTCAACCCGTCCATGGGGGGAGTCGACCCCCGGGTAGTGTAATTATTACAAACACTCAAATGTACTTTCATGGTTTAATTTTTTGATTCCATATCATGAATTCCATTATTTACATTGGTTTATTTCATCCTTGTGATGTTCGTAGAGTGTCCAACGATCATTCTCGAAGCTCACGTGGGTTGGGCCTGATTTGAGAAACAAAGGATGACCACCTTATCACCACATCCAAACATAAGAGTGAAAACCAAGCATCGGGCATCTGGGGTTTGAACAACCGGTCTGGATTTTTGGTAGGAAATGTGAGAGACCTGGATAGAGAATGAAGCTCTCAAAGCAGCCAAATTTCCTTTTTACTAGTGTGCTCCTGCGCACGAATGGGGTAAAGCCAGGGGTGCTGAAATCAATCCGAACAGATGGTAACGGGAGGTGTGAATCAAGATACCCGGGATTCGAAACATTGTGGGGGCGGCGTGAAAATAATGAATAATTTTTGACCTCCTTCAAAACATAGTATCCTTATTGTATTATCCTAGAGTGGGGATAACAAATGATGGTTGATTGCTGACCATGTTTGAAAAATGGGGCCTGACTCAAAATGTCATACTTTAGTCTTCCGGAACGTCGGCCCAAGACAATAGGTGGGCCATAGGCCGAGTATCCATACTGTTAGGGGGTTCCCTTAGACATGAAAGAGGACGAGGGTCCGAATAAGGGGCACACAAAGCATGGAATGTGGAGTGATGGTTTTTTCGAACAGAATCCAACACTTTAAAAATAATGCCACCGTGGTTGAAGAACATTAGATGGATGCATTGGTCTGATCATGGATCATTCGTTCGTTTAGACAGGACCTCTCTAGAGAGGGAGCCGTCACTTCCCAATGTCATCTTGGGGCATCCCGACTTGTTCAAGGAAAAATTGTAGTTACATGGTTCCCCACAAGGGGTTAGGCCAGGTGTCAGAAATGAGGAGGAACATGACTTATGATTCCTAGGGATGGACCCTAGATGAAATTCTTGGGTGTCTCTACGTATCCCATGAGGATGGGAATCAAGCCGTACGTAGTTCTGGAAGCACAGTTTAATGTCCTGTGGGATGATGAAAAGCCTAGTTGTGCTGGTGCACATCATACCAAAACTACTAAGCCCATGTGAGTCGGGATCGATGTGGGAAACAAGATGTAGTGGTGGGACTTTCCCGACATAAGAAGGAACATGTTTGGGTGAAGGGATGCTCAGTGAATGTTGGCCCAATGATACTATCCCATCAATGTTGCGCACCTAGATGCACGAAGAAGTAAAGCTGAGTATGTCGGAATTCCACTTCAACATGAGGAAGTGGAAATGTGTGAATCATGATGCTTGAAATCTGCATCAGAATTATGGTGATGTGACTGTGGAGGGATAACTATTGACCGTGTTCGAAACATAGAATTCATATCGCTTATCCGGGAATAGGGACAGATAGATGAGTGTCGATCACTGACCATGTTCGAAACATGAGACCTGTTGAAAATTTCATCTGATATCATTAGGGTTGTTGGCCAAAAATGATAGGTGAGCCAAGTTAGAACAATACTAGACCATGAAGGGGGTCCCTTCGGGTGTGGATGAGGATTAGGATCCAAATAGAGAGCTCACAATGCTTGGACATGGAACAAGGGGAATGTCCCCATGAAAATTCCATACTCTGGGCTCTTTATCAAAATGCATATGAATATGACAATGAGATGTATTAGAGGTTGTCGAGTCCCTTCCCATAGGTAGGTCATAGTTGAGGGTTGTAGAATTCGGACCATGGATGGTAGGAAATACAGGAGATACATGGTGGGGTAATTATAAAACCTGAAATGAATGGGAACCTGGGGTTCCGACCACCACGTGTTCCCTGGGAAGGTTCCAGGTCAAGGGACTAGAAACGGGAGTTAAGCTGGGCTCGAGGCAAGGTGCACTGACATTCCTAGGTACCCCATGAGGATGGGGATGAAGCTGCGCATAGTTCTGGAGGAGGCGCGGTAAGGTACCAGTGCTTGGGATAAAAGGGGAATGTGGGTGTAGATCCGCACCCAAAAGAAGCGGTATTTGATATATCTTTTTTGTTATTTAAGGTGATTGGTTTTTTGTGAAGCGACAGGCTTGAGATAGCATGTCTCAGTATCGCCATAAGAATCAAGTAGTATGCAGGTGTTGAAAAATGGTATGGTACGTGACCGATACCAAACATGGTGTCCCCTTTAGTGAGGATATCAGGATGTAGTGTCTTTTTTTGTCATGCAACAAGGACAATAATGTCACATTTTATGGTCATGTGATGGAACTAGGCATGAAATTTAACGTCGGGTGAAATAGATGTATAAGAGACGATGCTAAGTGGGGACTTTGTATGGTGCAATAAAACATACATGACATGAATGAGGACATAATCCCATACCACATCGTACCCAATTCTAAAAAAGGAACCTCTGTCCAAGGGACTAATATAGAGGTAAGCGGGTAAGGGGCATGAGAAACTAGCTCCCAATTGATCTGGACCCGAAAATGAGGTGTCTGGGTGTTCATATGTAACCCATAAGGATGGGAATCATGCCACAGCTAGGTCTAAATGAGATCTTAGTTTATGGTCTTAGAGCTCGGACAATAGATGAGCAGTACTATCCCAAGTGAAAGGTATACCTTAAGCCAATCCCTAAGCCTACTTGAGTTGAAATCGGTTTAGGAAACAAGGGCGAGTAAAGTATTCGCAATATGTGAAATACAAGAAAAGGGGGAACCGTTGAAGCCCCAAGAAATTGTCTTATCACTGCTTTTTCCCCCTAACGTGCGGATGCGCACTAACGAATAGTACGAAGAGTTTCAAATTTCTACTTGGACATGGTGAGGTGGAGAATATTTGAATCATGTAACTGACATTTTGGACTTAATGGGTTGGCATGATGATGGAGGATGACTATTGACCATGTTCAAAACACATCATCCATATCATGTTAGCCAATAATGGGGAAAATAAAATGAGTGTCGACCGCTGACCATATTAAAAACGTGGGACTTATATCTATTTGTATTCCGAAACCCATGGGGACATTGGCTCGTATTCGTAGGAGAGCCATTAGGCCTAGCATCCATGCCATTTGGGGGTCCCTTTGGGTGTGAAATGTGATGGAAGCCCTAATGAGGGAGAACATTAAGCCCAAAAAATGGGTTGAAGTATGTCCGAGTAGAGTCCGACATTCCTGGAATTAAACCAGAGTACCCTTAGGCACATTGGTGAATAACCGAAGAGAATCGGGGGGCCCATCTAGGGAGTGGCCAATTTGAATATACAAGGATAGAACAAGAGGATGAAAAACTCTCAGGGGAAAGAGGTACATAGTGTGGTTTTTACAAACCTAACATGAACAAGGGTAGAATCTCATACCAAACCATATATCCCTTTCATGGAAGAATGTCGGACGAGGGGCCAAGATAGGGATAGACCCAAAGACGAGATGCTCAAGCGGTCCTACGTATCCCATGAGGATGGGAATCAAGACACACGTAGTTCTAGAATCACATATTGGGGTAGGATTCCCTGATGAGGGGGTGTATGAAATGGACATGAACCCAATGTGAATGAGGACATAATCCCATACCACACCGTACAACACTAAAAAGGAACTTGGGACGGGGGCTCGAAAAGGCCAAGGGGCCTGAGGCAGGGCCACAGTCTGGAAGGACCAATCAGTTTGTAGTTTAACATCTTACAGTGAGGACGACGAGGGGAGTAAGATGTCCCACACAAGAGAGGTGTACAACATGAAAAACAACCCGACGTGAATGAGAACATAATCCCGAACCACACCGCACACTCTGGGTAAGAACCTGGGTCAGGGCCGGAGAAGGCCAAGGGACCTAAGGCAGGGCCTTGGTCAAAAAGGCCCGACCAGTTTGCAGTTTAACATCTTGCAGTGAGGATGAAGAGAGGATAAGGTATCTCATCCGGGGATGTGTACGACACGACGAGTAACCCGACGTGAATGAGTACATAATCCCATACCACACCGTACAATCCCATAAGAGAGAACCTTGGCCGAGGGCCCGAAAAGGCCAAGGGTCCTGAGGCTGGGACTCGGATGGGAAGGTCATACGTCTTCTTGTACGGTTTCAGCCTCATCACAACTCCTAAGACCACATGAGAAGTGCTCGGTGTGGGAAACAAGGAGCCAGTCTCGGCTCTCCCCGTCATATGGGGGACTAAAACCAAGCTTTTCCCGAAGGGAGTTCGTCTCTTGGATATACACTAGGGCAGAATGAACCACTCCACTTAATTTTTGGGACATCTTGGGGTGGTTCCAACATCGCAGGACAGCTATTGAACATGTTCAAAATACATCGCCCCTATAGTGACCTGAAATGGGAGCAAGAAATGAACATCAACCACTGACCATATTTGAAATTCCGGACTTGAATCCGCTTGTTTCTCAACATTCGCAAGGGTGTTGGCCCGAAGTGGTAAGGGAGATCTTAGGCCAAGCATTCATGCCATCCGGGATCCCTTCTGGATGAGAAGGATGATGGAGTCCCAATCAAAGGAGTGGGTGAAGCATAGTTGTACCCATTTATGAAAGAGGTGAACGTCTCTATGGAGCGGTACATATGGACGAATTGAGATTAGCTCGATGTGAATTGGGGAAAAAGTATGCACCCCACCACATGTCTTGACCCTAGGGTAAGACTCTGGAATTTGGGATGGGCCTACAGATGATATTTCTGGGTGTTCCTATGTACCCCATGAGAATGGGGATCAAGCCATACATTGTTCTTGAAGGCCATGTAGTTTAACGTCATGCGGTGAGGACGTGGGAGAATAGAAGAACTGGGAGCGGGCACATCATGCGACCATTATAATCATTTAATGAGTGGGGAAAAGGAAGCCTACAACATATCATGGAATGGTCCTCCAAGAGAACTATTCCCAGGGGGGATAGACAAAGAGAAGAGTTCGTGGGCAGGGCTCAAGACGAAACACTTAAGCATTCCAACGTATCCCATGCAGATGCGAATGAAGACATACATAGTTCTAAGAGAACAATTTAACATTGTGTAGGATGATGCATAGTTTAAAGTCATATAGGACTGGACAGTTTAAGGTCATGTTGTACCATCACGCAGTTTAGGGTCATACGGGACCAACAATTTAAGGTTGTGCAGGACCAGATAGTTTAAGGTCATGTGGGACCGACGTGCAGTTTATGGTCATGCGAGACCATCCAGTATAAGGTCATGATGGACCATTAGGCTTAGGAAAATTATTTTTTTATGAACTTGGCATTGGTGGGAGGAGTTATAATCTCACAATCCATGGTCACTAGGGAGTATGCTCTATTGGGGTAAACTCAGTGGACTATGTTAGGTCCTTCCCATTTGGGATTCAACTTGGGTTGTTTCCTACCAGGGATTATTGGCGCTCGGAGGGCCAATACCAGGTCACCAAGCAGGAAAGAGCGGACACAAACATTCTTGTTGAATTCTCTAGCTATCTTATTTTTATGCCTTTCCAGATCGTGAAGGGCATAAAGCCTATTCTCGTCAAGTGCTTCCAATTCAGCCAGACGAATTTTGGCTACACTATTTGATGCATGCTGGTCATAGATTGTTGTGTGTAACGAGGTCAGCTAGATATCGATGGGAAGGATGGCTTCAGCTCCATACACCAGGGAATATGGGGTCACCAGGGTGGAATTTCAAGCTGTCGTCTGATAGGCCAAGAGGGCATTGGGGATCTTGTCTAACCAACACATCTTATTCTGGACAACCATTTTCTGCAAGATGTTAGAGAGGGTTTTGTTGAATGCCTCGATCTACCCATTCTCTTGTGCAAGGTAGTGGTAGGTATGGATCAAATAGATGTTGTACTTGGCATACAATTTCTTCAACTCGGCTGCATAAATGTTGGTTCCATTATAGGTGAGGACAGTGTGAGGGACCCCAAATCAGTAGATGATGTTGGAGCTCATGGAGTCAATGATAGAATGGGCCTTGAACTCCTTGAGCAGAACTACCTCTGCCCACATGGAAAAGAAATTCAGGGTGGTCAGGATGAACCTGCATTGGCGAGCTGTCACCGGTGGATATGGCCCCACGACATCAAGTCCCACACCACAAATTTCCAAGAGTACTTGGTGGAGTCGAGAGGTTCTGTAGGTCGATGCATGAAGTTATCATGGATTTTGAATTCATGACATATCTTGGAGAACTCGATTCATTCATGGATCATAGAGGGCCATAATTACCCCAGTCTCTGGATCTAGTGAGATAGCATTGGCCCAGCCTGGTGGGCACCGCATGAACCAGCATGAACCTCCTTCATGACAAGAGAAATCTTGACTCCATGGATGCAATGGAGGATAACACCATCAAACCTACACTTTCAGAGGATCTTCTCAAGACTGAGACCACTCTGGAGGGTAAAATGTAGTGCGCGGCATCGGATTCGGTCACACTCAGCCCGATCAGCTGGGAGGCAACCATTTTGGTGATACTCGACAAAAGGGGATCTCCAGTTGAGAGTTTCTTCAACCACTGCATCTGAAGAACCTGGGGGTCCTGGCGTGGAGTCTTAGGTGGTAAGATGGCTTACCCGCAGGCCGTCATCATCATCTAAGGTGACGGGAGAAACGACTCTCCGATGTGACAGGTGTATAATCAGATCATCCTACTCAGGTTATAGAAGTGATGTAGCCAGGCCGCCCAGGGCATCAGCTCGACTATTCTGAGAATGAGGGACATTAGTAACTTGTAGCCGTGATGGAATCTGGGACATTTACTAGAGGTTTCACTCAAACAATGGTACGAGTTGTGGCTTTCTTACAACATAGTCACCCATGATTTGCTTGATGACTAGTTCGGAATCCTCTTTCGCATGCAAATGGGGTACATCGATCTAGAGGACTACCTCGAGGCCAGTGATAAGAGCCTGAGACTCCACCTCGTTGTTGGTGAAGCCTTCTGACAGTAGGATTGGGTACAGTAGAACGGTTTGCACTAGGGTAATAAAGATGATACCCAGAACCACTATGTTGAGTCTAGGATCATTGAGTCTCCTGTTGGTGGGGATCAGGGTGGCACCATAAATGTTTATATGCCAACACGGGATGACATGATCTACTAAGATGATTGCCTCATCGGGAAAATGCAGGTCCAGGGATTGGGCCATAGAGGATGGATGGGAAGATAGAAAGTATTAAAATGCCTATCCTTTTATAGCCTTCTGAGGGAGAAACCTGATGTCAAACTACTAGAGGATTACCAACCACTCTGCTAGACGGCCGGTCTAAATGGGGCAGTTCTAGATTTACTTTAGCGGGTCTACCCGAGAGACCAGTTGTACCTCATGGTGTTACAAGTAATGTTTCTACTTATACATAGAAAATATGAGTGCAAGGCAACTTTGCTCGATGGGGGAGTATCTGGTCTCTGTATCGAGGAGCATGCGACTGAGGTAGTAGAGGCTGTTTTCCGTCCCCTCAATATTCTTTTGGGTGAGAAGGGTGTCGAGAGATCATTCTAGGGAAGTCACATACAGGATTAGAAGTTTTCTTGAGATGAGTGGCATCAAGGATGGAGGCTGGAGTAGATACTGGTTGATTTCTTCGAACACGGTCTGGCACTCTTCGTCCCATTCGAAGGTAGAGCCTTTCATCATGATACGGTAAAAGGGCTTGCACTTGCCTGCCAGATTCGCAATGAATCGACATATATAGGCTATGTGTCCTTGGAAACCTCAAACATCTCGAATATTGCTCAGGGGAGGCATCTCAATGATTTATTTGATCTTCTATGGGTCTATCTCGATGACCCAATACCTAACAAAAAATCCCTGAAACATCCCATAGGTGACCTTGAAGGCACACTTCAATGGGTTAATCATCATGTAGTGGGAACAGAGGAATCCAAAAACTTTCTCAAGGTTCTTGAGATAGTCTTGGCTCTAGTGGGACTTGACCACCAGACCATCCACTGATCATTCCACCAATGTCCCAAGGATCATCTTGAATATTCGGTGCATGGCCCGCTGATAGGTGGCACCCGCATTCTTCAGGCCAAAGGGAATAAACTTATAGCAATACGTACCTTGGGGAACCCTAAAAGTGGTGGACTCTTTATTATTGGGGGCCATCCAGATCTGATTATATCCAGAATATCCATCCATGAAGGAGAGGGATTAGAACCCGGCAGTAGCGTCGATCAGAAATTCTGTCACTGGAAGGGGAAAATCATCTTTCGGACAAAGATGGTTGAGATCTCAGAAGTCGATGTAGACTCTGATCTGTCTGTTCTTCTTCTTGACTGGAATAATGTAGGCTAACCACTTGGGGTACCAGACCTCCTTGATAAGATGGCTCTGATGAGCTTGTCAACCTCGGCTTCGACCATGGCACCATGAGAAGGGTTCATCATCCTGGGAAGTTTCTTGAACCCGTGATGATTTGTCGAGAGACCAAGGCGGCAGATGGCTACCTGAGGATCTAGTCCTCCCATCTCGTCTTAGATCCATGAAAACATGTCACGGTGCTATTTAATAAAGTCCACGTACTGCTGCTGCTCCTCGAGGGACATGGCAGCATTGATCAATGTGGGTCTTGGATCTACCTCGCTACCAAGGTTCACCTGTACTAATTCATCGAGTGTGGTAGAGATTCCCTCTTCAAAGGTGGGGGGAGCATTCTTTAAACCCTATTCTTCACTTGAGGAGGAGGTATTCCCATTGGTAGAAGCTTCCTCTGGGTCCAATGAACCAAAGGAGAGGCCGGTACCACCCTGGACAGTAGTGGAAAACATATCAAGAGATTCATGTGCCACTGGGACCATAGCAATGAAAGAAGTTGATCCAATACCATATGGTCTTCAGCCCAAGGGGCCACACATGATGATATCAAAGAAAGAGTGGCGCGTCGGCTTGAGAAAGTTAATTCCATCCTGTCCAAACAAACAAGTATAACATACTACCATTTCCATGGGGTGGACATCCCGATATAGTATGGTGTAGGAGGTTCCAGGATCACCTAAGCCTGGTTTGTGTAGGAGTATGAGGTGATTTTCTGTCGTTGCTTAGACTTGGGAATATTCCTTCCTCTTGTACTAGAGACAAAAAATACTTGAACCATGTCAGCGGTCTTGGCCTCTAATCGATGGATCGGGAAGATGTAGGCGTCATCCAGACCTGCCCAAGGGTCAGTTGTGACCGTTGCGGGCTCAACCCCACTAGCCAGAATCTTCTTATCCTTGCTCTTGTAATTATCAGTGTCCAGATAATGGGCTTCACAAGAGGCGAGAGGAGATGCATCACCTTGGAGTACACCTACTTGACCATTTAGGGAGTACATGAGGCACTGGTGATAAGATGAGGGGACCGCCATGTGCAGGTGGAGCCATAGTTTTCACATCAATGCATTATACGCAATTCCCTTGGAAACAACCATAAACACGGTACTGGAAACTAGGCCACCGAACTGGGTCATCAAACAGATATTGTCGACCGAGGTCTGCTCTGTCCTGTCATATCCCTGGATTCTTAAATCGTAGGGAGTTAGGTCATCCCCAGATAACCCCATCTTCCGTAATGTCCGCGTAGGGATATGGTTGATCTCAGAGCCAGTGTCAAAAAGACAGTGGCGAACCTCCATGCAATTAAATTGGCCGATGATTTACAGTGAGTGCATGTTAACCTATATGGGAGATCCTTCATCTTCTCCAGAGAATGAAATGATGGCATGGAATTCGGCATTCTCAACTTCTTCAGCATGAAAGGCTTCTGCATCTGCTACCTCAGTCTCAAACTGGAGGGGTTTTTTTGAAGCCTTAGGAAGGGCCTCGTGCATATCTGACGAAAGGTGAATGGATTCCAGGATGGAAAGCCTCGCTGGGATGTCGGAGAGGTGCTTGAGGACATCATACGTCCATTCCAGGCATGATCTTCTGCTTACATGAGGACTCTATGTGATTGGAGGCAAGGAGGGCCCTTCTAGCTGAACCAGTGGCTGGCTGGTTATGGGAAAATCCCACTGCTCACTAGTCGAAGCCAGAAGAGTAGCTGCTAGATGAGGACAGGATGACTGAGATCATCATGTAGCCGGTCGAGGCTTTCCACAACCTGGACAAGGTAGCTCTGTCTGATCCAGAATCACAAACGGTGGTGGACGTCGTTCTGATTATACCATATAGAGAGGTTGTGCATGCTGAGATCTGTGATGGGCCTAATATCTAGTCTCAGTGGCATGAAAAGCCTAGATAGAGGTTCCAACTGATGTTCCTCGACAACCCATATGGTCGCGGCTCCTCCGACGATGGCATTGGTTTCGGATGTTGGGGAGGTGTGCCTGACACTCCCCCACATTGGGAGTCATATAGGGATTTACCAACTCCACAGCATTAACCGAAGCATACCCTTGACTGTCACATGAATATTCATCCACTACTGGGAAGATTCTTGGAGGGATCCCCATCTCATGGGGCATGAAGTCGCCGAGAGTGCTGGACGACGATGTCATTGGTGAGGCGCATTGTTTTTTCTTGCGTCACTGATGCTTTCTTTTCTGGGAATAGGCCGACTGAGATGATGATGTAGAAGTGGTGGCAGCAACTTTTGAAGGCTCCAGCCGATTCGGGAATTCTCGAAGGATGCCTTGGGTGTGAGAAACCATCTTGTGAGCCATCCAATCACTGTACTTCTAGGACCCCCATTTAGTAACCTGCTTCCACTAGTCTTCACTATCACTACTACTGTCTGACCTTACAAAGACACCCACCACTTTTTTCAGGGACGGACCAAGCCTGGCTATATTGTTATCGACATGGTCTTGGAGAAAATATTTAAACACATATCAGTGATTGAGGGTGTGCCCCAAAATCCAATGATAGGGGTAGTAGTTGGGGCAATTAGAGTGATTCACCTCTTCCGGAATTCTGCAATCCAAAAAGCATATAATCCCCTACTCTAGGGCGCTACAAATGTAACCAGGGACCTAATTCTTGTTGAACGAGTATATCCAATTTCATCTTTCCAGAAAGGGGCCTGTTTGATCCTGGCCCTAACGAGGAGCTTGAAAGGCCTGTTGAGGAGGTGGGACCTGATTGTCCCGCCTAGGCGGTGGCTGCGCATTCTGTGGGGGAGCATACTGATTCTGAGAACACTGCTAAGCTAGAGGTGCACCTGAGGATGAGGGCCTCTGTGAGGTTGCGGGACCAGTGCTATTGGTAGCAATTCTAGTTGCCTGGGGATTCTATTTGGGCCACCGCGGCAGGTTCAGCTCTGGCAGCTCTCCCAGCTGGAATTACAGGGGGCAATGGATGTGCCTGCCTGGCCTATTTCAGGGCTTCCTAAAGGTGCTGGTTCATGTTAGAGAAGTCTCAAAATTATCCAGTATAGTTCTGGGTGATCATAGAAGGAACCATTTTCATCTTGATGTTCCCTACGCACATCGTCAGTAGTTTCTCCTAAGTCAGTGGCATGTCAAGGGAGTATGTGAGCTCCTTCCACTGGGAGATAATGTCTGTGACTTGCTCATTAGGACATTTCTTACACTTAAAGAGGTCTACGATTCTTGCTTTCAGGGTTGTAGAGCTGAACTGGTAGAGGAATTTCCTGCACAGGTCCTCCCAGCTGGTAACAGATCCGATGGGGAGATGGTTGTACTAGACGAATGTTGTCACATCCAATGTCTGAACAAAAAAACTGATGTTGGCACCCTCCAGCTATGCTAGAGTCTATAACATGGGCCTATACCATGAGTTGAAGTGGGATAGGTGCTGTGGTGGGTCCCCTGTCCCGTTAAAGAGGGAGAAGGTGGGATTCTCGAAACCCGGAGGAGCTGTCATATTATCCACCCATGCCGGGTATGGCTTTCTATCAGGTGGGATTTCAACCTCTTGTGTTTCCAAAGCCTCAAGGTGGGATATGAGCGCCACCATAGGATCATTTGGGTGGGGGTACTTGTCTTGATGGGGATCCCTAACTACAATCTTGTTTTTGGGTTCATCAACGCGGTAGACTGGCTCAAAAACTCGT
Organism: Viscum album; assembly: GCA_963277665.1. Classification (NCBI taxonomy): domain Eukaryota; kingdom Viridiplantae; phylum Streptophyta; class Magnoliopsida; order Santalales; family Viscaceae; genus Viscum; species Viscum album. The sequence continues at coordinate 841,367,029 of OY728160.1, read as the reverse complement.
GGAGCAGCTGGTGGAGCGACTTGCGGGGTAGCATGGGGAACCCGGGCTAGATTCCTTGGATTTCCATTCCATTCGAGAGGGTCTGGGGAGACATAACGTGCCCTATTTACCTGAGATCCGACTTCATCCCTATCTGCATGAGCGACATGATTAGGGTTTCTTAGGGGCATCTCCTTGAGGGGAAGCTATTCCTTCCCCTGCTGCCCCTTCCAAGGATCACTATAGTCAGGTCATCACACTATATCATGTTCAGCCATAAGTTCATCGACCAAACTCTCCTGCTCAGCAAGCTATTGGTGAAACGTGATCATATAGGTGTCCTCCTCCATCTTCTACACTGAGGATGATGGGTCAAAGTGCTTGACAACTCCAATGTGCTCTTTAACCATCCGAATGACCCTGTGAGTTAGGCTGCCGCCGGATAGGACTGAAGAGGAGGGTAGAATACTACCCCTAGCCACTGATTTTCTTGTGGGGGATAGCCTCCATGATAATTTTACGGAGTACCTTGATACTCTAAACTCATTTCTGCTGGAGGGCCTTACGACGACTAGGTGACTTTGGGCACTGGGCCATAGGGAGCGCGACTAGATCGACTAGACGCCACTCCTCGCTGATGTATTCAAAAAGAGTTTCCCTCCTTGGATAAACCACGCAATGATGATGTACACTGAAATGTGTCACCCAGAGGGTGTAGTAGAAACACTCAACTTCCTCTGGGGTGAGGGACTCCTGTATGCAGAAATTCTGCGCTGCCACGGCCCAGAACATCTCAGGGTAGTGGTCCACTGCAAGGATGATCCAGAAGCTCTTTAGTTAAAATTCAGGGTCTGGCCCTTGATTTACCCACTCGCCAACTGGTGTTGGTTGAGGAACTGGCAGCGGTACTGAGGCAGACCTCTAGAATGGCAGGCTGGCCACTGGATAATACGGCGAACAAGCTAACTGGCTGCCATATCTCGGACATTCCTCTGAGGAGTGTATAGACCTGGCTACTACGTCGTGGTAAGAGGGGCTGACGGCCTCCATTCCTGGATCAGGGGCCAAGGATGCTGGTGATAGGCCACAATGCTGCTTTCCTTCCATTGGTACCTAGAATAGATCTATGTGATCTTTTGTAGAGGCAAAAAGTGCTTTCGTCAATGATGGTGGTGACTGCCAGACCATAACCTACGGGGTCGCTAGATTTTCATCCTCCTAGATATACCTACAGAGGGAGGCAAGAATCATGTGGACCTCACATTCTAGGAGCACCAGGCTGATGCACCCCATCAATTCCCTGACCATTGACTCAGATGAGCTATAGGAGGGTTCCCGAGCTGAGTCGTACTTCGCTTAAAATTCAATGAAGTAGACAAGTTTGATATCTGTACGGTCCATCCATGGATTCTTCTCGTGGTGGAAATGGCTCGCCTTCCTTCCCCTGGGTGGCTCCTCGGGACATGGCTGATTTCTGACACAGGGTCATTCGGACGCACTAGTGCTCTGACAGAGAGGGTTTCCACACGAGAAGGATGGGGTGCGAAGTGCACCGGGAAAAATGTCGAAGGGGAAATGGGGAGGACCTCCATGAATAGTAATATAGAGGGAAAAACCTCCGCTGGAACTGGAATGAGCATGGGGAGGACCTCCAAGATTGGTGCGGGTGGAGCGAGGCAGGACTTCACCCCTCTAGTTTTCGAGGTGAGGAGAACCTTCACTAGCTACGGAAAGAATGTAGGGAGAATCCCCAAATTGGAGAGATATTGGATGAGCGATGTCCCCACATCGGCAGTCAGGGGTAGGAGGAAGGACTCCATACCCAGTGTAATGGGCTAGGGAGAATCTTCCATAACGAACATCACTCCCATGGGGAATACCTTCATTCGGATTGGGGGTGGCACAGGGTGGACCTCCATACTGATCCTCAAAGTGGGGAAGGCCCATGCACTCTATCTTAGTGGTACAGGGATGACCTCTGTATGGGGTGGCATCGCTGCGAGTTGGTTTGCAACAACCACTGCTCGTGCCTGTGAACAGGAGAGTCAACCCAGCCTGCCCGTGGGGCGGTTGGGGCCTTGATCCTGGTTGCGTGTATAATTGCCCATGCTCAATGTATGTAGGGACCTTATGATATACATCAATGGTGTCTCGGGCCATAGTAGTCGTCGATGATGACGCCCCTTAGTGGGCATCCTCCTCAGCTCGTGCCTGATGCTGGCGTCGGGTCTGACAAGCTGGGGCCAGTGGTGCAGGTACGTAACTTAACTACTACTCCTCCATCAAGATTGGGCAGTGGCGCTAACGTGGTCTAGTGGGAGCCCTTTATGGTAGCCCCTGGATCGGGACTCTGACTGGGTTGGGCCGAACATCACCTACCTCATCAGCGTAAGGCAAGGAGTCATTAAAGTGCTCCAGGGACAGGCTCTTGAAGCGGTTGTTTGTTAGGGTGGGGAGAAATGGCTCCCTATGCGGCCCTCGGTGGAGGCATTGACTGCGAGGCGCAGACGCCGCCAGATCCAGGCAGTCCATATCCCGCGTAGAGATGATTCCATCCTCTTCGTAATGACTCACAAGGTCATTAATTACCCTTCGTTGGATAAATTCCGATTGGGATATGGGGCGTGGGCACCCCATAGTCATGGATGAAGAGGTCGTCTTAGAAGCGATGAGTTCGCACGGAGTGGCTGTGCTGGTGTTTCCCCATCCCCTGCATTGACGGGCGGGCTATGATCACATTTCGGAGGCAGCAAAATGATTCCTGAGAAGCGGAGAGATGAACTCATCACTGCTAAAAGAAAATGGAATCGACGACCAATGCCCCAGTTCCATCCCGTCTTCCGTGACCAGTAAGAGGGATCCACACAGACAACGTCGTAGAACGGGATGTCCAACATTCTACTGCCCCAACTTCTGGTGAGCTTCACTCCAGACCCGCTATTTGTTTGGCGGGACCTGGAACCGGATAACTAGATTCGGTGACACATCAATCTATTGATGCCTAGAGCAGTACTAATCTCTATATTGAGGAGAAGAACCTTCACATCAGGTTCATCATTTTTTCTTTCGAAACTTTCATTGGGGAGCACACATCCATCTCATTCAGGGATAAGGGGCATGACTTTTGTGTTTCCCTGCATTCGCGCTTTCCAAAGGTGGGCGACATCCGCTCCTTATTCAGGGATGTCTACTCCTTGATCGAAACGGGATGATGGGATATCGGTTATTAATTATGTGGATTCTTCCTCAGAACTCATCACCTAGTTAGGGTCTTGCTCATAAACTTAAGACGTTGTTCGTGAAACTCTTCCGGGCGCCATATCTTCATGGACACCAGTTAATTACACTACTTCTATCGAGACATTACAAGTGGTCCGGTCAGGGCAGAAACCTTTGGTTAGGGGAGTAGTCACATTGGGCATCACTGGCGTGTCTGGACACCAGGGATTGGCATGTCTGTCTTCTGTCACTTAATATAGGGCTTCTCAAGGGCGCTGAAGCCCGATGCATCCCACATCGAATGCGTGGAATTATATTTCAAGGGCATTTATCTAAGTTTTTCATCACCTTCCCTTGATTAACAAAGGTTATGCCTCAATTTTAACATCTAGAATATATATATCAGACTGATCAGAACACTGACTAGAGTGGATCATATGCACGAACCCCCTATAGGGAAGGCCGATATTAGGGCCACCACTTGAATGGGTTCCTGAATTTTGTTAGTGGGAATGAGGAATGGGGTGGCATGATCCCACCGGGATGTGGCTGCCCGGGTAAGAATCAAGATGGATGATGGATGGTTTCGTGAGGCGGTGGTGAATGGGATGGAACCGTGATGAGGATGATGATGGTTTTGGGATTGTGCCTCATAGAGGCTTCCTACGTATCCCCATGGTAGGGAATCAAAGTCCACATAGTTCATATGATGACAACCTACCACCGATTGAGGTTTTCAATGGCTTACAGCTGGATTGGATTGCAGTGGACTACCATTGGATAAGGTGTCAACGGCTTACCACTGATGATGTCACAATGGATTACCGCTTCATTGGGTCACAATGTCTTACGGCTGATTAAGGTCACAACAGCTTACCTTTGGATGGAATGAGAATGTCTTACTGCTGAAAGAGGACCACAGTTTAACGTCATGTGGGACGGGGGTAAACCGATGTGGAGGGGGTCGGAACTACTGGGTCTTGGGACGTACCTTGCCTTGGCAAGGATCAAAGTCCATGTAGTTCAGGATGGTGTCCAATGGTTAGTGGTCTTGAACCTTGTGGAGGCTTCTTACATACCTTGCCTTGGCAAGGATCAAAGTCCACGTAGTTTAGAATGGTAAAGGGGGATGTTGGACCAATGTGAAGGGGTGTCAAAACAACTGGATGTTGGGATTGAACCTCGGGGAGGATTCCTACATACCTTTCCTTGAGAAGGATCAATGTCCTCGTAGTTTTTAATGGTGGTATTTGGGGCATACACTATAAGGCTTCCAGGGTGTCGGTGAATAGACGTAGAGGAGGACATAGGGTCCAATAGATGGTGGTGGGGCTTGAACCTCATGGAGGATTACTACGTACCCTGCCTTGTCAAGGATCAAAGTCTTCATAGTTCAGAATGGTCATTTGGGGATTACGCTCTGAGGCGGCCCAAGGTGTCGGTGAATAGTCGTGGAGGGAGACCTGGGGTCCAGTGGATGGTGGTGGTCTTAAACCTCATGGAGGCTTCCTACGTACACTTCCTTGTCAAGGATCAAATTCCTCGTAGTTCATAATGGTGGCATTTGGGGCTTACAATCTAAGGAGACATAGGGTGTCGGTGAACCGACGTGGAGGAGGACCTGGGATCCAATAGATGGTGGTGGGGAATGAACCTCGTCGAGGATTCCTACGTATCCTGTCTTCACAAAGATCAAATTCCTTGTTTTTCAGAATGGTAAGGTGTGGGGATTACACTCTAGGATGCCCAAGGTATTTGGTGAACTGACGTGAAGGTGGTCAGGATGACCGGGTGGTGGGCTTGAACCTCATGGAGTCTTCCAACGTACCTTGTAGTTGCAAAGATCAAATTCCTCATAGTTTGGAATGGTATAGTGTGGGTCTTACACTATAGGCTGGCCAAGGTGTTTGGTGAAATGACGTGAAGGAGGTTGGAATGACTGGTTGGTGGGATTGAACCTCGTGGAGGCTTCCTACGTACCTTGCCTTGGTAGGGATCAATGTTCTCGTAGTTGGGAAGGGTGGAAAAAGTTTAACATCATGCAGGATGGGGGTTAACTGATGTCAAGGATGTTGGAGCGACCGAAGTGGTGGGATTGAACATCGTGGAGGCTTCCTTTGTACCCTACCTTAGTAAGGATCAAAGACAACGTAGTTCATGATTGTCAGTGGAACGGTGTGAAGGTGGACCAGGGGTCCAATGGTTGTTGGGCATGAACCTCATGGAGGCTTCCAACGTAATTGCCTTGGCAAGGATCAAAGTCCCCATAGTTCAGGATGGAAGATGGAATTTGGGGCTTATGCTATGAGGGGTCCCAAGGAAGGTTCCATGGTATGTTCTCACTATAAGCCCACGTGAGTCATGCTCGGTGTGAGAAAAAAGAGATAGCAGAGACCCGACGATCACGTCGTGAAAGATGTGTCCATCAGAAGTGATGTGGGGCTTACACGTGGTTAGAGGCCCAAAGAGGAAACATGGGCTTATGCGTGGTTAGCAGCCCGAGAAGTCGGGTCTTACTCCTGTATGGAGGCACGGGGCAACAAAGTGCAACGGGAGAGGGACTTGTGACCGAAAAATGGAGAAGTCATGTTCCTTACCACACCCTTCTCTGGCTCTTGGGACTGAAGATGAAAGGAGGAGCAGGGATGTTTCCTCCTACAAAAAATCTTGGGACTTACAACGAGATGGTTTCCCTTTCACCGCGGACAAACTTCACACCCCTAAGGAGGATATCATCCCATGTGGTTACCAGTGGGTGTGGAGAATGTCCATTGTGGGGGTGCTCCACAAGCGAGGCATGGTGAGTGGTCACAGTTTAATGTCATGTGCTGAGGAAGATGGTGCTTGGTAGTTTAACATTCTATAGCTCAGACGAGGTGGGTTTGCTCCGCACCCCTAGGACATACATAACTGATACCCTCTACTCCTTGGTGCAGAGAGGGGATAGGCAAAGCCGTGGTGAGGGGGTTTCATGGTGTGAACCATCGAGGGGCCCATGTTAGCGTGGCTATGCGAAGAATCAATAGCCTTTAACATGCCTATGCGAAGAATCGTGAGGAAAATCAATGCAATGGACAGTTTTTTCCAAGCGACTTTGAAATCACATCGTTAAAACTGGGAGGGTAGCACCGGAAAAGGAATTTCCATGTATAGAGATTCTTAGGCAGTGGCCTTGTGATGCTCTGTTGTTCCGCGTGGTGGAGGGAACTTGCAAAGGGGTTTGCATTGCAAAGTGGGGTGCCTTAGCCTAATAATAGTTCATATGTTCATATGAAAGTTTCTTTGTGATGTGGAAACACATTCGCAGAGTGCTGCCTCTTATAGAAAAGGTGCCTCGCGAAGCAAGGTTTCGTGAAGCAATGTGCTTCGCGAAGTACAGTGTCCCTGCCTTAGCATGTGGATCGTGTGTACATGAAGGGTGTTCCGCAAAGCATAAATGATCTGCGATGATCTGGGTCCCCTTGGGGATCCCCTTCCTTCGCGAAGGCCCTTATTCATCGCGAAAGGCATCCCTCTCAGAAGAGGGGATCAAAATGAGACAGGGGGGAGGCACTTCACGGAGCAGATGTACCTCGCACAACTCATGGTTCACAGAGCTGAAGGATGCTTCATGATTCGGGAGTTGTTCTGTCAAAAGGTTAGATTTTCAGTCGTTTGGGCTTAGGGGATCTCGGTATTTATAAGAAAGAGGCACCGCAAAGTGAAGCTTATGCGGTGCGAAGAGGGACTGTTTTCTTCACAGCGGGCTCAAGAACGTCAAGTGAGTTCACGGAGTGTCCCGCCTCTTTGCTTCACAGCGGGATTGCAAATGTCAAATTCTTTCACGGAGCATCCTACATCCTTGCTTCGAGGAGGGATTATGAATGTCTAAAGCATTCGCGGAGCGTCCCACCTCCTTGCTTCGCGGAAGGATCATGAATGTCAAATCTGTTCGCAGAGAGTCCCGCCTCCATGCTTCACGGAGGGATCGCAAACATCAAATGTGTTTGTGGAGCGTCCCGCCTCCTGGACTCGTGGCGGCCATGGTGCGGTGGGGACTCCGTGAAATAGCATCATGAGGCAGTCGATGGTGCCTTGTTTTTGGCTTCTTCTCTATCCCGAATTTGGGCACCCACACTCCCTCGTTTATTGAGTAATTCCTTCATCGTCAAAATGTAATGAATCATCTCGGTATTCACTTCCATGCCCACTAATTTATTTATCTACTTCTTTATGGTCAATTACATTATTTTGGTGCAATAAAATTTTTCCCTAGTTTATTGGTTTTGTTAAATCTTTGGATTTCATCCATTTTTGGTTGAATCAAGGATTATTATCTGAGGATTTAATAGATATGAAATAAAGGTAGGATGTCTACTCTTTTTCTTGTCACTCTATCTCTTTTTAAAGGTTTTATTGTTGATCCGTTTGTTGGAGACTTCCGAAAACACCTCGTTATGCCACACTAAACCAATTGATATGTTTTTCCATATCGATAGTGACCTTATCTTAGAGAGAAACCCAAATTTTGAGTGTTATCCTTATCTTTGGACACCCCTTAGGTGTGAATATCCTTTATGGCCCCTTCATCCCAATTCCTAATATGGAAATTACCTTGTATGGCATAATTCCTATAATTAGAATGGTTAATTAAAACATGAGGAATTCATTTTCATAAAATTCTATAAATTGTGAATTGAATTTAGATTTGATGGTTAGCTGTGAGAGTGACCTTGAGATTTTTTTCATAACCTCTCATTTAGACACATGATGATGTTTCTATTGAATTCTAATTTTCCTTATATTTAATTTCCATTGCAAGTTGGTTGAATTCCAATTGTATTACTATATTGTGTTGCTAATAATTTTTCTATTTTATGACCTTTATATTATATTCCCTATTTTATTATTATTTCATTATTCCATGAGAGAATGGATTGAATTGAAATATTATTCTTGATCTAGATTATTAGCTTTAGTTAATGATATTTCATTGATGATATATTTTTAGAGGTATGTTAATGACATATACATGTGGTTGCAATTAATTTCGTCAAAAATATATTTTTTTCTTGTCCCTCATGATAATGCTTGCTCATATTTAATGTGCTATTACTTTCCATAATAATTGTTCGATTTTTTTTCGAAATGAATTTCATTTTTGATGGTATCTTGGTAATCATGTGGTATTGAGATGGATACTTGTAGGAAGGTGATAAAATTTATTACGTGACTTATTATGTTTCTTTTTTAATATGGATCATTTTATATGGGCCTAGGGAGATCATATGTCTTGTATTAATCATTCAATGGATGAAAAAACTATGCTTGGATGGTTACATCTCAATGCATTGGGAGTGATGTTTGGATTTCCATGTATGGCCTACTTGGGCATTTTCTTATACTCATGAGTGGAACTAGTTCCATATGGGAGTAGCTGAGGATGGACCCAATTACAAGATGGCTATTGAATTCCATGGGTGATTCTCAATACCATATTTGGGAAACATGGTATGGACTTAGAGTCACCATCCTAGAGTAATTAAAGGAATGTTTTATGGGATTACTAGGATGGAATTGGTGGTATTGGGTTATATTGGATATTCCATTGTGACCCTTGGGATGTTGCTCAGATCTAAATGGGCAGGCTTAGTCTTCACATTTGGATTTTATGGATTGGTTGATTGTTTTAACTTATAAAATGCATACATTATTATTATTATCATTTTGAGAAGCTTTTATATATGTAATGATTTTATTTTACTTAACTAGAAAATATGCACGTGGACATATGAATTAAACCCAAAGCTGAAACACAAGCATGGGGTATATATTACTAGTTTTCCTTATTTTCTTTGTACCGTGGATATATATTATGCCTTTCACAGGTACATTATTAATAATTCTGACATAGGAAAGAGAAAGTGGTATAGGTTGGATGTCCATATAGGAGCCCAGTTCAAGATTTAGTTATTTTATTTATTTCCAACACTATGATTATTATAATTAACACATTGTCTTATATATTTTGAATGAAATTAAAAGGTCTAGACACCATGGGTGCCTACCTACAGAGATTTATATCTCACACTCTACCCAGGAACCATTCGGTACCTTAGTAGACATTACGCTCAAAGGTATGGAAAAAGGGAATCTTGCTACATATGATGCTTTATATTCTTTCTTCTTAGGATGGGTATTTGGGGGCTGAGGTCTGAGAATAGTTTTGACATGATGTGTATAATTTTTGGCCATTTTTTTATTTTTGATAGTTTGTATTTTATACATTGTATCCACTATTACCCTTTACTCAAATTTTATAAAGACATGTGACATCATCAGTGTCATTTTTTTATCATCTATTGATATTTAGCATCAGCTTGATTGTTGTTTCTACTTGTATTATTTCATTGCTTCTCCTTCTATCTGATTAATATTATTATTATTCTATTAAATATCTAGTTTTTAATATTCATTATACATAGATCTATGAGGTAATTGTCTTCCAAAGGACACACCCAAGGCCCTTGGTGCTAATTATCAAGCTATGTCATTTAGGGGGATGCTCTTGAGTTAATGTGACCCGTTGTCTTAGAGAATATTTCAATTCCACTGAGGGCGGGATGCTAAAAAATCATACCACATGGTAATTATGTGGGCCTAATAAGACTCCATTCTTAGATAGGATGGCCTAGTGTGGGGCCAAGGTACCCAGGTTCCAAAGAATGTCAGACTAACCATGTTATCAAGTGTGTGATTGGCACAATTTAGGTCTACCTAACCTTCCTAGTTTAGAAGACACAATAAAAATTTCATGTGTGGCCTCCACAATCCAAGGTGTTTCCCTATTCATACACTACTATGTGATCCAAATCCATAAGCAGTGAACCATGTGGCATGTCCAAAGATACCACATGCACCTATGTGGTGTTCTTTTCAAAATTTCATCACCAAATTTCATTTTTAGACAAATAGACCGTCTATATATATTTTCTTCACACAAATTAAAATAGAGGGATGATTTTTTCCTTATAATTCTATATGTGATGCAGGAAATTTAGTTTAGGTTTTATATCTGTAAGCTCTTTGATGGGTTTCAGGTGTGAAGATCAAATAATTTAGCAGTCCAGTACCTCTATTACATATAATGTGTTCTACTCTCTTCTGTTGGGTGAAACACACAATTTTTTATATACTTGAATATTGTATATTACCCTCATTTGTGTTTTTTATCCATTGTGGTGTGAGTTTCCAATAGATTCTCTAAAGAGTTGACATGGTAGTTATTTGGGATATTCATATTCATTGGTCTATATAGGGGTCATATCTTCATTGGAAAATGTATAGTGTGACTTTATTATATCACATGATATCTCTCTCTATTTATACAATTTTTTGGGTTTATATAGATTATTCATTCCTTGCATCATTTATGGATTTGAGACGAATGTTATTTTTTTAATCCATTATGGTTTTTGAGACATTTTACTAGGTATTTATATACTCACCTCTATATGGGTGTCTTTTCATGAATGTTTTGTATCTTTGGTAGATGATATATGTTGTTGTGGTGACATTGATACACTAGGAATAGGCGGATCTTTGAAAAAATCAGAGGTGGGGGTCACATTCAGTGATTTTATTTCGATTTTATTAATTGTGGGGACCATATCACCACAATTGATATGTTTTTACCCTTATATTTATTTTCTATGTAAATCATTATATTTTTCAATTTTTATTATGTTATAATTAACTTTATGTGTCCTTTTTATTATAAAATGAATTTTCATTTTATATTGATCTCAAATGATTTTATTTATTTTCATTATTATACATATTGTGGAGGTGTTTGATGTTTAAATGTGAATTAAGATAAGGAATTTCATTATGTGCGACAAATCTATTTAGTGATAGTCCCCAGTCCCTGACCTTTTGGAGGTGGGACTGAGGTGGCACAACAAACTTACCCCCACCAAAAAGGTATCTCTTTTGGTTGGGTCCTATCAGAGTGGTTTCAGATCAAAATTTATCCCTGGTGTAGAGTTTCTAGATCGATATAAATGGAATGTTTATTTGGGGATTAATTAAAATATTTATAAGGTTTATTGAGGTTTTCATTTAGGGTAGGGATCCTAATGATTGTGTGGTGTTAGATGTATCCATTCACTAAGAATTTGATAGACTTTCTATTAGCTCCATATACTAAGGTACTAGTTGTAAGGGGAATGTGAATGATATATTACTCATATTGAAATGAGTAATTTATTTCCATGTATCTTATTAAACTACTCATATTTTCATTACTGAATATAGTAATGTATTTACTACAGGTTTTCAGCCTGAAAATTCCATGCCACAATCCCCATGTTTTTTCATGATATGCACATGGAAATTATTAAGCCTATAATAAAATATTTTCAATGTAACTAGGATTTCCTACAGGATACATTATAAGAGATTTCTTTTTTAGGGGTATAGGGAATGATAAATTCACCTGTTTAACAATGAGGAAATCCCCCTCCAATATTGCAAGATTTTTTTCATTCTCATGTTGTGTAGACTATTATTCATGTGTGGTGGGACAAGGATGCATGGTACCTCCACCCATTGTGTTACAAGTACACCCACATCCCATAGTCGAGGAAATGACCCTATATCCTTTTTATAATAAAATTATTCATGTGGAATATTACATTTAAAAAATTATGTTGAGCGGTCTATACATGTTCTAGTGGTAGATATCACCCATGTTTTGAGGAAAAACAGGCCCTCTAGTGGAAAATGACTAGATAATGATAATTCATGGAATATTCCACATTTTTTTTGTTTCATATAAATAAAATGGCGGTGTGAGTGACCAATATTATTAAATGGTGTAGTAATTGTTGGTCTTTGATATTATACACCTATGACGAGGCAATGCTTCGTCAAATAGAATTATAGTGTGACTTATGAAAGGAGTAATCCTTGAAGACATTAAGATCCATTTGAATATATGAATTATTAAAATTTCAATATTATATTATTTTAATTTCTATATACATGTTGATATTTACCACACCCACACAATACTCCCCCAATAAGATATTTTATTGATTATTTTTGTCATAGATGTTTGAGTGTTTCCTTCACAGAGATAACGTAGAATCCATTGTTTATATTTGTATTCTAACCTATCCCAAGGATATAAATATATCCTTTTTGATAGATAGCATCCTATAAGAGGGACTATTGATAATAGTTAGGTGTGTTGGTCATCCTATAATAGGTCCATCATCTGTAACCAGCTAACATCTTGTTTTTGTATAACAACATACTGTCCATGCATGTTAGTGATATCAAGCACATAAATCATCAGTGTAGGGTTATGAAAAGGATCAATTGTACAATGGAACATAATTTTTTATGCTTATAGAGGATAATACCAAATAACACATGAATTCCTAAAACATCATGTTGGAAAAGTTGATTAGAATTTTTATGGACATTTACAAAAAATGTGACATCAAGACTTGTGACCTTCTATTGGTTTTTCAGCATACTCCTCATGGAGTGGGATTTGGAAGAGGGTACGATGTTTCATTAGTAGGGTATTTCTATATTGAAGATTTAACAATATGTTTCTACTAATTCCTTCCTAATGTAGTACACACTAGGTCCATTGGTTAGGAATTTATGGAGAAAAGAGGATTCAAGCTATGTGGAGTTATGACCAAGTGAAGATAAATATGATATGATGCATGCTCTATGAATCTGGTAAACTAGAACCCATTATCTTAAGAAATATAATAATATATTGTATTGTTACTATATTTCATGTTTGAGGACTAGTTTTTCTGATTGATCCCTTAGCCTGACCCATATGTATAGAAACCCCAAATGGTAGTTATCCTAAGCACACTCACATCTGCCAAAGATTCTATTTTTTAATAGTGTAGAATATTTTCCATGGTAACTCATTGTAGGTTAGATGAAGTATTATAATATCATCTATTTATTATATTTACCATCTTAATTGTATTCCCTACGAGGGTGTAAACCTCAAAGTGTGAGGTGATTCTGAGCAGATAGATCATGATTATCTTTTATAGGTGATATGGAATTTTATTAAAGATAGGAAGGTCAATTGTGTGGTTATTTATAATAAATGACACATTATTTGATTATTTATGGAATAATGTGTTGTAGAAACCTCAGGAAATATACTTCTAAAAGTTGAGAAATAGTATATGAATATTTTCCTCAAGAATGCTACCAGATTTTACCCTAATTAAAAAGTAAGATTCTATATCGATCTAATTCCAAGGACTGGTATGATATCATACGCATATAATTGGATAGGCCAAGTTGAGCTTAGGGAGCCAATGGATTAGTTGGATGAAATTTTTTTATAATGTTTTTATCAGAAATAAGTGTTTCTTAATAGTATACTCCTTTTTTCTCATTGATAAATGTTGGGATCGAGGTTATTTTTGATGACTATCACAACCTGAAATATTTAAAAATCATGTATAAATTCCATTTATAGAGGTTAAATGACCAATTCTACATGATAATTGGAGGAAATTGTTTCTCTTATAACAATTTAATTCCATACAATCAACAGATATGGGATTATGAGGTGGAATTTTTGAAGATGGTGTTTGGATGTCACTATATCAATTATGAATTTATGGTGATTCCCTTAAGCCTAATGAAATTTGAAATGGTTTTTATTATAATTATAAACAAGTTATTCAATCCATTTATTTGATGGTTCTTATTTTTCTTGATAAAAATACATCATTATATTCTTAGAAGTTGAGGAAGATCATGTATTAAATTTGAATATTTTCATAGACATACTTCCTGAGCAAATGTTTTATATAATTCTCTTGAATTATTAGTTCTGGTTTAGTAAAGTCTACTTCCTGGGTTATTACATCACAAATAGAGGATTTTCATTGCACCTAATAAATGTCAAGACAATTTTATCATGTGATCCACCAATAATCAATTTTTGAGGTACAGTGTTTCCTTGGGTTGGATGGGTAATATCAAATTTTCATGGTATAATTCTCATATATTTTGTATCTTGTTCCTTCCCATAACTAACAATAGTTCCATTTTTTTTATTCTGCATAATTCTAAATGGATTACATGGTACTAGTGTTAATGTTGATGATTTATTATACCATGATGTTTCTATAGGATGGAGTTCATTATGTGGTGTTTTGTGAATCTTCTAGATATGGGCACGGTTGTGTGATGATGCTGAATAAGGATTATGGGTCTTCGTAATTGAGACTATGGGAGAAAAACTACATGAACCCCAATTTGGTGTTGGCATTGCTTGTGTTATCCATGAATGTTTGGATATACAATCTTCTTGGTTAGTGGTCTGTAGTCTATAAATACAATCATAGTACCGGGGTGGTTTCCTATTAGGTGAATATCTCTTTGGAAAAAATTCCAGATGTTGATTTGATTTGTGAGGAAGTTAAGGCCCTGAATGCAGAGAGTGTGTTGGGGAAGGATGGTTTTAAAGGTTCCTTCAACAGCAGCTTCAAGGAGTTTGTCAATGGTTAGTTGGTTGAGGCCATCCCGAACTTTTTTAGAGAGGAGAACCTTCTTCAGGTGGTGTTTGCATTGACTATTATTCTCATTTTCAATTTGAAAGAACCCTCTTAGCTCAACAATTAAAGGGAAATTATGATGTGTAACTTCTCGTTCAAGATACTGTAATGAATTGTCAAAAAAATGATGGATGTCCATATTCCTCAATGGGTCTCTGAAAATCAATAGGGCTTTATTAATGAGAGATATAATCAATCATTCATTTCCATGGTACATGAGTTATTGGGGGATATAAACATCAAAATACCCAGATCCAATGTTGTTATTAAAGTATAAATATAGAAAGCCTATGATAAAATGGAATTGATCTTTATCATTAATGTGTTGGGGAATATGAGATTTTCCAATGGGGTTGTGGAGTTACTGTTTAGAATTTTTAGTTCAACCATGCTGGCTATATCATTCAAGGGGAACCAATGTTGGTGTTCATGCCCATCCATCGATTGAGATAGACAGATCCCCTCTCTCTCAGCCTCTTTTATTTGGTGCAGGATGCCCTTAGTAGATATATTGAGGGGAAAGATCTTAGTGGAAGCCTTTGTCCTTATCGGGGTAGAGCCAATACCAATGACATAACGCCAATCGTTTTTCCTAATGACATGTTATTTTTTAGGAATGGTAATAGGAGTACCATTATAAAATTTAATAGGGTAATGGAAATTAAATACATGTGGAGTGGTCAGGTAATCAACAGAGAGAAAAGTAGTGTGTTTATCTCATAATTTTTTTCAGAAAGAAGGGGGGGAAACATTACGGATGTGTTGGACAAGAATAAAAAAATAATTTCTTATATAATATTTAATACCTCTTATTGCACTAAGAAGGGTTAAGATTCAACACATTGATGGGATAGGTGGTAAAATTACAACCCACATTATAAATTGGAAGAATTGGTTCTTGTTCGCTGGGTGGAACATCATGTTAGTTAATTGTGTTATGTCCTCAATCCCCATGCACATGCTTCTAGTTCATAGAATTCCAAACTTAGTTCTGAAAATTTTTGTAAATTTGTTGATGGGATTCATATGGGAATCACACAATAAAGGACAACATCATTAGAATTCATGGTACATGATTGATAATGAGATTTATAATGGTGGTATCAATATCCAAAGTGTCAAAATGGAAATGTTGGTCATACAAGATAAACCTTTATGGGATTTTCTATAAAATAAATCATTGTGGAAAAGATTTATCAACAATAGATATGGAAAAAATGGATAGTGGAAGAGGGAATACATCTCGACTATGGATCATGATTTCTAAGAATATTCCAACGCTCCTCATTCATTCTATGTGGCTTGTCGTCTGTGGGAAAATTAATTTCTAGAAGGATGGATAACTGTTGGGGTTCCTAGCTTGTCTGGTCCTGATAATTAACTTTTTCTAGTCTAGTAGATTCAATCCCTTTCTTTAAGCCATTATCACACATGACCAGATTATGGTATTTAACGGCATCACCCTGAATGAGAAACTAGGAAATATCCTCTTTATAGGGTCAACATCAGGTTCATTCTACGCTCATGGGTACATATCTTTGACTCTAGCCCATGTTATTCTAAATATATTGAATGAAACATTTTGATGTAGTAACCTTCTAATGAATACAATTTTCTCATTTTTCAATATTTGAACATTTTTATTCCAACAGATGACCATGTGAAGAATAAAGGGATTTCTTTGGTATCTAAATGCCTATGTTGTTTTAATTCCCAATAGGAATCAATTGATAAACTCTTGTTCTCTAGTGATGGGGAGGATACAATTTTGAGTTCCGAAGGAGAGGCCTTAGGGTGGGGAGGTCTGACAACTATGCTTGAAACTTTTCTTCAATCATGTTTATCATGATCTGAAAATATCGCTTATGAGTAGAAGGTGAGGGTAGTTCTTCTTGTTGTGGGCTGTTGAAGAATCTGGAGTACTCAAAACAAAAGCCTTCATGGTGGTATGACCTGCTCGTTTCTGTACATGGTGGCTAGAGCCTAGTTAATCGGGGCCAAACTTTTTTCCCTTATCAAAGGATGTGAGACTATTTTTGTGCTTAAAATTTTCATGGTAGGTACTTCTATTTTTCACACCATACAATCTGTTAATAGGAACAGAAAATGGGTGAAGTGGAATCCTCTAAGTAGTGGATTGAAATCAGTGTATTTTTATCATGTGTGTCTATATTTATGATGGGGAGTTGTTTTTTACCCCTAAGGAGTAGTGATTCTGGCCTTTAATGATGGATTTAGAGTGGGATATTCCCTCATAGTAGAGGAATCTATGATGATGAAAGGTATTGAACATTTCCATTCCTAGATCAATAAGATATAGTCAATTGAGAGCTACTTGGCTATTCTCTGTGGTTCTCTTTAGGGGAAGATCCAAATTCCTTGGACCATTTCCCATATCATTCGTAAGTGAAAATTTCTGTTGGAACCGTCTGTGATTTATAGTCACACATGGTGTGATTGGAACATGGTGTATGACTTCTTGGAATCAGTAATTACTAATGGTAATAAAAATAATTTAGTTTTCCATGATGGGGTCTCATCCACAGGCAGTGGTAGCATTGTTAGGGAAGATTCATTGGGTATCCATTACTTCAGACCTCCATCGCATTATTCTGTATAGGGTATTCCCCCTCTTGACTTAATAATAAAAATCTAATGTTGGCGGTGGATCGTACATGGTAAATCACTAATATGAGAGATCATAACCAGAGGTAGAGTATTTGTTATACTTCATGTAGGATTATGATTTAAATATCTTATATACGCTATGAAATGGATATATAAATGATGATTCCCTTAAAAGAATAAATCATCCATAGTTTTTAGAGATATATGTGTGTTTTTGGCATCATAAGAAGACTCTTTGGTGGATGGGGGAAGAGTGGTTATCTTTGATCAATAGTGGTGGCCCCACTACATATTTGGTGTATGAGGGAGTCATTATTGAGGGAAATCAATTGCGAGGTTTTCACAACCATCTTTTCTTTGTCAATAAAATGAATTGATATTCTGAATGTGTGGATCATGGCATCCTCTCCCAAAAAATTACAATGATTACATTCATGGTACATGTGGAAGTGTTAAGGTAGTTCCATACATTCCCCTGTGTAGTGTATCCTTGATTGTCGAAGATCTATCAAGAACTCAAGCATCAATTTTCATGGGATAGAATTATTTAGAGTGTGGTGATATTATAACATTATTATTCACATATTTTCATGAGAAGGAACAAAACCATCTTCTAGTAGGTTTATACAAACCTCATGATGTTACAATATAGAACTGAGATGGTATAACTACGGTTTTCATGATAGTTTTTTCGGATTATTCAATGTTTATGGTACTATTTGGTATGCCACTACCCAATTGACCATTTTTGGTAACTACAATTCAATTCAGAAACTGAGTTTGGTAAAGAGAATGGTCTGTAAATATATGGGGGAGATCATTTGGTTGGATGTAGTTTCCTTGATAATCATTTATTAGTGAGATCAATGATTTAAAAATTGGTTTTATAGTGAATTTTTAGATGCATTTATTACATAGTTTCATATATTTATAAGTTCTACCCTTAGATCGATGATTAGACCAAGTGAACCATTCTTGTTTTATAGGACATGTTTAGGGATTTCATGTTGATTTTTTGCCATATATGGGAGGATAAAATCCCTTTGGTATATTTAACATACAACTAAAACAACCACTCCACCATATGTACGAATCATTTTATAGACCTCGATGTAAAACCACAGAGTTTATGACTTTGTAAGATGAAGATCAAGGAGAAGATACTGATTTGTGAGTGGATAAGAATGAATGGAATCCATCAAAATTTTTGTGTGACTAACAATGTAGGAATTTGATGATTGATGAGGGTATCATATATTCATAAATTTCATTACACAACATACATGATGGATAGTTTTTTTCAGGGAGAAAAGTTATCACTATGTTTCATTAGTTTATTATGTGTTCTATATTGGGTATGGATGGTTTTATATAACATGGTGCTTCCCTTAGAGTAGGAATGGGTTGATGATATTTATCCCGAGTCATAACTAAGTAGGTATATATGCGATATATTTCATTTCATTAACACGGGTGAGCTGGATATAGAGGTTGGATCCACCATTTATACTATCCAACATTGATTGAGGATAAGAAGGAAATGTATTTACATAGTTATTATATTCATTTAGTGCATATCCATTGGAAGTATGGGAACCATTTGGGGAGAACATGGGAGCATGAGACCTAGTTGTGGTCTTAGTACCAGCTCCTTGTTCAGGTGGTTGGGCTCCTTGAGTTGAAAAAATATTGATGTCAGGAAGGATGTATCAACCCTAGATTATTTATTTATACCATTTGATTACTTTAATAATTATTTTTGGGTTTAGATACCGAGATAGTGTGTTGTTATGAGTGATGTAGATCTTCCAATATAACTATATTCATAAAAATATTTTATTTTTATCATTGACACATGAATTATTCGTAAAAATGTTTTCCATATAAAATAAATAACTAATGGGAAATCGAAGTCTAGGGTTTTGGATGGGATTGTGGTATTCTAAGAGAATTATATTTTTATTTTTCTTCAATAGTTCCCATGGTTGACCCCATTGGTTGGGATTTTTAAAATATATAGTGAATGATAGGTTTAACAATTTAAATTTCATTTTATAAAAATTATACTGTTTTCAATATTGAAAATAATAATTTTAATGAAATAAATATAAGAGTAAATCTATAGAGTATTCATGAGATCTGTGTATTTCAATGTAATCGATGAATTGAATTGTGTAAATGGTAATGGTTAGAGATGCGATCATCATGAATAATATATGGAAACACAAAGTATGTATTTTTAACATTACATTATTAATTATGGATTCTATGCTAGAATATTGGATGAAACGAACATTATTCATGATAGATTCATGGTGGATTATTTGGTTTTCTACAAACTACATTGTAAATTATTAGTACATGTTATTTAGTTCTAAACCCTTTCACCATTAAATTTCAAAAATTATTTAGCACTGCATTTTTTTCTTCTTCATATCTATCTTCCCCCCTCTCCATTTTTCTCTTTCTCACATGGGGATAAGGGTCCACCATCTCTTGAATTTACTCGCATGATGGTGATCAGATGGGAGATGTGGATTGGGTAAGAGGATTTTTAAAAATGGTGGTTGGCTCATTTTGAGAGGAGGCGGAGATGATCGTCTTGGTGAGTGTGTAGGTAGTGGTAATCATCATGGTGGGAGAGAAGGAAGTGGTGTCCTGGATGTTGTGGTGGACTCTAACCACGTCATTAACTTGCTGTACAGGAAACAACCCTATGTATTAATATGATGAAACCACGATACTGTGGGAATGGGTAGGACCTGTGGGATTTTATTTTGACACCCTTAGATATCTTTTAAACTATTGGATAAGATTGTTTTCCACATACCACAAGGTTAGTAAGCAAGTCCAACCAAGCTGGCCATTCTAGCTTGGGATGTTTAATGTGGACCAGTATAGATCTTTGGTGTCCTTAGTAGATCCTGCACTAGCCTGATGACATGTCGATGTGGGAAGACATTATGTGTCATGTCCCCTAACATGAAATGGATTGGAATTTATGGACATTCAATGCACGTGGATTTCAAACACCCATGCATGGACATGACTCATTTGGCCAAGCATGTGAAAAACATACCTAGAACACATTGTGGGGTGACTAAGGGCCACTATGTGGATTTCACCACTTTTGTGGGACATGTTTCACCATTTATTCCCCAAATATAAAATTAAAATAATTAAATATCCTATCTTGAGTATTTTTTCATATAGATTTCATAAGATTGTACTGTTTAAACATCCATTTAGTATATTAGGATGAGATAGGTAGTTTTATATTTATGGAATTATTGATAATTAAATAGTGTTTAGATGAGATGATTAGTGTGTTCAGTGGTCTTGTAGCTTTCTCTATCTCCTTATCTTGTGAGTAAAAATACCATGATCAACTATGTTCCTCTATAAGATCTTGTGCTTTGAACTGGTGACAATTTTCTCAAGGAATATTAATTTCCATTTAATAGATGATCCAAATAATGAAATGATCTTCAAAATAGAATTTAAATGTTGGGAAACATTAAATTATTTTTTTGGATGGTTATTATGGTGTGAAATGTGTCTTAGTTGTTCGATTGAGGTTCAAGACTGTAAGGATTTTAAAGATTAGAATATGGAATGGTAGATGGAGGGGCATGATTAGCGTACGGTTAGTAAAAAATGAACCTCAACTGTGTGGCTCAATAAGGGGGTAACATAGTTTTTTAAACCATGAAACATAGACCACATGACCATGAATGATGTCTTGATAATGATTAATGGGGTTTTATGGATTGACTCACTGTTATTCTTCTGTGCGAGCCAGCTATGCAACATAGTTTGTGCATTAACAATGGCACTACATAGTTTGAATACTATTTTTGAAAAATATGTATCTAAACATTTATTATCATTAATGGGGAAAGAAACTGATATTCTCACCTTCTTCTCCTTAAATACTAAATAACACTCATTCTCTTCTTATTCACACACCCAGCAAATGCTCAAGCCCCTTGGGCATCCTCCCTAGGCTTTTATGTATCTCCCATGTTCATGATTAGAATTGATCGTCGTCAGTTGTGATTGATAATTATTGGTTAATATTTCAGTAATCATGATTAGTTTTCTATTTTTTCTCACGGTATTGGGTGTTATTTCCATGAATGGTCATATGCCCTATTATTAGGGAATTTGTCTAATTATTCATTTCATTGACATTTTGGATTGAATCAAGGCCCGATAATGACAAATTGATTCTTTTTTGGTATAAGGTAGGTATTCTATGACTTTTACCTAATATGAATGAATGAGTGGAGTATTTAATCATTATGTTATATACCAAACTCCCCATTTGTTACTCCTAAATTTTTTAAATCCATTCAGTTAATTATAACACTAAATCCCTCATATTTGTAACTTATTAACATTGTTTGTTCTAAAAACCACATCATGGACCACCTTTTGGGTTTATAGTATCATATTCCATGGGAGAGAAATTATTGATATTAACCAAAACATTGTTATGTGTGTTTTGGATTGCTCTTAAAAATGTTTGTGATTTGTTTTCACTAAATGAGTTGTTGAATGGAAAATAATTACACATTTCCATATCAAAATTAATTAAATTTAATTCATGATTCATTTTCACTCATATGTGAGGTGATAAATAGAATAAAATGAATCATTTGATAAGATGGATAAATCTTCATGGTCCATTACCATTATGATGGAACAACCAAAATGAATAAATTTAGTTCTATCATGGAATTTATATTACATGGCCCCATTTACATCATGTACTTGAATATGATAAAGGGAATAATAATGTTGAGTTGTAGATTAGCATGGATACATTCCATGGACTTCTTATATTATTTATAAAAGAAAACTTTTATTTATAAAATATAATTTATTGTTAAAAAAGATTTTAATCCTTGTCATAGAATTATGGATTAGAATGGATATTCACCTAATATATATTTAAATATTAATTCAAATGTGGATATTATTATATTAGTCATGGATTGAAACTTTTGTTCTGATTAGGAATTTCATGGATGATCTTGTAAGTCATATTGAGATAAATGTGTTATGAATGATTATGTAATGTTGGAGATGCAGCTCCCAAATATTTATTTGGAATCAATGGTAATGGTGTTACCCATTATTAGTCATGGAGTTCATGAATAATAATAAAAATTTTGGAAATAGAGTTCCTTATCATTATCAAAATCACTAGAAATGGTGTTTCTCATGATTGTAAATTTCATTTATACCTGATAAACATGGTGATCATTGTTATTGTTAATTAATAATTTTCAAACATGTTGTTTTATTCCACCATGAATTATATTAATTGATTTATGCCCCTTATTAAAATGTATAACCTCTTATGATAATCATTATATAAGGAAGAATGTATTTCACCTTGGGTACCACATGATAATTGATACCCATATATTCAAGATTTTTAACCTTGGGATCCTTTCTGTATAATATTGTTATTATGTATAGGTAAATATGGAATAGGCTAAAGAAGGTATGGTTGTCCAGGTTTCCCACAATGAATCTGAGTGTGACATGGATTATATTTTTTTTATACTTCACAATTAATATACCTTTACTCTACTTCAATTTGTATTTACAAAAATGATTTTCATTATACCCCACTATTGTTGGCCAAAAAGTTATATGAAAACCCTATTTTGGCCACTTTTGCATACCCTGATAGATCTCATGCGACAAGACATGGGTTAGGGAATTCACCTAGCTATAGATTATGGACCATATATGTATGGATGAAGTATGAACAAGATGACTGAGATAGTTCCTATGATGCTAATAGAATTTAGTTGTTGGTATTTATTAAATTTATTATATTATGTGTTGTATTTTATTACCTAATGTATTGACTACTTGAGTTATAACTCAAAATGATCTTATATGGTTTTTTTATTTGACAAGCATGTTCGGTTATTTGTCAATACTTTTTAGTTATTATAATTTTACATTATATTGGTATTATTTAAATTTTTTTTGTATTTATTTTTTATCAAGAGGGTATAATATCTCAATTTTATCATCCTTGGACCTTTATTGATAGTCGGTAACCTATCACATATGAGGTATAAGGAACCATCTGTAAACAATACATATTTTGGTGTTTTAGTCATGAAAATAAATTCATACACATTGAGAATATTTTCAGGATTACTATTTTAGAAATATTGGACATAACTATTGAATATCATCCCACAAGCATACAATGTGTGAACCACTAAAATAGTATTCATTTATTCCAAAACATAAATCTTTTAAAACTATTCGACAATATGATTTCTTTGACAAATCTTCATAACATTTAACTTTACTTCCTTCTATCTCTTAAAAATCCATAAAACCCATGGAAAACATTTTAAAACATGGTATTAACACAAAATCTTTGTAAGGGATTTAAAAATTGGGAGAAAAATTGTAATTCGTTTAATACTTATATACATAAGAAACCATTTTCTTAAAGATATACTTTTTACCCATAAAGTAACATACAATCACACTGTGAAACATGATATTTCCCTAAAAATAGTAATCATAAATTGAACATATATTTATCTAGGGTAATTACATACTTAATTTTGTAACCCTCATAACTACCTTAGGATTTGTAACCCTCATGTATACCATACAATGTAACCCTCATTGTTAGATTATTGTTTAACCCTCGTAGTTACACTTGGAGTTTCCATACAGACAACCTCCAACATATACATAAAAAATGCATTGGAGGGAGGTATAGGTCCCACCCTTTATCATAAACAATTCCCAATAACTATAACTTAATCATAAAACATGAATAATTATATAAAAACATAGCTTTTGAATTTTTTAAAATGATTTTTAAAACCATATTTTAAAAGGAAATCCCATTAAAAATATAATATAATTGAAGTTAGAATTAATATAGTGGATTTAATATGTATATAAACTGGAAAAAAACATAATTCAACATAATATAGAAAACATTCATCACAAAAATAATTTTAATACCACATAATTAATAATGATAATTATTAACCTAAAGAAAGGAAATCTGGTTATGAATTCTCTTAACTATGGTTTGTCTTACCTAAACATGTTTAAAACTCCTTTATAATTGTTAAAAGAGTGTTGTTAATATATTACAGAAACATATTCATGATTATAATACCATATTTTATCATTTTATAACATTATTTCACTCATTAATTATTAATATTTTGTTCTTTCTGTTGTTTGAGGTGCATTCTGTACATTATTTCCATGGTCAGTTCGTATGGATTTCCATATCAAATTCAATAGAAATTCCATAATTGGAATAAAATGGTATTAATATGCTTCCATAATATTAAATTATTTCATAAATAATTGTGGTTATATGGTAGGGGGATGAATAATTAGATAAATCACTAGTGATATTTTTTTAGTTCATTTTGGTTGTTCTTCAATAATCACAAACTTATTTCATTGTATAACTTAATATTATATATATATGTAAAATCCCGAAAATAAAAAAAAGGAATATCATACACATTAAAATAATTTTAAACTATTAAAATGGTTTTATAACTAGTTTTTTAGGATGAAATAGAAATTGAAAATACATCATCCTTGATATTGGTATATTTTCACAACCCGGACAGTTTATTTGATAGAGGGGGAGGAGATAATGTTTGTTGAGGAATTTTTTCATAAAAATAATAAATTATAGAATATATAAGATTCTGGATCCTTCAATCCTCTAGGATATGAATAAGGGGAAGAGATTATAAGAAAAGAAAATGAATTGAAAAGGAAATGAGAAAATGGAAGAGGATATTTATCTCTTGATCTCTTCTCCTTGAGGTCATCCTTAAGGCATGTGGTTTTGGCTAGTTGGTGAGACTAGTAGTTCTGGGATGTGAGGAATAGCCTTGGGAAGGTGATTTGGTAGAATCTAGTCAATTCTCAAAGCATGATAGGTTGGATAGTAAGAGGGGGTGAGGGTGGTATTTATAGTAGTGGAGAGGAAAGGTTTTCCAGTATTTTAATCATTAGTTTATTGTTTTATCTCCTCACTATGAATAGTCTTGATTCATATGACTTGAATAGTAATTTAAGAATTTGAGTTTGAACGAAGGGTTCTTATATTATCCATGCTTCTAGGAATAGTTTATTTAACTAATAATGTATATATACGGTATGTTGCCATATTTTAGTATTCACAAACAATCATGGTTTCCCAAAAAATCTGAAAAATTCACCATAACCTTTTGTCCATGCGTAGAATTCCAAAAATGAATACATTTTTTTAAAATAATTGGCTAAATATTATTAATTTAATTTTTAAATAAATTTATAATTTATTCAAATAATATTAAATTTTAAACAATAATTCATTTTCTATCACCTTGAAAAATTGATCAAAATTTCATTATCATATAACAATAAAACAATATAATAATAATAAAATTTACTATTTACTGGAGTTATATTACTATTCATTTTAATATTTATAATTTTATGTTACTATTCACCAAAAAACAACTTGGTTCTATCAAACTCCAAAAAACTCACTAATAATAACTGTAGATGTATGCTTTTCAAAAATCAGTTCATATTAGAAGAAAAATTAGTTTTAATGTCTTGTTTATAAATATCTTCTTAAAACAATGTACTACTATGTAGAGACTCAGAGATTTATGCATTCCATTACATTTATTTTTAAAACCATAGGGTATTACATTCTCCCCACCTTCTAGAAATTATGACCTCAAAATTTTTTAATTTTATTATTAAACAAGTGAGGTCACCTTTCCCTCAAAGAATTTTCATATTCCTATATTTCTTCTTCAACAATGTGGTTTCTACACAGAACCATTACCTGGTGTATTACCTTATTCCAAAATACATGTTCTTTTGGTCCGGAATTTGAATAGGTTTCTCCAAATACAAAAGGTTCTGTTCTAGGAGAACTGCTTCTAGGCTCAAAACATAAGATGAATCTGGCACATACGTTCTCATCATCAAAATATGAAAAAAATTGTGTACTTGAGATAAACATGAAGGAAAATATACTCAATAGGAAATTGGTCCAACTTTCAACAGAATTTTAAAAGGTCTAATGAACCATTGACCCAACATCCATTTCTTAAAAAATTACCTAACATTTTTCCATGGTGAGATTCTATGAAAACCATGATCACCAACCTCAAAGGAATGTATTTCCTCTTATTATTTGAATAATTTTTTTGCTAGCTCTGAGCTATCATCGTATGTTTCTAGATCATCCTCACTTTCACAACAACTTCCACTACTAACTCTGGTCTCCTCATCTTCCATTCCATGACTTCATCCAAACATGATGGAGTTTGACACTACTTCCCATACAATGCCTCAAAAGGCGTCATATGTGTACTGGAATGAAAACTAGTTTTATAAGAAAACTCAAATAAAGAAACATAATGATCCCAACTTCCCTGGTAATCCGTTGAAAAATATCTAAGTGAGTCCTCTAAAGTTTGAATCGTCTATTATGATTTCCTATATAATTGAAGATGAAATGTTGTACTGAAACATAATTATATTCCCAACATCTTGTGAAGGGCATTCAGAATGTTAGAATTGAACCTCAGATCACAGTCTGATAAAATGGAAAGAGGAACATCATGTAACCAGATAATCTCATTAAGGTAATGTCAAGAAAGCTGATCCACAGACATATTAACTAGAATACGAATGAAATATGTAGATTTAGTCAGCTAATCAACAATAAACCATATTCCATTATTACCTAAAGAATTATACAGTTGTACCACAACTAAGTCCATGTATATATTTTCACATTTCTACTCTAGCACTGGAAAAGACTGAAGCATCCCCTTCGGATACTACCACTCTACTTTAACCTGTTGACATGTCAAAAATATCATGGAAAAATAAGAAAAGTATCTTTTTATTCAACCCCACCAATAATACTCTATATGGTCTTCCTACTTTTTTTTGTTTCTAGTATGGAATGAAAGTAGAGGCCTATGAGCTTCACACAATAATTCTTCCTTAAACCATTTTAATCAACTCTACCTTTTTATATAACTCCTTGGATTCCTTCGGTGGTTTCTTAATTCTTCCTCACAAATATGAATACTACACTGAAACATGACACAAAATAGAGTTATTTTATGCACCAACAACTTCCAAGACAAAATTAATTAAATCATTTATCCAAGGGTATTTTTGAAGCCGTAACATGGTAAATAATGCATGATGTTTTGGACTCAAGGAATATATCACTTTTTTTTCTTTTCTAGAATGTTAATTGATCATGAAATCATAATCCATTATCAATTCTTTCCATCATCTCTACTTCATGATTTATTCCTTATGTAAATATATACTTTGGACTTTTATTTTCGATATATATTTTATATTTGGATACATATAGATGATGCATACACATTTTCAAAGATAAAACCAAAACAAATAATTCCAAATCATGTGTGGGATAATTTAACTCAGGAGATTTTAGTTGCCTTGAAGCATAAGAAATTACCTAATCATTCTACATTAGAAGATAACAATTTTTCTTTACTAAAGTATCATTTTAGATGAAAACATTTCCATTATTGCAAGGTAGGGTTAGAAATAGAGTATTCACCAATCTTCTTTTCAATTCTTGAAAAAAAATCATAAAATCCATTTTTCTAGATTAATTTAACTCCTTTTCGAGTTAAGTTAGTTAGTGGGGAAGATAATTGGGAAACGATTTCCACAAACCTCTGGTAAAAGTCTTCTAGAACAAGAAAATAATGAATCTCTATTATATTTGTAGGTCTTGGCCATTATTCAACAACATTAATTTTACCAGTATAAAAAGTTATGAAATATTTATAAAACATGTGATCATGGAATGAAAATGTTTTCAAAAAAAATTCACATAGTCTAAATCTTACAAACAGTTTCTTTTCTATTCAAGGTTTTCAAGACAACCCTTAGTTTTTTTTCAAGAACCTTTTTACATCTAGAATATAGCAGAATTCCATCAAATAAAACAACCACTTAAATATCCATGAACATGTGAAGTATTCTATTCATAAGATCCATGAATACAACAGGTGGATTATTTAACCCAAACAGCATAACAACAAATTCATAATGAAAATATCTAGTTTGAAAATCTATTTTTGGATTTTTATCCTCCTTCACCATCAGGTGATGGTACTGGGATCTAAATTCAATCTTGGATAATTAATAATATCCCTTGAACTAATCAAACAAGTCAATGATGTGAGGTAATGTACTTTTATTATTAACAATAATGTTATTCAAATCTCTATAATCAATGAAGAGTCTCATGGGACCATATTTCTTTTAAATGAACAAAATAAGAGCTCCCCATAGTGATGTTCTAGGAAAAATGAATATTTTATCAAGAAAATCCTATATCTAATTATTCAATTCAAGATGTTCTTTTTGATCCATTAAATAAGGGGGATTTGAAAATTTCTTATCAGTAGGAACTAATTGAACTGTGGATTCAACCTTTTGATCAGATATAACAATTGTTTACTAATTAGAAAAAACATCAAAGTATTTCTTTACAACTAGCACATAATTAATAAGAAATTTGCCCATTTTTTAACAATATTAGTAAGATAACTTTCATTTCCATATTTCAATAGTATCTCAGCTTCTTGATATGTTATCAATTGTATGGGTTCTTTCTTGTATACAAACTGAAAATATTTTTTAAATATAACTTCTGAAGATGTACAATCAATATTATCATGATGAAAATAAATCCAATCCTCTCCTACAATGGAATCAAACTCTACTAAAGTAAAAAAACATGGTTTTTAGGTAATGAATTTCCATATAAAACAATAGGATGATCTTAAAATACCATTTTTTTATTTTAACATTTCCCTTGGTGTTTTATCAATGACTTATAGTCTAATTTGCTGAGGTGATATTTCTAGTTTACTAGAAAATTTCTCATAAATAGAAAGAATGTGTAGACCCCATATCAAACAAGACATTAGAAAAATATGAGTAAACAATAAAGGAACATTATATCACTTCATTGCATGGCCCGACGTATACTGGCATAGTCTCAAAGGATCTCACTACACTTTTCTACTTATAGAATGTCTTCTTTACCTCATTCAGATAATCATTGGGTAGGCATCTAAAAAATGACCCATCTCATAACATTTATAACACTGTATAGTTTTCTTATACAGATCAGTCTTATGATTATTTAAATTAAAATCATGGTACATATTTCAAAACATACAACATTGAAAACCCTTCCCTATTTTGGGAAGGCATTCCCCTGGGTGATTTTTACCACATGTTTCAAAAAATGGAAACTGAACACTCATTCCTTCAGATTCGAGTGATTGATTCTTATCAATCACTTTCCATATGGACATCTTTTTTTTAAGTACGTGTGATCATTAGAAAACAATATTTCTACCCTCTCAACACAATAGACATGTTTCTCATAAATTTTGAATTCTTAAGAGGCCAATTCCCATCTGTATCTTGGCATGAATCATATGTAAAATTGATTTATTTTCATATCAAGATCCTGAGTAATATTTGGAGCATACCTTACATGTCGGGTGAATTTTTCTTCACGCACATTCACTAAATCTTCCTTCTTTTTCCTTAATTCGTTGAATTTCTACTCCATCCAATGTCGAACCACCTTAGTAAAATATTTTTCATGTAAAATATATTTAAATTCATACCACTCCAAGGAATCAATCTCCTCTCTATCCCTAGTAATAATTACCATTGAACACTACTCATCAGATTCTCCTTCAAAATGATAAATGGAAGGACTAACCATTTGATTATATGATCATCCATTATCATTAAATATGTTTTCAAGGTATTTATTCCATCCTTCAGCCACTACAGGGTCAGAAGATCCACTAAAATCATGAGGGTTTTGGATCATAAAATGTTCCACTATCATCAGGTTCCGTTTTGGAATCTCTGGTTATTCTATATCATGGATGCCTCCTCCATTATTTTCTACATCAAATAATCTATTACTGTCACAAAATACTCAGCTCTAATTCCCACCATTCCTGGTTGCTAATTCATAAATTTATCATCCTCTCGGTTCCTTCCAACTTCAGTGTCCCTATTTCTTCAATAGAAAACCATTCTGAACAAACATATATTATATGATATAACATTTTAATATATAAATTCTATACCATTACAATTTAAACATAAGGTAAAAATCATTTATGGTAATCAATTAACACCATACTCACTCTTAATGTTATCAAAATCATGCCTCTGATACCAACTATAAGGTCCAAGCCATAAACATTATGTATTCTTGAGTTTTAGTCATGAACATATATTCATACACATTTAGAATCTTTTGGGGTTTAGAGTTTTATAATGTTATTAAATTACTCATACAAATCAACCTGCAAGCATACAATATTAGTACCACAAAAACAATATTCATTTCACCCAAAAAATAAAACCTAAAAAAGAAAAAATATGATTTCATTGAAAAATCTTAATAACATGTATCCCGACTTCCATATTTCTCTTACAAATCCATAAAACCTATTGAAAACATTTTAAAACATGGGATGTAAACAAATGTTTAGTATGAGATGTAAAAAAAGAATTAGATAAACCAATACTCGATAAATACATATAAACATATGAAAAAAGTTTCACAAAGACCTAGTTCATACCATAAAGTAATATATACATAGTTTTTGAAACATGAAATTTTAATAAAAATAGAAAAATTAATAGAAAGATAAAATATCTTCAGAAATAACTTATTTATTTTGTAACCCTTACAGCTACCTTATGATATCTAACCCTCACAACTACCTTGTGGGGTAACCATTGTACATACACATGGAGTAACCATACCCAATACTTCAAAACATAATCATACCCAATGAATTACATGGAAATATAGGTCCCAAATATCCTCATAAACAATTCCCAAGACCAAGAATATAATCATAAAACATGAATAATTTCATAAAAAATTCCTTTTAAATTTTTTAAACAGAATTTTATAATAGGATTTAAAAGGAAATACCCTTAAAAATATCATGTAGTTGAATTCATAATTATTATAGTGGAAGAAATATGTATATACACTGTAAATACACATAATTCAACATAATATAAAAAAAATTCACTACAAAAAATAGTTCCCTATAATTAATGAAGTAGAGGGTTTACTCAATGAATGGAATTTGGGTTATGAATTCCCTTACCCCAGGTTCCTCTCACTTCATATATATTTAAACCTCATGTATAATGGTTAAAAGAGTGTTATTAATTTCGTAAAGAAACATATTCATGTCTATAGTTCCATTTATAATCATTTTATGACATAATTTTTCCCATTAATTATTAATATTTTGTTCTTTCAATTTTTTTTGGGAGCGTTATTTACAAGATTTCTGTGGTCGGGATGTAAGGATTTCCATGCTGAATGGAATAAAAAATATAGAAGTGGAATGAAATGGTATTAATATGATTCTATTATAATAAATGATTATATAAATAATTTTTTTATATGTTATGAGGATGAATCATTAGATAAACCATTACTGATATCCGTTTAGATCATTTTTTCGGTTCTTCATTAATCATGAACTTGTTTTGTTATAAAAATTAATATTATGTATATACATAAAATAATGAACATAAAATAAGTTATATAATTCACTTTACAATCTCTTTCAACCATTAAAATGGATTTATAACCATTTTTTAATGAAGTAAAGGAAATTGAAAACACATCATCGATGTTGTTGGTAAATCATCACAACATAGACGATGTATTTATAAAAGGGGAAACAAATGAAGTAAGTTGAGAAATTTTTCAATAAACATATTAACATAAAGAATATAAAATATTATTTATCTTTCAATTCACTTGGATAATGTGAGTGGAAGATAGTATATGATAATAAATGGAATTTAAAATATAATGAGAAAAAAAAGTGGATATCTTTCTCTTGATCTGTTCTCCTTGAGATCCTCATTAAGGCCATTCATTTTGGCCTTTTCGTGAGACCAGTAGGTCTTGGATGTGTGGAAGATCCTTGGGAATATGATTTGTTAGAATATAGGAAATGTTCAAAGCATGAGAGGTATGAGAGAAAGAGGTAGTGATGGTTGTATTTATATTAGAGGGGAGGAATGATTTTCCATTATTTTAATTATTACATTAATATTTTTCTCTTAAGACTATGAATAATATTAAAGAATGTGACCAAAATAGTAATTTGAGTATGTGAGTGTGAATCAATGGTTCTTACATCTACCATTTTTCATGGAATATTGTATTTAACTGATAATGTATATATACTGTGTATTACCATATTTTAATGTTCATAAAAAAAGTCAAGAATTTCGTTAAATTACCAAAAAATCATCATTACCATTTTTAGACCAATATAATTCAAAATATAACACCTCCTTTTTTGAAAATAAATTTCTAAATATGGTTAATTTAATGTTTTTATAGTAATCATTATTTATCTGAATAAAAAACTACAACTCATTTAATATCACATTGAAAAATTAATCAAGATCTCATTATATTTTGACATTAGGACGAAAAATATACCAATATGATTTATAATTCATTTGGGTGATATTGATATTTATATTACTATTCATAATGGTGTGTTACTATATACCAAAAATCATGTTGGTTCTATCAGACACAAAATAACTTATTGATCTAAACTATATATGTCTTCATTTCAAAATTCAAATAGTAGAAGCGAGAAAATTAGGTTTAAAAAACATTTATAACTATCTCCTTAAAATATTTTGCATTATATAGAGACTAATTTTTTCATTTATTTCATTAAAATTAGTTTTCAAACTTTGGGGTATTAAATAAGGAGTAAATCATGAGTCATTATTTCCAACCATCTGTTGGCACTAGTTTAGTGGTTCCCATGTTACTTTGTGAAATTAACTCTCATCAATATTTTACCACACCCATTAATTATTTTATACCATACTCTGTTTCATTATATCCAATGATGCATGGGTTCTCCATTACATTTTTAGAGATGAAACACCTCTATTAGTTAGATAGTTTGAATTCTTAAGGTTGTGTTATAATTTTCAAATCCTTGGATGTATAGATAAGGAAATAATTTTATATCTTACATTCTCTCTGTCTTATTGATTATCTAGATTTTATTGGTTATTTGTTCCTTTTCACTTTTTTGTTTTTATTTGACTGGTATTTTATTCTTCTTTTGTGATTTTTAGGGAATCCTTCTTGCTATGTGTATACTCACCCATACAAGGTAATATTTGCTCGTAAATGTATTATATTAAATAGTTTATAGAGTTTTAGAGGATGGCATTATGGATCAGTCATTAGTAGATCATTTAAATATATAGAGGTTGTTGTTTTGATTGGTGATCTAATATAGATCTTGTTCATAATGGGGTTCATTTTGCCTATGTTTTTAGTTTTTTTCACTTCTCAGTTGGTAGGTATCTATCTTTCTCTTTTACTTTATGGATTATTTTATGTTGATTTTTTGTATCATAATAGTTATCATCTACATTATATTTATATATTTTAGTTTATATCATTTATTTACTGTTTTATATTATTTCATCTCTAGAAGTGTGATTTTTGTATACGACCATTTTAAAATGACATCATTATGTATGATGTTCTTAATCAATTATATTCACCATCCCAAGGAAAATTGGAGGTATGATTAAGGTAACAAACATATATTTCATATGAACATGATATGTCTAAGTGGGTTGATTCATGTAAGCTTAGGCCACCCAACCTTTAAATAATAAAAGTGATTAAAAAAATCGGATGAATCTTATTTCCACAATCATTAAATATGTAAGTAAATATTTATTTTATTTATTTTATTTATTTAAATTATTTTATTTCATCAACTGAATCATTAAGCATGATTTGTTTCCTCCAGTGAAAAATAATTGAACTTTTATTAATAAATTCTCATTTTATATATTAACTATTACATTAACACATATAGTGAATAATATATAATTTATTATTTGATATGTAAATGATTAATAAATAATAATACTATATTTTAAATATATAATTATTTGACAGATTCTGAATACAGTTAATTTTCTACCCTCTAGACCCCTTTCTCAATGGAAAAAAGTTAAACATTTTAATTCTGTAACATAAACATCAACTAATGCATCGAGTAAACTTTAGAGAAAAAAGAATCTAAATAAAAAATATTGAAATCCTCCATAAAAGAGTTCACCATGTAATATAATTTCCTTTTAATAATATAACTCATAGAGTATGTTTCATACTTATGAAATCTCCATACAATCTCTATACATCATTAATTTTCTTTCAAAATTGATGTTTTATAAAAAGTCCCAAGGATGTGCATTTATACTAGACACTTCTATTTTAGGAAAAAACCATAGATATCTTCTTAAGTTAAACCCATAGTAACAAATCATTTCTTTCTCCTAAAATTAATATCATATCATTTATGATGCACCCAACATATGTTACCTCTTATGGTGAATATATCATCAAAGAATTCATCCATACATCGATATACGAGATTCATGATATACATTAATAATGAACACATGTATAAGGACTAATACACACATTCCAAGATAGTAATATCATACGACTCGTAAAATATATGAAATTCCCATTATATGCATCATATACACGCTCTACCTCCATGGATATCAACATGTGTATAATTCATGAGAAGAAGTTTGAATTTATTATGAACCTCAAATATGATTTTTTTAATTCGTAGTAGGATCAAATACTAGGTTATAGGATTCTCGGATTGTTGAAATAGTCAATGAATAATAAAAAATAAACACAGACATTAATTATCAAAATGAATTAATCAATATAAAAATTAATTTATAGAGGTATGAATCCAACAAATGGGGATATTTTATGTAAATTTTATGATTAGTTGAAATAATTACCCCATTCATGGGAATTATTTCATCAAATAAGTTTTCAATCATTTGAAACTCTATTTGATTATATTATCATTTGATTAAGGGGATCCAATATAGAATCCCTATAGAGGAAATCCCATAAGTGCATATGATCTCAAAGCATTGCGGATTATACTCTAAGTGCCAGTATCATGGCATTAGTTGATTTATGTGCCTCTATTTTTCTATCATCTAATCCTTCTTGGTTAAATGATTTATTTGTGTTTTCTTACTCTTGAAAAAATAGATTAATATATATGAATATATTTCAGTCTTGAGAGTTCTCGGGAATATTATATCTATAGGTTTGAGAGAATATCTAGAGGGGTTTGTTGTGTGAAATAATGTCTAACCATGTGAAATGATATAAACTAGTATTTAAAAAGCCAAGTTAAAAAATAATTTTTTACAAAAAATTGATAATTATGAACTCCATCCCCAGAAAATAATTTGTCAGAAAAATATTATTAATACTATTATTTACATGAAATGTGCTAAATTTTGAAAGGAAATAAAAATTATTTCATTAAATAAATAAATTAATATTTATTTACATTATATTTAATATATAATTCCTACCATATCTGGAAAATCATTCTACCCTTATTTTCTTTCCAAACCTCAAATAATAAATACTAATTATTATAAATATATATAATTATTCTTAATATTTTTGATTTTGAGAAAAAATATTTTTTTACTATAAAATGCACATATAAATATAGTGATTGAATATTTGTAACAAATAAATCCGAAACAAATATTAAAGGATCTTCATTATAATAATTGTGACACCCAGAACCCATGCTCTCATCTTTGTCACTATTAACATATAATTTAAATGATAGATTTTATGACATTTATATATTACCAGACATACCTATTCAATAATTTCATAACATATAAAAAATATTTGATTATATACATTTCCAATACCTTTTGAGATTATTTGTTTTGATAATGGGGATAATAGATAGACAAGATAAATCTATGACTTTATCAACTAATGGATACTCATTCCCATGGTATAATAATCAACTTAATACAAAAAACTCATAAACATATACCATAATTTCTTTACACATTCTATACTATTAGTAATATCATGGTAAATACTTTTTTCATAATGTGGGGAAATAGAAACATAAAAAGTGATGAGCTCAAACACTCAGTAAGGGAAAAATATAAAAATGAGTTAATCAGGACATAAAGTTTGAATAAATGTTATGGTATATATTAGTAAGAAATGAATACATAATTTGTTGAAATTTAAATCATGATATATCTAAGAAAATAAAACTAAACATGGATATCAAAAATACTAATCTCATATTGATTGAATTCATAATTTCAGACATAAAAACATGTTTTCATTGCCTTGTGCTAAGAAAAAATCCCACTATTGGAATAAAAATACACCAAAACCTAAAAAAATTTCATATAATTAATTTCTATGGATTGAGAGGATATATAATTCTAGGGCCCACCCATCAACTCATTATTTCCAATGAATTCAGAATAAGACGAGACAATAAAATTTAATCAATTCCCTAAGGAACCTCTTACTGAATAAAAACAAGGTTATCTATATAATGAAGAATCCATGATATAAATATGCAATAAACCTGTTTAATAATTAATTATTCATTAATATTATCATTATTTTTCTTCATAAAAATTAATGGAATAACATGATCACAAATCATCCAAAGAAGGAAGGTGGATTGTCAAACTGTCGATTTTTTTCTTAGTTACAATCATCTGTATTGGAATAAGAAAATATGGTATGCCAATAATTTTACAATTATCAAGAAAAGGGTTAACATGATCATATACAATTCATATAAATAATTTTTATGGTTTAATAATAAAATAACATGAGTACAATAAAGAAAAAATATAATGATGTTAGTATGAGTGAATGACACCCATTCAAAAATAATTCTTCATTCATTATCATAAAAGTGGCGATCATGAATTGAATTATTTAATATATATATATATATATATATTATATTTTAATTAATGA
Source organism: Viscum album (assembly GCA_963277665.1). Classification (NCBI taxonomy): domain Eukaryota; kingdom Viridiplantae; phylum Streptophyta; class Magnoliopsida; order Santalales; family Viscaceae; genus Viscum; species Viscum album. Next base: position 841,329,556 of record OY728160.1, on the reverse strand, counting down.
AATATAAAATATAATGGGGTAAAAAATTGAAAATGAAATGGGAAATGGAAGATAAAAGCTAAAATATCATTTAGGTAACATTTATAATAGTGATGTAAAATAAAAAATGACTTATCCCTTTTAGAGGTTAATTATGAAAATGTGATGTAAAATATTATGAAAAAAATTAATTTTAAAAATAATCTCTAATAATGGATAAAATGAAAATATTAATATTAATTTTGAGGAAAAGGGGACTGTAATACAAAACATGTGAACTTGAAATAAAAAAAATATTTTATTATTTTGAAAAAACTTTTATTAAAAAAATTATAATGGGAATAAAAAACCATTACATTAAATCAAAATTTCTTTTTCTCCAAAGTGTTGGAAAATTTTACAAACAAAAAAGTATTAGTGTGGGATAATTAATTAATTGAAAATAAAATAACAATATGGCTCATTAATATTGAAATAATAAATATTTGAGTTATCAATATACCTTAAGAGAAACATACTCCATGAATCATGAAAATTTTATTGTGGGTTTATCAGGTAAAAATATTAAAAATTAGAGAGTAAAACATACTGTAATAAACTGGATTAATGTTCCCATATTATATGATATAATATCATGTGAATAACAATATCAAAATGAATTAAAATTTAGTCACCAAAAAGCCACACGACAGGGTAAAAAATTGAGTGAAATGATATATGAAAAACAAAGAAGTTGATTTGGATAAATTTTACCCATGAATTAGTAGGAAATAAAGTATAAAAAATTTATGGGGTAAAAATTCATTATAACACAATAAAAATGAATCAGTATTCATAACAGGTATCATGTCTCAAAGAATAATTAATGAGGAAAAATCCCATTGTTAAATGAATAAAATTTTAATAAAAACACATAAAATAGATGACATGAAATTTATGTTAAAATTATATCATTAAAAGATAACTCATTATATATATCTCATATAAGTATTATATAAACCAAAAATTTAATTTTGTGTATAATACTAAAAAATTCTAAAAGAGTCAAATTTGAGATGGTAACACTTAACCTGACCCGAATTCATTTTCCACGCAAATAAAATGACCTATATATAAAATAATATCATTAATTAAAAAATAAAGAACCATTATAATAAAAATATCAATTTACACACTCTATTTATAACAATTCATTATATATTATATATTTTTTACCCATTTTCTACATCGGCTATATCTAATCATTATCTCTTTTAACAAGTTTTGTAAAAGTGGTGTTCAAATATTTAATTCTTTCTTATTCCTACTATATTATTTTCAATTAATATACCTTTATATATTTTCCATGTCATTTTATGAATCTATAATTTAACTCCATTTTATTTTTTATTACAAACCATGATGATGAAATAGGAAAAGATCATGTTTCAAAGATTCTCAACAGAAAAATGGTGTTTTCTTAATTAATGAGTTAAATGTTGATTTAACCTTATAAAACCCATAAATAAAAAATAATTTTCTTATTGAAATCATATTATATAATAATATATATTCTCATATTCATCCATGATATAAATTAATAGTGTTGTTCAAGTAGGTCATTAAACCAACTCAAACACTGGCCTATAATATTTAATCGGTGATTATGAGCTAGTTTAGAGGTAATACAATTATACCATAAGAATAATGAAATTATTTGGTTATTATTTGTGTTATTTAGTATAATTTTTCGAATTATAAAAAGAATAAAATTTAAAGAAAATCATTACTTATAATAATGAGTTCATTTTCCTCTTCGTCTATTTGTTTAAAATTATTGAATTAATGATAACAATTTGTTGATCATGTCATTAGTAGATCGAAAAATTTAAAATTCTAGATACATAATGATATCATTAACATCATATTAACCCTATAACACAATCCTCTTGTCAATCAATGTATGATGGTGTTGAATGGAAAAGAACAGAAATCAATTAATTCATGGAAATGGTGGTCCACATGTATGTATGGATGATGATTTAGTTTTCACAGAATCAAAGAAATATGTATTTTGGTTTATTCATTAAAAATAATAAACATGATATAAATATAATAATTATTTATTAAATTTAACTTATATATCATCCATTTATTATGGTGAAAGAAAAAAACACATTACACTGTAGAAGTGGTAGTCCACACAATGCATGAGTTAAAGTTTCGTCTTTTTAAATAGAAAAGGTAGTGGTTGATAATGATTATAACATCATTATAGTATAATAAAAATTTATTAATAATACTTATGTTTTCATTTTAAAACATTTTAATGGATTTTTTGGAACTATAAGAGGACCTAGAGAAATATAAAATCAATGGATATCATAGATATTTATACATTACTTCTCAGATTATGTCTTCTTAAAAGGTTATTAAGACAACCAGGGGTGGTATTTTGAGAAAAAACATCTTAGAGGTGTCTAATAATGTGTAGGCTAGTATTGAGATACATTTTGGCCCAAAATATAAGGTTTTTTATAAGGTAAAATTGAGGAAGGGATATCCCATTTAATTAGTTAAAAGAGATGACATTTTTATAAATATCCTAAACAATTCAACAATGAAGAGTCACTCTCAAGGTTAGTAGCTCAAAATTATATAAATAATGTAAAATATATGTGATATGGTCGATTGAGGTTTAATAAAACATTCAAAAACAAGTTTTATATCTTATAATCATAGATTCATTATTTTTATCATTTTAATTTCTACCATTCTAACTAATTTTTTCCTATGGTAACTAAATATTTAGGGCTAAAAATAATGTTTTAATTATTTTATATTTTAGAAAAAATTAATCTAAACTCTAAATATATTTTATTTCAATCAATTTATAAAAATGATTTTAAAATAAAAAATCATAATTGATAAAAAATTTAAAAATTATGTGTTATGTTCTAAAATTTCAAATATGGGGTTTTAAATTAATGTGAAAATATATAAAATGGAAAATTTAAATATATATACATATTTGGGTTTATTAAAATGTTTCATGAATTTAAAATTAGTATTTATAGTGACCCATTAATTTTATAAAAGATTATTTTAGCTAAATATATAATTATTAAATACATAACGTAACAAAAACACACCTAGATCATATGGTTATAGTGTCTTTGTAAACATGTAAACCTAAAAAACAAGTCCATAAAGCATCTACATCATCTACATATTATCACTTCATAACTATAAAAATTTTTAACATGTAATACTCAATACATTCCTTCATATGTCGGGAAAATAAACATAAGAAAATGGTAAGATCTGTTGCATAGTTGGGGAAGATATGTGATATATTAATCATATCACATTGCATAATAATATTAACTTTACACATGAAAATTATACCCTTAATATCAATGATCTTATTCTTGAGTCTTGTAATAAGTCATATATATTCATAATAAATGAATCATAAGATGATAACATTTTCATAAGATAAGGAATTGTGTCATAAAAATATTCATATTTTTTTGAACATGTATAAATAGAAATTGGTTCACTCCTTAAGTTAAGGAAATTAAATCATACCATTGAATAAACTCATATATATGAAACTAGATCCACACATAATATTATGGACATCAAATATAGTTCCATGTATAAAATTATAGACATGAAAACATGGTCTACACATAAGCTTATGTGTTGGACCCAAGGGTGTTCATTCATGGAAATGGTGTGTGGTATGTGACTTATTTCAGTGGATATTGGGTTTTAATTACCAATATTATTACAGTATAGTTTGAAGAAGGTGTTTATGGTGGCGTAATTTCCATGTGTTTTCCAAATTTGTGGGCCTCAAAATTTGGATTTTATTATTTTTGAAAAGGATGGTTTTATGAATTGATGTTTCTAAATCATGGTTCGTAGACCGTGAAGGATAATTTGCGAATAGCACATGAGTTACACAGGTTGGATATGAAAATATGAAATGGGAGGATTTCCATGTAGCAGTGATACGTGGACCATGAATGGAGGCATGTATATTGTGAACAAAATATGGTTTGTGGGACGGATATGGTTCACAGGAAGGTTTTTATTATACATAAGTGAAATGGTTCATGAGATGTCTTTTAAATGGTGATAACATGTCCTAGATTGGATTTCATAAGTTTTTGGCTATTGTGAAGGAATTTTGGTGGTACTTAGAGCACATAGGGAAAATGGTTGTGGGAGATGCACCATACGATGTAAAGGCGGTGTCGTATCAATGATTTGGTAAACTTCATTTTATCAGATTATGCTGACTTAATTTACTATATAAGTTACACTAGTAAAATAATTAGGGTCATGAAACTCATATTATAAAATATGGGGGGAATTCAGTGATGTCTAGAGTGGTCTGCAGGAAGAAAACCCCTCAAAATAGATTCTGATTATAAATTTAGAGGAAGTTGGTGATGTGTGAAGTGGTTTGTGGGAATAAATCTCTATGTAAGAGAGGTAGTTAGTGGAGGAATCTTCTATAGACTATGAAACATAAGAAGTTCATAGAGGAAGAATCTATCTGTGAAGTATGATAGTATGTGGAAGGAGAGTTGGTTCACGAAGCACTCGCTATACGTTTTTCCATATCGTATGCAGAGGAAAAAGGTGAGTTCATGGGGAAAAAGTTCACAAATGAATAGTACCTAGAAAATAAGATTAAATCTATAAGGTAAACCAGGACATCAATTGAGAACCTATCTATATTTAAGGATTCATGATTTAATGCAAACTTTTTGAAAAGACCTTCCTACCGGTAAACTAAGTTCATATTCTTCCTAATATAGTGAGAAATGGTATTTAACAAAATAGATTCAAGGGATGCATATGTTATATCCCTAAAATCATGTATGAGCGGTGTTCCAAACATAGAGTGACTATGGAAATATTTTTTATTACACAACTAGTGATGATTAGTGGGCATTGGTATGACCGATAACATGTCGGCTTATTCTCCTTAGACAATCACTTTGTGGTGAACTACGTAATATTCTTGTATGGTCTTTCTATGTGTGAATATTTAAATTACTAAAAATTTCTAATAGAAATATTTAAAAAAATTATAAAAATGTGGGAACAATATTTGTCACATTAAAATAAAAAATTTGATGCTCTGATTCACCCCTACCATCTCATGGAGTTATGAGGTCTTTCATTATGATATGAAAACCATGTCCATGCATAAACTTATGGACATGAAAATAAGCCCCAAACATAAAATTATGGACACAAAAACTCAGCCCTTGCATAATATTACGGACATGAAAACCATTTTTATGCATAAAAATATGGACCTTAAAACTAGGTCCATAAATAAACTTATGAATTTTAATACAAATTCCATGAATAAAATTTTGAATAGGAAATCTTATTAAAACATAACATATTTACCTCTTGAATTTTCCATCTATACCTGATGCATTGGATGGAGATATAAGTCCCACTTGAAGCACAATTAAAATCATACATATGTGATCCAATAGAATATAAATCGTTTATCACATCAGAACCCATGTAAGGAAATGAGTTTCACACAAATTTCATCATGTCATAACTCTTGGAAAAGAATTAGGTTTCATAAATATCATTCTTTTATAAACAAAATTACACCATAAAGAGAATAAGGATAATATCATTGATTAATCACCCCAATAAAGAATAATTAACATCAAATAATGTTATTGGAGATGGAAAAACAATTCTATTGAGGGATCACTTGAAATAATTCATTAAAAATGTGACGTTTTTATTTTGAAAACAATTTTTCAAAATTCCACGTAATTATAAAATAACAAATTTTCATTGAAAATAATCTTATATGATTGTAAAGTAATCATCAAGACATTATGGAATTATGATGGTGAGAAAGTATACACACATCATATATGATAAAAAAATATTCGTTATATATTTATTTAGAAAAATTCATAAAGGACCAATCATTGAAAATGTAAAGAAAATGAATACTTTAAAACTATTTTGTAAAAAACATGATTAATAATGAATTGAAATAATCATTATACAGTAGTACAAATATTTTTTGGAAAAACAATTTGAAAAAAATTGGCATGGAATAAGAAGATAGTTTTATGAGAAATAATATAAAAAAATTTCAAAATGAAAATCAATGAAAAATATTATATCACTGTAGTGAGGGTTAATAAAATTAACTGATTATGTATATTTACTATAAATGAAAATTAAAAAAGTATAAATACAAAATTATGTAATTATCATTGATCCCAAAAAAAATAATATCATTGAATAATAAATATAGAAGAAGGATAAAAAACAGAATAGAAATTAGGTTAAGAATACTCATGCCACTTTTTAATCAGTCGAATAATATTACCTATAAAAGTAATAATTCAAAAAGCAAAACATTAAATAACATTAATATAAATATATTATAATTAAATGATTATTATATACACCATAAATAAGAAATAACTGGTCAATAAGGCATATATCTCACAAAAGAAATGGTGAGACAAGAAACACTTACCTCACACTTCCCTTTACTTTTACATACCTCAACCTATTATATAATGGATTAAATAATGTTATTAATACAATGAATAATAATATTTATATTTATAATAAAATATATGAAAATTTTATAACATATTATCACATATTCACTAATAATATTTCATTATTTTCAATGTTCTTTGTTTTTTCGGTTCATTGTTTCATAATCAGTTCATTTGTCTATAATTTTGGATTTTCTTGTCAAATGTAAATAAAACTATAGACATGAAATAAAATTGTATTAATGAAATTAAATAATATTAAATGGTCTCATATATCATTTTTTTTCATTTTTTAACGAGGTTGATTTATTTGGAAAAACATTAATGAAAAATGCATAGTTTATTTAGGGAGTTTCTTCAACCATCCCGAACAAGTTTCCTTTTATTTATTATTAGGTAAATATATTTTTTCCATAACATTTAATATGTTATAATATAGTTTTAAAAATATTAGTAAACAATAATAATATTTTTATGACCATCCATTAAGGCGTTAATGGAAAACAATCAAAATCATTATTCACATAGACAATTAACCTCTATAATTCGTACAATTGTTTCATTACATTGAATTGGAGGAGGTAATAAAAGCAATGCATATAAGATATTTCATTTTAAAAATAAAATTAATATACATATATGTGATACTATATTTTTTATTATTTTATAGATTAAGGAGGATTATAGAATGTGAGAAAAAGGAGAGGTGGTTTGAGACCATTACCTTGTGAATGTCACCTCTATGGAGGATCCATTAAAAACCTTGGATTTAGTATTATGGTGAGATCAAAATAAAAATTACTTTGGTAATGTGGTTGAGAGAGGATTTTCACAATATTTTAATATAATCAGTGATTTTTAGGATGAAGGGGTTGGTGATGGGTGATATTTATAATTGAAGAGGGGTGGTTTAAATTGATTAACTAATTGTCATTTTATATTTAAAGCCAACCACATTGGGGTGGAATTAATTTCCAAGAATATGGATAAAAATTAAAGTCTTAATGTATGGTTTGGGTTGATGAAAACTTTAACCAATCATTTAAGGTTGTGTTTTTGGGTACTTTAAGCTTTTACTTTTTAACTTTAACCCATTACATTATTTTACACATACTCCGATTAATCGTTTTTTAACATTTTAAAATATGTATTTATTAAAATAAAATTATTTAAAAACTAATGTTGAAAAAATTATTATATATATGAAATAAATTTTCCTAGTTAAATTAAATAAATTATTAAAATTATATTTAAAATTTATCCCACAAACGAGACGACAAAGCAGAGTTTTAAGGAGAAAATGTTCAAAATATTGAACCATTTTAATATCCAAATCCTATATGAAAATGACTAAAATTAAATAAATTGGATTAATATATTTATTATTTATATAATTTAACTCTTAAACCAATTTGAAATATATTTTAACATTATATATTATTTTGATTATGTTTTAGTTGTAAATAACAATACAATATTTTTTATTATTCATAAAAAACAAAACATATCTACAACATAATAAAATACAACCATAAAATAATTTTGATATTATTATTTAGAAAATGTTGTTTTTTTCAAATAAAATTTATAAAATTTTTAAACATTAGTTTTAAAACAAGCGCATCATGAAATGTTTAAAAAATTGCCTTTACATAAAATATGTTTTTTTTCATACAGTATAATTTATTCTTATCGTAAGCCTCTATGACATAGTATATGAATTTAAAAACATTTTATCGAATATATAAACTAAAAAATTCATTACTATTTTTAAATGATTAAGAATAATTTAATTTATTAATATAAAATGTCACTGAGAGAATAAAAATAATTTTTATATGAGAACCCATCCTTTATATTCAATTGTTTATTTTCATTTCAAGTTAATTTATAACTAAAGAATTCATTTTATAAAAATGTGTAAAATATATTTTCCTACTTTAGTTAATCACGATATTTCCCATAAATTTAATGTCTCGATTATAATGGTTGTGTTAATATAATAATATTTTGTAGTTCGTTTAATTTCAGTGTTTTTTGAAAAGTAAGTTGTCAAAGTTATTAAAATAATTTTTAAAAGTGGCATAGTGTAAAATAATTTGGGTAAAACAATACTTATATATTAATATTTTAATCAGTCGTGTTATTACTAAAAATGGTGTTCTTCACTATTCACCTAAAAAAATTCTTTTTATAAAAATATAAAAAATTCAACATAATGTTATATTATTATGATTAATCCAAAAACTGATGTTCAATTATTCAAATAAAATATCTCAAATTTCATAATTCAATATTTAAATAAAATCCCAAAATATAGTTGAAACATTCCATAATCGAAATACAATTTTAAAATATCAACTATTATTTATTATTATTTCTTATAAATTATTAATTAATATATATCCATTATATCATACATATATTATATATATTTTATAATCCTATAATCCTAATATACATAGTTTCTGGAATTAATCCATAAATTTTAATATTATATTTATTTTTTGAAAGAAAATTACATTATTTGATGTTAGATCTATTCTTATAGAATTTCCGTCATATGAAAATATCAATTATTTTAAATATATATATATATATATGTATTGTAAATAGATTACTATAATTCATCCCATCTATATAAATGGCTAGGATTTAATGGTTTAACTAAAATATTTAAATTTTCACTAAATATATTACCCTTTCTTCTATGTTCAGTGTTGTTTGTAGATAAATTTATCGTAGACATTAACTTGTTTGAAGGATGCCATATTTTAAAATATTAAAATATTAGTTTATTGATCCATTAGACAAATTACATCCTCAAAATTTTAATTATCACTCACTAATGAATGTGGGTAAGTAAATTCTTAACATATCCACTATTTTCAATATATCCTCTAATATGAAATAATCCATACTCTCAATGTTTATACCAAGCTACTTATATTTTCTCAAACAACATTAATTATTCATTAAATCATATACCCATGTATGTATATACACAAATCATATGTTTTCTATGTGATACCTTTACTAAAACAATTCGAATATCCATTACATTAAACCACATTGTGATCATATATTCCTCTAGAAAATAACACGTTTATTCAAACATGAGTTCATATTGATATGAACCATTAAATAAATATTATATACCCAAAAATTAAATTAATATCACTAAAAAAATAATCAATCATATTTTCATTAAATCAATTTTCGAATCCATGGTTTCCAATACTATCTACCTCACTTTTCTCAAAATAATTCATCAATTTATTATCTCAACATCAGGAATATTATATAATGACGATTTATAAATCTCTTAGTCATGTGTTAACATATAATTCACCTTGAAAATATTACCATTAAAAAAAATAAATTTTCAAGGTTATGGATATCATTTAATATATGTGTACAAATCAATAAATAAAAATGATTAAATGAAAATTTTTATATGTTTCACGTAATCAAATTTTATTTCAAAAAATTTCAAAATATCACTAATAAATTTCAATCAATAATAAAATTAAATAAGTGTATCATTATTTAACTTCGATTAAAATGTGTAACTCACTTCCTTAAATATGGCATCTAAACTTACCTTCTTCCATCATAACAAGAATATTCTAAAAATATAAACTATTTAAGTACGCTCCCTAATTCAGTTATAAGGCATAGAGGATTATAAAAACATACATTTCTCATCTTCATTTTTGTAAATCTATTTAAACCAAATATTAAAAAAATGTCATTATACTATTTAAAATATGAATATTAATTCTTACTTATGAATATGTCTTACCCTATAAACCATTTTTTATGACATATGGTACTTTTAATACAAATTCTGACTCTCTTTGTTCAATCCTTGGTTATCCATTTTCATTTTTATATTAGGTTAAAAAACCCAATTTTTTAGCATATTACTGAAATAAATCATAATTTTTTGTACATATAATGTGACTAACCAAATAATATCCACTATGAGTGTAAAAACATGTGTGCAACATGGAATTCTTATCATGTACTAGGTGACACTTAAGTGAATACCAATTCCATAATTTTCGGGATGTTACCCCTATAAAACTAAATTTTATAGGCGGTATCTACATATAATATCTAGATAAGGATGTAATTTCTAGGAAAACCACATACTTAATTCATTACCAAAACATTATGATTTCATCATATACATTAAAATAGTCCAAATATTTTCTTGGAATATCTCTATTCCTAAGGTTTGATTAACCAGTTCACTATTTCCTTTACATTAAATCAAATACTTTACCAAAGGGTTATTTAATATTTTAAAATTGTTACCACCCTTGACTTATCAAAACACAAATTTTTCTCATAAATCATTATAATATTTAAAATTTTCTTAACCTTTTTCTAATATAAACTATTTCTCCCTTCACCCGTACCCTGAACTATTGTTCCGTAAACACATAATATTCATACTAGAGTCAATAAAACCTTGAAATTACAAGTAATAACTATATCAAAATATATTATATATAAAAAAAATATTTTCATTACATACATTCGAAATACCTTTTAATTTTGTATCATTCCATAATTAGGAACAAATATAATCTAATTAAACACATTTATTTTCTAAATATTTTTTATTTTTTTCAATATCTAACTAACTACTTAATCCGTAAAAATTATTCAAAATCTACCAAAAATTATACATCCAAAATATCCAGTTAGGAATATTATCTCTAATATTTTTTTATTAACCTGGGGAAATGAGAACATAAATAAACGTGATTTCAAATGCTCAATAAGGGAAAATATATTAAAGTAATCATGGAATAAAAATTATTGAGGAAATGAAAAATAACATGATTCCATAATCAAATGAAACAGAGTTCATGTTATATCCTTTAATGTAAATTAAAACATAGATGTCAATAATAATAATCTAATGCTAATGAAATTCATAATATGGGTCATCAAAAACATGTTGTCAATGACTTCTTTGAATAAATTATCATGTTATAGGAAGATTCATACACTGAAAACTGATTTATTTTTTCTAACATGAATACTAATGAATTGATGGGTTATAACGTTATAGGCCTCAACCATCACCCAATTATGTCAAGTTATTTCACTATTAGTTTTATAATGACATTTTTATACTGTTACCCAAGGTATTCTTAAATAAAAAAATACGGTTATCCAAATAATGATGTATATAATAACAATAAATGATCAGCCAATGATAGTAGTCAGTAATAATCCATATTTTCGATATTTTCCCACATTTAAATAAAATATTTTACAATATCACTACACATCTTGAGAAATATTATATAGGGTAACAAATATATAGTCAACTACCCAATAATCATCAATATTTTAATAACAATATATGACAAAACAATAAATTTCCGTAAATTAATAAATAGAATAACATGATCATAACCAATCTGTAGAAAGAATTTGGATGGTTGAGAAATACCTTAACCATAGTTAATTTAAGAAAACATAGAATGATTTTGATATATCTGAAAACCCCCCTTGTAAAAAAATTTCATATAATATCTTAAAAATGGATTGGGAATTGAATTTTTGGATACAAGGACTTCAATCCTCAAAATAATATATATATATATATATATATATTTTTCTATGTGTGTGTGTATTAGAGGATACATCATGAAACATAAACCTCATTTGGTTAAATCATTTTAAAAATGGTAAGGTAAATGTAATTAAAAACCTAAAATATATTTAAAAAACATTTTGTTAATTTATGTTATACAGAAATTTACATGTATTATTCAAAGGTATCTTTTGAAAATATGATGTAAAACATTTTAAAAAAATTATATTTTAGAAATAATATATAACAGTGTCTCATTGAATGTATTTAAATATTTTCATGGGTAAGGAAGTAGAGGAAGAAAAATCATGTGAATGTTAAAGGTAAACTCATTTTTATAATTTTTAAAGTACCATTCTTAAAAAATAATTTTATAAATGGAGGTAAAGAACATTATTTTTATAAAAATGTAAATTACAAAAAGTGGTAATGAAATTTACATATAATAAAATATTAGGGAGGGATAAACTCTACATGGAAAAATAGATATCATGATGAATCATTGTAACTCAAAGAAATGATCTTTTAGTAATCAATATTTCTTTATGAGCAACATTCTCCATATAGATTTAATCAATTGAAATCGGGATTATGTAGTAAAAGTGAAAAAAAAATTATATATTAAAACATAATAATATAATATGGAATAATTTACCCAATTTATATGAGGAATTACCTATTTAATGATAAAAATATAATTATCTAAAATTATGTTACAAAAATGACTTATGACTAGGTTAACACTTGAGTCAAAAAACACAAGAATAAAAGAACATTATTTTTATTATTTTACCCATTTAAATAAAATTAATTAATTTATATAACATTCATTTGATATTAAATAAAAAAATCATAATTATGAAATGTGGTTCATTACATGTAACATGTCTCAGTTAATAACAATTGAGCCAAAAAAATCCACTACATCTTCAGAAATAATTTAATCAAAACCCATTAAAGGATAGGTATTTTAATTAAAATTAAAATATAATTATTTAAAGGTAATTAAGGATATTATTTTTATATTATGAATTATATACACCACATCAATTATATTTTATTTGGAATAAAAAACATTTATCAAAGAGAGGAATTTTAGGTGAAACACTTACAACATTCCTAATTCTTTTAACAAATATGCTAAACATCCTGATTATTTAAATTACATTTATTAAATACATTAAAAATAAAAATATTCATATGTATAAAAAAATTTACAACGACTTTATGATCATTATATAAATATATATTAGTTTGTTGTTACATATTTTCATCACCAAGTGTAAGTAATCTTTGTCGCTTTGACCCAGTTTCTTAAAAGAGGTTTTGGTATCTATATTTTTCAAAATTATATCATTATTATTTAATATTTCATTATGATATATAAATTATATGATAGTTTATAATTCATTAATCTCATTTCATGGTAGTGTTGAATACAAACCATGAAGATGAAATAAATTACGATCAATTTCAGTGATTCTTAACAAATTAAAGTAATTATCAAAATTAATGAGTCAAATGTTTATATAACCATACTAAAGGAAACATAATATCATTTAAAAATGTATATATTATTATAATAGTAAATATTTTATCATAATAATCCATTATATAAATGTATTTATTGGTTCAAATATATGGTTAAATCGACCAAACCATTAACCTACCATGATTCATTGAAGATTATGAGGTGGTTTATTTATAATATCAAGATAAGAGAAGCATACTAAAATTATTTCATGATTATTATTTTCATGTATCATAATTTAAAATAATTTATAATAGGTTATAATATAAATAAATTCATTACTTAGAAATAAGCTACCATTTTCCCCTTAGTTCAATTATTTTTAATCAATGAACTAATGATAAATGATTGGTGATCATGTCATTAAGAGGATCTAGAATTTTTTATAATGGGGCCATAATGATGCCATATAAATAATTCCTTTAAATTAACCCCATCTCGATGGCAATCCAAGTAAGTTGTTACTGAAAAAGAAAAAGAAAAACCGATCATTCTATAAGGGTTGAAGTCTGCACGTATGCACAAATGATGATTTCATTTCCGTATAGTGATAGGAAGTTGTGATATGTTTTATTTTTTATTAATAATAAAAATGATATAAACATTAAAAAATTTTTTACACTTATCTTCTATAATATACTTTTATTATAGTTTTAGTGATTTAAATACATTTCACCGTGGAGGCGGTTGTCTGCAAAACACATGACTGACAGTTTCATCCTTCATAATAGAAAATATAAAGGTGGTTGACATATGTAGCATTATTAAAATAAAATAAAATAAAAATTATTATTATTTTATACGTTTATCATATCTTAGTTTATTTTTTTAAGATCAGTACCCTTATGGAAATATAATAAGAAATGAGTGGTTATCTATTTATACCAAACTTATTATATTATCTCTATTGGAAAGAAGGTCATGAGATTGATAGATTCTATTTTTGGATGTAAAAAGCCACTTCAAGAATAATAGGAATGTCGAGGATGAGATTAGGTACTTCTTTGACTGAAATAGTTGGGTTGTTATGTGATGGAATGTGTGTATAGGAGACCTCATTTTATAAGTGAAAAATGAATGGATTTTTTGTAAAAACCTAAAACCTATGAATACTTTGAAGTCAATATCAAAGAAAATTTGGTTTAAAAGTGATAAATAAAGTAAATTTTAAGTGATAAGGAATATGTAGTCCTCAAAAACACATTAAAAAACATTGAATAGGCATGATTGTAGTCTTTTACTCTTATATTCTTTACATTTACCATTCTTTATTTTACCGTGGTAACAATAATTTACCTTAGGTAACATAATATTTATGCTTAAAAATAAAGTGTAAATTCATAGAAAAATTGGACCCAATAAATAAAATTTCTAAATCCATTTTACTTGATTGAATTTATAAATTTTATAATAATTAGGTGGGATATTATAATTTATAATGTATTAAAAATATTTTTTTATAGTATATTACTTATGTTCAAAAATATCAAATATGGATTTGTAATAAAAAAAATTATAAATTTATAAATTTATATTTAAAATAAATATTTATTCTTATAAAAATATTTCATGAATTTATAATTCTTACTTATATACAAATATTCTAATAGAAGTCATGTTATGTGTAAAAATGATATTTTACTATTCACCTAAATGTAATTATTTTTAAAAATGACCCCAAAAATTATCTTAAGATTATATTATTATTATAAATAAAATGTTTATTTTATTTTTATTAAATAATATTTATTAAAATTTATTATTAAATTTTAAAATAAAATCCCAAAATATAATGGAAAATAGTTCATATTGGAAAGTAGATTACTAAAATGTTATCTATTAATTATTCGTATTTCTTGTTAATTAAAAATTACATACTTTGAAAAGTATTATTAATATTTTAAATTTTTTTATTATTATCTAACTGAGATAAAAATGTTATATTTAAATAAAACATTTATTTAAAAAAAATATCTTAATGATAATATGATTTTATTAGTTGTTTTAGAAATACTAATTAAATTTAATTCCTATTAAAAGTAGAAATTATTTTATCTATATTTATTTTATAAAGTGGTTACTCATATTCATTCCCAATATTCTAATGTATAGGTTTTGTTGATAATACATACATATTTGTATATTATCTTAATATAGCATAGTTATAATTGAGTTCAGTGTTTTGTGTGGATAAAGATATCGAACACATTGAATTATTTAAAATAAGTCATACATTTAAATATTTGTTTCTACAATAATATTTATTCCAATAAAAAATTAATTATAATTTTATTGATATTTATAGGATCTCTAAGTGTGTAACACTCTAGGTTTCTTCCTCGATGTAATTAGGTTGGTCCGTCTAACATCCAAGATCATCTATTAGTAACTTGTAATGACACCCATTGGGAAGAAGATAATGTAAACATAGTCAAAAATAAAAATGGATGATCCTTATGTAATAAAATCCCATTATATCAATATCTCAAAAAATGTAGGTGATATATTCATGTCATCAGCCTATATTCTTGATATGTCTTTATTTGAAAATATTAAATGAACCCATAAATATGTCCAGCCCATGGTATTTATTTCAAAATATCCATTTTAATAAATTTTTCAATATATGAAAAACAATAATGATCAATGGGAAAAATATTTTTAGACTTATTAAATGATAACATATCATTCGTGACACATCAAATGTACCCTACTTCCCATGAAAATATGGTTTCATAGTTTTTGTGAGAATGTTCTTGTACGATTGTTATAACATGTAATAATAATAATATTCAAATATAAGAATCATAAAAAAACCTAGATAGTAATGTTTAAGGGAACATAACCATATTGATCTCATATATTAAGGTCTTTCCCTGAAATATCCCATCATAAAGGTTTCTAAGCATTAAATTTAGTAGAAGAAGTCTATTCCTTTTATGAGTATCTATCACATGAATTTTGGAATCTTATATATCCCATAATAAGACTTTATACACCCATTTAAAATATATATAAGAATTTCGTCATAATTCTTTTATGTTCTAAATAACGTGTGATCTTCTATAACCTTTTAAATTTAACATATACTTTAGTAAACTATCACCTTATTTTCATACAGAAGTAAAATAAATATATTATAAGTCATTAATATAAATATATTTTAATATATATGAATAATATAATGTATAATGTGGTTGGTTATGGGGAACCCACTCATCTAGACTTACAGTTGGACTAAATAAAACTGCTAATAAATTTTAATTCCACTATCTATCATATGATGTTTATTTAGAAATGGATTTAGTTAACATGTTTTTCATGTTGTATTCCATGGAAACTCTACTCACTATAAAGTAACATCTTTGAGAAAATTAAATCATTTAATGATATCTGTAGATTATTTTCTTTATAAGCTATTCTATCATTATTTCTCTTTAAATAGCCATAACTACAATATCATCTTTCTATATTTTAATAATATATGTACTATAATGAAAAACACACATCTAATATATAATGGTTCACATTCAAATGACTTATTTATCTATATTAGACACCAAACTATACAAAATTTCTACTATAGAATTCATGAAAATAGCTTACATAGGTCTTATCCATCTCACAAAACATCAATGACAATGAAATGAATACAAGTTTTGTTTAAAGATCATCATTTTATGTTTGGAAACTATGATTTTTTTCAACCCTTAAATATTTGTTCCTTATCTATTCTATATACAAGGAAAATACCCTTAGTACTCCACATATACCTAATGATAATCTTGTTTAGGATTAAATGCATATTACATGGATCAACTTAATAGATTACTACTACACTTAAAGAATAGTCTACATCAATCACAAAAAATATAATAGTGTACATGACCAACCAAATCAGTGACATTTAATGAATACATTATAACATTTATCTCTCCTTATATGCTTGGGTAACATTATCTATAAATTTTGAATATCATGTGATATAGGAAATAATACCCCAATAAATTTCTTCTAGTGAATCCCTTCTGTACCTTGTCAATATAGATAGTTTAATTTAATATAATCACCCTCCTTGTTCTATCAAGAAATATTTTGATTATAAGAATATATCCTTCTAAACCTAATTATATCATGTAGAAGCATGAATTTGACTGAGGTTTAATGGGTAGAATGATTAGTATCTCATTTACTAAAAATTATATCTCTTCACCATACAATATATTGAAATCTATTACACTTCTACTAAACTGGTTGTAGACACAAGGTCCAAACAAATTACTTTATAGTCAAAATCTTGTTATGAATGAATCGAAGAAATTGTTGAATGGCCAATATTATTAATTCAATCCATAAATGGATCTATCTAAATTTCATACCTCATTTGAATTATTTGAAGTTATATACCCTTCGATTTGTGCCATATAAGAATCTTAGTAAAGGATCCAATTAATTAATTGTGTTTACAAATACAATTTTTCAAATATCATTTTCATGATAATATTCTCTGAAGAGTATAATTCAAATGGATTTCTATAAAGAAACTACGAAAAATGTTTCATCATAGATTTTTCTCTACATCCATTGAATCCTATTTTCAACTAGTCATGATTTATTGTTTCTGAATATTCTATTCATGAATAGTATATCCATCAATACCCATTTATAATTTATATTCATTACACCAAGAGATGGATGTACTAAAATCCAAACAATATTTTGGTAATGGAACCCATTTTTTTAAACTCGGATTTTCTTCCAATTTTCTTGATTATATTCCTATAATTTGTTCCACATATGTTATACATTCAGTGTTATAAACAAATAAAGAGTCACAATCTTCAATGAATAGAAACCTATATCATTCAGGTTCCCTACTGTAATGTTACACCTACATTGTACTTTTTTATTTGGAATAATTTATTACTTGGGGAATTTTTGAATAATTTTTTTATTATATATTTTGATTCTTGAGTCATGACACCATCAAAGTATATATCTCTCCCAATTTGTAATTAATATATTGTCTCCCTATCAAAGATAATGGTATATCATAACACTATTAAAAATTTATTTGTGGGGTCATATTGGTAATAACCCCATATTTCCTTAGGGTATCTAATAAAATACACCTTCTTCATTAGGGTACTATTTTTCTTCAAGAAGAGGACTTCAAAATTCTTTACAACATCATACATTTAATTTAGATTACATGTAATTACTCCAAAAACAATGATTATATAGAGTATTGTTTTTCACTTTTGTTAAAACTATGTTCATTATTTTTGCCACTATCTATAAAATGTACGGCCAAATATATATTAAAATATTTTCTTGACTCATTATTGGTATCACCATATCATAAAATGGTGTGGTTCCTAATTTCAATTACACAATTAAATTTTATTATTGAAATATTATTAAGTTAAGATAGAATCTCAAATTCTTATTTATAATAATTGAATTATTTGTTTATATGTTCTCTATAATGGTATGAGTGGAGTTAATTTTTTTATTATCATGATGTTTCCAAAATTCATTAGAATATTCCTTGAATTTATAAAAATATTATAAAATATTCTTCATTTTGTTGAAATATATATCTAATGAAGTGATTAGAAAATGTTCTGTTGTATAATTATCCACCACTTACTTCAATAGTAATAGTCCACACACATCAGTATGAACTAACTCTTGATGCTATTTTAGCGCTTAAAATTTCCCTCTAATTGATCATTATTAATTTTAACTTTCTAAAAATCATAACATATTCCAGGTGTTTTTATGTCAAATTAATCTATGTATGTATCATGATATAAATTACTCATTCTCATTAAAATTACATGACCAATATGGTGATGTCTTAGTTGGGTGTGATGTGGGTCAAGAAAACTCAAATTCTTTATCAATTTACATTCTAGGTTTATATAATACTACAAATAAAGACCATTATTTGAATGATCTATAAAATTGAAATTTATTTCCTAATAAAAGAAGAATATTTAATTTCCAAATTTGATAACAAAACCCCTCATATCATGTTTAGATGCAGATTTTTTGGGTATAGATGTCAAAGAAAACAGAGAATAAAAACTAATATAATTCATGTTGATAATGTGAGATCATAGTATATAATAGTAATCAAAAGGAATATATATCCATTAATGTATAACATATCATCCTCACCTCATCCATCATTTCTAAATATACTTGGTTCATTTAAACGGAAACATATTTGATCACTGTAATTTGTATCAAGTAACCATTTTATAGTAATAGATAGAATTAACTCGATAACTATTTCACATTAAGATTCATATTTTATCTTTTCAATATTTCATTTTTAATAAAATGACATTTCTTTCAACTTTAAAAACAAATGGTGATTTGTTCCATTGACTTCCCCTTGATCATCATTCTTTTGGAAGAACATTATGAAGAGTCCACAAACTTGGTGTTAGTCATGGTGAGTTTCATGTGATTCCTTCATCATCTTCAACAAAATAACAAAATTATTTTCAATATTTGGGTCCTTCTTGTCCTATAGATATAGATTTAGGATTTCATGGGGAGATATCTCAATGTTGTTCATAAGTATATTCATAATAATCCTATAAAATCTAAATGGTAATGATGAAAGTAGAAGATCTATATGAAACTCATTATGCATTTTACAACATCAAACCTCTACATTATCAATATATCCAATAATATAGAGTAGTTTATTCCATGATGATACATATTATCCATGAATACTTGTTAAGATTTCCTATAATATTTCAATATCTACTTGTATATATCTCCCTAGAATGATCTTGATGTTTCTTTAAAATGCAATAAACATCCATATTCTCATGAAACATCCATAGTTTTTAATATGTTGATGATAAAATCAAACACTAAACATCTAGGGAATCATACATGTGTTTTTATTGAAAAAAAAACTCTTTGTCACTAGCATCCATTGAAATAAAATTACATATTTTGGATTCAAGGATATAAATCTTCAGATTATAGAACAATATAATGCGCAAGAACGTGTTATATTTCTGAAGATTTTTACATTAATTATATTGTCATTATCATTTATTAATCATATGGATAACCTAGTTTATAGAAATTAAATTTAAATTTCACAAAAAATATAATATAATTATTATTTCTTAACTTCATTTAAGTAATATAAGATACAAAATAATTTTCATTAGTTTCCCACTCTTTTATCAAACCTTAGTGGACCTCTCCGTTTTACTTGTAATATGTCATCATATTTATATTCTAGTGGATAAGTTCTATATTTACCTTATCATAACCCACGAGGGTACATGGTCAATTATTCAACTGTATTTTGGTAGGTAGTTTTTGCAACAAAGTGATTTTAGGTCCTAGATCCATTGATTGAAATCCTTAGTCATCAAATCCAAAATTAAATTTCCTCAAAAATTTCCTCCATGATACATCATGTCTAGAAATATGTACTCTTATTGATGTAAATTCTGTTACATCAACCCAAAATAATAATAAAAACTCCAAACAAAAATCATCTCTAGTAAGATTTAGAAAAAAAATATCTATTTTTAAATTCTTAATGATGTTATAGAAGGTGTATTATGACTTAATATTTTATTGATTAATTTTTTTATGATACATGTGTTTCAATATTTTATTATTTTATGAGTATTATTTATATCAAAATAGGTTTAAATTAGTTAGTAACAATGTATTTTATAAATATTGATGCAACTACTACTTTTATTTTATTCCAAATGAGAATATTAGTTATTAAATTAATTTTTGACATGATTGTGAAAATAAATAAATAAATAATTATCCATAAATAATATAGACTAAAATTTACAATATAATTAGATTTATTAACCCGTTTTTTATTATGTAAACAATAAAAAAATCATTGATCCTTTGGGAAAACTCAAAAGGTCAATCTTGAATCTAGATGCAACATTCCAACTACATCTAATATAGTACCTTGGATGATTTCACCTTCAAACCACATTCAACCATGCCCAATCATCTAGTGGATGTGTCCCTATATATGATTTTCTCTCATGAAGGTTAGGTGACCTAATAAAATTATTAAGGGGTGCATATAACTAATTAGTGGACATGTATATCATGACATGATAAGAGGGTGTGACTTTGTAGTATTTATTTTAAATTAAATATAACAAATTTAGTTACCCTCTGTAATAATTTAATTAAAAAAACATACCCTACATAGGTTGGTAAATCTCATGAACATCCTCATGTGTAACATATACCAATTTAATAAATTTTCATTCACTTAAATAATTCTCAATTAAAATAAAATATGACCAAATTATTTTTTTTATATTTATTTATTCATTCATGAATTTATCTCAATATCCATAAAAATATTCTTTGAGAGTCTCATCCAATATAATTTTTATCAAATTATAAAAAACATTTATAATCACCATTAATTATGTACATAGTTTGAACATAGAGGCAACCTGATATGTACCTATCTAAACTACCCAACATTTTTATTATCATGTGTTTTTCAATATTATGACATTTAAAATAAATTATATAATATTTAATTATATGGAATGTACTGTCAATAAATGACACAAATATACATTGGAATTACATGGAGTATAACTTCATTAAAACAAAGTTCATGGTGTATGATGACTATACATTGCACTTACGTCCAAAATCTTACACCTAAATATATTAAAATTTGAATATATATATATATATGTGTGTGTGTGTGTATATATATTTATATGTATATAACCTATCACATAGAGTGTACTATCAATTAATGACACATAGACACATATAGATTTGGTTTATTTGGGTAATTAATTAATTTCAATATTCCAATGTAAACTTTAAGAAACATGACATGTACAATAGAACTACAAAATGTGTATGTAACTTCACTATATATTAGTAAAACATCAATATGGACTAGGTGTGTTTATTGGTAAATAAACATTATAGGTTATATGGTGTCAATGAACTACCTACACACTATATATCCTCTATATTTCATGGATCACAGTCACATCTGTCATGTATTAATACTTGATACATCTTTTACTTTTCCCTTTTTACCATTAAAACATGAGGACTACATGATGTGCATGTGAGTTACATGGTGTGTTGTTTGGAATAATAATTTCCACCTTATCATATCAGACACATTACGTTTTAATGAAACCAAGTAATTATTTAATGCTCGAAATTTTTATTTAAATTTTACTTTCTTACTTGGGAATTGAACATTAGTACATTGTGTTTAACTTCAGGTTAAATTCCATGTAATTATATGTGGTCTATAGAAAATTCATGTCACCTTCAGATGGATTCATTATATGTTCTTGAATTCTTTAATCAATTATCAGCAATATGAGAGAGAATGAAGAATAAGAATAAGAATATTAAGATATATATATTCATATTTAATTAATTATTTTCATCACATAGAAAAACTAATAGTGAATGCATAAATCATTACGAGTTTAATAAAAATAATAATAATTTTATGATTCAAACTCTAATTCCACTTGAATATTGTTGACAAAGTGGAAGCACCTATTCGGTTGTTTACAACTCACTTTTTTAAATTATTAACAAGTAATACAAAAATTATATCATTATTAATTATCAAGACCATAGAATTAATTTGATGATTATTTAACATAGATTCCATCACATGGGATATAGGATTTGTTCACATTAAATTATTAATTTATTTAAAAAATTAATTACCCAAGTCTTTGAAATTATTTCATTAAAATAATGTTACCATTCAAACCAGTATTAAATTTTCATATCATTTCATTTATATAATTCAATGTAGAATCCCTATATAATATATCCATACATGAACCTGTGATGTCAATGTTTCATTGATGGTATTCTAGGTGCTAACATAGTGGTACCAATCAAATTGTATATCTCCCTTTGACAGGTGATCAATCCTTCATGGTTGAATGATTTATTCATTATTATTTCATTCATGAGAAGATAGTTGAAGGTTGAAGAATTTCTATCGGTCTTGAGAGAGTTCTTGAGAATTTATTATCTGGGGTTAAGAGAATATCAAGAGGGGTGTGTTGTTTATAACAACATCTAATATAAAGAAATGATGTAATCATTTATTCCAAGAGATGGGCTAGAGAATATATCATTGTACAATCCACTTTTAATATTTTCTTAATCCATAGAGAATGTCATGTGGAATTAATTAATTTTTTTGTTATTTATTTAAAATGCACTAAAATTAATAATAAAATAAATATAATTTGAAAAAAATAATTAAAAATAATTTATTTATATGTTGTTTAATATATCATTCCCACTCTACCTGAAAAATCAAATCAAATTTCCTCTTCACTAATTGATTCATTAATAATAAATATTAATCCATTGAAAAATAAATAAATATTTATAATATTTATTTTCTTATGAATAAATATTTATTTCATATTCAACTCATCTATAATGTTGTTATATGAATATATTCAGTTAATAAATGTCGAACTAAAATTAATCCATGGTTCAGAGAGTAATATTTTTTCCCACAATTTAATTTTGTGTGTATTTAATTGAAATCAATCAAAACTATAATTGTGTAACCATATATAATTCTCCCATGCTATCTTCAGAAATGTTAATTTAAAGTCATGTATTAGCATATTAAAACATGTAACAATCTCTAGGAGAATGATGATAGTTTCTTGATAATGAAAACCACATCGGAACTCTTACCATGTAATATAATCCCTTTATCACAATATCTCATTTAGAAGATTACATACTCATATCTTAAACATATATTCTTGTTACAACTTTCTTTGACCTTCTGATATAACCCTTTCAATAAACCATGGTAATGGAATTTATTTGGACAGTTTTATTTCAATCAATGGGATGAGATATAAACTTTAATAAAAATGTAAGGGAAAATTCCATTATTAATTATTTAATAATAACCTATCATTCATGATGAACCCAATGTACAATACTTCCATAAAACATATTAAATCACTATTTTCATATGTACAACGATTTACATAATGTATAACATGTATTAAAAATAATCTTAAAGTTCTAGGATAATTACACATAATTTCATATAGAATGTGCAATGAAATGAATTCTTCAAGATTTTATAATGGTTGGTTTTTCCTCATAATCTCTCATCATAGATATTATCAAATGAAGACATCATGATATGAAGTATCTTCCTCTTATAAGTATCCAAAACCTAGAAATCTACATCATCAATGTCCCATAAAATTGTTTCATTCAATCATATGAGTTCTGTTTAATAATGTAATCATAGTATTCCATAGTTCACATCAGTGTGGAGAACTATTATGATCTTCATAATACCATAGATATACTAGGAAATTATAACGTTATATTCTCATTTAATAGTAATAAATATGTGTTAAGACATTAATATTCACATATTTTAAATATAAATGTAGTATAAAGTACAAAAAATATGTTTCATATAAGGCCACAACCTTAATCATTACATTATATTAGGTTTAAGTTAAGTATTTTACTTTCATTGACATGTAGGATCATTTTAGGTTATGATTTTTTGAGAATTAGTCCATAAATCAGACATAACAATACCGTAAAAATCATAGTATTCACTTCCAATCAGTATACATTTTTTCTATAAAATAAATTTTTGGGGGAAATAAATTAAAATTTTTGAGCATCTAAAGCATGATCCTAGTATTTATAAGGTTCCACTAGTGGTAAATACTATGGTAAATTGTCCCCCATATCTAGAGCCTATTAATGAGGTTTCCTTGGACTTTGTGATATGTGAGGATGGTGTATGAACCAGGGTTTCACAAGATGGAGAATTTGGCCAGTCTCTCTTGGGGGCTCCAACTGATTGCGTTGGAATGTTGGAAGGGCGGGTTGATATCAATGGAGAATTGAAGATCACAGTCCATACTTGTAATCATTTTCATAAACTAGAGCATGTGGAGATCTCTCACGTGAAAGAGGGTCCTCAAATGAATAAAAGGTCTAGTATGCATCTTGATTTCTCTTCTCAAAATGCAGTAATTGGAGAAGGTGAAATGAGGAATGAGATACATGGTGGGCATGATTATGTGGATCATTCACAACATTTATCCATGATTGTAACTAATAGAAAATATCAGCCAGACTATAGAGTGATTTATGGTTACAGAAATGTGAATATACTTAAAAAATGGGGGGGATGTCTATGATAGTGACAAGGAAAATCAATGTGGCATGGGCATACCATCAGATAGTGACATTGTTTAGGGTGGGAAGAAGAATATGACTGTAAATGAGGATGTTATTTCTATCCCAAAAAGATAAATGTTGTTGAAAGACTATTCTTATCTACCGAAGCCAGTTTCTACCAAGTAATCTGATAGGAAGGTATGGGGGGTTGTCTCTAGTTTGAAAAATTGTAAGAAATATTCTATAGGGTTTCTATATTTGGAGAAATTTAATCTTAGAAAGAAGTATTCTATGATTATGAAGAACTATGTAATCTCATAGTGGGAATCAACTACTGTAGAGGAAGAAATCTATCATGGATGTGGTGATGGGTATGATTTTTATGATCTGTTGTTGTATTTTCTAGTTTTTTGTACTTTCCATCCATACTTTTCATTTACCTTAATAAATGGTTAGAGGATTACCTCTGCTTGATCTTTTTTGGTAAAAGATATAAAAACAAATAAAGATTAATTTTCATGAAAACACTATACAAATTTCCACATGGATTCTTCCCTTCCCTTACCAATCATTAATACTTGTGAAAAAAATTTAAAATCTTGGGACGAGGACAAATATCATTAGGGTATATAAAAAAAGATGTCTTTAGTTCATTAAAAACATTGAAACATATATAATTTTGACCTTTATATTAAATTTTCATTGAGAATATGAAAAAATAAATTTCACAATTAAAAAATCACACATTTTATTAAAATAAAATTATTACAAAACATAACATGTAATTAAAACATAATTAGGTTACATAGATCATTATATAATTAAATCCCTTCCAAACCTAATTTTAATTGATGAATCATAAGTTTAACTTCAAAAATTATCATTACCTAATGAATTGGATAGCCATAATGGGTTCCACTAGTTCTATTTAGGCCACCAGATCTTGTATGCTCTAACGAGCTCACCTATCATTATCTCATCCACCCCATAATTTAAAATTTAAGGGGATCACACGGTGTGATCCGGACCTCCTCATTGTGTAATATGTAACAGGATCACCTGATGTTTTCATAGACACCCCCATAATATAAGTTCTAATGGTATCACCCAGCGCTATCTAGAAAGCATCATTGTTTAATTATTATATATTAATCCATGAATTAAACAATTTCACCATAAAACCATTTGAAAAACTCTTTTGAACTCATATGGAACAAGTTTGAAAATAAGATAAATTTTTTAATTTAAAAATACGTTTTCAATAACAAGACAACCTTCTCATTGAAAATAAATTTTCAGTACCAATATATCTAATAAGGGAAATAATGTTTTTCAATTAATGAGAAATAGAAATTTTCAAGGTATTCTATAAATTAAATAATAGTCACATTTATGGAAGAGTCACTGTCGCCATGTATGTTAGGAATATAACATTATTTTTTCCATTTTTCAAAAAAAATCTTTTATAAAACACATAAAAAGATAAAATTTGAAAAAATATGGATGAAATTATAAATAGAAATAAAAATTCCTTTATATTAATTTTATATCAATACAAATAGTCATATAAAATAATTTCAAGACTATTTATTTCTTAATATAATTTTTAAACATTCAACTTATCTCATACATCATTGAAACATTTAAATATCATTCCCCATAAATGCAACACATCTAAAAAATCATTAAATAAATAAATTCAGGATATGATATGTTAAAGGGGATGTATATACACATCATAAAATAATTTTGGTATATTACCTTAAAATATACCCTGATGGAAGGTTATTCAAAAGAAGTACCTTATCTTAAGTATAATTTGTCATGTGTGTCTTCATCATACATTATAATAAAATTATGTTAACTATTCAAATTCCTATGATCCTTCTTAATGTTTATTATTTGTTTAACCTCAATTATTATCATGGTATATATATTTAATTAATCAATTTAGACGAAATTGGATATTTTGACTTTATTTAGCTTAAGTGTCTAATTAACATTAGTTGGTTAGCTATGGTAAAACAAGTCACTTTTTAAACTTAAAAATAATAAAAATAATTACATAACTATCATATTTATTAATAAATTACAAATTTAAATTCAGTATTTAATGTTGGTTACTAAAAATGAAACAACATTATAATCATGCAAACTGTAAGTTTTACATACGCATGAGTAAGATTCCCATTTTTCGTTGACCATTATGGAACAAAATTAAGTAAAATTTATCTTTATAGAATGAAAATTATATCATTAATGCCCTTTTATTTAATAATATATAATAATATATATATAAATCTTATTATTTTAAAGGAGTCACATCGCTTCGAGAAGGTGGTAGTTTACACGACCAAGAACGACATTATCACTTTTTCAGCATGTGAAATTGTAATAATGAAATTAATATATTATATTCATATAAATGTAATTATTCCATGAAAATAATATATATTTCATTTATATAAAATATTTTTATTAAAACTATCTTTAATTTTTCATGTAATGTGTGAACGAATCACAACTCTCTATGGAGGCGGTAGTCGACATGTCCAAAATAATGTTTGTGTATTCTAAAAAAATCAAATTCATTGTATTATGTATTATATAACAATTATATAAGTATTATGAAATCGTATATATAATATATATCATATTGAAATTTTATTTTCAACATAATTTGAAACCATTATAGGTGGTAAATAATAAACGAATGACATAGTTCCGCGAGGAAGTAGTCCACAATACACATGAACGGTAAATAAGTTACCCATTTGATGGAATTCTCTATAGGTTCTGGTAGAAACCATAATATAAAAAAATATCAATATATTTTGGATGAAGATATTATTTTATAATTATGATATAAAAAATAATTGAATGGTGGATAAGAAAATAAAACAAAATTTGTCATTAAAAACATTACCTCTTTTTCAGGTACCAACTTTTGGTTTTCACCAAAGTACTTACTTGGACAGTGTTATGACGAAAGTGAGGATAATAGGATGTTATAAAGAATGTTGGTAGATTATTTTTTCTTTGTTGGGATGATAAAAAAGGGCTTTATAGTTTTTTATAACTTAGGGTGAGTTCCATTTTATAGTGGATGAGGAGTGGTATTCTTGTAGATACAAAAATGTGAACACTATTGGGAGGTCTCTCATGAATCATGTGATTCAAAAATTTATAACTAACACTGTATAGAATTTATTTTCAAGAAAAACATTCACACATAAAAAAAGATATTATTTTCTATAATTTTTTCTTTAGTCTTTAAATTTACTAAATTTTATCTTGGTATTTTTTTACTAAGGTAACGTGTACTTTTTATTTACCTTGGTAATTAACTCTTAAAAATATAATTAATTTTTTTATTAGACAATTTAGAAAAAAAATTCTAAATATTAATCCCACATCCTTAAAAAATCATTTTTGTGTGTAAAATTATTTTTATTACAAATGCATGGCATGCGCCGACCCCATTTTAAACTTAATCATGTTAATTAATTTTACATGTATTCAATAATTATTATGGTCAAAATTTAGATTGACCACATTATAATATAAATATAATACTGTTTCAAAATATTTTTTCCAATTTTTTAAAATTCTATTCAGAATAGTGATAAAATTAAATTATAATCAAATCCCACAGAAGTACGGATAAATCGATTTTTTAAACAGAAAATGTTAAAAAGTTATTAAATTTTTATATCATAATTCAATAATTAAATGATTCCAATTACCTAAATTTTATTAATATATTTATTATTGATCAAATTTTACTTTTATTAAATTTAAATTATAATTTAACTATATTAATAAATTAGTCGAAAAAGCAGTTTTGGATTAAAATAAAGCCAAATTCATCAAAAAATGAAATTTCTCAAAAAAATTTATAAAAATTACCCAAATATAATTTTGAAATTATTATTAGAAAAATTAATTTCATTTTTTCTAATATAATTTTTAAATGATCCAAAGTATAGGTTTAAAAAAATTCTACCATTAAATGGAAGTAAAACTAGTTTTACAAAAAATAGAGTTTCTATGCATAAAATTGGATTTATTATCATCTTATACATATCAAATAAATTGGCTATATATTAAAACATTTTATAATAATATTTAAACATTTTATAATAATATTTAAACATAATATATTTAGTCATATTCATACCCTCCAATATAATTTCTAGGTGAATACTACTATACTAAATAATATTATAAATAGTGTATTTTTATTCTTTATAACTATCCTTGCATCAAAAAATTTTTTTGATGAAAATAATTGTTTCATGTAAAAAAATCTAAACACGGTGTAGTTTTTATAACGTAATCTAAACTTTTTTCCTTTTAATGAAATATATAAAATATTATAAATTAATATTAAGGAAAAAAATTCATAAAATCTCCAGATGATAAATCCTACCCCCCTTAAAATGAATTTCTCCATAGAAATTATTCTTTATTAATAATGGGTTTACATTTTCTAGATTCCATCATAGAAACACACATCATAAAAAAAGGTTAATAAAAAAATTTTAAAAAGGGAATGATAAATATAAAGGTCATCTCATACCAAGGTTTCTAAATGGGAAAACATTAATGGGAATTGAGAACATTGATTTGGAAAGAAGATCCATTAAGAAGAAATTGTTCCATCCATCCATCCAAAGTAAATTTTTTATTAAGAGAAGAAGAAAGTACATAAAGAAGACTACGGAGGTCTAATGTAATGCAGAACAAGGGTATCCCCATTGATCAAATCAACACATTCCGCCTTCAAACTGTTAATTTGGAAGATATGCGCATCTGTGGAACTGTGGTCAGCCATGGAGTCCAAAAAATCTGCAACCATGTTCCCCTCTCGATATATGTGAGAAAGAGTGATGTTATGACCAAGCATATGGCTACAAATCCTGATCACATACTCTATGGACCACGGTGTAGAGCGATTATCTTTAAGGGAGTTAAGGAGGACAAGTGAGTCCACCTCCACTTCCGAAATGGAAACCTCCTCCTAAATGCACAAAGAAAGTCCTGTGAGAAGAGCCCGAGCCTCTGCTAGAATGGCATTTCCCCTGCCCAGAAAACACGAGAAATCCAAGATCACATCACCTTTATTATCTCTAACAACCCCCCCTCCAGATATCACCCCCGCTGTGCAAGCTCCATCAGTATTGAGCTTGTATCCTACAACAGGGGGGTTCCATCGAACCCACTTCCCAGATCCTACTTCCTCAGGAAGGGAAGGATATATATTGTTCTTTTGCATGCATGGGAAGTGGATGGACCACTGTCGCTCTTCAAAGAGACATGACATGTCAATAAGCTGGAAACGAATGCGCGCAAGGATAGCTCTAGTTGAAGGTCTAACTCCTTCGTATCGGGCTTGGTTTCTGGCTTTCCCGTTGCACCAGCACCCCACATTAAAGGAGACAGCATGGGATAGGCGAGTCTTCTCCGAACCAAGCGCACCTTCAAACCATATTTCTATAAACTCATACACTGTCTCCTCAGAGCATGGAGACCTGACTCCCCCAATAAAAGACCAAACCTCCAATGCCCATTCACTTTTGAAGAACAGGTGATCCAAGCTTTCCTCCATTTTCTTCTTGCAACAGTGGCATCCTGAGGCCAAACTGATCCCTAGTTTCTTGATATTGTCATCCGAAGCAAGGGCCAGATTCCTGATCCGCCAGGTCAAGAAGTTCATTTTGGTCAGGATCTGGGGACACCAGACCACACCATTCCACCGATCCAGGGGCCTCCTGTGTACCCTCCACCTTTGGAAGTCTCTGTTATTAAAGACCCCCAAGGATGATGGAGTGAAGACACACCTGTCTTTCTCAGAATTCAACACGATCAAATCAAAGGCAACCTGTTGGTCCGCATTCAACACTGCCTTGATGAAGCGGGGATGGAATTAGGCTTCCTTGAACGAGATCAAAGGCGCCGGACATCCTGGGAAAGCTAGAACAGAGCCTGCCCAGTTCTTATTCCAGAAGGAGATGTCCCCTGTACCAACAATCCATTGAGAGCAAGAAGACAAGTAGAGAACTAGAGGTTGGACTTTGGCCCACAGCGGGGAAGTTGGTCCACAACTTACCTCCTCATTACCTCTGAACAAAGGTGGCATGAATCGACCCCAAAGAGTTTTCTCTTTCAGAATCTCCCATGCAAGCTTTGCATGGGCCCATTCTATAGTGTAATGGAGGCCGCGACAGTTGATCTCCCCTTCAGGGATGGGTCTTGCCAACCTCTCCCACCTTGTCCAGTGTCGTTTACCTTCAGACTTAACATCCCAGATGAAGTTACAAAGAACAGTGTCCACTGCTTAGATGACTCCTTTCGGCACGTTGGAAGAGGCCAAGGCATGAATGGGAATGGCTGAAAGTACACTATTAACCAGAGCAATGCGTCCTCTGAAGGAAAGAAACAGATTCTTCCAGTTAAGAACATGTCATGAAATCCTGCTTAAGATTCTATCGAAGTCACAAATTATCAATCTTCCAGAAGAGATGGGAGTGCCCAGATAATCCATTGGGAACCGCCTGAGTTGCATGTTGAGCATGTTTTTGAGGGAGTCCAGACGCTGAGACGAGCTACAGTTGGAGATGAAGAACTCACTCTTATCCTTACTCAGAACCTGACCACTCCAGAAGCAATAGTCATTCAGAATCTCCATCAGACATTGGATGGATCTCCTTCCCCTATTGAGGAATATCATAGTATCGTCGGCAAACATAAGGTGGGAGATAG
This sequence comes from Viscum album, assembly GCA_963277665.1. NCBI lineage: Eukaryota > Viridiplantae > Streptophyta > Magnoliopsida > Santalales > Viscaceae > Viscum > Viscum album. Next base: position 841,296,864 of record OY728160.1, on the reverse strand, counting down.
TACGGAGGCTATATTTCCTCCAGAAATGAAGTAGGTTCCCTTGGAGTGTGCTCCTATTGATTAAAGCACTCAAAGCGACTTGGGATAGAATGAACAGGCTGGGGGAAAGAGGGTCTCCCTGCCTTAGACCTCTAGAAGCCTTGAAGAAACCGTGAGTTTTACCCATAATGGAAATTCCCATCCAAGAAGAGCTCACGCTTCTGAAGACATTGTCCACCACCTTTGCCGAGAACCCCATCGTCGCCAGGGCTCTGTTGAGATAGCTACATTCAATACGATCATAGGCTTTGTTCATGTCAACTTTGATGGTGAGGTTGGATCCATGAGTCTTGTAGTTAATATCCCTCACCATCTCCTGTGCAAGGGCGATGGCCCCCTGAATTGATCTTCCTCGCAAAAAGCCATGTTGTTCAGGAGAAAGCCATGAAGGCAACCACGCAGCTAGTCTTAGGTTGATGAGACAAGCAAGGATTTTGTATGGGAAATTACAGAGACTGACCGGCCTATAATGGGACAGGGAGTTGGGATGTTTAACCTTGGGAAGAAGGCATAGTGTAGTGTCTGAGGCCACCCGCGGTAAGGACCCCCCCCCCCCCCCCCCTGAAGAAATCCTGAATAGCTTCTATAACGTCGCCTTTGACCACCTCCCATGATCCCCTGTAGAATGATCCAGGGAACCCGTCTGGCCCAGGGCCACTCTCCGGATCCAGCTTATTCATGGCTTGAAAGATCTCATCCTCGGAAGGAATGCATTCCAAAGAACGATTCTCCTCCTCTGAAACTCTATTCTGGATCGCCTCCCACAGCCCCGACGTGCCTGTCGGATACCCACTAGGCATTCTGGGGTTCTGACCAGCAAGAACATCCTGGAAGTATTGAAGAGCCAACTTCCCAACCTCTTCCCTGTCATTCACATACGAGATGTCCTCCCGTAGGATATTTGGCTTTGCCCACCTCTTCCGTTATGAAATGCATGCATGGAAGAACACGGTATTTTTGTCGCCCTCTTGGAGCCACTTCACTCTGGACCGATCTCGAGCCTGTCTCTCTTGCTTCAACATCTCCTCCGCCCAACTTGCCTTCTTAGTTTCCAATTCTGCGGCGGCTTCCTCGCTCCATGTTTCCTCCAGACTCTGTTCCAAGTGCTCCACCTCCTGAGAAAGGGACTCAAGCTTTCTAGCATTAAGGGAAATGCTTTTGCACCAGACCTTCAACCCGTTTTTAACACTTCTAAGCTTGTTATGAATGGCTACCCATGAGTAACCTTGGGTGGGAGAATTCCATTGATCACGTACTACATCGTGGTAACCCTCATATCCAGCCCAGTAGGGGTAGAACCTGAAGGAATCTTGAGAAGGCTTACTGGGTATGATCGATATCTTCAGCGGGGAATGGTCTGAAATACCACAGGCAAGATGAGTGACTTCGGCCTGAGGAAAAGAAGTCAGGGCGTCGGAGTTAGCTAGATAGCGATCGAGCCTGCTCCAACACCTCTTTTTTCCACCTTGGTTGTTGCACCACGTAAAACAGTCCCCTCGAAAACCCAGGTCGAGCAGTCCACTTTTTTCATACAGGAAGCAAACTCCAGACTGGCCTGCCTCGGAAAGGCTCCTCTCCCCTTCTTCTCCTCCGGGTCACTGATGATGTTGAAGTCGCCCGCCACAAACCCAGGAATGTTCATCGGCCTGAATGCTTCGAGGTCATGACACAGTCTCATTCTTGCCTAAGGATCGCAACTTCCATACACAAAGGTTTCAAATAACAAGTCTTCTCCCTTTATGACTTTCACCGTGAGGAATTGGTCTCCTGCATCAATGAAATCCACTGAGACATCCTTCTTCCAGAACACCCAGATGTGGTTGTTGATAGAGTCTGCATGCATGTGGCCATGCATCCTGGCATGATGACAGAAAGAGTTAATTTTCCTTGGGTGTTGTTTCGGTTCCAAGATAGCCACGAGACTTGCTTTTTGCCCCCTGGATTCTGAAGCTATGAAGTCCGTCTTTAGCCTAGCTCCAAGTCCCCGAGAATTCCAGACTATCATGTTCATCATCTATCACGGGAGGATCCGGCTTTGTCCCCAGACTTATTGGTCTTTGTTATCATGAGAGTAGCACCATCCTGTTGAATCCTTACTCGAAACCGAGTGTGCGCACCAGGGCTCGGTACAGAGGGCGAGGAGGCCTGTGCCAAAGAGGAAGAGAGGGACATCACAGACTTCCCTTCATCCCTTCGCAGATCAGGCAGACTACTGCTCTCCAGACGAGGGGCCTCAGGTTTCTTCAGACATTCCCCAGGACCATAAACCGTGGTATGAAGACATAGTGATGAGGAGGGAGTATTTCTGGTAGAGGCTTTCTTATCCCCAACTAGAAGGAATGCCTCCTGGAACACATGAGGACGAGGAAAAAGACTCCAAGAAGGGTAGACCAAATCCACCAACTGATCCCACAAACGCTCTAAGTAGAGGGAAGGTCCCTTCAGTGTGACCCTCGGCCCCAGATCCTGAGAGAGCAAAGGAACAGGAATCAAGTCCATGATCTGTGAGGGAGGGACTATGGCTGGAGAAGCCTCAGGAGACTCCGGGACTGAGACTGAAGGACCAGGGTCTCCAGTAATTGGACCCTTGGTTGAACGGAAGTTTCTCCTCGAATGGTTCCTGCATTGAGGCCTAGAATGACCCTGGAGACAGCAAGCCGTACAGAAACAGGGGAAGACAGGGTAAACGATGTCCTAGTTCCAAGACGCCTCTGGCACTACAATGACCAGGGTCTCGGGAATTACAGACGAAAGCAACATGTCCACACAGATATGTGGGCATTGAACGTCTTCACAGGAGAGGGTACGAGCGTCGGCGCACAAGAAGCCTCCCAGGGAATCACCGATAGATCTCAGGAAGGCCTCGTTCTGAAAGGGAAGGGGTAGGCCTGGAAGCCCTAGCCACACCGTCGTGCGAGCACTCTCCTTTCCCCGGTGCGCATCCATCGACCAGGGGGCGAGGCTAAAACGCCAATGCCCAAACGACCGTTGGGCACAACACCAAGCCTGTATAAAGTCATCCTCGGAAGGTAGGACCAGACTGAAGGAGTTTCGGTGAAGCAACGAGATCTGATCCTGGGAAGAGAGTCCCCATGAGGAAACAAAATTCTTGAAGACAACCAAGGATGGCTTCGCCACACTGAAACGCGCCACCAGGCACCAGCGAAGACGGGAAGATGCATCCTCATAGACTCTCGAGGGAACTTCCATCGAGACAGTCGCCCCGGAACGGGAGATCGAAGGGGAGAACCAACCTATAGCCGGGAATCAAGGAGACTGGGAGGCCCTGGATGATCCACAGAGAGCATCGCGGAAAGAAACCGACCGCCTATCCAATGATCCTGCGTCAGGGAGGCCAGGGGCGGACGGTTTCGAGGCCGGAGGCGCCGAAGGCCGAGCGCCTGGAGGAGAAGCAATGGTCGGCAGGATTTGAAATCCCGGAGGCGCATCTGGCGCGTTCAATACGAGCCGCATATTTTTTCCTTCTAGGAAATAAATTGTTATACTTCTTTATTAACACTTTTACTCAAGGATTCTTTCCATAGGGTTGATTAATTTCTTTACTGTAGGAAAATAGTATAATAAAATTATACTTATTTTTTATAATTTTTCATTGATAATAACTATTTCATAACAATCCCATAAATATAATGGTCCTCAATAAAAATGACCTTAATCATAAAAGATTACCTAAATATTAAAGGTTATAAATTCCATAAAACTCTGGAAAAAATGTAAAGGCATACATATCAAAACCCATAAATAAATATAAACCCAAAAAAAACTTATCCCAATTAGTCCTTAATCATTTTATGATCACATCACTTAAAACCTCGGAAGGAGTGTCTAAAACTTTGATCATAGTGTAAATAATAGAAAATAAAAAGGCTCCCTAGAGCTATAAACACATTATTCGATGTCTGAACATCAACTGGAGTTGTAGAAAATTACTTTTCTGTGCCTTTATATTTTCATCCATGATTATTTCTATCGTGTGAAACCAAATTCAGACATGAATTAGCATAATGAAACTTCTTATAGAAACTAAACTACCTCTCTATTGGATGGCTGCTAATTTCCCCATTCATTAGTTGTTGTGAAATCTCTCCTTTATAGTCGCGATCACTATGATCCGACTAACCAAGCCTAAATAATTTACAATATCCTAATAACATTCCTCAATTTTTTCCACATTTGGAACATTTTTTGTCATAGCTTCATACTTATTAGATGAATTTTTTTCTATCTCCTTCCTCCTTGACCATTTATCAGGGTTGTCATCGTGGGGAACATACATGTCAACAAAATTATCTAAACCTTATCAAAATAATCAAACACCTTTATCATGAATCTTAAATTCTAGTTCAACCAAATCTTTTTATAAACTATGTTTAAACCCCCAGAAAAAAAAAATAGATATTGCTATAAATGTACCAAATAAAATCTAGAACATAGTTGTTAAATCTTGGGATTTTTTCCTTATATTTTTCTTGTAGAATATTCAACTTTATTCTCTAATTCAAGGAATTATTTTCCCTATAGAGTTGAAAATAAAAAGGTAAATACTTATCAAGGAAGATATGATTAAATTTATCCCATTAAATGGTATCAATATCATCTTTCTCTATTTTATTCTTAACCAAATACCACTGTTGATCATTATCACCTTCTAAATAATAGATGGAAAGAGTTATCATTTGACATTATAAACATCCCATGACTTCAAATATCTTTTCCAGGGTATTGATTCATCCTTTATCAACCACATGGTTATAATCTATATAAAATAATGTGGGATTTTTCCATATGAAATTATCCACTATATATATGTTCCATCATGATACATCGGGTTTCTCTCCAGCAAGGATACCACCACCATTTATATATTCTATGAACTAATCCATCAGTATAATAAATTTTTATGTTCCAATTACAACAATATAGAGATTTTCAATTTGAATTATGTTTTCCTCTTAATGCATTCCTACTACAGCTTCCTTGTTACCTCATCAGAATACCAATCTGGGAAAAAATACATTAGATGAAGCAACATGGAAATCTCAAAATTCATTGTTATTTCAACATAAAAATGAATTTAAATACACAAATGGAATGATATTAACATGATACTAACCTCTAATTCTATATAAAAATTTCATTTGATACAAAATTTAATAATACAGCCTTAACAATTACAAAATATTGAGTTTATGTCAGGAATTTTACTTTTGTTCACTTGAAGGGTCTTATTAGGTTTAGAGTTTTATAAAATTAGTCCATTTCTCGCACATAACATATTTCTATAATAAAAATTGGAAAATTCCAATCTGTTTCCAACATATATATAATATAAACCTTTTAAAAATAAAGAAAGTATTGTTGTCACATAAAATACTTACAGAAATAAATTTCCATTTTCTTTTAAAAACCCCTTCTCAACAAAAAGACACCCATTTCATTAAAAACCCATTTTCAGCACCAAAATATCTAAAAAGGGATAAAAGGCTTTTCTTTTAGTAATACATGTAATTTTTCATAGGAATCTGTATGTTAAATTATAGCCACAATGATGGAAAATTAATTTTCTCCATGTACATTAAGAAAAAACAATTCCATTGGTTATTTTTTAAAATATTCCATATAAAACATGTAAAAACATTCCTTTTAAGAACTATATAATGAAATTAAAAATAGAGATATAATTTTCTTTTTAATCCTTTTATATCCATAAATAATATATAAAATTATATAAAGAATGTTTATTTTAGAATATAATATTTAAACATTCAAAGTTTAACATAACACTTTGAAACATTTAAATAACAATTAAAATTAAATAATAACACATAACAATTTATTAAATAAATAAATTCATGATATTATATGTCAAATGGTATTTATATAATCCTCATAAATAATTTGGGTTCATTACATCATAATATACCTCAATGAAAGGTGATTTGGACGATGTCACATACCTTGAATCCAAAATTTCATGTTTGTATTGACCTTCATTAATAATAATCTTTTGTTAAATATTTAATTTTTTATAACCTTTGAATTTTTTTTATTTATTTTTTTCAGTTATTATCATGTTATGTACAATTATATAGTCAATTATGATTAAGTTGGATGTTTTGAACCTATTCAGCTTATGTGTCGAAATGACATTGGTAGGTCGACGATGGTCAAAGAGGTCAATATTTAGACATCTCAAACATAATAATAATTACCTAAGTATATTAATTAATCATTAATTATAATCTTTAAAACCAATCGTGATGTTGGTTTTGAAAAGTGAACCAATGTTAAAATCATGGAGATCGTAGGTCGTGCGTAATATTGAGTAACGTTCCCATGCTTCAATTATCCTTATCAATAGAAGGTAAGTATAATTTCACTTAAATAATAATAATTATATCATAAATACCATATTATTTTATCATATATATTTATATTCATAATTATTGTGATGTAAAAGGAATCACATCGTTCGAGGAGGTGGTAGTCAACATGTCTGTGAACATTGTAATCAATTTTTCATTGTGTGAAAATGTAATAAAAAATTGATATAATAAATTTAAATAAGGTTAATTATTTCATTATTATATCATATATTTCGATTTTATCATGAATTATTATTAAAATTATTTTTAATATATTTCATGTATTATGTGAACGAATCACATCATTTTGGGGAGGCGGTTGTCCACACGTCCAAAAACGATGCTATCGTATTCCCACAAAATGTAAAGAATTAATTTATGTTTTATACATAAATTAAATAAGTATTAAGACATAATAAAAAGAATATATATATTTTAAAAACTATATTTCAATCATAACACAAAACAATTATAGGTTGTAAAAGAAAAACAAATGACTTCATTTCACGAGGCAATTGTCCACTATACACACCAATAGTGGTTTCATTACCCATTTGATGGATGTGTGTGTATTAATTGGTAGAACCCATAACATAAAAATGTTTCAATATTTTTATGATATATATTATATCATATAACCATGATATAAAAATAAATTACACTGTGGAGAAGAAAATAAAATAAAAGTGCTCATTGAAAAACGTTTCCCCTTCTACGAGTAACTCCTTTTAGTTTCACAAATATACTTCCATGGTTTGCATTATGAAAAATTTGATGCTACTATTATGAAAGGTGGGATTTTGGGATATTAATTAGGTTTTTTTTTGAAAAGAAAAATCTCTTTATATTTTTAAATAAGTTTGTGGGTGAGTTCTTTTTTATAGTGGATGTGGAGTGGAATTCCTATAATTAAAAAAAGTTCAACACTATTGGGAGGTCTTCCTTACATAATGTGCATACAAAATCCAAAAAAATGTATTTTAGGGAAGTAATGGTCGTTAAAAACATTCAAAACCGAAAAATTAAATGATTTTTAACATTTAGATCCCCTAGTATTTATGTTTAGTTATTTTTATCTTTATAGACTTTACTAAGGTAACTTGTTTCATTTTCATTGCCTCGGTAATTTTACATTTAAGACTATAATTTAAAATATATTTATTAAATAATTTAGGCTTAAAACTATAAATTTTCATTACAATTAACTAATAAAAATTATTAGGGTTTTGTAGAATTAATTTTAATACAAACACATGTCATGTGAAAAACCACGTTTTAACCACAACTGTGTTAATTAATTTTAATTATTTTAACTAATTATAATGTTAGATACTAAATTTAACTCATTAGACTATAAATATAATAATTATTCAAAATTTCTATACCTCATTTTTCAAATTCAATTCACATTAGTGTAAAAATTAAATATATAGAGAATCCCTCATAGATGGGGAAAATAAAGGCTTATAATTTCAAAATATTCAAATGTTTACTATGTTTTTATATATAAACCCATTAGAAAAATGATTCAAATGAAATTAATTTGGATTAATTTGTTTTTAATTTAACTAATGTGAATTTAATTAAAATTAAAAATATAATTTAATGCTATAAATAAACTAGATGAAAATGTTGTTTTCAATTGATATTCAATTCTTTTCAAATATTCATAAAAAAATGAAACATCTTCCAAAAATACCAAAAATTACCCTTAAGACAATTTTGACCTTAATCATTAAAAAATTATTTTTTTCTTAAGATATGATTTATATACGTTTTATTATTTAGTTTTTAAACAATTAATAATTTTAAAAGTGATAAAATTTCTTTCTTTAATAATTCAATTATATAGCGTAAAACTAGATTTATTCTTATCTCATTCTAATAAAATCAAATTTATAAATATCAACAAATATTATAATCGAGTATATATATAATTTATTTAGTCCTATTAATACCATATAATATAATTATTAAGTGATAAAATTCATATTAAATAATAATATTCATAGTATATTATTGATTACTGAAACTCAATCTTCTGTGCGACAAAACATTTTTATGAAACGTATTATTGAATGTATCAAAAGATAAACATGGTGTTTTGTATAATTTAAGAGAAACTATATTATTTTGTAAATGAATGTATGAATTAATTTAAATTAATTGGAAATATTATATATCTCATTGATTTTTAGGATTTAACTGCTCTAGTGTACTCTCAAACACAACACATGGTAAAAAAAATCAACTACGTCATGTTAGTGTGATATATATAGACCCTAAGAAATAATTTAATAATATCATAAGGGAATATATGTTTTTTCTGAGATTAAATTGATAGTTATAACATATTAATAGTATTAAAATTCTTAGGATATTTTAAATTTTAATTTTGTGCAAATGAATAATAATTATGTGATAAGAATGAGTATATTCAGTTAATCAAAATAATAATAATAATATGGTTTTAGGGATTCAACTCTATATATATGTATGTGTCACATTTTTGTATGATTTGAATAATAAAATACACATGTAAATTAACAAAAAATAATATCATTTTATTTCTTCGGTATATAAAATTTCATATATCTAACCCATACATGATATATGTTTTTCAAACAGAATGTAATGGGAAAATAAATTCCACTAAATAATAGAACTTGAATCTCAAATTAGAGTGTGTCATTATCTATTGTAATTATAATACCCATGATAAAAATTCAAAAATAAAACAAATTAATATAAATATTATTGAAAATATTAAACTGATGTCAATAAAATAATGAGGGAAAATTATTTAAAAATAATTTGTATTTATAGAGAGTATAAGAATTATATGACTTTTGGAATAGTTTCTGACCTTTGGAATAATAACTAACCTTCTTGAATAGAAAATTATATACTAATAAATATTTATTATGGATAAAATATGAAAATTTAAAATTTAAAATATCATAAAATTATTTCCAATATTTAGCAACTCAAAATATGCATAAGCGTAAAAATTTAATAAATAATATTTTAAAGATTAATTTTAAAAAACTAACCTCCATTATAAAACAAGAAATAAAAATTACCTATTTTATAAATTTAATTTATTAAAAATGGACACATTTTTAAAATCAACACAAAAAAATTATTTAAGGAGGATTCTTTCATTTTTCTAAAAAAATAGAATTTTAATTGAATGATAAATAAATTATTTATTGTTCATCGCATGTTTAAAAACATAATAATGAGGTCTAAATAAATTATTAGCTTCAAAAGAAACTCATGAATTATAATTTATTTAATAATTAAAATAAATAATTTATTTAAGATAGTATAAATTTCAAAACATATAAATGAATTTCCAAAGACTAAATCATATTATTTAAATAAAAAAATTATTTATTCTATAAATTGAATTGTAAAAAAATGATATGATTTGGTTTATGAATTATTTAAATTAATATAATATATATTTTTTTTAATCAAACATAGTTTTTAGTTGCATTAAATTAAATTATTCGTAGACCTAAGAATGATAATAAATTAGTTGATATTTTATTCAAAAAACTATCCTCTCATTCACATATAAATAAAATCCAACATACACTCACTCATATTTACTTACTTACGTAATTACTAGACTATGATAAACCTAAATATATCCTTAAAACTTCCTTTCCAGTTTTTAATGGTCTTGCATAACCAAAATACAATTCTAAGAATCCCCAAGAAGTATTATAAAGGGGGCATCCCAAATATAACGTAACAATATATTATCCATATAGTTTTATTTTCTTATTTCCCATACCACCACCTGTATTTATGATTATAAATATTTTAATATTAAAATTTTAAAATAATAATAATCCTAAATAGTTATGAAATTAAAATATTTTTTACATTTCATCTCAATAAAAAGTTTCAGAAAATTATTGGTCTTATCAATTTATGTTCATACCACTTATAACAATGAAGAATTTTTGAAGTAAATTATATTTTAAATTGATTGAAAAATGTATTTAATGTCTAAAAATAATGTAAATGACTAATATTATTAATTTTTAACATTTTATATTTATAATATACCTTGATAATAATATATTATAAATAAATAATTTTTTTCATTTAAACCACTCAAAACAAACATACCGATACACATTTAATATTTTAAAAAATCATTTACAATATTTTGGAATATAGAACTTTGGAGATAATATAATGATATTAAATACATACCATTATAATTTCATATTGTATAAAACCATTTTATAACATCTCTATTCATTACCTAAAACTCACATAGTTTTAAAGTAGTCGATTAAATAACCCCGAATGATTTATACATGAAAAATAAATAATTGAATAATACAAGAATATATATATTAAAATAAATAAAATAAGTATTATTATTGGTTTTGGAGTATATAATTATCATATTTAATTAAACTACTAAGGATGTTATAGAAGTATTCATGTGATTTGAGACATGCATGAAGTATGGGAACACTAATGCTTCCAATTATAATACCCCCCCCCCCCACTCTATCTGTAAATATCCACCATTATCATATATTGTGTTTATATTATTTATACAAATTTCTAGACTCTTTCTATCAGGATATTCATAATTTGTTGTTTCATTATAATTTTATCTAGAAATCAAGCCCTAATAAGTATAATATCAAAACTTTTACATTTCTCCTTCCTATTCGAATTTTTTCTTATGTTATTTCATTTACATTTATTTTTTTCATCAAAGAATATATACATTTATAACCAACTCATAATGACCCATTACTTTATTATATGATAAATTCCATTTATATTTTTTTTATTTATATAATTTTTCATTTTATTTTTACTTTTGACATCAATAAGTTACCCATTATATTCACAATGGTTTATTCCAGTTTTATGATTGATTTATCAATGATTTAATTTATATATGAATCAAACAATCATGAAAAATTGTATTTTGATGGGTGGTATTGGTATTATATTGAGCTACATATTTATTGGGTATTTATTATATCTCACGACATATTATGTCTGGTTAAAGGGATGTATTCCTAGCACGTTATTTTGTATTAACTTAGCATCTAGCCTTAACATATGTTTATAGTGACATGTCTTATATTTGAGAAACCCTTTTATTTACTAACTATATATTTTATGTTTCAATAATTTATTACTCCCTTAAGGAGATTTATAGATCTGCCTTTTATTTGAAATATGTACAAAGTATATCACATTTAGTCAAAAAATTAAAATGAGATCATGGTTCCCATTATTAATATGTAAATAAAATTTAGTTTATTTCATATTTTAACTTCATGTAATACATAGTGAATCTCCTAAGAAACATGTAAATCTACATTTTTCTGGTTTCTTTATATTTTTATATATTTAAAAAAAATTAATGAGATTTGGATGAGATTTGTATTAATATATTAGCATTATAAATGGGTTAAGTTGATGTCTTGATATTTTAATATATTTTGGTGTAAATATTTTATACTCACCACCAAGTGTTGGTTAGATAAGTTGTTACATCCTAGGAAAATAAAGAATTTGACATTTTCTTGTTTTTTAATATTATTGAATTAAATATTATTTTTATTTTAAAGGGGGTGTTATATTAAATGAAGTACTTGACTAGAAATAACGGGTTTCTCCAAAGTCTTATGTTCCAAACAGTGATGAGACATACTGAAAATTAATAATATATTATTATTTAAAATTGTAATTAATTCCTAGCCTTTTTATTGGAGATAATGAATAGAACTAGCTACAATATGATTATGCATATTTGTTAAATGATTTTACAATTATCCAATATAAGTTAGAGGCTTAAAATGTGAATGAACCTAATTTTCAGCATAATTTACTTTAAAGGGTTGATTTACCGCCTTTTGATAGAGAACCCTATTTAAATCATGTTTTGGTCACTATTATATGTTTCATTTGAAAAAATAAAATTATTCTTTTTAATCAGGACATCAAAATTCACTTTGGGTAAATTTTGTTAATTTTTTTATAAAATTCATTTTTTGATGAATAGTGAAAAGTATTGTATTTTAATTCAAAATTGCCTTTTAATTTTATTTATATATATTGTAATATTAACTTTTTAGTTGTTTTTAAAGTTTAATTAGATTATATTTTTATGATTTAATCCAATGGTGGTTATTGGAATTAATTTATCTTTGAAATTTGACATAAACAAGTGATAATCTTTTGATAGTTAATATTTCATAAAAACACGCCATTTGTTTTGACAACAGAAAATAATTTTAAATTGATTAATTCAACTTCTATGTTTTGAATTTAATAAAATATCCATCGTTTTTTAATTCTGAATATCAAATATAGCTTATGCTGAATTTTTTTCATTTTTTTGAAAAACATCACTTTTTTCTGAATAATGAAACCACTAAGTAGTAGTTAAAAAGTGACTGTTTAATTTAATTAAACTTTTACCGATTCTATGAATTGAATTTAGAAAATATGATAGACAAGGTTGTTATTAGTAAGAAAAATGTGGTTCAATAAGTTGAAAATATTTTTTGGGTGAATAGAAACTTTTGACTTGTATTTACCGCGGTTAAAGGTAAATAGGGTATTTCATGGTAAAAATAATATCATAATATTACAATATTACATTAAAATTTGTCCTTAATTTATTTTATGAGTCATAGCCGACCATAGGGATACTTTGGTAGATTTTGGGACCCCATGGATCTCCATGGGATTGATAATGACACTTTAAATTGATTAATTTAATGTAAAGACAAAAATGACATAAACAAATATCTTTTAGTAAATTATTTTTATATAGGGTTATATAAGTTATAATTTCAACTAAAAATATTCATTTATAAGCTAAAAATAATACCTATATCTTGGTATTTTTTATAATCCTTAGACATCATATAAAAAAATTATCTATGACACCAAAATGATGCAGTATTTACCTCATTAATAAATGATTTAAATAAATATGATTATAAATATTAAAAAAATATACATAACCTATCCAATTATAAATGAATGATTTTATTTCTAAATGAGTCATCTTATATTGTAATTTAATGTGTTTTGAACCTTTTGAAACAGAAGATGAGTTTAAAATAAAATAATTGTTTCAAACCTTCCTAAAGAGCCCCTCCTCTCCCTTATAAAAGAACACCACTTTTAACCCATTCCTCACACCTCACAAGACCCTTGGCTCATCCAAACCCTGCCCAAATATGCTCTCTATATCCCAATATTCCTTCTAGAAACATTACCTTATGAATAAGTAACTTCAAGAAGTCTTCTTTGTTAAAAGAAAAGGGAGTTACCCGACTTAAAGGTAACGATTTCTCTTAAATTCATTTGTTTTATTTTGTTTTATTTTACTTATCAAACCCCATAAACACTTTATATTACTTTATTTTATGAAAAAAAAGTATAATTAATATACTATGTTGTTTTTATGAGAATTATTTGAACTACACTTACACACACCTCCGTCTAATTGGTAAAGAACGTATTATTTCTGTGGACGACAAACTACTACCTCACGAAACGATGATTGTTCAAATATCTACAACCGCCTATCATGGTGGCCATTATAATGGAAGTGTATTTTATATAATATATATTATATTTATTTTTTTTCTATGATTCTGTATTTTTAATTTATTGAATACTGTTATGGTTTCTATAGTGGGTAAATACGATAATCTCATTTGAGGAAGTGCAGACTACCACCCCCTCAAAGTGATGTGACTCATTCATGCCTTATGTGAACTGTATAAAGGGTAGCGTTAAATGAAATTATATATGAATTTATACTGGAATTATAATATATAATTATGTATAATTATGTTCCATTCCATTACAATAGGAAATAGAAATGGAAGTAGCGTTTTTTCCATACGTACGACTTCCCATCACCATGTACGGTTTATTTCAATTCTTATCTCCAAATGTTATGTACTATTATAAATTCATGTATATACTAGATAAATAATATATATATTATATCTAAATTATTAATATCATTATGGATATAATAAAATTTTGACCACATTAACAACTTCTATTTATAAAAAGTCCATTTTTGACTCATGTACCAAATATCGACCAAACAACCATTATTAACTTAAATAATTACATACTATTTATAACATGTTAATAAGTAATTTAATGGAATAATAAACATGAAGAAGGTTCTTAATAATGTGGAAATTATCATTAGTTTATTATTCAAGAGATTAAATAAGGAACAGGTCATATCAGGAATGAGGTAAGGGGTTTCTTATCTCACTTTTAATTCCGTTATATTTCCATTGTTCGCCACTTATTTATTGCATGTCGTGAATTTTTTACTACCATTTGATATATATTGTCATGATTATATTTATATTAATTGTATTCTGTGATTAAATTTGTGTGTATTAACTTTTTTCATACGACTCGTTTGATTACAATGTGGTAAGGGGTTGTCATCTCACTTCTTATTCTAGTGAGATTCATGCTATATTTCCACCATTTACTTTTGTGTGGTGTATGTACTACACATAATTTTATTCATTTTGAAATATAAATTAATTTATTGGTAATTAAATATTCATTTTATGATCCTTATTTCATATGGGGAATGTTTCATATGTTACAAAATCGTTAAGGGAATCTTTCACCATCCTCTTTATTAAAGACTTCTTTTGTTATGTCTTTTAATTTACATCTTCTAATGTTGAGATATGTTCTTCTATATCTATAATGGTGTAAATTTTATGTCCAAGTGATGAGATACCCTTTTATCTCTAATAAATTTTTTTTAATTATAACATGACACCCTTAGGCTATTAAATTTCTGTAGGGGATCTTTTTAAACCAATTTCAATACATTGAGTTAAACATATAATTCTTGATGATGTCATGTAATAAATATGCCTGAATGATCTATGATTGTTTCACACATAACATCCATTATATTGATTTTATTCTTATTTGTAACACATAATTATATAATTGATTTATCCTTAATCTATGGATACCATATTTATAAAGGATTTTATCTCAATTTACATTCTCTTGAGAATTCATTATTGTAATGCATTAATTAACTTTTATATGGTGTATATACTGCCCTTTGAAATATTATATCATGAATATCTTTATTCTCATGATATTATAACTTTTGTTTTCTTCTATTCTTAAAATATGTTTAGTCAAGTGTTTCTCAAGTGTTTTGAGACTCTTTAATAAAAACATCATTTTAATAGCTTTAAGGAATTATTCTTCTAAATATTTCAGATTAATGTCCATGCATTAAAAATGGTTTTCAGTATTTATATATATATATATATTAATGTTTTAAAAAATTAATTCCTTTAAATGCTTCAAAGTGGTATGGGACACTTTGATTAAAAAATATCTTTATTAAATGTTTTAAATGGTTTTGAAAATGGTTTGATTAAGCATAATTATGTAAATATATTGAATTGATATATTGTAATTGCAATGTGTAAATGTTATTAGTTAAATATTTATATTTACAATAATTTATGTTTCATGCTTTTATAATTCTATGTCACATAAATGACTTATTTTAAAGTTAAAATTAATTTAATTTCCAGTCATGGTTTGTTTTGGGGGTTTCCCAAGCTTTTATGGAGGAACAAGTGAGTTTTCATGAATTGGGCCAAACCGTGAGCCCAATTCCATTTTTTTAAAAAAAATATTGCTTTATAAATCCTTGATTATTTAACATTTTTCATCCATTACCAATCCAAATTGTCATTACCTGGCCTATTAACGCCAAAATATTAAATTGGACCATTTAGGATTCCATAATCATGGTTGATATGGGGTTTTTTAAGGGATTGGGCCAGCCCGAAAGCCCATTTCCTGCATTAAAAATATTTTTTAAATATTTAATTTCTCCTTCAATATTTATGTTTTTCGGTTATTACAACTCTCCCAAATCCTACATACCCAAGGAATACCCCCATGCTCTCCTCTCCCTCATTGGCTCTCGGTTTCATCGCGAATATTGGTGAAACGTCTATGAATTTCTCAAATCACCCAGATTTGAAGAAGTAAAATAATTATTTCATAAATCTTTCATTTCACACTTTCATTCCCCCATTCTAGTTCCTAAATTATCTCTTAAACCTTGTTCGAATCTCCCTTGAATGGTTAGCTGTTTGCAAATTCAGATACTGGTGTATTTGGGGTGATTTCTTTAATATTTTTCAAGTTAAGTGATTACTTCTTTGTTTCGTCCTTTTCCCGTAGGGTTTCCTCCCTCTTTAATTATGTTATAAAATGTCCTGAATCTATGGTTTGAACCTAGGGTTTGATTTGGTATCTCATTGGTCAAATATTGTGGTATAGGGAAAGATTTATCTTCTTTGTTGTGCGGTAGTGGTGCAGTTGATGTTTTGCGAAATGTTTCGAGGGATTCGACACTTTCGGAAGGTGATTACATGGTTAACCATTCCTTGATGATTTTTTATTGTTTTACTAGTTTTTCATGTTCCCCATATGATATGTATGGTTCAAAAACTATTTTTTAGGGATTTGGTTAAACATTTAATTTTATAATATCATTTTTGATGAAGTTTTCAACTTTTCGAATGTTACACACGTGGTATCTTTTGTGGTAGTTTTATAAAATATGAAATTGATTTATTAGTTGTTTAAAGGGGCTGAAAAATCAATTTTTTTTTTAATTTCTTAGTGTCATGTGGGCCTTGGAAGCGGGTTTTTTGGAATACTTTTGGTGTGTTAAACTTTGTTATACTTCATGATAACATTTTATGGAAATGGGTGTTTTCATTTGTATCTTTCGTGAAATTATTCAAGGTGATTTTATAACACTTGAAAGTGTTTTTATAAATGTATAAAGTTCTTCCAATTCTACATTTGTAGTGTTTTGGTGTGGTATGGTCCTTGAAATATGGTTTTGAAATGGGTTTTATGAGAAAAGTTTGGGTATACTCTTCAGAACTGTTTTACAAAAGATTTTAATGATTTAATGATTTATGTAAGAGGTGAAACCATATTGGAAAACTATTTTAGAGTGTTTATATTTTGAAATGGTAAATTTTTAATGTGAAATGGACTTTTTTTGATGTGTTTCATCTTGTAAATGTTTCATAAATTGTTTTAATGGATTTACTAAATTGTGTATGAAATGTGAAAGTGGTGTGGGATGTTTTGTGTGAGTGTGATGTGAAAAATGGATTTTGGTTATGAAAATGGTATTATGTGACACGTGAGTGGGATTTTATGTGAGTTATAATATATTGGAATGGTTTTATAAATTTTTTAATTGATTTGTGGAAGTGTTTAAGAAATGTGAAAAGTGTTGTGGGCTATTTTGGTGTGAGTTGGATTTCAAATCAATTTGAATGAAAAGTGGACGTTTGGGACTTTTGTGGTATACATGTGGGTTCTTTGGTGAATTTTCGATGAGTAAATTCTATTTTCATGTGAAAAATATATTTCTTGATTTTTTGAACTTGTTTGAGCACAAAGGGAAAACATGGGTATCTAGGTGGATGGACGTGTACTAGTACGCTAGTGAATACGTTGGGTTTGGCCTAATTTTCACTTAGAAATATTGACACATATAACTCTATATAAAGTATGATAATGATGATTGGGGACCACTAGGTTATGGGTGTGTTCCCTACTAGTGGCTCGTGCATGAGAACATATATTTGTTATGGATACACTCACTGAGATATAGGGTACCTGGGACCCACAATGAGCTAGGGCCTAGAGGTTATTTCCTAATGCTAGTTCTCATTATATCCTTTACACTTACCATAGTCATATGGTATATTTGGCGGGAAAATTCCGTATCTTTGGTATTTATTTTTAAATTGTTGATTCTGTAAATTAGACCACTTGTAAACGGAATTTTTTACGTTTCATCTTTTAGAAATTGTAACTAGAAATTACTGGTTTTTTAAAATTTGCATGCTTTTATTCATTGAATGTTTATCACATGTAATATCTTCGTGGTTCTATCCTACTGTGAATTGGATCACACCCTACTTACACCTTTGGGTGTAAGTACACTTGGTAATTTTTGTTGTCGCATTTTGGGTATAATTTTTAGTTCTAGTGGTTTGGGTTTCTAGAAGGTCCTTGGTGGTGACGTCTTGTGGAGATGGCTTGGGGGTGGTTCCCTTTGCCATAAGGGTTCTTGGGATGTTTCCTTTTGGATTTGTACCTTTGTTATAGTCTTGTTGAGTTGTTTTAAAATATGTAATTCAGTTATGATTTTTTTTAAAAATATTGTTTGGTTTGAAAAATCCAGATTCGTTTTATTGGATTCTTTTATTGTTTTAAGATTAGAAACTCGGGTAAATCATTCCCAATTGTCATTTTATGATACTCGGGAACTTGTTACATCCCGTGGGGATTGGGAATGTCCTTCAGGCCATGTCGTGGGACAGTTTGGTGCTAGTTTTGGTGGCGACCAGATCTTGTTCGTGACAAAATGGTCTCAAATGAGGTTCTGGTTAACTCATTGGGTCACGTCATTTAAGGAGAAATCGCGATATCCTGGAGTTAATATTGTTGGGAATGGTATTTCAGTTATGGGTATCATTCCAGATCACCACACCTCATGATGGTATTCGGGTTTCTAGGGGAATTCGGGATTTATATGAGTTCTTTGGATTGCTTGGATTAATGATGATTAGGGGAAAAGAAAAGAGGGTTGGGTTAATGGTCTCAGTGAGCTTGTAGGGCCTGGAAAGCCATGTGGAGCAAGGTATATTCAATTTAACACTATCTATGATGGTTAAGTGATTGGAATATGGCTTCCAACCATATGTCTAAGTCATCCACTGACACTAGTTTCCTATTGCATTGTATTGTGTTCTTTAATTCTGAAATCTCGGAACATTGGTTTTAAAGTGACTTGGTTTTAAAAAATTTAACGATTTATTTAAATGACTATCTATTAAATAGGGAATGGTTTGATTTTTGAAAATGGAGAATATAATTTTCAAAATTTTATTGGAATGGAAAATGTTGTGCTTGCATCTCCTTTAAAAGCTTGAACTAGGTCAAGGTTGGTTTTGAAAAAGGGTTTCCGATAGAGTTTTCTAAACTATTAAAAGTTGATTTAATGGGATGCGATGTTTTCAAATTGGTTTGAATAACTTGAAAGTTTGTTTTCATTGGAATTATTGTGCCTTTCAAAAAAAATTATGATGTAATATGGGATTGATTTTGTGGTTAGTTGTCTTGAGAAAAGGAATTATTGGTGGATTTTTTTTGATTTGAAAAGTGGAATGTGTTTTGGTATTAACCTTTGGTATTTTCATGAGAAACCATATGAATGGGGTTATATGGGATGATCAATGGTTAATGTAATGACTAGATTAGTGCTGGTTTGGATATGAGGAGGGTGCCCATTGTGGCATGAAAACATGCATGTGTGGGGCCCAAGGGTTGACATTAGGGGATATGCTAACTGTTGAACCATTTGTTTTCAAAGATATGTTTTTAGAATGAAAAAAATATGTCTTGATTAGTGGTTTGGGTTGGTGTGTATTATGTGTTTTTAGAAATGTTGATGTTGTGGAATTTTTTGAGTCCAAGAACCCCATTTGAATGAACAATGTTTTGGTTTTGTGTTTGGTCGGTAAGCTGGGATGAAGGGTTGATGAGTGGTCTCCTCTGAGAATATTTTGGGTAGTCTTTATGGTGTTTCACCTCATCTGTTTAGATCTGGTTGAGGTATGTATTGACCAATGTACTAGGTTAGTTGGGTCCTTGGGTTCTCTCGTTGGATCAGGTACGCCTCAGTAAAGATTAATGCACAACTATAGTGCAGCCCTGGTTTTTTTTGTCGTTGGAAGATCCTCCAGTTGATCAATGGGAGGAATATTTTTCATGATATTTTTATATTGAGTCCACACCCTTTCATTTCTTGGTTTTTGTATCCTCTTGTAGTGGGATAGTGATCATGGAAGGTTGAAAGAGACCTTTGCCTCTTATGTTTCCTGATTTGCAGAAGGTGGATGTGGTCTGGGGTTGTTATCATGGACGAGTATCTGGATGGTGTCTAAGAGGTCCTCTCAGTCTTTAGTAGTCTCTTAGAAAAAGGAGTTCATGTTAAACTACATGTGTGGGAAATCTGGTCACGATAGGATATTATGGCCACTTTCTAGAATTGTGTGTTGTTTGGGGATGTTGTATAAGGTCCCTCTCCATGCATTGTTTATATCAGTCGCAATGGACATGTTCGGTGATACCTTGTGATTTCATGAACTCGATTCACTGTAAAGATGAATGTCGTGCAATCCTCTGAGAGTCTCTGTTATGTTGGGAGAAGGTCACCTTTGGAAAAACATCAAAATATTCCATTTTAGAGGAACGTGATTATAGGTGTCCATTACTTCTGTTGTTTCTCACTCGAAGAAACAAGGTGTGATGTGTGTGAATCTTATAAGCCCTTGTTTCAGTGAAATATAGAGTTAAGGTAATGTGAGTTTGGAATGTGTTATGTATTGGCAATCTTATCGGGGATTGCAGTGTAGTTTTTGGTGACACTGAATGTATAATTCTCATTTAGGGGTTTTCCAAAGCCTAATTGTGAGGCCAAAGATGATTCAATCATTTGAGCTCCAACCATAGGTCTCAGAGAGAATCTTTCTCATTGTCAGGGGAAATCCTAGGGTTGTTTAAACCCTTGTACAATGTTATATCCTCAGTATAGAAGATAGGATGTGTTTAAACCTTTCCTGTTATCATCTTTCTTCTATTTTTCTTGTTCGGTGGAAATTGGTGGAGGGCCTTGTACCCATGTCATCACCTAATGTCATCCCCTCCCACTTTTGGTTCCATTGACTCATCAGAGAATGGTTGGAAATTTGGATAGACGTGTTGAGGACACAGTTTATGCCCAATTATTAGTGTCTATGTGCTAGGAAGACATGCGGAAAGAATATTGTGCATAGTTAGTGCACGTTTTCCCAAACTATGTGGACTAACCCTCTGCCCTTCCCAAATCTATAATTTTTTTGGGTCTTTCTTTGTTGGCCCATGTTGGTCATTTAAGATGGTTAGTTATTGTGGTGGGGGATATAATATGACTCTCATATACAATACTTCATAAATATTAAATGGAATTCTACACATTGTACTAGGGATTCCGTTCAGGCCACCCCCTGTTAGTGTCCTGATTTGGTCTCAGAAAAATATAGGTTATCTCTTATGGTGTGGTGCCTATTTGTGTCCCCGCGTACCAATAGATCAAATTTATCCATGGTCTTGGCTTTGTGGTAGGTAGTATCGTTCGGAAGTATCTAGCTACAAACATCGTCCTTGAGTAAACCTTTGGATAGGAGAGTGTCCAATGGTTTTGTTAAAGTTAGGTAAGTGTAACCTTGTTCGAAGTTGTTGTTCGTTTGGGTGAATTTCCTGAGTCTTGTTTGGATAGTGTTTGAGGATTTTTCTTTTGGGATAAAGTATGAATGTGATTGATCAATTCAAGAAAGTGGTTTTCATTTGGGTTGTGAGATTAATCCTTCCTTAGTCGATCACTGGAGGTGTTTTGGCCCTTGGGGGTGAAACTTGGCAAAGAAGTACATCTTGGTTTATCAGTTGGGTTTGGTTTTTGTATCTGGCCTTACTGTGGCTTTCCGGTGGGGAAATGTTTTCATGGTGGGAATAATTGTCACATACATGACTTATTTTAATGTTAAATTTCATTTAATTTCCATTCATAATTTCTTTTTGGGGTTTCCCTATCATTTATGGGAGAATGGGTGAGTTTTAATGAATTGGACCAAACTGTGAGCCCAATTCCAGATTTAAAAATAAATATTCATTCATTAAAAACTCCTTGATTTTTCAATATTTTTTCATCCATTCAAATTCTTAATTTTCATTCTCTGACCTATTAACACCACCATATTAATTTAGACCATTTAGGAATCCATAGCCATGGTGGATATGAGTTTTTTTAAGGGATTGGGCCTGCCAAAAAGACCATTTCCTACTTTAAAAATCTATTTTAAATCATTAATATCTCGTTAAATATTTAATTTTTTTTTTGATTTGAACTCTCCCCCAATACCACATACCCAAGGTGTGTCCCATACTTTTCTCCCCTATCTGGAGCTCGGTTTCATCGTGAATATGGATGAAACTTCTATGAATTTCTCAAATATCCCAGATATGAAGAGGTAAATATATTATTTCATAATCCTTTCATTTATCACTCGTTCGCCCCATTCTAGTTCCAAAATGATCTCTTCAACCTTGTTCGAAGCTCCCTTGAATGGTCACCTGTTTGAAAATTCAGTTACTGGTGTATTTGGGGCAGTTTCTTCAAAATTTTATCAAGGTAAGTGATTCCTTCTTGGTTTCATCATTTTCCCTTAGGGTTTCCTTCCTCTTTCACTTTGTTCTAAAATGTCCAGCAGTTAGGGTTGAATCCTAGGGTTTGATTTAATGTCTTTTTGGTCATATATTGTGGTCTAGGGTTGGATTTATCTTCCTTGAGGTGCGGTGGTGGTGCGATTGCGGTTTTTCACCATGTGTTGAGGGATTTGAAACTTTCAGTAGGTGATTCCAAGGTTAACCATTCCTTGATCCATTATTTTTCTTATTATACTAGTTTTTCATTTTCCCCATATGTTGTTTGTGGTGAGAAAACAATTTTTGAGGGATTTGGTTAAGCATTTAATTTTATAATTTCATTTTTTTTGAAGTCGTAAACTTTTCGAATGTAACACATGTGGTATCTTTTTTGGTAGTTTTATAAAATATGAAAATGATTTATTAGTAATTTAAAGGGGCTGAAAATTATGTTTTTTAATTACATAGTGTAATGTGGGCCTTGTAAGGGGGTTTTTTATAATACTATTGTTGTGTAAAACTTTGTTATACTTCTTGAGAGCATTTATGAAAATGGGTGTTATCATTTGTATCTTTCGTGGTATTATTCAAGGTGATTTTATAACACTTTTGTGTGGTTTTATAAATGCCTATAGTTCATAAAATACTACATTGGTAGTGGTTTGGTGTGGTTTGGTCCTTGAAATATGGTTTTGAAATGGATTTTATGAGAAAAGTTTTGGTATACTCTTTATAATTGTTTTACGAAAGATTTGAATGATTTAATGATTTATGTAAGAGCTGAAACAATATTAAAAAACAATATTAGAGTGTGTACATTTTGAAATGGTACATTTTAAATGTGAAAGGGGCTGTTTTTTGATGTGTAACATCTTGGGAATGTTTTATAAAAAAATTTAGGATTTACTAAAGTGTGTAGGAGATGTGAAAGTGATGTGGGATGTTTTGTGTGAGTGTGATTGAAAAGTGGATTCTAGTTATGAAAAGGGGATTATGTAACATTTTAGTGGGATATTATGTGATTTTTAATATAATGGAATGGTTTTATAAAATTCTTTAATCTATTTTTTGAAGTGTTAATGAAATGTGAAAAGTTGTGTGGGCTATTTTGGTGTGAGTTGGATTTCAACTAAATTTGAATGAAAAGTGGAATTTTCGGACTTGTGTGGAATACATGTGGTCTGTTTGAGGAATTTTTACTGAGGAAATGATATTTTCATGTAAAAATTGTATTTCTTGATTTTTTGTACTTGTTTGAGCACAAAAGGAAAACTCGGGTATGTAGGTGGGTGGACGTGTACTTTTATGCTAGTGAATCTATGGGGTTTGGCCTCAGTTTCAATTAATAATATTGACGCTTACAACACTAACTAAACTATTATGATGATGATTGGGGACCACTAGATTATGGGTATGTACCCTACTAGTGGCTCTTTCATAAGAAAATATATGTGTGGTGGTTACTCTCATTAGGATATGTGGTTCTTGGGACCCACAATGAGCTAGTGAATATGGGTTATTTCTTATTGCTTGTTCTCATTATATCCTTCATAAATACCATAATAATCTGGTATATTCGGATGGAAAATTCATTAGCTTTGAAATTTATTTTAAAAGTGTTGATTGTTTAAATTAGCCAACTTGAAAACTGATTTTTAAGTTTCATCTTTTAGAAACTGTAACTAGAAATTAAATGTTTTTGAAAACATGCATGTTTTTCATCATTTAATTTCAATAAAATATAATCTCTTAGTTGTTGTATCCTATAGGACATTGTTTCACACCCGTGTAAGTCCACTTGGTTATTATTATTGTCGCAGGTTGGGTATAGTTTTTAGTTCTTGTGGTTTGGGTTTCTAGGAGGTCCTTGGTGGTGAAGTCTTGTGGAGATGGCTTAAGGGTTGTGCCCCTTGCAAAGAGGGTTCTTGGAATGTTTTCTTTTGGTTTTGTACCTTTGTTATAGTCTTTTTGAGTTTTTTTAAAATATTTAATTCAGTTCAGAATTTTTTTAAAAGATTGCTTGGTTTGAAAAATCCAGATTTGTTTTATTGGATTCTTTTGTCGTTTTAAGATTATAAACTCGGGAAAATCATTCACAATTCTCATTTTATGGTACCCGGGCACTTGTGTTAGCCCATTGGGATTGGGAACGCCCTTCGGGCCATGTCCTGCATAGGGTTGTTGCCGGTTTTTGTGGTGACCAAATCTGGTTCGTGACATGGTACATGGACTTTTGACGGGTGGTTACGTGATAAACCAAATGATGGGTGGGGTCGAGATAAACCAGGATGGGTGGTTACATTATAACCTAGAATGCATTGGGTATGGAAGTCAGCCGTATAGATATTCCATTTAGTGATATGTTGGAAGTCGACCGTATGGTTATTCCATTTAAGTATGTGTATGTCCCAAGTTATCTATATATGTTATGTGTTCTTTATATGGATTTTATGGAAATCTTTTGGTTACAAAAGGGTAAGAAAAGATATTTTATTCAGAGAAGAGTATTTACTACTTCATAAAGGAAAAAAGTATTACTTATGATAAAGTATTCATGGTTGTCTTATTGTTTTGAAAAACTAATAGTTTTACTTCTTTTTGTATCCCTTAATAAGCTTTTTTCTTATCCCATGTTTTTGAAAGGTTTTTCACAGGACATGAAGAGGACTAGGGACAAAGATATGATTCAGGAAATGCCATGATGTCCTAAACATGGGACCTGACATGTTTCTTTTTATGAGTTTATATTTTATGAAAAAGTGGATACTCAGTAGTAGTGTATACCTGTAAAATTTAGTATGATTCGTAGTTTTTTATGGCCTAATTCTCTAAAACTCTAAACCTAAAAATATCCTCCAAGTGAATTATTGATTTATCTCAAGATTATGAATGGTTTAAGGTCGTGTCCTTATAGATGGTATCAAAGGTTGGTTTAGATATCTTTAGTGGTTAGGGTGTAATTTAATCATAAGTGAAATAACTAATATGGTTAGCATATTAGAAAGAGTCATAGTTTTTCTAGAGGGGATAAATGGTTATTACATTTTGGGGTGAAAAATGAAAGTTATTAGTTAACCTTTGAGGATAAATTATGTTATGATTATTTTTAGGAATTTGTCACTTTTTTTGGAATATTATGAAATTGTATAGTTTTTGAAAAAGGACAACATGCAGACCATGTGAAAACCCGTCATGTTGGACAAATTTATGAGAATCTAACCCACAACCGATGTGCAATTGGGATTTATCAGCTACCACTGGACTACGTGAAGTCCCTGGTTAGTATGACTAATAATTTTTAGTTAAATTATTTTATTGATCAAGAATAAGATTATTCAAGATTATATGTTTTATAGAATGTAAATCCTTAGTATTGGAAAATGATATGGTGATTAAGTGAAAATGGTTATTTTTGAAGACATTCTCTATTTTGGGAACACTATATTCTTAAGGAAAATAAAATACCTTGGAAATTAATTTGGGGAGTATTGGTTGGAATATTATTTTGAAAGAATATTTGTTTTATTGGGGAATAAGGTGATTTGGTTATTTATGGAAATGATTAAACTATCATATGGAATATTTGATTAGGATAATTACCCTTCGGTATGAGACTTTAAGAGTAGTCGATGTTTTTTGAGATAAATATTAAGATTTACTGTGGAAGACTATGTGATTTAAATCCTTATGAGTTTTGGGTTTAAATATTTGTTTTGATTATTTTGAAAATTTTTAAGGACTATTGTATATTTAATGGTCTCTCTTGAACTTTGGGTACTTTTTTTGGATTATGGAAGTTAAGATTACTATTTATATTTATAAAGGATTATCATTTTAGTGACTATCTGATCTCATACTAACCAATTTTGGTTTTCGTAAATATATAATGATAGGGGAAATATGTTGTTCATATATTTTAGATCATGTTATTCTATAGAACTTGATTTTGGAACTTTTGATGTGTCCATGTTACCTTGAATACTCATTGTTTTGAGAAACGAATAATTTGTGGGATAAATTTAGTAAAGGATGAAAGTCTACCTGAAAAATAAGTATGTGTCCTTATGTTCTTAGTCAAGATCAAAAATAAATTCCTCAACTTTATGAAATGAAACATAAAAAAACGTTGTCCGTTTACTTTCCCTATTGGGAAACCAATGACCGTTTAACCCATCACAAATTATTGGTTTTCTTGTTGTTAACTTTCTCCTAATTATGGTTTATATCACTCTACATCATAACTAGACACTTAGTTTCTCTTCAATATCTATGTTTTCATGGAATCCTAGTATGAGTTATCTTGGGTGATCATTCTACATATCTTTCTTTCTTTTAAAGAGATTGTTTTATTTACTATTTTTCTAAAGTGGGAAATTCAATGAAGTTTCCATGTCCAATTTTAAAATTGTGAGGATGAAATTTCCAAATGGAGGGAAGGATGTAACCTCCCAGAAAAATAAAGAATATGACATTTTCATATTTATTAATTTTATTGAGTTAAATATTAATTTTATTTTAATGGGATGATATATTCAGGGGCGTACATGACACTCAACAATGAGTTTCTCCAAAGTCTTATGTTGCAAACAATGTTGAGTCATACTGAAAAATAATAATATATTATTATTTATAAATTCAATTAACTCCTACATGTTTTATTGGCATGAATTAATGTGACTAACTACAATATGATTATACATATTTTTTAAATATTTTTACATTTATCCCATAAAAGTTAGAGGCTTAAAATGTGAATGAATCTAATTTTAAGCATAATTTACATTAAAATGTTGATTTACCGCCTTTTCATGGAGAACCTTATTTAAATATAGTTTTGGCCAATTTTATAAGTTCTATTTGAAAAAATAAAATTCTTTCTTTTCAATTGATCATTAAAATTTACTTTGGGAAAAATTTTGGTATTTTACTGATAAAATTATTTTTTGATGAATATTGAAAAATACAGTATTTTAATTCAAAAATGACATTTAATATAATTTTTATATATAGTTAAATTATATTTTTAATTGGGTTTAAAGTGTAATTATATTATATTATTACTATTTACTCCCATGGTGGTCATTTGAATTAATTGCACATTGAAATTGGACATAAGCATGTGTCAATCATTTGATAGTAAATATTTCTTAAAAACAGGCATTTTGTTTTGACAACTAAAAATAATTTTAAATTAATAAATCCAAATTATATGTTTTGAATTTGGTAAAATAGTCATCATTTTTGAATTTTTAATATCAAATATATCTTAGGCTGATGTTTTTTTATTTTTCTGAAAAACATCAATTTTTGATGAATAGTGAAACCACTAAGTAGTAGTTAAAAATTGATATTTTCATTTAAATGAAATTTTACCTCTTCTATGAATTGAATTTTGAAAATCTAACATATATGGTTGTTATTAGTAGTTAAAATGTGCTTCAATAAGATGATTTTTTTTGTATACTAGTAATTTTTGACTTTTATTTACCACGGTTAAAGGTAAATTGGGTAATTCATGGTAAAAATAATATCATAATAATACAAAATTACCTTGAATCTTTTCCTAACCATATTGGATTAATCATGTCTGACCATGGGAATCCTTGGGTCGATTTTGGGACCCCAATGGGGGAGTGATAATGACACTTTAGGTTAATTAATTTAAAGTAAAGACAAAAATGACATTAAAAAAATATCTTTTAGTAAATTAATTTTTACATAAGGTTATAGAATTTATCATTAAAATTATAAATATTAATTGGAAAGATAATAATATGTCCTACTTCATGGAATTTTTTAATAATTTTTAGACATCATGTGTATAATATTAGAAATGGCACAAAAATGATGTTGTATTTACCTCATTAATAAATGATTTAAATAAATAAGATTATAAATATTAAAAAAGTATCCCAAACCTATCCAATTATTATTTGATGACTTTATTTTGAACATGAGTCACCTTATATTCTAATTTAATGAGTTTTGAACCTTTTGAAATATAAAATGCGTTTAAAATAAAATAATTATTTCAAAATTTTCTAAAGAGCCCCTCCTCTCCCTTATAAAAAGACACCACTTCTAACCCATTCCTCACACCTCTCAAGCCCCTTGTATCATCCAAACCATGCCCAAATAATCTCTCAATATCCCTCACTTTCTCCTAGAAACCATACCTTAGGCAGAAGGCACTTCCATAATTCCTTTTGCTTCAAACTAAAGGGAGTTACCCAAATTAAAGGTAAATGTTTCTCTTAAATTCTTTTGTTTTATATTACTTCTCCAACCCCCTAAACGCCTTTTATTCCTTAATTTTATAACAAAAACAGTATCCTCAATATACTAGGTTGTTTTTTTGAGAATTATTCAAACTACACTTACACACACCACCGTCCAATGGGTAAAGAACATACTATTTCTATGGACGACTCGCGCTTGGGTGACGCAGCAAGCTCCCATGCCCTAGACAGTGGCGATGAGGCCCGCTCCCCCCCCCTAAGTGGGGGAGGGTCCTCCGTCGCCTCTCTCAAACTTCTGAGATCCTCCCTTTATCCCCTTTTCGATCCCAGACATCGTTCCCTCCATTCCTTATATTTCCCTTAGCCCGAAAGTTCCAGAATGTTTCGAAGGCCTCCCCCTTCTACCGATCTCAACTTCCGAATACACTGAAGCATCTGCTCTGCTATACTTCACCCTGATATCTCATTTCAATAGGAACCAGCCATCAGTGGATTTCTTCAATCGTTGCATCTTCGAATCATGGGGTTTGCAGGAGTGGGCTACTTTTGGTCTCCTCGACTCCAGAGATGTTATGATAAGGTTCGCCTCCGAAGAAGACATGGTCCTTGCCTAGTCGAGCACTCTCTGAACCTACAATGGTGCTTGATTTATAATCTTCAAATAGTCATATGACCATCACATGAAATGCGACTCTTACATGCTGTAGATTTGGGATAGACATCCAGAACTCCCTCTCCCTTTCCAAAATCCATCAATTCTTCGTATGCTTGGTAATCTGGTAGGGTGTTTTCTCTGTACGGATAGTAGTAATAGGGCTATGTGCCATCCAATTTCTCCGAGGGTGTGTGTGGAAGTAGATGTATCGAAGGCTCCAGTTGAGTCCTTATGGATTTCAGTGGGTGAAGAATTAAGATATAATTAGTGTGTTTTCTTTGAGTCTTGGTGTGATTACTGCCACTCGTGCAAGAAGTTGGGAAATGTATCGACGGGCTATAGGCGAAGGCCATGGTATCAGGGAGAGGCTTTGGAGGTTCAGGCATCTGGGGATTATGGAATGTGTCTGGTTCTATTTGGTGAAGGATATTGTGATGGTTGTGAAGGCCCAGGTCAAGTCACAGGCAAGGAAGATGGAAAGTCGGGTTCGGGAGGGTTAGAGAAGGAAAAACCAGATAGGGTTGTACCTCATGAACCAAGTGTTGCCGGAATTTTCAACTGGCTAAAAAGAGATCTGGTGAGTCCTCCTAGGGACTCTTCAATACCAGGGGATTCAATAACTTGTGCAATTATTGTAGGTATTTCGGATAAACACAAGGCCGATCCCCAAGCTCCGGTGGAGTCTCACGATGTTGATGTTCCAAAGGCTAAGGGCAATGTGGCCTCTAATCCTTGCACCTACTCCATTGTTGTGTAAGAAGGGAGTATTAATATCTCGGAGAGAGTGACCCCTTCTTCTAGAAATAAGAAGTCTCTTGATGCCCAGAAGAGGGAAAAGAAACCACATGGTGTAAGTATGCAGGCGGATCCTGAACAGGAAATGAGGAAGGCCTTGGAAGGTCTCAATTTGAGAAACTGTTTTGACAGCTTGAGTAATGAGGGAGGTAGTGATGGAAACTCTATTTTCCCATCTGGAACCAAATATGATGGAGATGGAAAACTCGAGGATGATGTTTTAGGTGGGGATTTCTCAGTCGTGCACAATCTAAGATAGAAGAAAGGGAACAAAGAGAATAGGGACCCGGGGAAATGCATTGTTTCCAGGAAGCCGAAATCAAAGGGGCGTAAAGACTATTCCCATCTTTTGAAGCCTATGGAGACTCGATCAACTAAAAATGATAGAATTCCCAAGGTTCATGAGACCCAGAAAATGGATGATAAGGAGGTACAGTTGGTGGGAGACACCGAGTCCCATGAGCAAGCCAAAAAGTCCTTTATGGAAGAAGGTAGCTCTGTATCATTGCCAGCTCCTCAAGGAGCTGAAGTCGGGATGGTGGGGGCCATCAAGGGGAGGTGCATAGGCAACCGGGGGAGGTGGTTCCCTTGCAGCATGCTCTTTCCCCCATGGAGAGTTAAAAGGTGCTATCAGGTCAGGAGGCTGAAATTGTTGAATCTCCTTTGACAATCTCAGTAGATTCGCAACAGGTTAATCATGCTGTGGCCATGGAAAAATCATGGGTCCTTCTTATGCACTCTGAGGAAGAGATTCTAGAGAAGGTTTTGATCATTCATGCTTCTAAAGAGGACATGAAAGGGAAGAATGGGAGACCAGTTCAAGTTGAGGTAGGAAGGGAGCTGGGAGATTGGATTGATAAACAACATTTAATTATGACCATAGGATTCAATGAGAAGAGGATATCAGTGGCTGAGTTCTTGCAAGCAAGGTACAATCTGACTTCTCAATTTGAAGATACTTTCAAAACCAAATCAGATATAAAGGTATCAGGATTGTCTTGGAAATTATTTCAGGAGGTTTCTTCTAGTAGTTTTAAGCTGGTTCTAAATAATTACAATATCTTCTATAGTATTGTCCCTTTTTGAACATGTGGTTTCTCATTTTTTTCATTAAAAGTGTTTTCTAATAAAAAAAATTTACTTTGGATGGATGTGGATGACGAACTACTGCCTCACAAAATGATGATTGTTCAAATATCTCTAACCACCTCTCATGATGGCCATTATGAAGGCACTATATTTATATATCATATATATTATATTTACATTTTTTCTATACTTATGTATTTTTTATTTATATAATACCTTTATGGTTTCCATAGTGGGTAAATACGATAATCTCATTTGAGGAAGTGCAGACTACCGCCCCCTCAAAGTGATATGACTCGTTCATTACATATACGGAATGTATAATGGGTATAGTTAATGAAATTATATATGATATTATAATGGAATTATAATATACTTATTTATCATTAATTTTCCATTCCATTACAAAACAAAATAGAAATGGAAGTAGCGTTCATGTGTACATACGGATTACCATCTCCATGAATGGTGCATTTCATTTATTATCTCCAAATGTTATGTACTATAATAAATACATGTATATACTGGATATATTTGATATATATTATATCTAAATAGTGAATATAATTATGGATATAATGAATGGTTGACCACATGAACAACATGTCATTACAAGAAGTCCATTTTTTACTGAAGTGCCAAATATCGACTAAACAACCATAATTAACTTAAATGATTACATAGTGTATATAACATGGTAATTAGTGATTTAAAATGAATGATATACTTGTAAAAGGTTCTTAAGAAAGTATAAATTATCATTTTTTTTTATTATTCAGGAGATTAAATAATGAACGGGTCAAGGTGGACACGGGGTAAGGGGTTACTTATCTCTTATTCAATTCCATGAGATTTCCATTGTTCGCCCCTAATTTGTTGTATGTGGGGTACTATGTACAGTCATTTGATATATATTATCTTTATTATTGTTATATTCAGGGTATTCTTTGAATAAATTGGTGTTTATTAACTTTTGATCATACGACACATTTGATTGCAGTGTTGTAAGGGTTTTTGATCTCACATCTTATTCACATGAGATTCGTTCAATATTTCCACTATTTCATTTTGTGTGGTGTATGTACTGCCCATGATTTTATTCATTGTGTAATATAAATTAATTTATGGGTAATTATATCTTCATTTTAGGATCTTTCTTTCATATGGTGAATGTTTCATAAGTTACCAAATTGTTAAGGGAACCTTTCACCCTCCTCCTTTTTAAAGACATCTTTTGTTATGTCTTTTAATTTACATCTTCTAAATTTGGGATATGTTCTTATATATCCTTAGTTTTGTAAATTTTATGTCCAATTGATGAGGTACCCTTTTCTCTATAACACCCCAATATTTCATAGTATGTTATTTTCTTTTATTCAATAGCTTGCGCTATACACAACACCGAGTTCGAGCGCACCAAGACTTACCAAACAAGACGTTCAAAAGAAGTTATGAATAGTATTTACTGAATTTTGAATTTTATATACTCCATATATTTTTAGAATCCACATTATCTGTTTCTTAGACCTAATACAAGAACAAATACTTTTTTTCAGATAAAATAAGTATTTTTCAAAAAAAAATGCAATTTTACCACCTTTTAATAGAAACCCCTTTTTAAAACTGATATTTGACACTTCTATATATTCAATTTTATGAAATTAAATTCTTCTTTAGAATATGGACATAAAAATTTATTTTGGATATATTTTTGGTACTTTTCTAATAACTTTTATATATTGATGAATACTGAAAAATACTAAATTTTAGTGGAAAACAACATTTTTTGTCGAAATAATTTATAGTGTTAAATTATGTATTTTAATGGTTTAGAAGTATAATTAGATTATATTTTTACCATTTAATACAATGTATGTGATTAAAAGTAATTTCACATTAAAATTTGAAATAAACACATGTCAATATTTTGATAGTTTTTACTTTTTAAAAAGCCACTTTTCGATTTGGACAACGAGAATTAATTTCAAATTATTTAATGAAACTTTTATGTTTTTTATTTGGTAAAATAGAATTAATTTTTTAATTCATAATATAAAAATTAATTTTGGGTAAATTTTCGGTATTTTTCTGAAAACATTCAATTTTTGATGAATAGTGAAAAAACATTGTGTTATAGTTTAAAACCGACTTTTTATTTAAATAATTATTTATTTTATATAAATTTATTTTAAGTAAAAATTGATATATAATACCTATATAAGTTCAATATAATTCATTGGAGTCATTTTATATCAATGTTAGATGTATAAAATTTTATTCAACTTTTTACCGTCTGTTACCCACCTCCAAGGAGCATTTGAAAATTTATATAAAAAAAAAATTTTACAGCTTCTGTGAGTTGAATTTTAAAAATCCGAGAGACACGGTTGATATCAGTAAATAAATGTGGGTCAATAAGATGAAAATAATTTTTTTTGAATAGTAACTTTTTACTTTTATTGACCACGGTTAAAAGTAAATAGGGTAATGAAGGGTAAAAATGAAATTATTATTACCCTAACACATGTCAAAATTCTATAGTATAGGTGTAATTAGACCAAAAACAATATTAGGAATAAAACATGATCCTTTAGGTCCACCTGGTTTAGATTAGGACATGTATTATTATTTAATTCAATAAAGAGTTAAAATTATAAAATTCAATGTTTAATAACTAAACCATTTTTAATATAGGGTTACACATAAGATAAATTCGACTAAAAATAATCATTAGAAATCTAAAATTATTTCCTATATAATGGTATTTTATTTTTAATTTTTAGACATTAAATAATGAAATTTATTTATGACACAACGATGATGCAGTAATTACCTAATTAATGAAATATTAAAATAATTGATATTATATATATCCAAATAAATGTAATTTGAGAGTTTTTATGAATTACACTAATTTTTTTGGGTTAATATGCCATTTTTAGGTTCGTTGGATGAATTTTTTCGAAGTAATAATGCCGTTATTAATTTAGAAAAAACAAAATACCAAATAGTGTCAAATTGACATAAAAGAGTTTTTAAAACAAATATTATATTATTAATTGATATTTAATTCCAAAAAATATAATTATTTACCAAAATATTTATATAATGATAGGTGTATCATTAATGAACCACTTGGGGTTCTCTTAGAATTTTATAGTAAGTTTATTTACCATATAATATAATAATACAAAGAGACATGGTAAATGTCAAACTATTTAACTACGAGTTAAATCTAATAGATAAAGCTAATATAGTGACCCAAACCTTTCTAAAACCTATTTTTTGAGTGGTTTTCGGCCCATACCCAACATAGAATTTAAAAAATTCATTTCAGAACCATTAAGCACTGAAAATAATTTAATTATAATAAAATATTTCTAGTTTTTTCCAAGGTTCCCCTCACCCCTCTTATAAACAGGCACTCCCACTTCTCTATAATTAACTACTTTAAGGCCATTATGATCGGATAACCCCAGCCCAAATATCCTCCCAAATATCCTCCCTTAATCTTAGAAGACTTACTTTTGTCAGAAAGACAACCTAAGAAGCCCTTTTGATCAAATCAAAAGAAAGAACCCAAAGAAGAGGTAAATATTTCATGACCTCTTTCAAGTTACATTCTTCTTCCACTTCCTCTTTCCTTGTTGTTTTCATTATAAATTAATAACTATAGTATATTCTATATACTGTGATATTATTATAAATATGGTACAACTATATTCATTATTCTATCCATCCTTTGAATGACATGTCACCATATGTGTGTACGTACGGCTTACCATCTCCACATCGTGGTGTTGTTGTTATTCAATACATTATTATTTGTAAGGGTATAATAATGATGTATAATTGGTTTAAATAATAAATATATAATGATAATTATTATGTATATATTATATAACATCCAATTATATGTGATTTCAATATAAAAAAAATGATATTTCCACTCATGCGTACGTACGGATTATCGTCTCCACGAACGCGATGAGATTCATTCCCCATCGTATCCATTCAAGAATAATTTTCATTTGATGATTTAAAATAATGTTTAAAGACTTAATATCATTCTGAATATTAATAAGATACATTCCATCCATAACAAACATGGCTTACACTACCAAGCATATAAAAGAGAATGAATCAGTTAACACCCAAAATGATGATAATACTAAAATATCAATATTAGAAGATCATACATGATATCATATTAATCTATATGTTTATTGAATAATTTAATAACAATGATTTAACCATTATATAGACGATTAACATACCCTAGACGAAGGAAAAGTACAAGGTAAGGGGTTTCTTATCTCACATTTATTTTCATGAGATTTCCATTATTTGCCACTTATTTATTTCATGTGGTGTATTTTGTACTTATATTTGACATATATTATCATGAATCTCTTTATATTCATGGTATTATTTTGTTCATTTGGTTTTTATTAAATTTTGGTCATACGACTCGATTGATTACAACGAGGTAAGGGTTTTTCATCTCACTTTTTATTCCCATTAGATTCTTGCTATGTTGGCCACTATATCCTTTCGTGTGATGTATATACTATCCATCATTGTATTCTTGGTGTAATATACTTTAATTTATGAGTATTTACATCTTCATTTTATGATCCTTCTTTCATGGGTTGTATGTTTCATAAGTTACCAAATCTGTAAGGAAATTTCAAATTTCAGTTTCCACTCAATGGGATTTACGCATACTTCATTGATTATTTTACTCCAAGATTATGTATGGAATCACTATTTATTATTTATGTAGTTATTTACACACCCCTTTTGTGGATATAATTTTGATCCAAATAATCACTCCATTTATAATTTCTCAATTCATTGATATAAACATGATCTTAACTCAATTTCCATTCATTGAGTTAAACACCGAAGTCATTGATGTTGTTTTTACATTAATATGTGTGAATTCCCTCTGATTTATTTACACTAAATATCCAATCATATTGATTGCATTTATATTTTTGACACATAATTATGTCATTTATTTATCCTTTTCCTAATGATACTATCTTTATAAGAGATTTCATCTCAATTTACATTCCTTTGAGACTTCTTTGTTGTTAATAACCAATTCTCTTTTATATGGAGTATATAATGTCATTTGAAATAGTATATAATGAAATCATTTATTCTTATGATATTATAATGTTTTTATTACCTCAATTTTTTTTATTCAAGCGTCTCTCATTTAGATAGTAACTCTAACTAAAATACAATTTTAAATGTTTTAAATATTTATTCTTCTAAATATTTCTCTTTAATGTCCATGTTTTAAAAATGGTTTTAAGGTTCTATATATATGGACATTAATATTTTAAAATTAAAATTCTTTTTAAATGTTTCAATGTGGTATGGGACACTTTTATTTAAAAATCTATTTTTAAATGGCTTCTTCACAAATAGTTTGTCTTTTAAATTTTTTCAATTAAAAGGGGGATATTTCTCTAAAATATTTTTGATGATTATTTTCATCTATGTCAATATCCTTCATTATTCTCGATTGAGGTTAATATATTACAATACAATCATCCATATTTTATTGAAAGAGTTATGTTTGACTATGTATGTGTTATTTTTATACCATTCATGGTTTGTGGATAAAGTATTGACATTTCGTATGCTAGTTTTAATAAGAATGTTTATGTTATATTTCAAAATTTTCATATCAAGAATGTGTTGGACTTTGTAAATGATGGGTGGAGCCTCATATAGCTCATTGATGCATCGGTAGATCTAATGAGACAAACTAGTGTCTTCGCACAAGGCCTTGGAAAAATCTTATTTGTAGTCTTGGCACAAGGCCGTGACTATGTGGTTATGAAGTCTGGCATTATGAATTCCATCACTATAAAAGTGTCTATTGATATTGTAAGTGATTGTTTGACTAGTAAAATATCCATTTGAATAATTAAATGGCATTATTTTATTTTATCTTTTCCATATTATGTTTAAGTTCAATATTAAAAGGATTTTATTTTAGTCTTATTCATTGCCTTAAATGTTTATGCTTATTTATGAAAGTTTCCGATTTATTATTATCTTTATTGAGTGTGTGAGCTCACCCCTTTCTATGTTTTATTTTTCTAGAATGCAACGAAATATATTATGACTGACCTACAGGGATAGTTTATGGGTTCTTATTGTTGCCTATGGAAACAATGTTATTATATTTTTCTATATTATGATGTAATGTAAACCTTATGAATGTATCTAGTACTTCCAAGCCTACTAAAATAATCGGTATTTTGAGACGTGATCTTTTTTGATCATGCCAATGATACGTAATAATGCACTGACTCTAGGATTCGAGGGTCAGGGCGTTATAGTTGGTATGAGGGGAAGTGTAGTACAAACCTTGGAATCTAGATTTAGATAAACTCTGATTAGAGCACATTACCCTAAGATAGACTTTTAGGATTAGTATATAATAACATCCTATAATTTTGGTATTGTTGAGATTATGTGGGCATTCTAAACAATACATTCCTGTCTGGATATGAGCAGGTAGAGGCGGCTCTGGAACATATGTACCTAGGAGTGAAAACTCCGACATGGAGTTTGGGGCATGACCTAGGGTATCTTGGTACACGGCAACGGTCCATCTTGTACTCTTGATTACAACACTCCGGGGGTATATTCTTAGGATAATTCACATTTTCTTTACCAACCGATTAGAAGGATTTTACTTTAAGATCAGAATAAATAATCATTGTTAATCCTACGGTGTTTTAGATTGAAAATAAGGTTTTATAATATTCTCTAAATTATTTTATGACTCACACTATGCTTTCTGGTGTTAGTCAATGGATTGATTCCATGGAAGTCATAATAACATTGAACGTGATGTACAAGGTGGGAACGGTGGAGGAAATGAGAAACAAAATGAAATGTAGATAGGTGTAAAAGATACCGTGTTCCTGCCAAATTAGTTTTCCAAAAATATGATCAATAACATATATATTAACTAACTCCTGGAATCAACAAAGAAGAGAAAGGTATTGAATGATTATAGCTCCAACAGTGGTGACCATGGAGAAAATAAATCTCAATTTCCATCATGCAGGAAATGTGGAAGGAGACACCTAGGGAAATGTCTTAATGAAACAAATAAAAGCATTATGTTTGGGAAAGAAGGTTATAATGTAAATAATTGCTGAGGAAAAATGAAGAGTATTATGGAAGAAAATAAAAATGGTCCCAATAATCCATTTACAGTAATTTTATATAAATTTAGGGGTCCTGGGAATTACTCGAGTAAATTCCATATTCTAAAGGATAACCCCCTGGGAAAGGAAGAACCTATGTAGAAATAAATGGATGGTGAAATGTTTAAATGTATTTGTGCTCTTTGTTGATGGGATTACTTTGGAAGACTTTTCTCTTATGTGTAACGAAGTAGTTGATTATGTGAAAATTATATTTTAGGAATAATTGTGTTTTCTATTGTTGATATAGTTATAAATAACCATTTGGGTTAATATGATCCTTGAATTTGAGGTAATTGCATGTTATTAAATTTTTGGATGAAAATGCGCGGTATGAGAATACATTTGTGGTGAAATTTTGATATTGTTATTTTGATGAATTTATCTCATTTTGGGAACATTATAAAATATAGTTTTTTTTTTGAAAAAGGAAAACACACAGACCGTGTGGCAACCCGTCACATCAGAGAAAGCTGCAGGAATTGAACCCACAACCATAGTGTGATTAGGATTTATCGCCTACCACGAGACTACATGAAGTCCATGGTTAGTGTTACTAATTCTTTTTAGTTAAATGATTTTATTGATCAATAATATGTTGATTTGGGATCTTATGTCTTATCAAATGGATATCCTTAGTATAGGAAAAATATTTTGGGATTAAGTGATAAATGTTATTTTGGAAGACATTCGCTCTGTTGGGAATACTATATGCCTATGGAAAATAGAATACAATGGGATTTCATTTGTGGAGTAATGGTGTATTTTTATCTATGTTTTTATTTAGGATTTATAGCGATTTGGGTTTTTTATGGAAATGATTAACCTATCATAGAAAATATGTGATTAGGTTAATTACTTTTAACTATGTGATTTTAAGAGTAGACAATTTTATTTGGAAATACATTTTAACATGGAAGACTACATAATCAAATTCTTCTATGTTTTGGGTTTCAATATTAGTTTGGATTATATTGATGGATTTTAAGGACAATTGTTTATTCAATTATATTTATTGAACTTCAGGTATTGTTGGTATAATTTAAAAATTTAAGATAAGTATTTCTTTCTATAAAGGATTATTCTTTTTTGGGATCAACTGATCATGTACTAACCATTTTGGTTTTGGATAATCTATAAATACAAGGTAAATATATATAGTTTATCCTTTTTGGATTATGTGATTCTCTATAAGTTGATTCTAGCACCTCAGGTGTGACCAAGTCATATTGAATACTCATCGTTTGAAATGAAAAGATGAGTTAGAGGTAAAAATTTATTAAAGGATGAAACTCAACTTAAAAAGTAAGTATATCTCTTTATGTTCTTAGTCAATCTCATAAATAAATTCCTCAACTTTATGAAATGGAACATAAAACAAAAAACATTATCTATATACTTTACTACTAGGAAACTAATAAACATTTATCTCATCACAAGTTTGTGGTTTTCTAGTCGTTAACTTTCTCCCAATCATGTTTTCTATCACTCTCCACTAGAACATGACACTAATTTTAACTCCCATGTCCATGTTTTCCAATAAGGAATCCTATTGTGGGTTATCTTGGGTGACCATTGTACTTCTCTTTCTTTCTTTTAAAGAGATAGTTATATGGACTCTTTTTCTGCTGTGGGACTTTAAATGAAGTTCCAAATCCCAATTTTAAAATTTCATGGACACAATTTCCAAAAGTGGGGGACGAATGTAACAACCCAATAATTCATAGTACATGATTATCTTTAATTCAATATCTTGCACTACACGCAACATCGAGTTCGAGCGCACCACAACATACCAAACTAGCCGTTCAGAAGTAGTTATGAATAGTATTAATTGAATTTTGAATTTTATATATTACATATAATTTTAGAATCCATATTATGTGTCTTCTAGACTAAATATAAGAAAAAATTCATTTTTTCAGATAAAAGAAGTATTTTTCAAAAAAATGAAATTTTATCACCTTTTAATGGAAAACCCTTTTTAAAACTGATATTTGACACTTGTATATATTAAATTTAATGAAATTATATTCTTCTTTATAATTGGACCATAAAAATTTATTTTGGATAAATTTTTTTTACATTTCCAAAAACTGTTATATTTTGATGAATACTGAAAAATACCATATTTTAGTTGAAAAAACTTTTTTAATCGAAATAATTTGTATCATTAAATTTTGTATTTGAATGGTTTTAAACTATATTTAGATTATATTTTTATCGTTTAATAAAATTTAGGTTATTAAAAGTAATTTCACATTAAAATTTGACATGAACACGGTCAATCTTTTGATAGTTTTTACTTTTTAAAAACTCGCTTTTCGGTTTTGACAATGGGAATTAATTTTAAATTAATCAATGAAACTTCTATTTTTTTAATTTGTTAAAATATAATTCATTTTTTAATTTGGAATATGAAAATTTTCTTAGGGTAAAATTTTGTAATTTTTCTGAAAACTTTCAATTTTTAAGGAATAGTGAAAAACAATGTGTTATAGTTTAAACCTGACTTTTTATTTAAATAATTATTTTTTTATTTAAATTTATTTTAATAAAAAAATATATTTATAAAACCTATATAAGTTCAATATAATTAATTGGAGTCATTTTATAATAAAATTAGATGTATAAAATTTTATTGAACTTTTTAACGTCTTTTACCCACCTCTAAAGAGCATTTGAAAATTTACATAAAACATAATTTTACCACTTCTGTGAGTTTAATTTCAAAAATAATAGAGACATAGTTGATAAAATTATGTAATATATGGTTCAATAAGATGGAAATAATTTTTTGTGAATAGTAACTTTTTACTTTTATTTACTGCGGTTTAAAATAAATAGTGTAATTAAGGGTAAAAATGATATTATTATTACCCTAACTCATGTACTAATTCTATTGGATAAGTTTAATTCAATATAAAATAACCTTACAAATAAAATATGATCCTTTAGGTCCACTTGGTATAGATTATGACATTTATTACTATTTAATTCAAAGAAGAGTTAAAAGTGATAAATTCAATGTTTAAAAACTAAACCATTTTTAATATAGGGATACACATAAGATAAATTAGACTATAAATATTCATTAGAAATCTAATAATATTTTCTACATAATGGTATTTTATTTATAATTTTTATACATTATATAATTAAATTTATTTATGACAAAATGATGATCCAGTAATTACCAAATTAATGAAATATTAAAATACTTGATATTATAAATATCCAAATAATTTAATTAGAGACTTTGTTATGAATTCCAATACTTTTCTAGGTTAATATGACATGTAAAGACCCGCAAATTTCAAGGAAATTTTTTTTTCTTAATTTTCTTTGGAATTTTACAAGAGCGCAGCTTCAGACGGCACCTGATTCCGAGGCCCGGTGTGCCCGGAATCAATTTCCGAAGTTTGGCTCGGGTACGTTCAGTGAACGGACGAGCGGGTTTTTCTATCTTTTGAACCGGTGCCCGGAATCGAA
Source organism: Viscum album (assembly GCA_963277665.1). NCBI lineage: Eukaryota > Viridiplantae > Streptophyta > Magnoliopsida > Santalales > Viscaceae > Viscum > Viscum album. The sequence goes on along the minus strand of OY728160.1, from coordinate 841,254,542 downwards.
TTCTGAGGGCACAGATGAAATCGCAGCGCCGGTATTTGCTTAGAAACGCCTCTTCCGGAGTTGCGTTTGCTCAACCGTGGTTTTTAAAATTTTGGGCTTTAAGTCGGAAATAAAATAAAGGTTGTGCGACAACTTTATTTTATTTCACTTAAGCCGCTTGGAAGTCACTTGAAAGCCACATGAGCTGAGTTAAAGCGGATAGGGTGCTATCCGAAAATATCCTACCCTCTTGGTAGGATATTTGTGAGGCAGGGCCCGCACGAGCCCCGCCGTTTCATTCGCGAAGTAACGCACCCGCGAAAACCCGTCAAAGTAACTGAAAAGTCAACCGACGCGTTTTCTTTATTTCTTAACAGACCATTTAATTGGGCGGTTTTTTTCGTGAATTAAATGGGCTGTTTTATTCGTTGAATTAATTCAACGAATTTAATGGGTCGTTACTTACGCGTTTTGCGTTTGTTGGCAAAATAATAAAATAGACAAACTTGTCTATTTTGGAGGATCCTCCTGTTGTGCGAGATCCTCTAAACCTCCACCCTCCCCGCGAAGAACGCGAAGAACGCGAAGAATGCGAAGAACGCCGGAACCGGAATTCGACGACGCACGATCCGCGACGTCAACAAACTTTTCCGCGACCTTCTCCTTCTTCTTCTACGGCGCCTCTTCTTCCGCGGCGGACCTACGAACAGCGGTTAAAGGTGAGAATCGAATCTTCTAATTCTCCCCTTTTTATAATTCGATATCAACGGATTTAAATTAATTAAATCCGTTTGATCTTGATCCGGAGATCGTCGGCGCGACGTTTTTCCCGCGGTGCGACGAACGTCTCCTCCGCAACGACGCGACGATCCCCTCCTTCCGCGACGAGCGATTCCGCGACGACCTCACGTCCGACGACGACAAGGTAAGGGTTGTTGGAGTATTTTATTCCCCATGTTTATTCTTTTAAAATAAAGAACCTGATCTCCGAACAATTTTAATTTAATTAAAATTGTTGTTAATTATTTTCTTTTCCTCCCGTTGTTTATGACTAACGCGGAGGTTGCGGATCTAACGAACAAGACCCGGCAACCCTCCGCCAATCTTTTTGTTGTGCGGATTTGGCGGACGATGACGAACCATGAGGCAAGGGCGATCCGTTGATCCCGCAGTGAAGATCGGCCCCCGGGAGGAGCAATGGCGCAGACGGGAGGCAAAACGGGCCACCGGAGCAACTCCGGCGGGCCGCGAAAGGCGGCGGCGGCGCGGGTCGCCGGCGACCGGAGGCGGCGGCGCCCGGAGCGCCGCCGGAAATTCCGCCGCGGCCGAGCCGCGGCGGCGGCGAACCGCCGGACCGCGTCCGCGGTCCGGCCACCCAGCACGCGGCCCGCGCGGGCCGCGTTCCTCCAAGCCGCGGGTCAAACCCGCGGCGGTTTCTTCGGCCGCTCGGCCGAAGCCGAGCCGGCCGGTCCGGTCGGCCGGGCCGCGCCCAGGCCGGACCGGACCCGGCCTCGCCGGGTCGGGCCGACCCGGTTCGGTCGACCCGGTACGGCCGACCCAGGGGTGGTTCGGGGCGGGTCGGGCCGGGTCGGGCCGACCCGGTTCGGTCGACCCGGTTCGGCCGACCCAGGGGTGGTTCGGGGCGGGTCGCCCCGGACCCAGAACCCCCGTTTCCGGGCCTTCTTCGGTCTTTTGCCCATATCTTGGGCCTGAGACCTCCGATTGACGAACCGTCAGCGGCTACGCGATCCTTGGATCGATACGGTCGTTTCGGTATATTATACTCAAGGTTTCGGAAGACTTTGGGTTCGGCCGGGTTGGTTCGTACACGAAACCAACCGGGCCCTCGGAGCGAAAACGCTCATAACTTGAGCTACGGACGTCCGATCGACGTACCGTCAGCTGTGGTAGTTTCCTCTAAGTGAGAAGGAACTTTTGGCATAATCCGCCCGAGGATCGGATACAGGCGGAGTACGGTCGGGTTGGTTTTGCCCTAAAAACCAACCGGGCCCCTGGGGCGAAAATGCCAATAACTCTCAGACCGGGCGTCCGATTGACGCGCCGTCTGATGCGTTGAGATCCTGTTGTCGATACGGAACTTTTGGATACATCATTTCGGACTACGTGTCAGTTGATGTATCAGCCTCTCGGCTCGTGGAGCGGACCCCCCTAAACGAGCTCGCTGTGTGCGGGAACCCTAGCGCTGGCTGTGACTTCGACGACAGAGCAAAGATCCTCCGTGGACTGCGACGACGGCAGAGCAGAGATCCTCAGTGGACTGCGTCGACTACTGCACTCAGCGATCCTACGTGGATCAGTGCTACAGGTTCTGTGTGAGCCCGATCCTATGTGGGTCCTTACTACCGGTTCTGTGTGAGCCACTGCCTACAGGTTCTGTGTGAGCCCGATCCTGTGTGGGTCTTTTGCGGGGGTTAGTACCTATCGATCCTTCGTGGGTCCGACGACTTAGATGGATCAGTGATCATCTTTGACGTCATCTGAAAAAGTATACCTGGTTGAGCTGAATCTTATGTTACTCTCCTTTGTGGTTTGTGTTGAACTATCCTTTGTGGATTTACTGTTTACTCTCCTTGTGGATTTGAGTCTTGCTTTCCTGCGTGGATTGAGTTGTTCTTGAGCTCGTGAGCAGAGCTAGAATTGGGGACTTAGGTATATGTATGGGCATATACCTAAGTCGAGTCAGATGTTACTTCGTGATTGCATCTTTCTTTTGTTCTATATCCTTTGTGGATTTCGGGAGACCTTCGGGGGTCTCGGGGTCCTTACTGAGTAGCTTATACTCACCCCTGCACGGGCTATGCCCGCACCTTGTTGTGTTGGATGCAGACGACAGACAGCGCTGATCTCGGTTGGGGCGTGGAGCAGGACGGTACCTGGAGGTGGACCACTGGGCGGGACGTGCTCGGAGCGGACGTGGTACCCGAGGAGCTTGGAGGCTATCTGTACCCACCCTTCAGGTGGGATTGCCAGTGGACGACACGAGGCCGCCGTCTTTTCTTCAGTTGCTGTTCTTTAATTTTTCAGTTGTACTTTCAGTTGGGCTTGTATTCCGGCCCCCTTTACTTTTCTTCACTTGTAGTTACTTTCCGCTTGCTGACTCTGTGGTGGTTGTTACTTATAAAGGCAAAGCCTTCCCTGTTTACCAGGATTTTACGCCTTGGTGCTAGTCGCCAGCCCCTGGCCTATGGAAGGCGGGCTTGGGGTAGTCACGGCACGGGCCCCGAGGCCGGGTCGTGACAAATTGGTATCAGAGGTGGTCGGTTCTACCGCAGACTCTGATCGTCTTTTCTTTCTATATGAAGTAATAGTGTTTAGTGTATTGAGTGTGGTTATCAGTTCAGGGAGCCCAGTGTTGGTGCGGCGGCCGACGTATCCGTACACCAGGACCCTGACTCCTGATTTCCGACTTAATGCATGAAAACATTGATTGCGTGTGTGTTTCAAGTTTTCTTCGTGATTACTTGTGTCAGCTCACCGGGTATACTGATCTGCTTTATGAAAGTCTCAGGTTTTCCTTGTGATTACTTGTGCCAGCTCACCAGGTATACTGTTCTGACTGTGGTGCTCTTGTTCTCCTTTTCAGGATGGCCCCGCGACGACAGCCAGCTAGGGTTCCGAGTGTAGGGCGCGACGGCAGCCCACCGAGCGACGAGGCCTCGGTGCAGGGCCCTTTGCCAGCAGTGGCACCGGCGGTAGCTTTACCCGCCGAGCCACCGATGCTACCAGTACCAGACGCTGACGATGCACGTCGCCTCAGGGCACTGCATGAGTTTCAGAGCCAGCGACCGCCCAGGTTTCACGGTGAGGCGGACCCCCAGGCCGCCGAGGACTGGCTAGAGGCGGTGGTACGGATCTTTAGGCAAGTGAGGACACCAGCGGATCTCATGGTGATTCTCGCGGCGAGCCTCCTGCAGGCGGCGGCAGGACGATGGTGGAGCTTGATGCTCCAGGTTCACGATGAGGCATCCTTGCTCTGGACGGACTTCGAGAGCCTCTTCCGCTCTGAGTTCGTCCCGGCCACCCTCCGAGCGGTGCGCATCCAGGAGCTTCTCCAGCTGCGCCAGGGCAGCATGACGGTCGTTCAGTACGCGGCGAGGTTCACTGACCTATCTCGCTACTCGACCGACATGGTACGGGACCCCTTCTTCCGGGCCCGGACCTTCGAGCAGGTCTTGCGATAGGAGATTCGGGCGTCGCTGATCTCCCTCAGCATTCCGACCCAGGCGGGAGTGCTGGAGCGAGCCCTCCTGATCGAGAGCTTCCTGGCAGAGCCTTCTTCAGCGGCGAGACCTGGCGCAGGGCGGCAGGTAGCTGAGTCTTCGGCAGCAGGTAGTCGACGGATGACTCTCGGGTCCAGGCAGACCAGACCCCCACGCAGACGGCCTCAGGACACCGGCTCAGCAGTGCGGGGCACACAGCGGAGTGCCAGCCTTCCGAGAGGCAGGCTGTGCTACTCCTGCGGCGGGCAGGGTCACATGGCTCGTGACTGCCCGACTCGCCGATCAGAGGAGCAGCAGTCGGTGGAGGGGCCACCCAGGCAGAGGCAGAGGGTCGACCGTGGCGGTCCGCAGGGAGGAGGCGGACGAGGCAGAGGAGCTGGCCGAGCAGCGGGTGGTGGGAGACGCTTCCAGGCTCTACCCCCACCACCACCAGGAGGGACACCTCGACCACAGGGAGCTGGCGGGCAGGGACAGGCCCAGCTCCAGGCAGTGGAGGCCTACGACCCCGACATGCCAGAGATGATTCGAGGTACGATCTGTGTCTATTCCACCCTTGCTGCAGTACTTATAGACACAGGAGCGAGTCACTCTTTCATAGCCTCTGCCCTTGTTCGGAGCTCGGAGATTCCGACTGAGCCGTTGGCTCGATCCTTACGGCTAGAGACTCCTACGGGAGCAGACTCGACGATTACGCACTGGTGCCGGCAGTGTGAGCTTACTCTAGGAGGTGAGAGCTTCGGCTGGGATCTCCTTGTAGCGGCGTCGAGGCCTTACGACATCATCTTGGGCATGGATTGGCTATCCACAGTTCATGCCCAGATCGACTGTTTTAGGTGCAAGGTGCGATGTGTTCGCACCGACGGGAGAAGGTTTACCTTCACCGGCGAGAAGGGAACCTTTGCAGCACAGGATGGACTTCCGCGGAGGAGAGTGCAGCCCATCTCTCATCAGTTGGCTAGCCTCATCCTAGGAGCAGTGGACGTGCGGAGTCCAGCTTTTCCTGCAGTGGTGGACCAGTACGTGGACGTCTTTCCCGACGACGTTCCAGGGCTACCTCCTCGTAGAGAGGTAGACTTTTACATCGACTTGTACCCCGGGACAGCCCCGATATCTACTCCAGCATATCGGATGGCCCCCGCCGAGCTTCGGGAGCTGCGGGTACAGTTGGAGGACTTGCAGAGCAAGGGGTTTATCCGACCCAGTGTTTCACCCTGGGCTTCCCCGATTTTGTTCGCCAAGAAGGCGGACGGGAGCTTGCGACTGTGTGTCGACTATCGTCGCCTGAACCAGGTGACAGTGAGGAACAAGTATCCGCTGCCACGGATTGATGACCTCTTCGATTAGCTCAAGGGAGCGCGGTGGTTCTCGAAGATAGACCTCCGGTCAGGCTATCATCAGCTCAGAGTTCGAGACGAGGACGTGCAGAAGACGGCCTTCAGGTGTCGGTATGGCCATTATGAGTTCTTGGTTATGCCGTTCGGCGTAACCAATGATCCAGCAGTGTTCATGAGCCTCATGAACAGGATCTTCTAGCCATACCTCGACCGATTTGTCGTGGTCTTCATTGACGACATTTTGGTATACTCGACGACTGAGGAGGAGCATGCCTACCACCTGCGAGTTGTGCTAGACACGCTCCGAGAGCACCAGCTTTATGGAAAGCTCTCAAAGTTCCAGTTCTGGTTACGTGAGGTCCACTTCTTGGGGCACGTCATCTCTGAGGCGGGAGTTGCAGTGGATCCCACGAAGATTGAGGCAGTGCTAGCTTGGGAGCCACCTAGGAGCGTGACGGAGGTGCGGAGCTTCTTGGGCCTAGCCAGATACTATCGGAGATTCGTTCCAGACTTCTCCAGAGTTGCGGCACCACTCTCAGCGTTGACGAAGAAGGGGAAACCCTTCGTGTGGTCAGAAAGATGTCAGCAGAGCTTCCAGGAGCTGAGGCAGAGGTTGACCAGCGCACCTATCTTGAGGTTGCCTGAGGAGGGAGTTGGATACGTAGTTTACTGCGATGCGTCAAGGACTGGACTCGGGTGCGTCCTGATGCAGGAGCGGGCCGTGATCGCCTAAGGATCACGTCAGTTGAGCCCGCATGAGCAGAACTACGCCACTCATAACCTGGAGTTAGCAGCAGTGGTCTTCGCTCTGAAGACTTGGCGGCACTATCTGATGGGCGAGCGCTTCACAGTCTTTTCTGACCACCAGAGTCTCAGGTATATCTTCTCTCAGAAGGACCTGAACCTAAGACAGTGGAGATGGCTTGAGTTCCTCCAGGACTATGACTTTGAGATAATCTATACTCCTGGGAAGGGGAACGTGGTAGCCGATGCCATCAGCAGGAGGACGGGCATTCAGCTACTTGAGGAGGCGACGGAGCAGCTAGCCTCCTTACAGATATCCTTCGTGGATAGAGACGGAGCAGCCTTTCTTCAGTCTCTCACAGTCTCTCCTCCACTTCTACAGCGGGTCAGAGAGGCTCAGCGTGGGGACGCTGACTGTGAGACCCGGCGTGCACTGATATCCTCAGGTCAGGCGCCTGATGGTTTCTCCCTTGGAGCAGAGCACGACATCCTTTTCAGAGGACGTACCTTCGTACCAGTCGCTTTACGAGAGGAGGTGCTGAGAGAGTTTCACACTTCCCCCTTGGCGGTGCATCCCGGAGTGGCGAAGATGTACCAGGATCACAGACGACAGCACTGGTGGCCGGGCATGAAGAAAGTTGTGGCAGAGTTCGTTTCATGATGCCTCACCTGCCAGCAGGTGAAGGCAGAGCATCAGGTACCAGCAGGCTTGGTACAGCCCTTGGAGGACCCGGAGTGGAAGTGGTATGGCATATCTATGGACTTCGTGACTGGACTTCCACGCACTTCCAGAGGTCACGACTCCATTTGGGTGATTTTCGACCGACTCACCAAGTCGGCACACTTCTTACCCATCAGAGAGCAGGGCTCAGTGGAGAGCTTGGGACGTCTTTACGTCCAGGAGATCGTACGGCTTCACGGTGTGCCATCGTCTATCGTCTCCGATCGAGATGCTCGTTTCACTTCCCGGATTTGGAAGGGGTTGCAGGAGGCGTTCGGGACGCGGCTCCATCTGAGCACAGCCTTCCACCCTCAGACGGATGGTCAGATGGAGAGGACCATACAGACACTCGAGGAAATGCTCCGTGCATGTGTTCTCGACTTTGGTCGCAGCTGGGAGGACCACCTACCCTTGGTGGAGTTCGCGTACAACAACAGCTACCACTCCACCATCGGGATGGCACCATACGAGGCGTTGTACGGCAGACCCTGCAGATCACCGTTGTGCTGGACAGACCCTGGGGAGTCAGCACTCGTGGGACCAGAGATGGTCCGAGCCACGACAGAGAAGGTCCAGATCATCCAGGAGAGGATGAGGACAGCTCAGAGCCGGCAGAAGTCATATGCTGACAGGAGGCGGAGGCCACTAGAGTTCGAGGATGGTGACCACGTCTTTTTGCGTGTCTCACCTCGACGTGGTTTACGGAGATTTGGCCGAGGCGGCATGTTGTCTCCACGCTTCATCGGGCCTTTCCAGGTCCTCAGCAGGATAGGAGAGGTGGCTTATCGCCTGGCTCTACCACCTTAGTTGCACCGGGTGCACGACGTCTTCCACGTGTCTCAGCTGAGGAGATACGTGCACGACCCGACGCACATCATCGACTTTGGGGAGCTGGACGTGGACGATGGGGCGACTTTTGCGGAGGTCCCAGTGGATATCGAGGATCGACAGGAGCGGGTCCTACGTGGGCGGTCGATTCCTCTTGTGCGCGTCAGATGGCAGCACGAGAACCTCCAGGAGAGCACTTGGGAGCGGGAGGCTCAGATGCGTGCTCAGTACCCCCATTTGTTCCCCTAGTTTTTGATGTATCTTTACGGGGACGTAAAGCCCTGAGGTGGGAGTAATGTAAAGACCGGAAAATTTCAAGGAAATTTTTTTTTCTTAATTTTCTTTGGAATTTTACAAGAGCGCAGCTTCAGACGGCACCTGATTCCGAGGCCCGGTGTGCCCGGAATCAATTTCCGAAGTTTGGCTCGGGTACGTTCAGTGAACGGACGAGCGGGTTTTTCTATCTTTTGAACCGGTGCCCGGAATCGAATTCTGAGGGCACCGATGAAATCGCAGCGCCGGTATTTTCTTAGAAACGCCTCTTCCGGAGTTGCGTTTGCTCAACCGTGGTTTTTAAAATTTTGGGCTTTAAGTCGGAAATAAAATAAAGGTTGTGCGACAACTTTATTTTATTTCACTTAAGCCGCTTGGAAGTCACTTGAAAGCCACTTGAGCTGAGTTAAAGCGGATAGGGTGCTATCCAGAAATATCCTACCCTCTTGGTAGGATATTTGTGAGGCAGGGCCCGCACGAGCCCCGCCGTTTCTTTCGCTAAGTAACGCACCCGCGAAAACCCGTCAAAGTAACTGAAAAGTCAACCGACGCGTTTTCCTTATTTCTTAACAGACCATTTAATTGGGCGGTTTATTTCGTGAATTAAATGGGCTGTTTCATTCGTTGAATTAATTCAACGAATTTAATGGGTCGTTACTTACGTGTTTTGCGTTTGTTGGCAAAATAATAAAATAGACAAACTTGTCTATTTTGGAGGATCCTCCTGTTGTGCGAGATCCTCTAAACCTCCACCCTCCCCGCGAAGAATGCGAAGAACGCGAAGAACGCGAAGAACGCGAAGAACGCCGGAACCGGAATTCGACGACGCACGATCCGCGACGTCAACAAACTTTTCCGCGACCTTCTCCTTCTCCTTCTACGGCGCCTCTTCTTCCGCGGCGGACCTACGATCAACGGTTAAAGGTGAGAATCGAATCTTCTAATTCTCCCCTTTTTATAATTCGATATCAACGGATTTAAATTAATTAAATCCGTTTGATCTTGATCTGGAGATCGTCGGCGCGACGTTTTTCCCGCGGTGCGACGAACGTCTCCTCCGCAACGACGCGACGATCCCCTCCTTCCGCGACGAGCGATTCCGCGACAACCTCGCGTCCGACGACGACAAGGTAAGGGTTGTTGGAGTATTTTATTCCCCGTGTTTATTCTTTTAAAATAAAGAACCTGATCTCCGAACAGTTTTAATTTAATTAAAATTGTTGTTGATTGTTTTCTTTTCCTCCCGTTGTTTATGACTAACGCGGAGGGTGCGGATCTAACGAACAAGACCCGGCAACCCTCCGCCGATCTTTTTGTTGTGCGGATTTGGCGGACGACGACGAACCGTGCGGCAAGGGCGATCCGTTGATCCCGCAGTGAAGATCGGCCCCCGGGAGGAGCAATGGCGCAGGCGGGAGGCAAAACGGGCCACCGGAGCAACTCCGGCGGCCCGCGGAAGGCGGCGGCGCCCGGCGCGCTGCCGGAAATTCCGCCGCGGCGGCGGCGAACCGCCGGACCGCGTCCGCGGTCCGGCCACCCAGCACGCGGCCCGCGCGGGCCGCGTACCTCCAAGCCGCGGGTCAAACCCGCGGCGGTTTCTTCGGCCGCTCGGCCGAAGCCGAGCCGGCCGGTCCGGTCGGCCGGGCCGCGCCCAATCCGGACCGGACCCGGCCTAGCCGGGTCGGGCCGGGTTGGGCCGACCCAGGGGTGGTTCGGGGCGGGTCACCCCGGACCCAGAACCCCCGTTTCCGGGCCTTCTTCGGTCTTTTGCCCATATCATGGGCCTGAGACCTCCGATTGACGAACCGTCAGCGGATACACGATCCTTGGATCGATACGGTCGTTTCGGTATATTATACTCAAGGTTTCGGAAGACTTTGGGTTCGGCCGGGTTGGTTCGTACACGAAACCAACCGGGCCCTCGGAGTGAAAACGCTCATAACTTGAGCTATGGACGTCCGATCGACGTACCGTCAACTGTGGTAGTTTCTTCTAAGTGAGACGGAACTTTTGGCATACTCCGCCCGAGGATCGGATACAGGCAGAGTACGGTCGGGTTGGTTTTGCCCTAAAAACCAACCGGGCCCCTGGGGCGAAAATGCCAATAACTCTCAGACCGGGCGTCCGATTGACGCGCCGTCTGTTGCGTTGAGATCCTGTTGTCGATACGGAACTTTTGGATACATCAACTTCGGACTACGTGTTAGTTGATGTATCAGCCTCTCGGCTCGTGGAGCGGACCCCCCTAAATGAGCTCGCTGTGTGCGGGAACCCTATCGCTGGCTGTGACTTCGACGACAGAGCAAAGATCCTCCGTGGACTGCGACGACGGCAGAGCAGAGATCCTCAGTGGACTGCGACGACGGCAGAGCAGAGATCCTTCGTGGACTGCGGCGACGACTGTGCAGATATCCTCAGTGGACTGCGTCGACTACTGCACTCAGCGATCCTACGTGGATCAGTGCTACAGGTTCTGTGTGAGCCCGATCCTATGTGGGTCCTTACTACCGGTTCTGTGTGAGCCACTGCCTACAGGTTCTGTGTGAGCCCGATCCTGTGTGTGTCTTTTGTGGGGGTTAGTACCTATCGATCCTTCATGGGTCCGACGACTTAGATGGATCAGTGATCATCTTTGACGTCATCTGAAAAAGTATACCTGGTTGAGCTGAATCTTATGTTACTCTCCTTTGTGGTTTGTGTTGAACTATCCTTTGTGGATTTACTGTTTACTCTCCTTGTGGATTTGAGTCTTGCTTTCCTGCGTGGATTGAGTTGTTCTTGAGCTCGTGAGCAGAGCTAGAATTGGGGACTTAGGTATATGTATGGGCATATACCTAAGTCGAGTCAGACGTTACTTCGTGATTGCATCTTTCTTTTGTGCTATATCCTTTGTGGATTTCGGGAGACCTTCGGGGGTCTCGGGGTCCTTACTGAGTAGCTTATACTCACCCCTGAACGGGCTATGCCCGCACCTTGTTGTGTTGGATGCAGACGACGGACAGCGCTGATCTCGGTTGGGGCGTGGAGAAGGACGGTACCTGGAGGTGGACCACTGGGCGGGACGTGCTCGGAGCGGACGTGGGACCCGAGGAGCCTGGAGGCTATCTGTACCCACCCTTCAGGTGGGATTTCCAGTGGACGACACGAGGCCGCCGTCTTTTCTTCAGTTGCTGTTCTTTACTTTTTCAGTTGTACTTTCAGTTGGGCTTGTATTCCGGCCCCCTTTACTTTTCTGCACTTGTAGTTACTTTCCGCTTGCTGACTCTGTGGTGGTTGTTACTTATAAAGGCAAAGCCTTCCCTGTTTACCGGGATTTTACGCCTTGGTGCTAGTCGCCAGCCCCTGGCCTATGGAAGGCGGGCTTGGGGTAGTCACGGCACGGGCCCCGAGGCCGGGTCGTGACATGACATTTTGAGGTTGGTTTGATGAATTTTTTTCGATATAATAATGCTGTTTTGAATTTACAAAAAACAAAATTCCAATTAGTGTCAAATTGACATAAAAGGGTTTTTAAAATAAATATTATATTATTAAATGATATTTTATTCCTAAAAATCTATGGTTCAGAAAAAAGACTTATATAATGATATTTGTATAATTAATTAACCACTTGGGGTAGTTTTGGAAGTTTATAGTAAGTTTATTAACCATATAATCTAAAAATACAAAGAGACATGGTAAATATCAAACTATATAACTAATAGTTAAATCTGAATGATAAAGCTAATATAGATACCCAAACCTATCTAAATCCTATTGGTTGAGTGTTTTTCGACCCATCCCCAACTTATCCTTTAAATAATTCATTTTGGATCCATTATAAAGTGAAAATTATTTTATTAGAAAATAATATTTCTAGCTTTTCCTAAGGTTCCTCCACCCCTCTTATAAAAGGGCACCCCACCTTCTCTCTTATTCACACCTTGAGAGCCATTAGGCTCAGACAACCCCTACACAAATATCCTCTCAAATATCCTCCCATTATTCTATAGGAATTACTTTAGTCATAAATCCATCCTATGGATCAATTTTTATCAAATCAAAAGGAAGAACCCGAGGAAGAGGTAAATATTTCATCACCTCTTTCATGTTTCATTCTTCTTGCACATACTCTTTATTTGTGGTTTCCAATATAAAATAATAACCATAGTATATTCTATATACTGTGATGTTATTATAAATATTTTACAACCATATTCATTATTCTATCCTTCCATTGAATGACATGTCAGCATACATGTGTATGTACTGATTACCGTCTCCATGTCTTGTTGTAGTTGTTATTCAATACATTATTATTTGGATGAGTATAATAATGTTCTAAAATTAGTGGAAATAATAAATAAAAAATGATAAATATTCTATATATATGATATAAAATCCAATTATATATGATTATAATATCAAAAGAATGATATTGTCTCTCATGAGTACGTACGGATTACCGTCTCCATGAATGCGATAAGATTCATTCCCCATCGTATCCATTAAAGAATAATTTTCATTTGATGATTAAAAATAATGTTTAAATACTTAATTTTATTCTGAATATTAATAAGATACATCCCATACATAAAAAAAATTGATTACGTAACCAAGCACAAAAAGGAGAACAAATTAGTTAACACCCAAAACGACGATAATACTAAAATATCAATATTAAAAGATTAAATATTATATCATATTAATGTATATGGTTATTGAATAATTTAATTAAAATTATTTCACCATTATACTGGATATTAACGTACCCTCTTCCAAGGAAAAGTACAAGGCAATGGGTTTCAAATCCCATATTTAATTCCATGAGAATTCCATTGTTCGCCACTTATTTATTGCATGTAGTGTATTCTGTACTACCATTTGATATATATTATCATGATTAAACTTATCTTTATGATATTATATGATTCATTTGGTGGTTATTATATTTTGGTCATACGACTCGATTGATTACAACAAAGTAAGGGTTTTTCATCTCATTTTTTATTCCCGTGAGATTCATGAAATATTGGCCACTATTTACTTTTGTGTGGCGTATGTACTATCCATGATTGTATTATTGGTCTAGTATACTTTAACTTATGAGTATTTACATCTTCAGTGTATTATCCTTCTTTTATTGGTTGTATGATTCTTAAGTTACAAAATCGGTAATGGAATTTCAAATTTCAATTTCCACTCAGTGGGCTTTACACATACTTCATTGATTATTTTAATCCAACATTAAGTGTGGAATCAATATTTATTACTTATTTTTTAATTTACACTACACTTTTTGTGGATATAATTTTTATACACATAATCACTCCATTTATAATTTCTCAACTCAATGATATAAACATGATCTTAACTGAATTTTCATTCATTAAGTTAAACTTCCAAGTCATTTGTGTTGTTTTTACAGAAATATGTGTGAATGTCCTCTGATTGATTGACACTGAATATCTAATCATAGTGAGTGTATATATATTTTTCACGCATAATTATATAATTTATTTATCGTTTACCTAATGATAAGTTATTTATAAGATATTTCGTCTCAATTTACATTCCTTTGAGACTTCTATGTTGTTATGAACCAATTCACTTTTATATGGTGTATATACTGTCCTTTGACATAGTATATAATGAAATCTTTTATTCTCATGGTATTATAAATTTTTTATTACCTCAATTTTTTCTATTCAAGAGTCTCTCATTTGGATAGTAACTCTAACTAAAATACGATTTTAAAAGTTTTAAAAAGTTATTCTTCTAAATAGTTCTCATTAATGTCCATGTTTTAAAAATGGTTTTAAGGTTTTATTTATGTGGAAATTAATGTTTTAAAATTATATTTCCTTTTAAATTTTTCAAAGTGGTATGTGACACTTTGATTCAAAAATCTATTTTTAAAAGGCTTCTTGACAAATAGGTTAACTTTTAAATGATCTCAAGAAAAAGGGGGATATTTACCTCAAATAGTTTTGAGGATTATTTTCATCAATGTCAATATACTTCATTATTCTCAATTGAGGTTAATCTGTTACAATAAAATCTTCCATATTGTATTGAATTATTTATTTTTGACTGTGGATGTGCTATTTTTATACCATTCATGGTTTATGGATAAAGTATTGACATTTCGTATGCTAGTTTTAATACCAATGATTTTGTTATGTTTCAAACTTTTCCTATGAGGAATGAATTGTACTTAGTAAGTGACGGGTGGATCCCGCTATTGCTCCTCAATGCATTGGTAGGTCTCATGAGACAAACTAGTGTATTGGCACAAGGCCTTGACAAAATCTTTTTGGTAGTCTTGGCACAAGGCCTTGACTATGTGGTTATGAAGTCTAGAATTATGCATTCCATCATTATAAAAGTGGATATTGATATTGCATGTGATTATTCGAATAGTAGTATATCCATGTGAATAATTAAATGGAATTATTTGAATTTATCTTTTCCATATTATGCTGAACTCCAAGTTTAAAAGGCTTTTGATTTAGTCGTATACATTGCCTTAAATGTTTATGCTTATTTATGAAAGATTCCGCTTTATTGTTATCCTTACTTATCATCTGAGATCACCCATTTCTTTGTTTTATTTTTCCCAGGATGCAAAGAATTATATTATAACTAACTTGTAGGGATATGCTATGGATTTTCAGTGTTGTCTATGGAAACAATCTAGTTGTAGTTTTCCATTTTATGATGTAATGTAAACCTTATGAATGTATCCAGTACTTCCAAGGCTACTAATCTAATCAATCATTCGAGACTTGATCTTTTGTGATCATGCTAGTGATATGTAATAATGCACTGACTATAGGCTTCTAGGGTTGGGGATTTTCATTTGGTATCTGAGGATGTTTATCATAGTCCTTGGAATCTAGATTTATATAATTTCTTATTAGATCACATTACCCTAAGATAGACTTTGAGGATTAGTAAAGAAGAACTTCCTATAATTTTGGTATTGTAGAGATTATGTGGGTTTTCTAAGCAATACATACGTATCTTGATATAAGAAGGTAGAGGAAGATCTGGCCTAGATGTACCTAGGAGTGAATACTCTAACAATGATTTTCAGGCTGGACTCGGGGTATATTGGTATAGGACAACGGGCCTTGGTACACTCTTGGTTATGACACTGTCGGGGGATATGTTTATGATAATTCACATTTTCATTAGAAACTGATTTGATGTATTTTAATATAAGATGAGAATAAATAAAAGTCATTAATACTAAGGTGTTCAAGATTGAAAATAAGGTGTTATGATATTCTCTAAATGATTTTATGAATCACACTATGCTTTCTTGTGTTAGTCAATAGCTGGATTCCATGGAAGTCACAGTAACATTGAACATGATGTACAAGGTCAGCATAGTGGAGGAAATGAGAAACAAAATGGAATGTTAATAGCTGTGAAAGATATCTTGTTGAAGCCAAATCAGTTTTCCAAAAATATGATCAACAACATATATATTAACCAACTCCCGGACTCAACAAAGAATAGAAAGGCAGTGAATGATTAGAGCTCCAGTAGTAGAGAAAATGGAGAAAAGAAAGCTCAATTTCCATCATGAAGGAAATGTGGTAGGAGACACCTAGGGAAGTGTCTTAATGAAATAAATAAATTATTTATGTGTGGGAAAGAAGTACATAAAGTAAATAATTGCCGAGGAAAAATGAATAGTACTATGGAAGAAAATAAAAATGATCCCAATAATCCATTTATAGTCATTTTCCATAATTATAGGGGACATGGGCATTACCCGAGTGAATTACCTATTCTATAGGGTTACCACTTGGTCAAGGAAGAACCTATGTTGAAATAAATTTATGGTCAAATGTTTAAAATTATTATTCCTCTTTGTTGATGGGATTACCATGCAAGACTTTTCTGTTATGTGTAACCCTACAGTTTTTTATGTGACTATTCTATTTTAGGAAGAATTGTGTTTTCTATTGTTGATATAGTTATAAATAACCATTTGGGTTTATATGATCCCTAACATTGAGACAATTACATGTTATTAAATTTTGGGATGAAAATGAGAGGCATGAGATAACATTTGTAGAGAAATTATGTTAGAGTGATTTTGAAGAATTTATCTCATTTTGGGAATGTTATAAAATATATATATTTTTTTTTTGAAAAAGGACAGCACGATGACCGTGTGACAACACGTCATGTCAGACAAAGTTGCAGAAATCGAACCCAAAACCATAGTACGATTGGGATTTATCGCCCACCACTGGACTATGTGAAGACCATAGTTAGTGTGACTAATTATTTTTAGTTAAATTATTTTATTAATCAATAATAAGTTGATGTGGGATCTTATGTCTTATCAAATGTATATACTTAGTATAGGAAAATGATTTGGGGATTATGTGACAAATGTAATTTTAGAATACATTCGCTCTGTTGAGAATAATATGTGCCTAGGGAAAATAGAATACTATGGGATTTCATATGAAGAGGAATGGTGTATTTTTATCTATGTTTTTATTGTGGATTTATAGATATTTTGGTTATTAATGGAAATGATTAACCTATCATAGAGAATATGTGATTAGGTTAATTAATTTTAAGTATGTGACTTTAAGAGTACTCAATGTTATTTGAGAATTACAATTTAACGTGGAAGACTGCGTAATCAAATTCTTCTATGTTTTGGGTTTCAATATTAGTTTGTATTGTATTGATGGATTTTAAGAACAATGGTTTATTTAATGTTATTAATTTAACTTCAGGTATTGTTGGTTTAATTTTAGAAATTAAGATAAGTATTTCTTTCTCTGAAGGATTATCCTTTTTAGGGATCATCTGATCTTGTACTAACAATTTTGGTTTTGTTTAATCTCTAAAGACAAGGTAAATATATATAGTTTATCATTTGTGGATAATGTGATTCTCTAGAAGTTCATTCTTGTGCTTCTGGTGTGACCAAGTCATCTGGAATACTCATCGTTTGAAAAAAAGATGAGTTAATAGTATAAATTTATTAAAGGATGAAACTCTACTTAAAAATTAAGTATATGTCTTTTTGTTCTTAGTCAATATCATAAATAAATTCCGCAACTTTTTGAAAGGGAACTTAAAAAAATGTTATCAAATTACTTTTTCTGTTAGGACACTAAAGAACGTTTACCTCATCACATGTTTTTGGTTTTCTTATTGATAACATTTTCCTAATAATGTTTTCTAACACTCTTCACTAGAACTTCACACTTATTTTAACATTCATATCCATGTTTTCCTATATGGAATCCTAGTGTGGTTTATCTCGGGTGACTTTGTACTTCTCTTTATTTATTTTAAAGAGATAATTATATTGGCTCTTTTTCCGATGTGGCACATTCAATGAAGTTCCCAAGCCCAATTTTAAAATTGCGAGGACGTAATTTCCAAAATGGGGGAAGAATTTAACAGCCCAATATTTCATAGTAAGTTATTTTCCTTAATTCAATAGTTTTCGCTGCACGCAACACCAAGTTCGAGCGCACCACGACTTACCAAACTAGCTGTTCAAAAATAGTTATGAATAGTATTAACTGAATTTTGAATTTTATATACTCCATATAATTTTAGAATCCATATTATGTGTTTCTTAGACATAATATAAGAACAAATTCATTTTTTCACATAAAAGAATTATTTTTCAAAAAAAATCAATTTTACCACCATTTAATGGAAACCATTTATAAAAACAATATTTGATACTTATATATATTAAATTTAATGAAATTAAATGATTCTTTAGAATCGGGACATAAAAATTTATTTTAGATTAATTTTTGGTACTTTTTTAATCACTTTTATATTTTGATGAATACTGAAAAATACTAAATTTTAGTTTAAAACAAATTTTTTAATCAAAATAATTTATAGTGTTAAATTATGTATTTGAATGGTTTTTATGTATAATTAGACTATATTATTATCATTTAATAAAATTTAGGTGATTAAATGTAATTTCACGTTAAAATTTGACATAAACACATGTCAATATTTTGATAGTTTTTACTATTTAAAACCCCGCTTTTCGGTTTTGACAACGAGAATTAATTTTAAATTAATTAATGAAAATTCTATGTTTTTAATTTTTTAAAATAGAAATAATTTTTTAATTTAGAATAAGAAAATTATATTAGGTTAAAGTTTTGATATTTCTCTGAAAACATTCAATTTTTTATGAATAGTGAAAAACACTATGTTATAGTTTAAAACCATCTTTTTATGAAACTAAATAATTATTTTATTTAAATTTATTTTAAGTAAAAATAAATATATAATACCTATATAAGTTTAATATAATTCATTTGAGTCATTTTTAAATATAATTAGATGTATAAAAATTTATTGAATTTTTTAACGTCTTTTACCCACCTCATAGAAGCATTTTCAAATTAACATAAAACATAATTTTACCACTTCTGTGAGTTTGATTTCAAAAATATGAGAGACATAGTTGATATCAGTAAGTAAAATGTGGTCAATAATATGAAACTAATTTTTGGTAAATAGTAACTTTTTACTTTTATTTACCATGGTTAAAAGTAAATAGGGTAATTAAGGGTAAAAATGATATTATTATTACCCTAACACATGTCGTAATTCTATTGTATAAGTGTAATTCTACCAAAAACAAACTTAGAAATAAAATATGATCTTGTAGGTCCACTTGGATTAGATTAGGACATTTATTATTATTTAATTCAAAGAAGAGTTAAAAGTGTTATATTCAAAGGTTAATTACTAAACCATTTTTATTATAGGGTTAAAAATAAGATAAATTTGACTATAAATATTCATTATAAATATAAATATATTTTCCTATATAATGGTATTTTATTTATAATTTTTAGACATTAAATAATTATATTTATTTATGACACAATAATGATTCACAAATTCCCTAATTAATGAAATATTAAAATAATTTATTTTATAAATATCCAAATAAATGTAATTTGAGATGTTTTATGAATTAAAATAATTTTATAGGTTATTATGAGCTCTTAGGGTTGGTTAGATGAATTTTTTCTAAGTAATCATGCTGTTATGAATTTATCAAAAAAAATTACAAAATAATGTCAACATGAAAAAAAAGAGTTTTTAAAACAAATATTATATTATTAATTGATATTCTATTCCTAAAAATCTAAGGTTCTGCCAAAAGACTTATAAAATTATAGGTATATCATTAATGAATCACTTGGGGTTCTCTTGGAAGATTATATAATGTTTATAAAAAATATAATCTAAAACTACAAAGAGATAATGTAAATGTCAAAATATTTAACTAAGAGTTAATTCTAAATGATAAAGATAATATTGTGACTAAAACTAGTCTAATACCAATTTGATGAGTGGATTTATACCCATACCCACTATATATTTTAAATAATTCATTTTGGAGCCATTAAAACCGAAAATTATTTTATTATAAAATAATATTTATAACTTTTCCTTAGGTGCCCCTCACCCCTCTTATAAAAGGGAACTCCAACTTCTCTATAATTTACACATTGAAATCCATTAAGCTCGTCCAAAACCTGCCAAAATATCCTTCCAACTCTTCTCCCTTCATCATAGAGGCCTTAATTTAGTCAGAAAGCCAACCTAAGGAGCCCTTTTTATCAAATCAAAAGGAAGAACCCGAAGAAGAGATAATATTTCATCACCTCTTTCAAGTTCCATTCTTCATCCACTTCCTCTTTCTATTTTGATTCCATTATAAAATAATAACTCCAGTATATTCTATATATTTTGATTTTATTATAAATATGGTACATCTATATTCATTATTGTATCCATCATTTGAATGACATGTCACCATACGTGCGTACGTACGGCTTACCGTCTTCACGTCATGGTGTAGTTGTTATTCAATAGATTAATATTTGGATGGTTATAATAATGGTGTATAATTGGTGTAAATAATAAATATATCATGATAATGATTCTTTATATGTGATATACCATTTAATTATATATGATTTTAATATTAAAAGAATGATATTGTCGCTCATGCGTACGTACGGATTACACTCTCCATGAATGCGATGAGATTCATTCCCCATCGTATCAATTAATGATTAATTTTCATTTTATGATTAAATATAATTTTTAAATACTTAATATCATTCTGAATATTAATAAGATACATCCCATCAATAAAAAATAGGGCTTACGTAACCAAGCATATAAAGGAGAACGAATCAGTTAACACCCGAAATGACGATAATACTAAAATATCAATGTTTGAAGATCAAATATGATATCATATTAACGTATATGGTAATTGTAAAATTTAATAACAATTATTACACCATTATACAAGAATCTAACGTACCCTTGACCAAGAAAAAGCACATGGTAAGGGGGTTCTTATCTCACATTTAATTCTGTGAGATTTCCATTGTTCGCCACTTATTTGTTGCATTAGTATATTGTGTACTGCCATTTGATATATATTATCATGATTCTATTTATATTAATGGTATTCTGTGATTCAATTGTTTGTTATTAACTTTTGGTCATATGACTCGATTGATTACAATGAAGTAAGGTTTTTTCATCTCAGTTTTGATTCCCGTGAGATTCATGCTATATTGGCCACTATTTCTTTTTTGTGTGGTGTATGTACGGTCCAAGATTTTATTATTGGTGTAATATAATATAATTTATGATTATTTACATATTCATTGTATGATCCTTCTTTCATGGGTTGTACGTATCATAAGTTACCAAATCGATAAGGGAATATAAAATTTTAATTTCCACTCAGTGGGCTTTATGCATACTTAATTGATTATTTCACTCCAAGATTATGTGTGGAATCACTATAAATTATTTATGTAGTAATTTGAACTCCTATTTGTGTGGATATACATTTATACACATAATCACTCCATTGATAATTTCTCAAGTCATTGATATAAACTTGATCTTAACTCAATTTCCATTCATTGAGTTAAACATCCAAGTCATTGGTGTTGTTTTTACAAGAATATGTGTGAATTCCATCTGGTTTATTTACAATGAATATTCAATAATATTGAGTGTATGTATATTTTTTCTCACATAATTATGTCATTGATTTATCCTTTTCCAAAGGATACTGTTTTTATAATAGATTTCATCTCTATTTACATTCCTTTGAGACTTCATTGTTATTATGCACCAATTCACCTTTATATAGTGTATATACGATCATTTGACATAGTAGATAATGAAATAATTTATTCTCATGGTATTATAAAGTTTTTATTACTTCAATTTTTTGTATTGAAGTGTCTTTCATTTGGATTGTAACTCTAACTAAAATACCATATTAAATGTTTTAAAAATTTATTTTTCTAAAACTTTTTCATTAATGTCCATGTTTTAAAAATGGTTTTAAGGTTTTATATATATTGACATTAATGTTTTAAAATTACAATTCCTTTTCAACGTTTCAAAGTGGTATGGGACAATTTGATTCAAAAATCTATTTTTAAACAGATTCTTGAAAAATAGTTTTACTTTTAAATGTTTTCATGAAAAAGGGGGATATTTTCCACAAATAGTTATGATGATTATTTTCATCTATATCAATATCCTTCATTATTCAAGATTAAGGCTAATCTGTTACAATACAAAATTCCATATTGTATTGAATGAGTTATGTTTGACTGTGGATGTGTTGTTTTTATACCATTCATGGTTTGTGGATAAAGTATTGACATTTCGTATGCTAGTTTTAATACAAATGTTTATGTTATATGTCAAACATTTCATATAAGGAATACATTGGACTTAGTAAGTGACAGGTGGAGTCCGCTATATCTCCTCGATGCATCGGTAGGTCTCATGAGACAAATTAGTGTCTTGGCACAAGGCCTTGAAAAAATATTATTTTTAGTCTTGGCACAAAGCCTTGAATATGTGGTTATGAAGTATGGTATTACATATTCCATCATTATCAATGTGGCTATTAATGATTCATGTGATTTTTCGACTAGTAGAATATCCATGTGAATAATTAAATGGCATTATTTTATTTTATCTTTGCTATATTATGCAGAAGTTCAAGTTTAAAGGGCTTTTGTTTTAGTCTTATACATTGCCTTAAATTTTTTTTCTTATTTATGAAAGTTTCCACTTTATTTTTATCCTTACTGATCATCTATGATCCCCCCTTTCTATGTTTTATTTTTCCTAGGATGTGAAGAAGTATATTATGACTGACCTATAGGGATAGTCTATGGGTTCTCAGTGTTGTCGATGGAAACAATTTTGTTGTAGTTTTACATTTTTTGATGTAATGTAAACCTTAGGAATGTATCTAGTACTTCCTAGGATACTAAACTAATCAGTTTTTGAGACTTGATCTTTTTTGATCATGCGAGTGATACGTAATAATGCACTGACTCTAGGATTATGGGGTCGGGGAATTACATTATCTCTCATCAAATTATTTTTCTGAATTTTAAAGTGACGTCATTAGGTTTTCAAATTTCGGTAAGGGAACTTCCTAACACAATTTCAATTCTTTGGGTTAATCATAAAATTCTTGATTGTGCCATGTTATAAATATTTGTTAATTATCTCTGATTATTTCAAAATTAATATCCACTTAAATTGAGTTTATTATTATTTTTCATTCATAATTATGTTATTGATTTATCCTTAATATATAGAATACCGTCTTTATAAGGGATTTGGTCTCAATTTACATTCCTTGGAAACTTTATTGTTGTAATGTGCCAATTCACTTTTATATGGTGTATATACTTCCCTTTGGAATGTTATATCATTAATATCCTTATTCTCATGTTAGTATATGTTTTTTTTATTCTATTCTTCAATTATATTTAGTCAAGTGTTTCTCAGGTGTTATGAGACACTTTAACTAACATAATGTTTTAAAAGCATTAAGGAATTATTCTTCAAAATATTTATCATTAATTTTCATGTTTTCAAAATGGTTTTTAGTATTTATTTATAATGAAATTTATGTTTTAAATCATTAACTCCTTTAAAATCTTCAAAGTTGTATGGGACACTTTGATTCAAAATTCTCTTTATTAAATGTTTTAAATGGTTTGAAAATGGTTTGATTAAGCATGGATTATGTCAATATCTTGAAATGATATATTATAATTTCAATGAGGAAATATTATTAGTGAATTGTTTATATTTACAATATCTTATGTGTTATGATTTTATCATGGTACTTGGACATTTTGCGGGTGGTTACGTGATAAACCAAATGACGGGTGGTGCCGTGATAAACCAAGATGGGTGGTTACGTTATAACCTCCAACGAATTGGGTATGGAAGTCAGCTGTATGGCTATTCCATTTAGTGATATGTGTGGAAGTCGACCATATGGTTATTACATTTAAGTATGTTTATGTACCAAGTTATATATATATGTTATGTGTTCTTTCTATGGGTTTTATGGTAATATTTTCGTTACAAAAGGGTAAGCAATTATTTTTATTCAGAGAAATGTATTTACTAATTCATAAATGTAATAAGTTTTACTTATGATAAATTATTCATGGAATTCTAGTTGTTTTGAAAAAATAATATTTTTCCATATTTGTGTATCCCTTACTGAGCTTTTTTCTCATCCCACGTTTTTGAAATGTTTTTCATTGGACATGAATTGAAATAGGGACAGGGATGTTATCAAGGAAATACCATGATGTCTAAAACATGGAGCTGGACATGTTTATTTTTAAGAGTTCTTATTTTATGAAAAAATGGATACCGAGTAGTAGTGTCTAATTGTAATATTCAAGCCGATATGTAATAGTTATGGCCTAATTCTCTAAAATGCTAAACCAGATAAGATCCCCAATGTGAGTTCTTGATTTAACTCAATGTTATGAAAGTTTTATGGCCAAGTCCTTATAAAATTTCAATGTAATGTTTGATGAAGGTATCATTATTTATTATTCTAACAAAACTAGATATTATAGAGTTTATACCATGAAATATATGGAAGAGGAAGAATCAGTTCTCATTATGTTTCATGGGATGAAATCTATGATGAAATAAATAGTTATTGATTTTTTTAAAAAAATTAATATCCCAATCTAGCTTAATTGAGACCCATAAAAAATTAGATTCAATTTGAATATGAAACTGTATTGAGGTAGAATGAATCTAATAAATCAATAATACGGAAAACTTATTTGGATCTCAACCCTGAGAATATAATTGGAATTTTTTAATCAATATTGAAAAATAACTATCCAGAATCAAATATTTTTGGTCATTCTATTTATATTTGATAGTTTCATCAGAATGATACTCCAAACTCATTAAAGGAACCATATATGGGTTTCTCTATTAATGGAGAGGAAAATCAATTTTCAAGGAATAAGGTATGAAATTACTGATCCACTAGAATATTTATATGTGATTAAATCCAAATGAATTTTCAAAAATAAGATTTATGACTCTAGACAAGATATATAGAATAAATCCATCTTTTTTATCAAGGCTACGATCATAATGATTGTATTGACTATAGAGATACAATTTCTCAAAAATAAAGGATGATGTATATTCAAGTTATTTTTTAATATCCATCTCAAAATGGATTCAAATAATATCATATGGTTATTAATATTTCATTTCTAAAATGGTTCATAACAAAAAATATCTATGAAATAAAACTCTTTTCTTTGAGAATGAGAAAAATCCAAATCAAGTATGAAATATTTATAAAGCCTTACATGTTTTCAAGTAAGAAACCAATTTTATGGTATGAATTTCATTGGTGGGTTCTTTTTAAGAAATTCATTGAAAAGGGAATCATGGATCATATATAATTCATTAAAAGGAATTCTAAACATGTTTCAGTAGTATATAACTTTGTTAATGATGTCATGTATATATATTTAAATGACTCAATTTATATATATTTTTCAAATATAATGATTAATGATTCTGATTTATGTATAATGGTAGAGATTTGGTTCATTCTAGAATTATAGATTTACCAAAGAGAAGATGTTTTTTTCAAAAATAATAGTAAGTATTCAAATTTATTGCTAATGATGTTTTTTATGGATTCATGTAAGATCATGAGTACACAATTGAATGATATATATATATATATATATTGAATGTAGATCCACATAGAAAAAAATGATCATAACACTTTCAAAATAATGATATGTAGTTTTCTATATCTAATAGAAACATTACCAGATGTCATGTGTAGTGTGTGCATGTATGCAATATTACATGAATATTATTATGACTTCCATATTATATACTTTTAATGGATTATGAATTATGTGAAAATTTCTACAAATATTGAGTTATTCTTCCCTATTAGGACATCCTTTTAATTTATGAATTACTCAAATATAGATTTTAGTGGGTGTAAAATTTGTTGGAGAAAGACTAGTGTCTTGTTTCATTTATTAGGTATTATTATTGAATCCTAGATTTTTAAGAATAAACAAAATTTTCCATTCTCAATAGTCAAGGTTTAGTATGTGGATACAATAAGATGTAATGATAATACTCATTGTATTAGAAAAACACTTTCAAATATGGTATCTCTTATGAGATTATTCCAATTTTATGTGGCAATTCATCTGTTATTTCATTTTCAAAAAATTTCCTTCAACATCCAAGGATGAAGCGCATTGATATAATATATCATTTCATTTTAGATAATGTATAAAAATTTAATATAACTATGAAATTTATTCCCATAGATTATCAATAGATCAATATCATTACTTATCTATTCGATTAATATAATTTTATGAATATAAATTTAATATCAGTATGATATAGATTTAATAAAATTGTAATTATGATTGATGTATTTTCGAAAAATTATGATCTGTATAATTTTTGAAATTCTCAATTCCAGATAATAAATAATATCTATATTGGACCTTCAAAAACTGTTTTGATGAGAACACTATATTCAGATGTACATTACAATATGTCATTCCAAACAATAGAAGCAACAATAAATATAGATTTCTCTATTATACTGGTTTTTTATACGTCAAATACATGACACGCCTTGTTACACAAGTAAATAACAAGAATTAATGAAAAAATATGTTGGAATTAGGATATAGTTTTAATAAATAATTTCAGGATATTTTAGTTAAAATATATTCTATGTAATTATTTCATACCACCCATTCTTGAAACACATTCCCAAGAAGTTATGCGGAATACATAAAAATTGTTAAAGTTATCATACACCTATATTAATGACATATCCATTATAACTCACACATAAGACCATGTTAAATCTTCATGGTTGGATCATAATATCTCCATGATAATAAATATATAAATGATATGGCATTTTTTATTTTTAATGTTGTTAGAACTTCTATATAGTCTTTTTAATTTGTTATTTTGATTAAAATATCATTTTTGAATGACACTTCATACATCTATTTCTACATCAATATTTAATTCATTGAATATATTTAAAATAGGTTAGGTTATTTATACATTTTTTATTTTTTTATTTTCAATGGGTGAGAGGTTTGATAAATCTAATATGATTTGAAAGGATAGTAATGAATATTTTAATGAAGATTCATCTATAACATTACATTATATTGTGAATAAAAGGTTAAAGTTTCATCATAAGATAATATTATATTTTCTAGGAATCTCCCAACATATAAATCACCTAATTTGTGTAAATATTTTATAAATTTTACTATAAAATTGATTAAAATAACAATCAAGTTAGGATAAATGATTAATATGTGTAGGATTCCATACATAACGATAAATGTATAGGATGATGTTTCATTTTAGAAATGGATTTATATATTAATATGAATTGAAAAAAATAAGGTTTTCCATAGATATGTCGGGTAGTTTTTCACTAATTTCTAATTATTTGATCATTTTGATCCTGATCTAATAAAAAAAAATATTGTTATTTTTATGGTAACTGGTTCATGCCCAAATTTACCCAAGAGAAGAAGGGTAGAACGGTCCTTGTAGTGTAGCTTGGGTTGTCGATTCCACAGAGACCTAAGAAGATACCTAAGATACACAACCTAAGGGATTGATTTTTTGCTATGAAGTGGCCAACTTTGGGTTGATTTTAGATTGGTTTAAGTGATCTCTAAGATACTTAAGTGAATTCAAATTAAAATAATGAGTTGATCCTAGGTTATCACTCGGGGTGGATTGGACGTATTTTCTTTTTAATGATTTCAAATTCTTCAATTTGAGATGGGTTCATTTAAGGAGACAAAACAACATCATCACTTACTGGTTTAATGCCTACACCCTTTAATACTAATCACCTATACACTTGAAGGTTCAATGTTTCAAGCACTTCAAGGTAAGGATCGTATTAGTACTTGAATTGTGTGGCCTTAAATTCAACAAGGACGATGGAGTTTAAAAATCATTAAATAAAAATCCCAATTAAAGAAGTGATTATACATTAATTAGGTGATACATAACATCCAATCCAGCCCCTTTCTACTCCCTTGGATCAACCCATAAGTGTTTTATCCCTCCATTGATCCCATGGTTTCAATGGAAGCGGAAAGTAGACTCATGAGGGGGGAAATGGAGAAGTAAAGAAAACAACAAAAATAAAATGATCACTCCACCGTTGTGTGAATAATTTCACAAGGTCTGGTGTGAATAAATTAACACCTTGATCCAACGGTATCAAAGTGATATTAAGAACAATATAATAAGAGTATAAGAAGAACTTTTATTAAGAAACTAAAGTGAATTGAACAACTTACATTTGAAAGACAAAATTGAGGCAACAAAAATGCAGCATAACATTACAATTGAACAAAGCATCCAAGATCTAAAATACTTCACCACAACTGCCTTAAATAGGCATTTTGGGAGTCTTGGGTCGAGCCAACAACAGTACAAAGCATCTTAATTAATTTTGGTAGGCTGTAGGTGGTGGAAATCTTGTGGAATTTGGACTTTTCCACGTTTGACCCGAGGTGGCAGCCAGTTTTGATCCACCGAACAGACGCGTCTGGAAGACATTCTCTAATGCCGAATCAGAGTGGGCCATAGAATAAGAAAATGGAGATCCGGATGTCTTCTAACCTTCTGTAAAATATGGGCCCATTTGGAGTTTTTTATTCCGAGATATGATCAAATTAGTGGGCTGTTTTTCTGGGCCGTAGAATCTGGCCCAGAATTGTATCTCTAACTTGGGCCGCCTAAATGACCACAATGGAGGCCGAATCAGCATTAACTCCTGAAGGGTTATTTGTTCCTATACATGTCTTCTATAATTCCAAGAAATTTGGGATTAATTGGGCCTGTATGTTGGGCCCCACAGTCTCATCAGTGGGATGATGTCCAATCTGCCTTCTCCAGAATTGCTTCCTTTCATTGCCAAATATCTCCATCATCCTCCATGAATTCTCCATTGATCCCTGAATGAAACATGTTCATATTGGAGTGTAGATAAATTATCAAATTAAAATATTTATAATCAGATGAATCATTTGGTACTTTAAATGATGTTCAAAAATGTACCACATAATAGTGCATTTTAAGAAGGTATTACAATCATAATGTTAAATGATGTTCAAAGTGTAAAATGCACTAAAATGGTGTTTATGAATAATAAAGAAAATGAATATTATATATATTACCAATGAATATTAGCCTCAATTAGTGGCTAATCACACCCCCCAACTTGAGTTTTGCTAGTCCTGAGCAAAATATAACTCATCAAAAATGAAATTCGAATTCCCTTTTCCAAAAACATTTTAATACACAATGATCACCAAAAAACCTTATACCAAACAATCATGAAACCCATAAAAATATTTTAATACGAGATAGTTTCATAAGAAGATCCCAATCCCAAGCCCATTCCTTTGATCAAATCCATCATCATTCTTCTTCCAACTCAATTAGGTGTAATGATGTGTTGTGAGTCACAATAGATATGGGGGTTCATTTTCATTCAAGGGAAAAATCATGGAAGCGCTAGGTGGAATCACATTTAATCCTAATATGAGTATTCTTCATCCCTCTTTTTTTTTTGATTTTTTTTTCAATATTGCTATATTAATTGAGATTGCAATTAATCAAATTAACCCATGTAGCAAGACTTTGCCGATGACTCCCAGACTCAAAGGCCTTAGGGCACCAAGTGAAACCCACATACTCGGGCATCGTCTCGAGTTAACTTAATCAAAAACAAAGTCATATTACCATAATTAGAGATAGATTGAAAAACTCAGGGCTAGACAACTCTGGAGTCACGATCCCCAAGTGCCGAAAGCCTCGCATTTTATCAATCCATTGCTCTACACGCAAATTTTTATTTTTTATTTTTAATTTTTTTTGAATACTCATATTATTCATGGAAATAAAACCATCATATGCTATTTATTATGGGACCCCAAAAATTCAAATTAGTACCCCACAGTCTAGAGGACGTGCATTGTGGCAGTTTTTTTATTTGGATGAAAATATAAACGATGAAATATCACATTGGAAAGCCACACTTTCCAAAATCTATGCTCATGAAATTATACAAGGATTAAAATCAGAATCAGGGCATGCTAAATTATTTGATATTCAGTTTCAAAGTGTGAAATGTGTATTACCATGTTCAAAGTTAAAGGAATTTTTCCTTCCATTTACTTTTTTTTCAAATCATTCAATTTTTGTTTTTGACACAAAAGCATTCTTTTTTATTTTATCTCCCCCCAACATAAAACAACACTGTCCCCAGTGTTTGAAGAAATGAAAAATTAGGAGTAGAGGCAGGGAATAAAAAATTAAAAAGGAAATTGAAAATGAGGATTATGGAATGAAGTCACCTGGTGGTTGAAGTTTGAATTTCTTGCCGCTTGAATTTATTCCTTTGATATCCATGTCGCTTGCAAAGTTCCCTAGTGGAAAAAGGAAAAAACAAAACAAACAAAACAAAAAAAACAAAAAAAAAACAATATATATATATTTATATAATAAAGGAAGTAAAATATAAGAATATATATAAAAATTATAGAATAAGGTAGCACAAGAAGCCTCAGGTCAGTGGTAAGCGCGCGCCCCTGTCTCCCTTCGGTCCCGGGTTCGAGTCCCCGCGGTTTTTCCGGTTGTGATGGGGTTTGCCCCACGGCCTATGACGTGGAAATTTTTTTTTGTATTATTATATTTTTATTTTTTTTCTTAACCTATTGAATAATAAAAACAAAATAAATGGATGATACATTGTCTTCTTTTTTAAATTTCTGGGTAAGGTATTACTCAAGGATCACACCACGTGACACGGATGAATATGGTGCTCCTCTTTCGTACCCATCCATACTCATAATAGAAGAACTGGTCAAAAGTCTATTTTGTTATTTTTAAATATAAAAATGATTAAGTAATCTTATTTGAAAAATAAAGATGATTCAGAAAGATTAGAAACATAAAAACCACGGGTTGCCTCCCGTGCAGCGCTTTGTTTAACGTCGTTAGCCCAACATAGATCCCAAATTTATCAATTTTTTCCTGGTTCATAGATTGGATCAATTAACTCAACATCTATTTCCTGTTTATTGAATGATTCAACGAATGTTTTTAAACTTTGAGCATTGACCTTGAAAATGTGACCACTTGTGGGATCTTGAATCTCTACTGCCCCATGGGGGAATACATGATGCACTATGAAAGGTCCTGACTATCTAGACCTTAACTTTCCTGGATGTAAATGAAGTTTTGAACTATACAACAGCACAAGTTTTCCCGGTTCAAAATGTTTGACCTTGATATTCCTAGATTGGTAGGCTTGAACTGTATCTTTATTGATTCTTGAATTTTCATAAGCCTCCATCCTTAGTTCCTACAGTTCATTGAGATCTAATTTCCTTTTTGTTCCGGCCAATGAGAGATCATAATCCATTTTCTTAATTGCCCAAAAGGCCTTATGTTAAATCTCCACTGGAAGATGGCATGCTTTACCATAAACCAACCTACATGGGGACATTCCTAAAATGGTTTTATATGCAGTTCTATAGGCCCAAAGAGCATCTAAGAGTTTCTCAGACCAATCTTTCCTAGAGGGGTTGATAGTTTTTTCAAGAATTTTTTTAATCTCCCTATTCGCTAACTCAGCTTGACCATTGGTTTGAGGATGGTATGTAGTGGAAACTTTTTGAGAAATACCATACTTAGACATGAGTGAAGCGAATGGGCGGTTGCAGAAATGGGTTCCTCGATCACTGATTATAGCCCTAGGAATTCCAAATCGTGAAAATATGTTCTCTTTTAGAAATTGAATCACAACTTGATGATCATTGGACTTAGTGGGAATGGCCTCAACCCATTTTGAGACATAATCAACAGCTATGAGTATGTAGAGGTATCCCCGAGAGTTTGGGAAGGGACCCATGAAATCAATTCCCCAGCAGTCAAATATTTCAACCACTAAGATGGGAGTGAGTGGCATTTGATTCCTTTTTGTGATGGACCCTACTGGTTGACACCTAGGACAGCTTTGACAAAATGTGTAGGAGTCCCTTGAGAGGGTGGGCCAGAAAAGACCACATTGAAGAATCTTATAAGATGTTTTCTTAGAGGAAAAGTGACCTCCACATGCCTCACTATGACAGAATTTAAGGATAGACTCTTGATCAGATTCTGGAACACACCTCCTAATGACTTGTTCAGGGCAGAACTTATAGAGGTATGGATCATCAAACACATAGTGTCTAACATCAGAAAGGAATTTCCTTCGATCTTGAGTCCCTAATAATTTTGGAATGACTCCGGTCACTATGAAATTTGCTATGTCAGCATACCAAGGGCAGTCACTCACAGAGTATAGGTGTTCATCAGGAAACGAATCAGACACAGAAAGGTGATTTGAGTTGTCTTTGAATTCCATCCTAGAGAGGTGATCAGCTACAACATTTTCAACTCCCTTTTTATCCTTGATTGTGAGGTCAAATTCTTGTAAGAGAAGGACCCACCTAATCAGTCTAGCCTTAGCATCATGTTTTTGGAAGAGGTATTTTAGTGCAGAATGGTCAGTGAACACAGTGATGGGTGATCCTAAGAGGTAGGACCTAAACTTCTCTAAGGAAAACACAATATCAAGTAACTCCTTTTCAGTGGTGGTGTAGTTTATTTGGGCATCATTTGAGGATTTGCTTGCATAAGCAATGACATAAGGAGTTTTATCACAACGTTGTCCTAACACAGCTCCAACAGCAAAGTCACTGGCTTCACACATAAGTTCAAAATGAAGGTTCCAATTTGGAGATTTCATAATGGGAGGAGAGGTGAGAGAGGATTTGAGGGTTGAGAATGAACCCTCACAGCTTTCTGTCCAAACAAATGCAGCATCCTTTACTAAGAGAGCACAAAGGGGACGGGATATTGAACTAAAGTCCTTGATGAGTCTTCTATAGAAACCAGCATGTCCTAAGAAATACCTCACTTCCTTGACAGTTGTGTGTGATGGAAGGTGACGAATGATGTCAACCTTTTCTTTATCAACTTCAATCCCCCTACTCGAGACCAGATGGCCTAGAACAAGTCCGTCTTTAACCATGAAATGGCATTTTTCCGAGTTTAGGACCAGATTTTTTTCTTCACATCTTGACAAGACTCTCTCCACATTCTGCAGACATCCCTCAAAAGTATCCCCAAACACAGAGAAGTCATCCATGAAGACCTCAAGAAAATCCCCTACCATGTCTGAGAAGATTCCCATCATGCACCGCTGGAAGGTTCCAGGGGCATTGCATAACCCGAAGGGCATGCATTTGAAGTCAAAGGTACCGAAAGGACATGTGAATGTAGTCTTCCCTTGATCCTATAGGGAGACCTCAATTTGATTGTACCCCGAGTACCCATCTAAGAAACAGTAGAAGGCATGACCTGCCACTCTCTCAAGGACTTGGTCAATTAATGGTAAGGGGAAATGGTCCTTCTTGGTGAATGAGTTTAGTTTCCTATAGTCAATGCAGACCCTCCATCCACTACTCACCCTTGTTGGAAGAATCTCTCCATCCTCATTGGTTATCACTGTGATTCCAGCCTTTTTTGGAACCACTTGGATTGGGCTCACCCATTCACTCTCAGATATGGGATATATGATACCAGCTTTCAACAATTTCAGAAGTTCTTTCCTTACTACCTCCATGAGATTAGGATTGAGTCGCCGTTGAGGTTGACGACATGGATTTGAATCAGATTTGAGAACAATCCTATGAGTCCCGATAAGTGGGCTAATCCCAGGAATATCAGAAAGGGTCCAACCAATGGCTTTCTTATGCTTCCTAAGGACATCTAGAAGCATCCTCTCATGATTGGCTTCAAGAGAAGAAGAAATGACAATAGGATGTGTTTGATTTTCCCCTAAGAAGGCATACTTTAGTGCAGCAGGAAGTTCCTTCAATTCAAGATCAGGTTGGTTCAGAATTTCAGAAGAAGTTTGGGACATTGGATCAAGATCAATTTCTTTTTTAGAGGTTCAGATAGGATTGATTCCTCACATGTAGAAGTTTCATCTACTAGATTGGCTTGATCAGATTTAGGGAAGGAATTTAGAGGGGTCTCTATGAAATTGGTTTCTTGAAAGGTTTCACTGATTGTTAGACCTAAGACTTCATCATAATAGAAATTTGAAAATGATTCAAGCCAAGGAGATAAACTTCCTTCATATGAACAAAGGAAATCAATCTCATTCTGACTTAAACATTCATCAAATATTCCTTGATGTTCCATGGATTCATTATCAATGCTACCTATCATGTTTACTTCATGAATTTCCTCATCATCCCCTATTTGTGAGCTTTCATTATAGATGTTCAAGTCTAGACTCATGTTCCCAAAGGTGATGGTCACGTTCCCATTTCGGACTCGGATAACAGAGTTGATTGTTGCAAGGAAAGGACGACCAAGGATGATTGGGGTTTTTTCCTTATTTCCTAAATTTGGATGGTTGTCAAGGACAATGAAATCAGCAGGGTAGATGAAGTTTTCAACCTTTACTAGAACTCCCTTTAAAATCCCCTTTGGAACCCTAATGCTACGATCAGCAAGCTGAAGTGTGACAGATGTGGGTTGGAGTTCTTCTAGGCCTAACTGGCAGTACACAACATATGGGATGAGATTGACACTAGCACCTAGGTCACACAAGGCCTTGACAACTTTGCTTTCTCCAAGTTCAACATTGATGTAAGGGAAACCTGGGTCTTTCAACTTAGGAGGAATGGTCCCTTGAATGGTTGTACTCACATTAGCAGCCAAAAGGAATTGGTTTTTATGTGAAAATTTTCTTTTAAAAGTGCACAATTCCTTAAGGTACTTTGAGTAGGAAGGTATAGTTTGGATGGAATCGAGAAGGGGTATGTACAACTTGACTTGTGAAAATATTTCCCTCAACGTTTCACTTAGTTCAGGCTTGGATTTCCCCCTCATGAGTTGGGGAAATGGTGCAGGTTGTGGGGTTGTTTGTTGAAGAGTTGTTTCTTTGACAATGTTATCAGATTCCTCAGTTTGATCTTGTGGTTCATTTAAATTTTCATCGAAGTTTGAATCTTCAGGTGGGTTCTGAATTAGTTGTTCAGGTTTCTCAATTGATTTCCCACTTCTTAAAATAGTCACAGCCTTTAGTTGTTCATGAGTTGTTTGAGCACAACTTGACTCTCCCCTTGAAGTTGAGGATGGAACTGCATGAGTAGGCATGGGTGCCTTTCCAGTTTTGATGGTTTGAAGTTCTTGTTTTTGGGAAGATACTTCTGAGTTCATCCTCTCCATTTGTTTGCACAGTTGTTCTAGTAGGCTTTGTGGAACAGTTTGGGTTGGTGCTTGAGTAGGTTGGTTTATCCCAGGGGGATATTTTGGGGGTGGGATGGTTTGTTGAAAATGGGCTGGTGGCTGTTGGTATTGGATAGGTTGGGTTTGGAACTGGTTATGGGTTTGGTAGTTCTGATGGGGGTAAGGATTTTGTCCTTGTGGTTGGCTATGTTGTTGGTTATCCTTCCATCGGAAGCCTGGGTGGTCATTGTACCTTGGATTGAAGGTGTTTTGGTATTGGGGATTTTGAAAGCTTAGGGCATTGAATTCCGCTGGGGGTCCTCCTAGAAGAACATCCTTGATGGATGGAATGGTTGGTCAGTTGTCTGTTTTATGGTCATGTTTGTCACAAATTGTGCAAACAAGGTCTACATTTTGGATTTCATGGACTTTCCTAAGGTCTATCTCTTCAACCTTCC
The DNA here is from genome assembly GCA_963277665.1 of Viscum album. Classification (NCBI taxonomy): domain Eukaryota; kingdom Viridiplantae; phylum Streptophyta; class Magnoliopsida; order Santalales; family Viscaceae; genus Viscum; species Viscum album. The sequence continues at coordinate 841,219,195 of OY728160.1, read as the reverse complement.
TAGAGAGTGCTATGAGTTTAGCCCTAAGGCTTTCCTCTTCTCTAAGTGTATGTATTCCAGTGGTTCTTTGTGGCTTTTCAGAATAAGGTGAAGTTCCCCAAGTTTGGTTTTGTTCAGCCAGACTTTCCAGATACTCGTAAGCATCATTTGGGGCCTTGTTTTTAAAAGTTCCATTACACATCATGTTAATTAATTGCTTATTACCCGGAACCAACCCTTCATAGAAAATTCTCACTTGTTCAGGTATGGAAAACCCATGGTGTGGAACCATGTTTAGGGTGTCTTTGAACCTCTCCCATGTTTCATAAAATGACTCTCCCTCTTTTTCAAAAAAAAATTGGATGCTCTTTTTAAGTGAAATTGTTTTGTGACGAGGGAAGTATTTTTTGTAGAATTATATTTGCAGTTGGTCCCAAGAGTGGATTGATGCAGGTCTCAAGTTGTTTAGCCAATTTTAAGCTCGATCCTTTAATGAAAAGGGAAAGAGCCTCATCTTAGCGGATTCTAGTTGATGTGGGGGACACATGGTTTCAACAATGTCGTTGAACACTTTGACATGAAGGTATGGCATTTATGACTCCATCCCATGAAAGGTTGTAAGGTGGTTTAGGACATGGGGTTTGAATATGTAGTTGGTGTCTCCTATGTAATTGTGTCTAATGCATGAGGGGGCATTGGTCCAAGCTGGAGTGAGGTAGTCATTCATGGTTTGATCAACTACATTCCCTAAGTTTGGAGCTTCTTGGTTTTGGTTTCCCATTTGATTCCCAACAGGGTTTACAATTTGATTTTGTGGATGAACCTCCATTGGACTTGTTTCAAGTTCTAACTTTGGGGTTTCAAGAATATTTGAATCTGATTTAAACAATCCCTTAGGTGCACTTGACTCCCCTATCCTAGGACTTTCCACCCTAACTAGTCTGTTTGAGAAATCACAGGTGTAGGCGGACATGCGCCAAAAAAAAAGCAAGAAAGGGACAAGATAAGAGATCTTGGGTGAGAGTAGAAGAATGGAGGTGAGGAAAGAAGGTTTTTTTTATCTAAGTTACTTACTTGGTCCCCGGAAACGGCGCCAAAATTTGGTTCACGCCCAAATTTACCCAAGAGAAGAAGGGTAGAACGGTCCTTGTAGTGTAGCTTGGGTTGTCGATTCCACAGAGACCTAAGAAGATACCTAAGATACACAACCTAAGGGATGGATTTATGGCTATGAAGTGGACTACTTTGGGTTGATTTTAGATGGGTTTAAGTGAAATCTAATATACTTAAGTGAATTAAAATTAAAATAATGAGTTGATCCTAGGTTATCACTCGGGGTGGATTGGACGTATTTTCTTTTTAATGATTTCAAATTCATCAATTTGAGATGGGTTCATTTAAGGAGATAAAACAACATCATCACTTACTGGTTTAATGCCTACACCCTTTAATACTAATCACCTATACACTTGAAGGTTCAATGTTTCAAGGACTTCAAGGTAAGGATCGTATTAGTACTTGAAGTGTGTGGCCTTAAATTCAACAAGGACGATGGAGTTTAAAAATCATCAAATAAAAATCCCAATTAAAGAAGTGATTATACATTAATTAGGTGATAAATAACATCCAATCCAGCCCCTTTCTAATCCCTTGGATCAACCCATAAGTGGGTTATCCCTCCATTGATCTCATGGTTTCAATAGAAGCGGAAAGTAGACTCATGAGGGAGGAAATGGAGAAGTAAAGAAAACAACAAAAATAAAATGATCACTCCACCGTTGTGTGAATAATTTCACAAGGGTTGGTGTGAATAAATTCACACCTTGATCCAACAGTATCAAAGTGATATTAATAACAACATAATAAGAGTAGAAGAAGAACTTTTATTAAGAAACTAAAGTGAATTGAACAACTTACATGTGAAAGACAAAATTGAGGCAACAAAAATGCAGCATAACATTACAATTGAACAAAGCATCCAAGATCTAAAATCCTTCACCACCACTGCCTTAAATAGTCATTTTGGGAGCCTTGGGTCGAGCCACCAACATTACAAAGCATCTTAATTAATTTTGGTAGGCTATAGGTGGTGGAAATCTTGTGGAATTTGGACTTTTCCACGTTTGACCCGAGGTGGCAGCCCGTTTTCATCCACCGAACAGACACGTCTGGAAGACCTTCTAGAAGGCCGAATCAGAGTAGGCCATAGAAGATGGAAATGGAGCTACAGATGTCTTCTAACCGCATGTACAATATGGGACCATTTGAAGTTGTTTATTACGTTATATGATCAAATTAGTGGGCTGTTTTTCTGGACTGCAGAATCTGGCCCAGAATTGTATCTCTAACTTGGGCCGCCTAAATTACCCCCATGGAGGCCGAATCAGAATTAACTCCTGAAGAGGGATTTGTTCCTATACATATCTTCTAGCATACCACGAAATTTGGGATTAATTGGGCATGTATGTTGGGCCCCACAGTCTCATCAGTGGGCTGATGTCCAATCTGCCTTCTCCAGAATTGCTTCCTTTCATTGCCAAATATCTCCATCATCCTCCATGAATTCTCCATTGATCTCTGAATGAAACATGTTCATATTGGAGTGTAGATAAATTATCAAATTAAAATATGTATAATCATATGAATCATTTGGTACTTTAAATGATGTTCAAAAATGTACCACATAATAGTGCATTTTAAAAAGGTATTACAATCATAATGTTAAATGATGTTCAAAGTGTAAAATGCACTAAAATTGTGTTTATGAATAATAAAGAACATGAATATTATATATATTACCAATGAATATTAGCCTCATTTAGTGGATAATCAGTAAAATCCATTGAAATTGTGTGAAAAATTATTTTGGATAGTGATGGATTATTTTCTATTAGTTTTAGATATATTCTATAATATAGTATGTTTTATCTAGAAGATGTTATATGGATTTTTTAATGTCAATATATATTTTACATATTGTGGTCTTTTCAACTAAATTCCTAAAACAAGTTCATTGAAAAGTTTTTGAATGTGGTTGTTGCACCAAGAATAATTAATTATGATCATGTTACAATATAGAGTGTCTACAAAGTTAATTTTATTCATTTAAAGAAACCATTAATATTGGAATATATTATTCATATCATAATAAAAATAATTAAACATGGTAAGGAATGAGTCAGTATAGGTTTATATATTGAATATTATTATATATATTTCATCACAAGTTTTAAATTATAATTGAAATAAAAACTAGGAATTTTTCGAAGGAGGTGCTTTATATAAGAGATTTAAGGATAAGAAATAAACATATTCCTTAAAATATTTAGTGAAGTATCTACATTGATGATTTAAAATGCCAATATACAAATAATAACAATTTGGGAAACCTTGAAACCCAAGAAGGGGATGTTCTACCAATGTTTCATCATGGAAATTCATATATAGATGTTTTAATTTCATAAAAACTATGTTGAGTGGAGTTTAATTGAATAAATAGAAGAAATGTGAGCCTAATGATTCAAATAAAATTATTTCAAACAATAAATATGATCATTATATGAAGAATTTATAGGAGGATATTAATTAATTGGAGGTTAACACTTATAAGAATTTGAGTTATTTGGAATGTTTCTAGAAACAAATTGAGAAAAATATTTACCTTACTCTTAAATATATTATATTTAATTTATAATCCAAATTATAGAATTTTTTTCAATAAAATTTGGTTCTAACACGATTTATTAATTTTGTAATTTCACAACATGAATCATGATAAACCAGTTCTTTTATAACTCTTCTCAATTTTGAATAAATGATATTTAGATAATATAAAGAATTATATCCAACTAAATATATAGTAAGGACATAGTTTGAGTCACTTAATGTAAAGAACTGGATTTTCCATGTAATGTTTTTAAATTATATGCAATTTTTACAGGTATTTGATAATTGATGGTGCATGATTCTGAGGCCAGGTGTTCCTAGAATGAATTTCTTTATTTTTTTAATGTACATTCAGTAAACACTCGAGCGGCGTTTACTAACATTTGAACCGGTGCTCTGATTAAAAATCCTAGGGAACCATTGAATATGTACTGTTGAGATTCACTTAAGGGAGGCTTCAATTCAACCACAGTAGTTCTGGAGAAGAAGATAGATTGTTCAACTTTTAAAAGATTAAATAAAATGACATTGTTATTTTATTTCTTTATTTTTTTCCTTCAATGGACAAGTGGAAGTATGTGACCAATGGAATTCCATGCCATTAAATTGTTTCACCCTTCAAATAATATGTTACCACATCGTTAGAATTTAATAATGATCCTATTATATGAACCCTCATAAATTCCACGAGTGTTGTAAACCTCCCCCTCTACTATTTATATGGAGCTTGAGAAGAGGTATCAGCACTACTTCACCATATGACGAAGTGCTGGTAGAGTGTCGTGACACCCACCTTGGTGGATGGAGCCGGTTTCAGAAGGCAGTGATGAGCGCCGCTGAATGATGAACAAAGACTCTTCCTCAAGAATGGAGGCTCTCCAACAATCTCGAGGTAGAGATTTATTTTTTTATAATTCCAACCAATTGTTTAATCCTACCATCTTGCTATCAAGATAACACGGAGGGTGTGGTCCAAAAGAACAAGGCCCAGACCCTCATCCTTTTTTTTAAATTTGATTCGTTCATCGCAAATATTATCTTCAGGTTGGGTGAGATTCTAGATGACAGATGATGGTGGCGGTCGGCACCGACCGGCTACGATGGAGACGGTGTGCCGTTGCGTGCCGCCGGAGGAGGTCGCAGCTCTATGTCGCGGCGTTCAGTAGTGTAGCTAGCACTGGTCGTCCACGGAAGGGATGGGGCGGGCCATATCACGCCGCCAGTAGAAAAGTCCCTCGACTTTTTAGCCACATCAGGTTCAATCAAGGCGGACGACAATGTCCAGCTGTAGGTGGAGGCAGCATCGCGCAATGACATGCCTCCAGAGGAGCCACGACTCCGACACCGTGGCAGCAGGACCTGTAGTGGGTCCTACAGTTGACATGGAAATTCCAAAAGGTGTTTCCACTTCACCTTCAAAATGGGGGACACCCCCCCCCTCGTGCTAGCTCGGCAGACCCCACATCGTGCATGCCATGCCCTGTCGTGGGTCGGACCACCTGAGCATCGTGGGTTGCGCCTCTGCGGGCCGGGCCACATGAGCCCAGCAGTCCGCACCCTTGCAGGCCGAAAGGCGCCCCCTTGCAAGTCGGGCCAGACCGAGGCCCATCAGGTAGAGCCCACCATAGTCCAGCCCAACCGAGTCAGACCCGGACCAGGTTGGGTTGACCTGAACTGGGTCGGGACATCCGAGACCGGGTCGGTCCAGGTTAGATCAGACCCAAACCTAACTAAGCCCAAATTCTCTTAAAGGGTTGTATCATGATAATTGGGCATCTGTTAGATGAACCATATTTGGAACTAAGACCCTTGGAGTTAGATAGTCCATTTGGAATACTTCAAATGAGTTTTGGAGTATGTTGGAGTACGACCAAGTTGGATCGAACTCTAATCCAATGGCGCCATCAGAACTAAAACGCATATAACTCACAGACTGAGCATCTGATTGACGCACTATCTATCAAGTTGGAACCCTTTATACATTGACGTCATTTGGATTACACATTTGTGGAGCTTAGTGGCGGTCAAGGTTCGACCGGTATCTCGAGGGGAAGATTCTACAAAACTCGAGTGCACCTAGTTCGAGTAATCCTGTGTTTGGCTATTACATGAAGAATGAACATTGATCCTTTTTGGGTCATCATCTATCAGATCTTGTGTGGGTCAGTGCTCAATGATATTGTGTGGGTCAATGCATGCCGATCCTATGTGGGTTAAATCCTGTGTGGGTCAGCGACGGTTATTACCAATCGATCTTGTGTGGGTCAGCAGCAGTGCCTCTTAACAGAATAAGATGATCTGGCATAAAACTAATCATCTATACATCTTTTCATAAGTTATTCATGGTGTGAACTGAGTCTTTATACCTTAATGGTGTTATCTTTCATGTGTTATCTTCGTGGTGGTACCTGTGGGGTAGTTCTACCTTTTCGGTGTTGTCTTCGTGGTGTTACCTGTGTGGTCCGTCTATCTTGGTGGTGTTACCTGTGTGGTACTTCTACCTTCAGGGTGTTACCTTTGTGTTATTTATTCCTCATGTATTGGATGAGTATATCATGATATCTTAGGTATTTTTAGGGTCATATACCTAATAAGTGTTGATATCTATCACTTCATGCATTGAGATGGAGGTCTTTCTTTGTGGTTTTTTTGTTACTCTGGGATACCTATTGGGGTCTTGGGGTCCCTAATGAGTATCGTTATACTCAACCATACACGGGCTATGCCCACACCTTATTGTTTCTATTTCAGACAATGTATAAAATCGATCAAGGATGAGGAATCCAGGACTGGATGGTGCTCAGAGGTGGACCATTTGGTGTGAAATGACGTTGGTACTACATCTCGTGAGTTGTACCTACCCTTCAGGTAGGATCCTCGGTGGATGACCAAAGAGTTGTTTTTCTTTTTTAGTGGTACTTGTACTTATTAGTTGGGCTTGTATTCCAGCCCCATCAATTCAACACTCTTTTCACAACAACATTTTTTCTTCATGGTTTCATCTTGTTGCATTCTAGTATGTTTGGTTCTATAGGTTTAACATAAATGCCTTCCCGTAATAGGGATTTTAATTTCTGGTGGTAGTCGCCAGCCCCTTTCCTAGGGAAGGCGGGATTTGGTTAGTCACAACATGGTCCCTAGGGTAATGTTCATGACAAAGTGGTAACAAAGGAGTCGGTTATACTGAAGAACTAGGACTCTGATCTTTTTTATGTGGCAATAGTGTTATGTGTTTGGATTTTGGTTTTCTATTTGGGGAATCCAGTGTTGGTGCGGCAGCTGACGTATCCATACACTAGGACTGTGAATTCTGATTTCTGACTCAGTACACAAAAACACTTATTGCGTGTGTGTTTTTAAAAGTGTTTTTTGTGATCCCTTTGAGTAATCTCACTGGGTATATCTTATTAACCATGGCACAATTGTTTTATTTTTGGATGTTGTCATATATATAGCCATACAAGATTTATGAGAGAGTACATGATGATGGAACACTGAGCAATGTGGCCTCGGTGTCAGACCCTCTTATGGCGTTAGACCCTTCGGGTGGTGTACCAGCAATACCACTACCTATTGGGAAACCGTGGCCACCAGCACCAAAAGAGAGGGTGAAAGCCGACTTGGCATGTTGCATGAGTTTTAAAAATATAAGAAACCTAGGATTTCAGAAGAAACAGATCTATAGGCGGCTGTGGACTAGATGGAGGTTGTGGTCAGAGTTTTTCGCTTAGTTGGGACACTAGTTGATCTGATGGTGATCATAGATACTAGTCTCTTCTTGGGAGAAACTGGGAGATGGTGGAGCCTGAAACTCCAGATACACGTGGAGGCGACTCTCACATGGGCGAACTTTGAGGTCCATTTCAGGGCAGAGTTCGTCCCAGCGACTCTATGCTTACGGCATATATAAGAGCTTCTACACTTAAAGCAGGGCAGCATGACTGTGGCCCAGTACTAGGTGAGGTTCACTAATCTATCCCTCTACTCTACTGAAATGGTACCATACCATTTCTTCAGGGCCTGGAATTTTATGTAGGGTCTCTGATGGAAGATCATAGCATCGATTATATCACTCAGCATTCTGTTGCAGGCTGGGGTACTTGAGCGAGCACTTTTGCTGGAGAGAATCCTAGTTGAGAAAGCACTGATAGCGAGAGCCACCACCAGATGATAGGTAGCAGAGTCACCTGCAGCTGGCAATAGACATATGATGTAGGAGCCCAAGTAGGTGATACCTTTTATTGGAAATCTCAGGATGCAGGGTCGGTGGTGCAGGGCTAACGAGACAGAGAAGGGAAGATTAGGAGCAGGCAGTGAAACTCGTGCGGCGGGCCGGGTCACATGGCTCGCGACTACCCGACCTGTCATACAAAGGACCCATAGACAATCGATGGACCACTGTGGCAGAGGCAGAGATTCGATCGGGGAGGTCCACGGGCATCTGTCGGACATGGAAAAGGAGCTGGTCATGCAGAAGGTGGTGGGTGGTGATTGGAGGTTCTACCGCAACCACCTCCAGGCGGTCCGCCCAAACCATAGGGAGCAGGTGGACAAAGAAGAGGCTAGCTCCACGTACCTGAGGGATATGAACATGGCTCTGCAGAGATGATTAGAGGTAAAATTTGTGTCTACTCCACCTTAGTTATAGTAATTATAGACACAGGTTCCAGTCACTCTTTTATTTCATTGGCCCACATTCAGAGCTCGGAGATTCTAGTAGAGTCATTGGCTCGATCTATATGGCTAGAGACTCCTAAAGGAGGGGATTCGATGATTACACACTAGTTCCAGCAGTGTGTGAATACTATGGGAGGTTAGATATTTGGATGAGATCTTCTATTAGCGACATTGAGTCCTTATGATTACACTTTGGGTATATACTAGTTATCCACAGTCCATGCACAGATTGACTGTATTAGGCTCAAAGTGTGGTGTCTCAGTGAGGATGGGACCATGATTTCCTTCACTGGAAAGAAGGGAACCTTTGAATAAAAGGATGGACTTACCTAGGGGAGGGTGCAGATGATCACACATTAGTTGGATATGCTTACCCTTGGAGTAGTTGGTGTTGAGTGTCCGAGCTATCTTGTAATGGTGGACCAATTTACCGATGTATTTCATGATGATGTTTCGAGTCTACATCCACACAGATAGGTATATTTTTACATCAAACTATACACTAGGATGACACTGAAATCTATGATATCATATCAGATGGATCACATTGTGCTTTGTGAGTTACAGGTATAGTTGGAGGACTTGCAGAGGTAGGGGTTCATAAGGCCTAGTGTTTCTCCATGGGCAACCCCGATTTTGTTCACCATGAAGGAATATGGGAGTATGAGACTCTGTGTGGACTACATGTGCCTTAACCATGTGACTATGGAGAAAAAGTATCCTCTTCATAGGAATGATTATATTTTCAATCCACTGAAGGAATCTTGTTTGTTTTCGAAGATAGTACAGAGATCAGGCTATCATCAGCTCAAGGTAGGAGATGAGGACGTACAAAAGACATCCTTTAGATATCTATATTAACACTATGAGTTCTTGATTTTACCATTCCACATTACAAATTCCCTATAATTATTCATGGGACTCATGAATAGGATATTCCAGCCATACCTCAATTGATTTTTTTTGTCTTCATCAATGATATCTTGATATACTCAATGAAAGGGGAGGATCATCTCTATTATCTGCAGATTGTTCTAGATAAACTCAGAGAGCACCAGCTATATTGTATGCTCACAAAGTTTCAGTTCTTGATACGAGGGGTAAACTTTATGGGACATATAATCTCGGTGGCTGGAGTAGCAGTAGATCTGGTGATGATAGAGGTTGTGCTTTCCTGGGAGCCACCTAGGATTGTTACCGAGCTATGGAGTTTCCTAGGATTGGCTGGATACTACCATAGATTCATGCCTTATTTTCTAGAGTTGTAGCACACATTTCATCATTGATGAAGAAGGGACAACCCTTCATATGGACGGAGAGATCCCAGTATAGTTTTCAAGATCTGATGAAAAGACTAATGAGGTCCTCCATAGTGAGGCTACCAGGAGAGGACATTGGGTATGTAGTATACTACGACACATCAGGGACCAAATATGGGTGTGTCCTGATGCGGGAGTGAGCAGTGATAACATATGTCTCACGAAAACTAAGGAAACATGAGAAGAACTATGCTACCAATGAACTGGTGTTAGCATCAGTGGTCTTTTCCCTGAATATGTGGTGACATTACTTGATGGGCGAATATTTTACAGTTTATGCTGATCATAAGAGTCTCAGGTATACCTTCTCCCAGAAGGACCTGAATCAAAGATAGAGGTGATGACTAGAGTTCCTCCATGACTATGACTTTTAGATATTCTGTACTCCTAGGAGGGGGAACATGGTATAAGATTCATTATGTAGGAGGTTTGGTCTATAGTTTCTGAGTGAGGAGACCAAGCAACTAGCCACGTTGCAGATACCCCTCATGGATAGAGATGGAGCAGCAAACCTCTAGTATATGATTGTAACTTCCTCACTCCTTCAGTGAGTTAGGGAGGCACAGCTTCAGGTCATTGACTATGAGACTTGACATGCTCAAATATCCTCAAGACATGCACCTGATTGATTTCCTAAAGGTAGGAAGAACATCATGCTCTTTAGAGAATGTAACATGGTACTAGTGGGGATACGGGAGGAGGTGTTGAGATAGTTCCATATGTCCCCTTTGGTGGTACATCATGGTTTGGCTAAGATGTACTAGGACTTTAGACTTCATCACTGGAGGCCATGGATTAACAAAGCAGTGGCATAGTTTGTTTCTCGATGCCTCACTTTTCAGCAAGTAAAGGTTGAGCATCAGGTTCCAGCAGGATTAGCATAGCCAATAGAGGTGTCATGGTGGAAGTGGGATGGAATCTCCAAGGACATTGTGATTGGGATTCCATGTAAATATAGGAGACATGATTCCATCTGGGTGATCGTTGACCGACTCACTAAGTTGGCCCACTTTCTACTCATCTGAGAGATGCAATCAATAAAGGGATTGGGATGCCACTATGTATAAAAGATTTTGTGACTTCATGGGGTGTGATTGACGATCATCTATGACTGTGAGACACGTTTTACATCCCGATTATGGAAGGGATTAAAGGAGGCAATCGGGACTCAGCTATTTTTGAGCACCACATTTTATCCATAGACGGAAGATCCGACAGAGTAGACCATTTAGACGATGGAGGACATGATTCATGTTTGTATCCTAGATTTTGGCCGCATTAGGGAGAATCACTTGCCCTTTATGGATTTCACATAAAATAATAGCTACCACTCCACAATCAATACGACACCTTTTGAGGACCTGTAAGGTTGACTTTTCATATCACCTCTATGCTAGACAGACCAATAGGAGTCAGCACATATGGGTCTAGAGATGGTACAAGATACCACGAAGAAGGTGCAGATCATCCAGGAGTGGATGAAAACTGCACAGAGCATACATATGTCTTATTCTGATAGGAGGTGGAGACCTTTATAGTTCAGGGAGGGAGACCATGTCTTCCTATGAGTCATACCTCGATGAGGTTTATAGAGAATTTTCTGATGCGACAAGTTATCGCCGAGGTTTGTCGAACCATTTCTTATAATTTGTAGGATAGGTGAGGTGTCATACTGCTTGGAACTTCCATAGAAGTTAGAGAGGGTGTACGACATCTTCCATGTATCCCATTTGAGGATATATGTGAATGACCTATCTCACATCATCACCACAATGAGCTGGACATTGATTATGGGGCGATGTTTAAGAAGGTTCGAGTAGTGATTGAGGATCGACAAGAACATGTACTTCCCTTGCAGTCAATACCTCTGGTGAACATTCGCTGGCTACACAGGAACCTCCGAGAGAACACTTGGGAGTGTGAGGGTCAGATTTGTGTTCAATACCCCCATTTGTTTTCATAATCTATGTTGTGGAATTCGAGGATGAAAGGCCCTCAGGTAAGTTAATGTAAATACACAGATTTTCCATGTAATTTTTTTAATTATATGGAATTATTATGAGTCTTCAAAAATTAACGGCACATGATTCTGAGGCCCGGTGTGACAGGAATGAAGTTATGAATTTTTTTAAGGTACCTTCAGTAAACACACACATGCATTGTTTTCTAACTTTTGAATTGGTGCTCATATTACGAATCAGAGGGCACCGTTGAATCCATAGTACCGAGATTATCATAAAGGAGGATTCACTTTAACCGTAGTATGTCTAGAGAAAAATATATATTTTGGGACTTTTAAAAGAATAAATTAAATAACTTTATTTTTATATTTCTTTTTTTCCTCCAATGGACAAGTAGATGTGTGTGACCAATGGTATGTCAGTCCATTAAATAGATTGACCCTTAAAATCCTTTGTAACAACATTGATAGAATTGATGAATGTTCTTATTAAATGAAACCTCATAAACTTGTGGAGATGTATCGACACTTCTTCACCAATCCGGTTCTGATAGTATATTGTTTACTTTTTAATATTGAACTTTTACTATGTTTTCATTATAAAAATGGTTTATATTACTGGATCAATGGTTTAATAATATATTAATTTTAATATGTTCAAAAATAATTTTATTACTTCATGTTTGGTTTTTTTAATATATTTGTGTCAATATATGTCAATTTGTTTTTCTTTACTTGTAGCATTAGAGTATTGATAAAGTATTTGTATGAGTAAAGGGATAATTATACCCATTTTATACATCAATGTTTTTATTGTGAGTAAATAAAATCCATGTTGAATCGTACACTATTATTGATAATATGAACCTTGTGTTTGATGTTAAGATTATGAACTCAATTATACATAACAAGGGGTATAGTCCCATATTTTAGAGAAATAAATCTTTTAATTTAACATTGATATTTCACTGTTTTTAAATCCAAAATTTATTTCATTTTTATATTATTTGAATAGATTTTATTTTGCGTTTTTACATAACAAAATGTTTGAAACTATGTCAATATTTATTTACTATGAGATCGAGTGTGGCAGTTGAATAATAGAGAGGATGGAGAAATGTTGAAAGTCAAATGTGTATCACTATTTATTCCATGAAGGTTTTAGATCAATGAATATATTTTACTTATATAATGGATGTAAAAATAATATAGTAAAAGAACAACATAGGATATTGTGTAAAAAACATTATAAATGTGTACATAGTTTAGATATGTTGAAAAATTATTTGTTTCTACATAACACAATATCAAGGAGTAGTGTATGGAAGTGTCTCCTCAAGAATATATTGTGAAGAAGTATTTTGGGATTCTATTTTTATCAAATAAAATTTTTTGATCCCCAAGACATTTAGTATTGATTATTTTATTCATTCTATAAATTGTATATAGAATATGTTATCAGGACAATATATTTTCATGTATTAATGAATATTATGATCTTACTAACATATTGTAATATTTATTTACCATAATGAATTAAGAAGAAAATGTATAGTAAATTAATGATGCAAGACTCTAATTCCATGAGGATTTACCCAAAAATAATTCATTATATAGAAACCATGAGAGGTTAAACCATTGACCAAATAATATGAAATATTCATGGATTTAGGTGGGAAGACCATTTAAATGGTATTTCTATAAGAAAATATTGAAGGTGACTATATCAAATGAATAATTTGTTAAACTAATTATGATAAAAAATATGATAATGAATTTTACTCCACTAAAATCATTATTTTCTATATCATATTGAAAATTAATTGTGGTTTTATTGTGATAATTCAATCATTTTAACTTTACTATTCCAATTGGGTTCTTTTAGAACTCTGTATACATTTTATTATCTTTATCCATTAATAATAACTTGTATATATTTTAAGTTTTTAGAAATAAAACCATATATTTTATTAGTTACTGTGACATCTTGGCCCTCCTCATTGGCTTGAGTTGAGTTAGAAGCCCTACTTGGCATTAAGAGATATCCCCAAGGTGCCACAGGCTTGAAATAAATGTTAAAAACTTCATGAACAGTGGGGACGATTTTCCCTTTTAAATCAAATCATCCAACTAAACATTACATTACAAAAAAACTACATGATTTATGTACATAATGTTTAATAATTTCAACTCACAGTAATGATTACAATACAAAACCATACCAATAACAAATCAGAGTACCAAGTGGAATACTCAAAAAAATCGATACACAATGCTATAACTTTTTATCCCCATGCCACGATCCAGGATCCCAATCCACAATTTCACATGCATCACGATGTATCGCTGAAGAATTGAGATGCATTCCTATTACCTGTGTCTTAGGATACAACATATTCAAAAGCACCCATGTTCCAAACATGGTGGTATGAAATAATACTTAGTAGGTTTTCACAAATGGCATCCCTACTAATGAAACTAGGAAAATAAAAGTTATCATATTAATATAAAGTAATTAATATAGAACAATTAAATTATTTCCACACCTTCCAACAATCCTAACACACCCTTAGCAGAACAATTTTCCCTACACAATAACAATTCCAAGGAAAGAAATCAAAAAAGTCATTGACCATTTTTCTCATTTTATATTGGCCAAACCCATATCATTTCACATGACCCATTACGTACACCTCAAACACACACACAAATCAACCACCTAAGCATGGTGATTATATTAATGGTGCAACACCATGCCGGAACTCGCCACATTTTTATTGTAGTACATCAAGACCATATTCCAGCCATTGATGGTGGTACTTTACAACCACTATTGATACAAATTCTTCTAATTCTTGAACAGTTATACCAGTAACAATTCCAATTAAAAAAATTCAAAATAAAAGCAACCATTTATGCCCAAAACATTTCAAATAGACATGAAAAATCCATTTGAATAAAATCAATAATTTATTTACAAACACCCTTACACCAGATCCATGCTAAACACCATTTGAATAAAACAACATTTTTATTAAATGCCATTTTCAAAACACCAAATTAATAAAATAAACTGTGAAACTGAATTAAAATCACAATTTTTTTTTACAATGTATATTACACAACAATATCATATTTTCCCAAAATTCCACAAATCGTCAACAAAGGGGTTTAAACCAAGATTCAAACATCATGTTCAAAATCAATTTAATGAAAAATTAATAATTAGAAATAAATCCATATATTTCATGAAATAGGAGTTGAGAGTTAATCTAAATACATGAAGTGTTTTGAAAATAATTACCACCAGTATAAATCCTCACCAAATCTAGGTCAAAACTCCACAAATCCCCCAGAGATCCATTCCCCTAACATCAACAAGGGAAAAACTCATCATTATTGGAAAAAACAACCCACGGTCTATCCATAATATAAAATGATCTATGAAATCATGAGAGTGATGTGAGTAGATCTAATAAAATCCATGAAACTACCATGAAAGGAGACTTACCAAAGGAGATTTAGCATTAGGACACCCAAAAAACCCTTTAAATCACTTATTGAATGAGTGGGATAGGTTCTTTAATTGTATTGAGGAATAAAATCCAAATGAGGCTATAAATGGGTCTCAAATGGGGAACTTATGGTTAATATCATGTGAGATATATTTTTTAACACCCACTTATTACCCCGTGTAGAGTTTATTCACACAGATTGGAAAACTCTGTGCAAACTGTGTTCCTGCTACATTCCCAAAGGGGACCTTTAATAGTTGGACCACATGGTTTGAAAAACAGTACACCAACTGTGAAAAATCCTATTATCCCATGTATTATGATTTACCTAGGTAGATGCATGGTTTGGAAAACCATGTGCCTTAACCGTGCTCCCCCCTATTTCCCACTTCCTCATTGTGCAATGTTTCTTGGAGAAGCTGTATGGTTTTCACTAACCTTGCTCAAACAATGAACCATTATAAAATCCCCAAAACCTTCCCAAAAACCCAAAAAATTCTCCAAAACCTATCCTAACCACATTATACATATATAAATGCATTAAAAATGGTTATATAACTCAAAAAAAGGGTGTTATATTTTCCTCCCCATTGTCAAATACATCATCATAAAGTTGAAATCCCTCACTTCATGAATGATATCAGGCCAATGCTCGGCCATTTATTTCTCCCACTCCCATGTTTCCTCCAAAATATGAACCATGTTTACCTAAAACTAGCCCTACAATGATTATTTTTCCATGAAATACTTTCCCTTTCCTTTCAAAAATCTACAATGGAATGTACACTATTGAAGCATCCAAATATAACTCATCATGGTCCCATCCAATCTCATCATTAGGATCCTGCTAATACTTCTTCAAATGAGATCCATAAAAAAATTATGTACAACACTAAACCATGGTGGCATTAAAAAATGATATTCCACCTCTACAACCCTCTAATTTATCTCAAAAGGAACTATTTATCTCAGATAAAACATTCCATGTTCCAAAAAATGAAGATGTCTAAGCCTAGGAGAGATTCTCAAAAATATGTTATTACCCACCTTGAACGACAACCGCAATAGGTGATGATCTGAATTAAAATCTTGATGACTTTTATAAGTCTCCATTATCTTCCTAGATAACCTTAAATTTTCTGTAGCCTCTTGGAAAATTTTTGGGTGAACCATCAAAGATTCGCCTTTTTCACCCAACAAAGTGGAGAATGACACAGACACCCCTACAATGCTTCAAACAGATCCATATGTACTGAGGTATGATAACTATTATTATATGAGAACTCAACCAAGGGTACGTTGTCTTCCCACAATCCACCAAAATCCATCACAAAATACCAATAAATATATTTCAATGATTGTATCATCCTCTTATATGTCTCGTCCATATGATGATGGTACCCTATAGTCATAGTCAACGAAGTCCTAAAGTATTTCTGTAATGATCTCCATAAATGAATCACAAACCTCATATCTCTATCTGATACAATTGAAACTAGAACACCTATCCCCTTAACCACATCATAGATATTGATAATGGATAGAACCTCTACCTTGTGAGATTCAAGAGTAGATAATAAATTGGCTGACCATGTAATCTGATCTTCTATAACCCATATGGCATCATGTTCCCAAACCGTTCTTTAGGGCCTATAACAAAATCCCTAGATGTATACTCCCATTTCATCATGGGGATAGTTAAATATTATTACATAACTTTTGGTATATGATGCTCTACCGTGACTTTCATATGAGTCAGGCATCTTGATACAAATCTAGAATCATCTTTCTGTATTCTCGACCAACCAAGCTTCTCTTTAAATTCCTTGTAAAATTTTATAAATCTAGGATGGAACGCCACTATAAAATGATGGTATTCCCTAATATGTTTTCCATAACATGAAACTTGAACAACCATCTTATTCTGAAACCACACAACTGCTTTTCCTACCAGTTTTCATCCATCAATTGTGTCCCTACCTTGGTGTTTTAACCTCATAGCTAGAAATTTTGATTCAAATGTTTGTTCCTCTTTAACTGATCCAACCAGATCAGGAACCAACAAAAATATAAGTAAAAGTACTATATCCCTTCGGTCTTAACATTCAAACTTCTTGCGGACAATGACCAATATCAACTACCACTTATTTGAATCTTATTTATCTGGTATAATATATTACTTTGTACTTAATGCATTAACAACTGAATTTCCATTACCTGGTGTGTACATCAAGTCTATTTCAAACATTTTGAGATACTCCATCCATCTCCTTTTCCTCAAATTAAAATCTATTTGTTATAAAATATTATTCAATCACTTCTTATCAGTAATCCCAATGAATTTATCATCGAATATATAATGATGCCATCTATTCAAAGTATTCTTTATATCCACTAGATACAAATCATGTATTAGGTATTTATTTACATAAATCCTCAACTACTATGATATATACCAAAAACCATGGTTTCCTTTCATGTGAACAAACCCCAAAATTTCTATCGATGAGTCATAATCAACCGCACACCATTTCGCTATTTTCGAAAAAAACAATATTGGTACTGATTTAAGATGACCCTTAAGCTCTACAAATATTTATGAAAAAACTGATTCCAATGAAATGTAAAATTATCTCTCATCAAGGATTTCACCTTTCAATATAATCATGACAAGTCATGAACAAAGATGTGGTAATAATCATTTGGAGCAATGAAACTCCACATATCAAAGGAATTCTCTAGTGGCCTCTAAGAGATAACATCCTCAGTCTTTTCGGGATCCATTGAGACACCTCTCCCCGAAATAAATTGTCCAAGGAAACCTACTTACTGAATAAATAAATCACACCTTGATAATTTAAAATAAGATCGATGATCTCTCAAGAACCCAAAAACTATCCTAATGTGTTTCTCATGCTCAAACTTTTTCCTGAAATACACTAATATATTGTCAAAAAACATAACATTAAGGAATACAGATATATTTGAAATATCTTATTCATCAATGTCATAAATTCCCAATGAAGAATCTGTTATACTGAATGTAATAACCATATATTTATTATGGAAACACCGACTTATGAAATCTATTTTCTCGGTATCGTCCATTTACACTAGTATCTGATGATGTCTTAATCACAAGAAAATTTTATAGAACCATTGAGATCCCCTTAAAAGAGCTAAAATATTATAAATTCATGAGATTGGATATCTATTAATTATTGTAACTTGGTTAAGCATATGATAATCAACAAAAATTTGAAGTGTTTCATCTGCCCATTTGACAAAAAAATGGTGCAGCCCCAAGAGACGTGCTAGTATGAATGAACACTTTGTATTCCAACTCCTCCAACTCACATTAAATTAAATAAATTATTCTTATTCCATCTAGTAATAATAGAATGATATTGGATCTTTCCCCAGAAGAAGATTAATTGTAAACTCCATTTCTAAAAGGGGTGGACACCATGATAATTCTTAGGGATAGATGTCCCATAAACAACCAAAACCCACCGAAAAACCACCTTCTCAATTTCTTCGATTAATTCCGTGGAAAAATATACAAATTGATACAAGATCTCCCAACTACGGGTACCAACATGACCATTGCACTGACAATCACCCCTCTCTCTCCACTAAAGAGATTATCAATATCTTCGTTAGTAGTGAAACTAACTGTTCGCGTATAACAATAGATGTGGGCCTTAAACATATTCAACCAATCTGTGATGATGATTATATCCTAAAAAACCATCTCATGAATTTATAATTCCCAAATCAAATCATCCCCATCAATAGATTTACAACAATCTCTCTAGAATATGGATTGACACTCTTTTTGACCTAGATGAGTTTGATGTTTTAAAATAGAAGGAATAATTTCAACATTTAAACCCAAAAAGTAATCAACATGATAAGAAATTAATGAATGATACACAATCAAATCCAAAAAATATTTCATAAGTGTATAATTCAAAGGTATCATACATCACACATTGGATGGTCATGGATGATCATCCAATAGAACATTCTTAACTCTATACACCTTCTTACTGGACACAATTTTCTCTTTATTACAATTCTAAAAGTTTCCATACTATGGATTCATTGTATTCTTATAATCACTCTAACTAACTCTTATCTAAAAATGTGGGTAAGAAGTTTCAATCACCCTGTTAAAGCATACGAGGAATGTGACCCCGGATAAGTGTCTCAAACTCTTGAACACAGAGCACTGTGAAAAAAGAGATAACAATTACCCATCAGGTTATAATTGTGGAATGCTATAGGTGGTTCTGTACACTCTCTCTTCATGAGACCTAGAGATCTACATTGCAAACATACCATCATTATGTGGGGGTTTGGAAGAAGATTAACTATTCTTTTCATCATATTCTGAGAAATAATCCCAACATGGAAATAAGGGTCCCTCTTCCTCTTTCCCCATGGGCTACAGTTCCCTTGATTTCTCTTGGGTATCAACATACCTCCTCACTCATAACCCTAGGTATGTCTCTTTCTACCGCTATTTCTCGTTTTTACTATATCTAAATAATTCTTTATATAGATCACCATAATCATCGAACAAACTTCCTTCCTCAACACTAATTCAAAAATAGGCAACATCAATGATGTACTAAAAGAAAAGTCCGATGAAAACAAAATTGAATTCTTGAATTGAGCTTCAAATTAAATCATTCAGACTTTCCCTTACTTCGATCTAAATAAATTCATTTTTTATTGAATTCAATATGTGTGTGGATAAAATTACATGTTGAACAATTCCTTAAAATCCTCCCATTTCATGCATTGGTCACTTTTTCTTGGACCACTAACTCCCACCACTAACATCAATGGTCTTCTAACATGTATTATTCAAATATGACTTTCAATTCATCCAGTGTGACTAGGAAATTGAAAATTCAATTCATCTTATTCAGCTACACTTCTTTCTTTTATGGTTCGAAATAACCCCCAACGATGGGTGGATTATGCTTCTAGAACTAAACCAAATGATTTATGTGACATGGATCATCCCTTATATTACAATTATCCACATCCTAAATGGATTGTACCCTACATTGAACTTCCTGTTGGTTCACCTGGGCATACGGTGGAACAACATTTTAGTAGCTTCTTCTCGTTAGTCTCTACAATGCCTACACGGTTCCATATATTCCAAGAAAACCACCACCATAAGTCTCATTCTCTAGAAACTAAAACATTAAAATTTCAAATTACATCATATCTACACTATCACAACCATGAATTCCAAAATCCAACATTTCTCATGTGAAATATTTTTTTAGAAAAGTATGTTATGTATTGAAAATCAACCCATTTTCAAAATACCACATCATTTCTCTTTTGATATTCTCACATTTGAATTTTTTTTCCAGATTCTACAATAATTCTAACAACTCATACCACAAGATTAATCATTACTCCAAATTAGACATGAAATCCTAATGGGAAGTCATTTCAACTATACATGTCATGGTCTTCTTATTGGATAATGCCACGAAAATGATATGACACTCTTATAAGTGTCTCTTAAATAAATTTGTACTAAAATACCTGGTAACATGAAGTTATGCATAAAAAGTTTATCTATATCTTTTTATTCTATAAATTTATAGATCCAACAATCCTACTCCTTTATACCATACCAACTCATGCAATAAGCTGAGAATTAATGCTAACTACAAGACAGAAAATAATTTCCAAAGGATGAAAAAATTGGACACCACTTGTAACATCTCACCCCTCCATTATGTCTTTATTAGAGGAAGAATAACTTCTTGGCCTTAAGAGACAACCCCATTGTCACAAATACAATAAATAAATGTTGTGGGCTTCATGAATGGTGGGGGATGATTTTATGTTTGAAATAATGAAAAATCCAAATGTTCCACTACCAAATTAACTACATGGTGCATGGAAAAAATGTATTACAATTCAGACACACACCAATGAAAACAGTGAAAACCCATAAATATACCAAATCAGATTACATTGTTGAATTGTTCCAGTTCTGAGGTGGCGCGTTTCATGTGATGATGAAATGGTCAGACGAGGATAATCAGCTATCTCTCTTTCCGGTGATAATTTCTTGTAAAATTCACCATTTATTTTGTCTCAACCTATTCTGTGTCATTATCCTTTATAAAAAGGTTGGATTAACCCTACAGTGACTAGGAAATTCACCCCTTTCACATTGCCAAGGAGATGCCATAGTTAGTCAGTCCCAACGGGCGACTGTGTGGGGTCACGTACCTATACAATCGGTCCCCCTCAGATATAACTTCCTCGAATGGTCTCTAACAGGTTTATTTGTGGATCCATAAATACCCAAAAACCTTAGTATCAATGATTCATAGACATTCTTTCCAATGGTAGGCACTCATTTATTGATGATTCAGCCAACGACACTTGTTGTCTTCATTGGTCAAGATGATGGGATGTCAGGCTCACTGCACCCTTTCACGGGAGGATTATTTCTTATTCGAGGACCCTCCCATATATTTAAGTTATGTACAAATATTCATAAATCCTTGGATCATTCCTATAGAGTGTGTCTATAGGCTAGAATGGGTTTTCAAGATTGTAGTAGGAATGCATATATTTGATGATATGGAGGTACTGCTGACTTGAGCTATACAATAAGGAGCTCCAAATTTTATCATCATCATGTGGGGATGAAAGGTCATTTAATGTTGGGATTAGACCCATAATACAGTTTTCCTATGTAACCTTGAGATTGGAAACAAACCCATTTAGTTTATATTAATGTGCGGCTTACGCATAGAGGATGTACATTTAAGGAGAAAAAATTGGGTGAAACCATTTGGTTGGGCAACCACTGGAGCTAGAGCCTTTATGTAGGTGTCCTAAATATCTTAGTTTTTTCATGAATCATCATTCTTATGGTTCAGAATAGATGGGGCTTATGCATATAATCTACCCATTTGTGGGGGCATGATTGGGTAGACTCTTTATGGGAGGGCACCCTTTTGAGCTTAGGCCATTGAGTAGGAATCCTACGTATCCTAATTTGATCTAGAATCAGATTTCTCATAGTTCATATTTTTATGGATTTTTTAATAGCCAAAAACCCTTAATCCCATGCGAGTCATGATTTTTGTGAGAAACAATAGAATGTGAATGATTCAACAAAGCACATTCTTTCTCTCATGTTGGGGGGAGAGGGTGAGCCTATGGCAGACGAGGCCGGGGTGACCGTGGGAAAGGGCATGGAGTGATGAACCATTCACTATGAAATGACATTAATGGTCATGCATCATGAACTCGGATGATTGGGGACATACCTCAGTTTGAGGTCCCTTGGACTAAGTTATGGGAAAAGGGAGTAGTTTTTCCCTCGTCAAAGGAGAAGCAAACATAAGTCCTTCTACTGATCATTATTCCTCATTGAATAGAAAAAAAGTGATCACCCTTAATCCCTAGAATGTGGATGTTCACGTCGGCATCCCATGGTTGGACTCCAGTTTACCATGGGAATGTAATCCCATAGTCATTCCTGAAGCCCAAACAGTTGTGGGGAGAGCCTTCGGAACTCCACTTACCATGGTTATATAGACTCAATGAAGTGTACTAATTTACCTGATTGTCTGATCATATGGGTCCAGGGGCTTTGGAGGATTCTTTCGCTTAATGCTGGAGGACTGGTTCATGGAGCGATTTTGTAGGACTGGACATTAATCGATGGGTGTGGATGAAACTGAAAGAAATAACACTCGAAAAAACCACATTCTGTGTACTGGTTTCTTATGCTGGATGTAGGAAGCTCCGCATAACATAGTGGTATAGGGGAAGAGTGGATGTACGCCTACTGATATCGTATGAAGGCATGGGTATAGAAGACCACACAACATAGTGGTACACAGACCATCACGCCTCTTTGGGTTCCATCCGCGTACTGATACATTACGCGGCGTCGGGTTCAGTCTGTGTAGCGGTACACTACGCGGAGAACCATATTGATGTAGGGTCTTTTGGATTATCGTTCATGGGGAGTTCATTCATGATAATTATATGTTTTGTGGTTCACCAATTAGGATCTTTGTTCTCTTTTTATTATTAATTTACCATGTTTCTTGGTTTTTGGCTGGTTGTACCTATAGAGAGTGTGGTTTGAAATTCATGATCCATCAATGAATCGAGACTGAAGCTGGAATCTTCTTTGATTTCTTACTTCCGACCTCTGAGTCCCCTTCAAGAATTCATCATTTGTCTCCTCTACTCCTAATCAATTAATTCTATGATCCTATTATAGAGCATCTAAAAAATCATATCTATGGGCATGTGCACCACTTGAAAAGGCCCGTGAAAGGATATTCTGACCTGTGGAAGACACTATCAATTTGGGGCTTACAGAGGCTTCGGTTTGTGATAATGGTTCATAGAACCCAACTCGTTTTCTTTTCCTACAAAGAGGCGAGTTCTTGGGATGGTATGTAGATGGACATCACGCACATGAGTCCTTCAGCAACGCGGTTTGTGGTGCACATTGTTCACTATCCATCGCTCCATGGTCTAGAGCCTCATGGAGCATTCTGCGTACCCAGTGGTTCGAAATCTAAGCAGTCTGTTAACCATTCATGGTGATGGTATGTGGAACACCTGATATTTTTTTAAATCTTGAATTCCTTCTAGTTTCTTCTAAAATTTTAAACTCAATTTGAGTCCACTCAGCTTACTAGACTTTTATGAGTACTTTATTCCCTCTACAAAGTGATTGTGGGGGTATTTTCTTCCAATTGTTGAATTTTTAGGACCTTACAAATTTCTCCCATCAGAATGGAGTCTGTTCAGAACAAAAAGGGGAATATTTCGATGTAGAAGCAATCCTAAACTAAAATGGTTCATGGTAGAAAATAAGGTCCTAGTATAAGGGGACCAAAACTATATATAAGGTCCCATGTCATTTTTCTTTTACAATTTTTCACGGTGAAAAGTTCTCTCGATTCCCTCACCTCCCTCTGCTTTTGCATACCATGCTCCTTGCAAAAATATCATTCACAAAATGATTTGTACATATCACGAACAGATCTTCCCACCATTTCTCTTTCTATGTACCATATTTTGGATATCATGAATAATTCTATGGAATTTTAAAATTAAAATCTGGATTCCACATAGGATCACGCTACGATGCCTGTGTGTCCATATACCAAGCTTGAATCGGTGTACCAAACATTAAGAACTAATAATCCAAAGATAAAATCTAATATTTTACATCTGAACATGAACTTAATAAATTCCTAGGTTCCCCCTATCCACCTTATGTGAACCTTTTTTTCACAACCAATGATCTGTGGGATAACTCCTCATGGACGGTTTGTGTACCATGGTTGTACGCGGTGAAACACACCCATGTATTGTGGTTGTATGCAGGGTTGTTACCGTGGACCGTGGTCGTATGTGGTATGATGCCTCCTCGCACTATGCAGTATAGAGATGTGGATACCACATACCATTTTTGAAAACAGTGCGTAGATACCTATGCAGATATATATTTAGTTATTTAGCCAATTAGTCTATAACCTTTATCCCACAATTTTTATTGGACAGAATTTTTATTGGCTTATGGATTTTATGGGGTGCGTTGCATTGGAAGCATCGAAGGATGTGATAAATTTGATGAAAAAAGGGAAACCATGGTGGGGAATATTGAGGATCATCATTGACCGACATCATTCCTCATGATAGCTTCATAATTTACTTCTTGATTCCAGAGTTCTTAGCATATCTGATATTTGTACATTTGCCACATTATGGCTTTGGTCACCCTGAAAACATTCCTCAACCATTGGATGACCCTAATACCCATTTTGTTCTCTTAGGGGAACCACAAGGATATGATTTCACCATCATTTCTTCAGTACGATAATTCTTCACCACTCCAATTTAGGAAAACTTCATTCATACTAAGAGGCTCGGGATGGACTAAGGGAAACTGCGGGGGTCACAATGCTATCCTGAAACTAATCTCTTGAGGTTACAAATACATTATCAATATCTCCCCAGAAATTCCTAATGACGTGTGGAGAACCAATTTGTATTTGTGAGCTGGATGATGTTTTTTGATGAATGGGCCTAGGAATTCTGGGTACATTAGACCTGTTTGGAGTCCGCCAACCAGTTGGAGGTGGTGGGATTTTATTAGGCAGCCTAGTTTTTTCAGTTTTTAGTCATCTCGCCATGATAAATCCTTCCTAAACATCTAAGCCATAGGTTCTCAAGCACCAACACCTTCCACTTATTGCATGGGGTGGTTGGAGTCATCTTATGTGATATCCCCAAACTTGGAGGACTCCCTATCCATGGAGAGATTCATAACAAGTTTCTCCCAAAAGCTGCTACATAGAATGACACTAACCATGTTTCCCCCATTAAAAGGATTTAATTGGTCATGGAAGAGGTATTACATGATCATCCCCTTCTAGATAACTCGCTTATCCCAATTGAGGTGTCTATAGGGTTATTATTGCAGGTGAATGGACCCAAGATGAGGGCTCACCACAATCAAACTCATTCATCCTATCAGTCAGACCAAACTCTAGGGTTATATTATGCAATCCTTGAAGTTGGATGACATACCACATGGGGATATGACCTTAAACTGTATGCATCACCTACAGTTAAATTAGGAGTTTTCTTTGACATGTTTTTGAGTGGATGGATTTTTCCATCCCGTGACATTTATTCCGAGGTTCAGGCATGTACTTTGATGATGGAGGCCATGTTGTAAGAGGGACGACCCATTGGCCCTTCCCACTCTCGCATGGCTTTATGAGTTGTTAGAAAAAATATAAGAAGGTGGGCCACCACATCATCTCAGCTGACCATTTTAATTTTTTTATGGGTGGATGGAAGAACATTTCCCATGTTATGAATGCCGACATATTGAAAATGTTCCTCACACCGAATTTCGACCCTCCCATCTTAACATTTTTTTTGTTGGTCCTAAAACTCTAAGAATTATTGGCGCTATAGTGTGACCGAACGACACTTCTCGTTTCTCATTTTCACTACATCATACCCCTCATGGGTCGTTAATAGGTTACAGGGACAGGTTTTTAGATGAATTTTTATATCTCATTTTGCTTCGGGATGGGATTCTCACTGCTTGTATAGATCAAGTGGTTATTTGTGAGCCATACCACACCTACCGTTTTTCTTGGAAATTCAAATGCCTTCCACCAGATACCCTTATTTTTTCTTCCCAATTAAGGGGAGAGTGTCATCCCATAGTTCTTAACCAATTATGGATCATGATGATGCATGATGGTGATGCTATGGAATATATCATCCCTATTACAAAGGAATCCACATTCCTGTCGTGGGAATATACCCAACTGTGGGAGGACTGTTACCCCAACGGGATGTTGAGAGAACCTGTTTGGTGGGTGCAGAAACCTTTAGCCATTTTCCACCCTATCATTTCCCCAATTACAATACCAAAAATTAATTTTACTGTGAATATTGTGGTAGCTACACCTTTTACTTCTGTCCCTGTAGAAGCCACAATGGATACACAACCTGTTCCTTCCTTTGTGGTAAGAAGAACCTTGGTTCATCGTCTGAAGTGTCTGGAAGGGGCTTCATTTGTACAACCTTATTCCATGGCGAGTGATTCAGAGTACACTCATCCTGTGGATACCTCCCAAGAATTTAACGAGGATAGAACTAGCATATTATCACCGATCTCCCAGTAATTTGTGGCTTTTCCTCCATATCTAGCTCTAGAGGTTGAACCATATGAGGGAAAAAAGAGTCCCCTATCTTGGGTGACCTGTCTTAGGTCCCTCCCTAATTCTGTGATGACACTTCCTACTTATATACATGTGGCGATAGGAGAGTATCAAGGTATTGTTGTTGGGCGAGGTACCAGGTAGTGCGAAAGTAGGAATGGAACTAGTTATGTAATCTTTCCACAGAGACACCTATGACCAATTTTGTAGACAAGACCGACAATTTTCAGTGGTTATTCACCAAGAATGATTCCAGGGGATTTTATTATCATCACATACATATCCTCATCTACAAAATTGTCATTTCCTAATAAGGGATTGCCTCATGTGATGACAAGCTATCAAAGTTCAATTCATCCCATCTACAGGTGGTAATCTTATGAGAAGTTTTGGAAAAATTCAATAATATCTCAGCTAAGGAGACAGAGGCTTGTGATTTGGTGGACACCCCAAGGGATGAGTTGTGGGAGTGCAAGGCCAGAACAGTAAGGTTGGGGGATCAACTGGCCTCTTCATGTTCCAACCATGAGGCCATCCAGAATAAAGGGTGGGATCATAAGGTCGTTCTGGAGCGAATGCGTCCGAAGGTCAAGGATGAAATGGAAGAGAGAGATTCATTAGAGAAAACTATTGATGGCCCACAAAAATCACTTTCCATCATTCTAGAAAGGGAGAACCAAGCCTTGTTTTAGTTCTTTCCAAAATAATGATATATACTCCTACCCATTTTTGGATAGTTTGGAGAGACTCTGAACATGGGATGCTACTCCATTTTCTATGGAACATAACTAAATTGATTTCCCTTTAAATAATTTTTCTTTACAATTTCATATCATGTCAATTGATCAATCATATAATCATCATTCCAATCTAGTATTAAATTTAAACCATGATTAGTAAACTGAAATAATTGACTCTAGCTCTATTTTTTTCCTAAGCTGCAGTGCTCAGTGAGTATAGTTCAACTATTGCCAAGTTTTTATAGAAAAAACTCACTAACGTTTATGTATTTTTAATTATTACGTTAATTTTTTCCTAAATCTACATGGAACGGGATTAATAGACAAAAGTGGAATTTTTCATAGGCCTCCCTTTGCGGGTTTTCGACGAAACTAGCTTTATACCTTTTTATGGCTCAAGATTTTTTAACTAGAAAACACATGAATTTTATCTAGAGATGCCTTCTATGTATTTCCCTCTAGAAATCTTGGAGTCTTTTTCTATGGTAGTTCGCAGTCTTGCTAACCAAACTTATTAAGTTTGTTTTAGGTCAAACAAATTAACCAAACATAACGGGGAGAGGGTCCTAATTCAGAATTTTTCAGTCGAAAATGATATAATATACTTTAGACATGGATTGGGGATTTTTATTGACCCTAAAATTATGAGTTTTTTAACTCCAAGAGGTTCTAATTCTATTTTATGCATACATAGGCAGGAAAAGAATATCCGGGTGATGGATTTTCCATTGATTAATGGCCATTTTTGTGGGATACATAAGCTGAGACTCTGGGTAATGATGTGCATAATCAATCAAAGGTGTCTGTAGGACACTGGCCATCCATATTTGAGAAAAGTGTGGGGTTATGCAGCCATTTGAATTTATTTTGACATTGGGATCCAAAAGGGTGGTTTCCCTAAATACTGATGTTTGAAAATATACGGGACATTCATATCGGCATTGAGTGGGAAACTGTTCCTGAACGGTTCTTACTTGAATGAGGGAGAGCTGTTGAATGGTAAGTTCAGTTATAAATATGTTTTTATCTTAGGGGTATTTGGAAGGAGTAAGGTATATAAGTTGTCATCCAGAAGTTTTCCAAATCCAAGGGTGTAACAGGACATGAATGTCATTTGAGAAAATAGAAACTATAATAAACTCTCCTGTAAACGAATATTATTTTGATTGGTAGCCTTTTTGTAGATGATATATTAAGAGCCTCTAGGGAAGGATGTTCACAGTAAAAAAAGGTGTTTTTAGGACACTGGATTTCAACTCCGATGGTTATGGAAGATTATGAATATTGGGAACTATCTAAATATGGTACGTGACCTTCAACAAAGGGTTCTCCATAACATTAAAAGGGGAATTTTAACTGAACTTCATACGGGAAACCAAGAAATATGTGGGGAAATATTATTTTGTATGCAAATTAATTTCATGTATTTGGATGGCGTATCTTTAGAAACATCAAAAGGGACTAGAGATGATTCTTTCCCGCATGTTATGATATATATAGAATGTGTGTAAGGTGGAAAATGTAATCCATGACTTTGAGGGCCCTTGAATTAGGAGGGATGAAATGAGGCTTAGAAGCCATTGGGCATACTAAGATATGAGACGACTCTCTTGAAGACAAATATTCCTTTGATTGATGACCATTTTGGTGGGAAACATAAGCAGATCCACTAGGGTGTGATTTCCATAGTGAAGAAAAGGTTTATGCAAGACACTGACCTTCCATGTCAGATGGCCTTGAATGATTATGGGGATTCAAGATCGCCTATATCATGAAGTTTAAGGTATGGAAGGAGTGTATCTGGACATTTTGGTGACATTTTAGCTTTGATTTACTTATGTAATTAGTTATCACTTACATAGAGATGACTCGTACACATGGGGAGGCTTTCATCCCTTCTTTGGGGAACATGGTAATTAAATGTGACATGGCCCGGGTTTGGAGTTCTTCTCGGGAAGGCAACCATGAAATCCCTTTATGGGTCATTATGCAGGGACCAAATTCCTGGATTAGTTCTTCATAATGTCATGGTGGATCATTATCTATTATCCCTAAGCTCACAAGATCTATGCTCGGTATGAGAAAAAAGGGACTACGAAGATTCTGTGTCATTATCTTCGAATAGAAAAATCAACATCGGAGTGAATTTTAGGTTTAAAACATTGCTATGTAGTTTAATGTCATGTAGGGAGGATGATTTTGGCCTCGCAGTTTAATATCATGCCATGAGGACACGATTTTATGTAGTTTAGGGTCATAAATCGAGGAAAATTATGTTGTTATAAAGATATTTAATAGTTTTTAGTTAATCGCGGTTAGGAGGTTCCAACATTCCTTCGGTGCAAGTGATGATAGAATGTGTTAACCATATTCCCAGGGGAAACATGAATCAGGAGGAATGACACGGGGCTTGGAAGCCATTGGGCATACTGATATGGGAGATGACTCTCTTAGTGATGAATTTTCCTTTGATTGAAAACCATTTTGTAGGAAACATATGCATATCCTCTGAGGCATGATGTGTATAGTCAATAAAATGTGTCTTCTGAAAAAAACCCTTCCATCATAGATATCCTTGAATGATTATGGGGATCCATGTTTTCTTGGGGTAT
Source organism: Viscum album (assembly GCA_963277665.1). Classification (NCBI taxonomy): domain Eukaryota; kingdom Viridiplantae; phylum Streptophyta; class Magnoliopsida; order Santalales; family Viscaceae; genus Viscum; species Viscum album. The sequence continues at coordinate 841,188,950 of OY728160.1, read as the reverse complement.
GGAGTTTGAAAAACAGAAAACACGTTCCTCGGAATTTAATGAATACACAAACCATGATTAATTATGAACTACTAGAGCTTCCACATAGATCTGACTAATATGTATATGGGTAACAGGATATTTTGACTTACCATGAGTGAGGGGAATGTGTGGGATCTCATGACACTGAGAACATGGGATCACATAAAAGTTGAATAATTTTGTGGTTTATTTTCATGTGATTCGGACTTTTCGTGGACTCCAATTACAATTATTACCTACGCACAGGGAAAGGGGCATTTTTTGTGGTGGCTTGGATGAGATGCCAAATTCGAGCTTCACTACGTGTCCTATGAGGTTAGGAATCAATTCACATGTAGTTCTGTATATTTCGTACACCGATATAGATTGGTCCACGTGTAAGGACATGTGATGGAATTTATTTGAAGATGGATGGGCCTGGATTCCAAATTCGGGAGTCACTACATATCTTACATGGGAAGGAATCAAGCCATATGTAGTTCTGGATGTTTCCTGTACTGATTTTTCTTGGTCCATGGGCAGGGTAATTTTCGTTTCATGTTATATGGGTTCTGGGTCTACCATATATCCCTATAATTTGTTTGCGTAAAGGAATCCTTACCACTAATACTAAGATGACATGATTTATACTAGATGTGAGAAACAAGGAGAGGACATAGGATTTCATTCACACATTATAGGAGGTAAAGGATATGATGGAGGCTTTTTGTTGGGGTTGGTCCAAGATTGTGGATCAAGACATCGCTCGGTTTCCTTCAAGGGAAAGAATCACACCATACATAGTTCTGAGAGGGATCATGCAATTTATTTTCATGTGATTAGGAAAATTTGTGCCACATAGTTTAACTTCTTTCAACTAGGAAATGAGTCACAGTTTAATGTCATGTTTCAGGGACCAGTCCCTTGCAGTTTAACATCACGTGGAAAGGATGATGAAACATAGTTTAGGGTCATAGAGTTTGGACCATGGCATGCTGATATTTTTACTCATAGTTTATGGTCTTATAGTTTGGAACACGACATGGCGGTATTAAAACTCATTGTTTAGGGTCATAGAGTTTGGACCAAGACATGGGAGTATTATATCTCATAGTTTAAGGTCATAGAACATGGACTGTGGCTTTAATACCATTAATTTTATCGTCATTTTGGTCAGGAAAGAAACTCATAGTTTTGGGTATTCGAGTTTGTAACATGGAATGGGGGTATTATTACTCATATTTTAGAGTCATAGAGCTTGTACTGTGGATTTAATAAAAATCATTATATCATCATGTTGGTCAGGATAAAAAATCATAGTTCAGGGTATTAGAGTTTATACCATGGCATCTTATTATTACTAATATTTTATGGTCTGGGAGTTGGGACCACAACATCATGGAAAAAGAACATGTTGCATGGACTAATACTAAACATTTTAACATCTTGTTTTAAGGATGATAACTCGTAGTTTAAGGTCATAGAATTTGGACCATGGCTTGGGGGTATAATGACTCATAGTTTAGGTCCATAGATCGTGGACCATGGCTTTAATACCATTCATTTTATCATCATGTTGGTCAGGAAAACAACTCATAGTTTAGGGTTTTAGAGTTTTCACCATGGCATGGGGTCTCCATTATGTGAAATACCTCTTGAAGAACTTTGAATTTGTGGGAGCCACGATGAGTTGTACATCTATTGATATCAGGGAATATGCTCCATTTGAATACACCCTATATATGAAATATATTCCCTCCATCTTTGGTTCAAGCTTTTGGATATTATTATCGAGTATAATCGATGATCTATTGACTAACACCATTTCTACTTTGAGGAAAGTGTGAAGGAAAACTTTTTTTTTGAAGAATCGTGCAATCCGGTTTTGGTATATTTGTAAATCATGTAAAGTGTGCAGTCGTTTTTCATCTAGCTCCTCCAAATCTTCAAACTATATATGTGATTTCTAGTCCATGGATAGTTGTTCACAAATGTTCACATGTGGTGATGTCACTTGGATTTTGATAGGCCAAACCGCCTCTACCAAAAACACAATTAAATACGGGGTTTCCTGGGAGGTAGTGCGGGTCGTGGACCAGTAAGTCCAAAAAGCATGAAGAAGCTGGTCTGGACATGATTTCATATCCTTATCAACCATATTTTAGAGTATTTAGGACATGTTTATGCTGAAATCCTATATCTTCTTATTGGCCACTGCATGATAGATGGACGTCCGGTTGGCTTTGATTTCATACTTCTGTTATAGTTTCGCCAAATCAGTAGAGTAAAAGATGGGACCGTTGTCCATCAGTATTGTATAAGAGACACCAAATTTGGTAATTATATTGGCCATAAAAAGCTAATGATGTTTTTCACCCCCAACTACTTTAAGGGTTATGGATTCAGCCAAATTAGAAAATAAGTCGGCCCCTTTGAATATGAGCATCAATTTTCTACCTCTGGCGGGAGGATATGGTCCCACAACATCCATCCCCCACACGAAGAATGGCCCGGAGTACATAATTATATGAATTAGATTTGGGGGTCGGTTTATGAAATTAGCATGATCTTGGCAGGAATGACACTTCTAGATAAATATGGAAAAATCATGTATCATAGTGGACTAGTAATACCCAAGCATTTGGATTTGGTGATTGAGCTTGTATACTAATTGGTGTGCTCCACAAGATCTGGTGTGCACTTATTTCTTGATGACATCATTCTATTTTCCATCAATTCATTTGATAAGGACTCTATCAAGGCCTCATTTGGAGAGATCCATTACTGGGCTTACCCCATTTTACACGGAAAAATTGACTGCATGTCTTCATACATTCCCCCTTTCATCCCTATCTAGTTGGAGTTCCCTCATCCGAAGATAATTTGAAATGGGTGTCATCCAGCTGGGGGTGTGGCCATAAAGCTTGAAAACCATACTAATTTCATCGATTTCCTCTCTAATGATATGGATTAACGAAAAGAATATTTTCCAGTGGAAAATTCTAATAACAGTTTCATCCCAGTCTGGATCGGCCAAGGTTATGGCTGAATTTTCCAATGCGCCGGCTTGGGAATTTTGTGACCAGGTGACAGAAGTCAATGTTTGTTCAAATGGGAAATATAACATCAGTTCTCAAACATGTTTCATCAAGGGTACCAATACATATTTCTTAATGGCGTAGTCACCTTTGAGATGCTTGATTTCTTGCTCTAAACCACCATTTATTTTTATGTGGTTTGCTTACACTTTAAGTGTCAGTTCAATGCATGTAATGAGGTCTTGATATTCTAATTCATTATTCATACAACCTTCTTAAAGCATGAAATATTATGGTTGGATTTCCTTTTCGGTGGATATGACTATAATTCTCAGCCCCACTTTTTGAGATTTGGAATATCCATCCTTTTCTATTTTGGGCATTAGGTGGAACCATCACTGTAAATTTCCCATGTATGGTGGTCATCCTAGATGGAGAACACTTCTTCATTCGGATGTTCGGTATCCAACAATTTTGATTTCTCTATGGGGTTCTCTTATAGGAAGTCTCATAACGCCGAGCCTTTGATGGCCTTCTGGGGGACATACTATATGTCAAACTTTTGTAGGATGACAAGCCATCGTGATAGGCATCTATTTAACATGGGATGGTTGAGGATATATTGGAGAGGGTTGCATCAGGAGACTAATTTGACCTCATGGTGCTGTAGTAATGCCTGAGTTTTTGAACCGTGAAGATTAGGGATAGGCAGTTCCATTCAATTTTTGAATATCTAGTTTCAAAATCATTCATTTTTTACTATGGTAATAGAGAATGTTCATCTTCTGACATAATTCTTCTGTGGGATGAATGTGCCTAATGACCATTCTTGGGAATTTACATACAAAATGAGTAGTCTCCCCTCAACTGGTGGCATCATCACCAGCGATCTTAGGAGATATCTTATAAGATTGTTATATTCTTCATAAAATTCATTATCCAACTCATATGTAACTCCTTTATTCATTATCATGGTGAAAGGTATGATTTTACCAGCTAGGTTGGATATAAAGGATCAGATGTAGAAGAGGTTCCCCTGGAGACCTCTCAACTCTGTGAGGTTGCGAGGTGGGGACATAAAAAGAATGGATATTTTATTCTAGGGGTCGAATTCGATGTCCCAATGGCATACAATGAAGCCGAGGAATTTTCCATAGGTAATTCCAAAGGTGATCTTTAGGGGATTCATCTTTAAACTGTGATACTATAATTTTTAGAAGACTGTTTCAAGATCATCCAGGTGTTTTGAGTGATATTGTGATTTAACCAATAGATCTTTGACATAAAACTCAAAAAATATTCTTAAGAAGGGATTACGATGCGATGCATGGCGTGCCAGTATGTGGAACAAGAATTCTTTAAACCAAAGGGCATCACATTATAAAAGGAAACTCCTTGAGGGGCCCTAAAAATGTAGCTTCATCATCTCCTTGAGCCATTCAGATCTGGTAGTATCCAGAATATCCGTCTAGGAAATAGAGGGCTTCGTAACCGATGGTTTCATCGATCAACAATTTTGTGATCAGGAAATGGATGTTATATTTTTCACAAATCCAATTAAGGTCACTAAAGTCAATGAAGATTCTAATCAATCCATTATTCATTATGAAAACGACTTTATTTTATAGCTAGATAGAATATCGGACCTTTTGAATGAAGTTGATTTTGATCATCTTGGCAACATCAGCCTCAATTTGGGTAGAATTCATTGGGTGGGTCCTTCTAGTTTCCTTCTTATAGCCCCTGTGATCATCTGGTAAGCCCGAATGTTGAGTGGAAACCTGGGGAATGAGACCTGGAATTTTAGTGTAGTTCTAGGAAAACACATCTTGATAAATCTTTAGGATTCCTCCTGCTCCTCGACAGGCATTGCCACAATAATCAAAGTGGACCATGGGTAATTGTTGGTTCCGAGTGTTATCTCTTTATGTTCACAGATTGTGGTGGGGACACGTTCTTCGAATGCAGAAGGGGAATCTTTGAGGTCTTATTCATCTTCTTCTTCTTCATCATCTTCCTCTTCTTTCTCTTCTTATAAAGAGAGGATTTTTAAATGAACACTCCAATGTTGGGAGAGAAATACTATTTTTCCTTAGTGATTGAGGTAGGTGTATGTTGAGGTCCTTTGAACAGGAAGAGAGAATATTTGATAGTGCTTTTCCTAACATCATAGGACTTAGCCCGCTCTTCTGTGTCTTTGGACTCAGTGGACATAGTAGTGATCATGCAGACAATTGATTCGGCATTCGTAAATGAATTTTTGCATTCAACTAGGTTGATTAGTAATACATACTCTTCCCCAAGTTGTTGGAGGGGGGCGGTAGGATCCGTTTCCAATCCATTTGGGGTAGTAATCCAATCAATGTCGTTGGCCGAAAGTTGTTTTTCATCTAATTCATAGAACAACGAATCAATATAATGTGACTCACATGACTCAAATGGGGACTTATCAGTGTGTAATGTCTCGTCGTTACCATTAGTGAAATATTTTACACACTGATGGTAAGATAACAGAATTGCATCATGCTAATACAACAGAGGCCCTTCTAACAGGACGTTGAAGGCTGTACTTTTCTGTACTACTAGGAACTTGGACTCCGACATGAGGTCTCTGAGCCGAGTTTTATTCTTTATTTGTCCCAACCATTTCTTCTCGTTTTTTCCATTCCCCAATAAAGTTGTAGAGTATGGTGTAAAGCTAACATCATCATATCCAAGCCGATGAAGCATTCACAGTGGGAGGAGTTTGACTCCAGAACCATTATTGATGAAGATCCTACGGACATCAATTCCATTTATCATTATAGACACATATAAGTGTTTAATGTGCCCTTTCATGATGGTGTATTCATCCATTTATGTGAAGGAGATGACAACATGAAATATAGGGATTTGTCTCCATCCGATAGACTTCAGCTGCCGCTAATTCGACATTGAACTCATGGGGACATAGTAAGGCATTGATGAGTACCTCTCTAATATCTGTAGATATTCTTAATGCATCTAGGATTTACATATTTTCTTGGCTAAAGAAAGATTATTTAAAATATCATACATTTTCTCTAAAAGTCGGCACGTCCTGACTTGAGGTTTCTCATTCACAGAAAATTTAGGGGTTTGGGATTTGTACATGGATGGTTCAGCCTATATAGCTAGGGCAGGTGGTGGAGAAGTCCTTTCTAGGTTTGGTCGAACTGGTCCACCAGCATGCCTTGGGATATTTGATATTTTTTCTTCCCCTGATGGATATTCCAAGATAATTGGTCTTGGATTTATTCGGATGGGGGCAGAGAATCATTCTAGTTCTCTTTATGTATATTAGAGGATCCTTACATGATTTTATGTGATGTTAACAGCTTGAAAATTGTGTGTCTCGAAATCAGTCTCTTTCTGCAATCATGCCTTCCTGGAAATCTCTAGCCTCTGCGGCCTCTTCCACGGGCTCTCTAGTTGGGCCCGGGGAATTTGGGTTCGTGGGCATAGTCTCCATCCAAGTAAGGGTGCATCAAATAGATGAAAGTAATTGAGATGAAGACCAGTTATTCATCTTACTCTATTTCATCCTGACTGTCTCCTTCTGATGGTACTATTTGGCGGGGCGGCACCCGTTGTACTTTTTTGTGGGGTGGTGCATGTTGTATCGTTTGGTGGGGAGGCACCTGTTGTACTAAGTATGCTTGTATGAAGTCCGAAGTTATCAACACTAACATCAAATTTGGTGTCATCCCATCTTATTTCTCCTTCTTTTTTCCCTTATGGTGTTTAGGGTACTACGGGGCTGAGGAGGATAGATGTGTTGTATTATGAGATTTGGGGACATAGTTGTTTGGTCTAGTTGTGCCTGGAGGATGTTGTGGACTCTGTTAATGGTATTATGGATCTTCCAATTGTCAAAATTTTTATAATTCTTATTGGAATATTTTTTCCATTACTCTTCCTCTCTTGAGTCTACGGTCGAAACATATGCAACAAGTGCTGGCGGTAGGCCCAACATGACTTTCCCAGAATCAAACATCTTTTGTAAGAGATCCTTGAAAATGAAGTAATCCTAGATGGTGATTCCTAGTGTATGGTGATAGGTACAATCATTTGGATGGTCTTGGAGACCCACTTCCTCATCTCACTTTGGCTCTGATAGCCAGAGAAAATTACAATTCACAGCAGAAATGAAATATTTGCGGACCTAGTTGTCTCGGAATGAGAAAATTTTATTTCTTCATTCATTGAAATGATTTATTTTATTATCCCATTGCTCATCTTTCTGAAGGGTTTGTGGTTTGTTGGAATCCATGGGATACTGCATAGTTTGGTGGGGGCCTCGCTACTAGAGCTGGTGCCAGGAGTGGCTTAAGCATGACAAAATCTGCTTCAGATTTTCCTGTTATTTTCCAATGGGCTGATGGGACTACTCAAGAATTAAGATTGGTACATTCAAAGGGTTCTTGTATTTTTCGGCAAATTAAAGAGCAATCTCTAAACCCACATTTTTTCTTCCCTGGGATGAGTGGTGTTCATAATTTATCTCGAAGGTTATCGATGCACATGGAGATCATTTCATTATGGGGGAGTGGCCGATTCAGGGAATTAGTCAGGAATTTCTATTTGGAAATGATGAATGTGACTCTTTTTTCTCTCACTATTTGTAGTTCATGAGGTCATTAACCATCATTTATGTAGCATCTTACTGAACAGGTTGAGAAACTGTTCTCAGATATCCTCCCAACTAGTGAATTAATTGGTTGTAAGGCTAGTATGGCATACAAAAGCTGAGAACTACAAGGTTCATATGAAGAACCTATGTTTTACTACTTCTTGCAACTCTAGAGTGCCCATCATGGGGTCACAATAAGTGAAATATTGCATTAAATGTTGTTTGGGGTCCCCTAAGGCATTGAATACAGGGAATATGTGGTTTCCTAAGTTTGGTGGTGGCAAAAAATTATTTACCCTTTCAGGGTTGGGTTTTCACTCTTAATATATCGGAGCATGCCACCCATCTATGACTTCTTGTCAAGCTTTTAGTTTCTCGAAGGTATTCAAGATCCCATGATGCATATCCGGCTAGGCATGAACTTGGGCTGGTGTGGCAGTGTCAAAAATTGGGTGGGTCAGTGCTACTAAAATATGCGGTCGATACCCATCCAGGGGTTTCATTTGTGGGTTTACTAGAATATATTAAGTCATCCTTCCAAGTGGGGGAAGTATTTATGTCCTTCAGGGTCTGTGTTTAAGTAGTTTTCCTATCCCGATGTCAGATTGGATGGTCCTCTGATCTTGGATTCACTTGTCGGGATGCGTGCCTATGGAAAAGGCACAACTTATGGGAGCACCTGCTGATGTTCCGCGAGGGGAACACATTCGGTGAGGTAGATCCCTCGATAAAGATCGACATTAATTCGTGTGAGCTCTTTCACTACTTCCTCTTTATGGGTGAAAAATTCCTCAAGATTGAGGGATGCATTTATAGGGGGAGAAGGTGGGCCATATATGACATTGGATTTATTCTTCTCCTAGTTGGGGTTTTGCGCAGGAGGTAATGTCAGATTGACCGAGGGGAGCCAAAATTTATGACTGCTCTATGGTTTTAGTCATGCACACCATCAGGCTTGGTTTGGGATGCATATGGGAGGGAACCATCTTTCTTCATGCCCACCTCTATGTCATTTCCTATGAGATCCGTGGTGTTGACATTTACCATGTTTGCTATGGAAAATAGCATTGGGTGTGGTGTACCTTGTGTTGAATGGTAGGATGGGTTTCTACGCCTTTTTTTGGCCTTTCTCCTTCCATTTTGGGATATTCTTCTATTTTCTTAATTATGATTGACCCAAATGGAGCCCTAGTCTGACATTGTACTATACCTTTTTCTTGATAGGTGTGGACCATGAGAAGGAGAGGAACATGTGACTCATCTTTCCATCGTTCTTTCTAGAGGGTAGAAGACAGACGTCCACTGTTCAGGGAAATGAGGTAAAAATTCCCCCACCCCTACAGGATGGGGTTGTTCTTATTCTTTATTCAATGTTATATGACATGGAATTACTGGTATTATGGGGGAATATTAATTTAAAAATTCTGCCAGCCCTTTGGGCTGAGATTGTTCCCACATTGCGGCTGAATCAGCCACTATTTAGACCTTTTGAATTTCACATACTCCTACGAGTGTGAGAGCTGAGTATAGAATTAGGCCTTCACATAGCCTAGGTTATTTGGAAGATGTGAGCACTTCATGCTAGTTGTCTTCCCTCAGGAGGTAATCATGATGTATGTTCTTTGTTTCTAGACTTATAAACTATTCGATGACATTATCAATTAGGCCATGAATGTGAGGACCCAGCCCCAGTTGGCCAGAGCTGGTGCCTTATTTGATTAAGTTGGCATACATACAAAGAATATGAATCCCACAGGACTGAGTAGTTTAGTATTATTGGAAACAACTTACATACATAAGTTTATCATTTCAACATGAAGGTAAAACAACAATAATTTATTCCACCAGCAACATAATGTCTCCTAGATTATGCTTGCATGTCATTCATAATTTACTTCTTCATATCCTGAGAAAAATGAAACATAATAAAGGGTGAGCTCAAACGCTCAGTAAGATTAATCAATATAGTGGAAGAAAATATAAACATTATACATGGTGAGTTATTGAAAACACAAGCCTTTAATAAAAAACTTGAACACATTATGGCTGGAATATGAGCTGAGTAAATATTAACATAATAAAACATAATAAAGGGTATTCTACTAGTCGAATATCCATGTGAACATTCAAATACAACCTTCATAATGAGGGAAGTGAATATGGTGGACATTATGAATCATTTTTTCATGTCCTCAGCCAAGACATCTAGTTATTAAGTCCTTGGCAAAAATCCATATCACATTGGAAAGGCCTCTGCCAATTCCACGTCTATTTGTCTCATGAAACCTACAGATGCATCGAGGGGCTATAAAAGGCCCCACCCATCACATAATAAGTCCAATGAATTCCTCATATGATCGGGGATAAACATAAAAAACATATACATTCATATATAACTATCATAGGAAATGTAACTATCTTTCCACAATCATTAAACATAAAACACTAACCATTCTGAGTAATATGGTGAATGGTTTTTGGATAGATCATCCAAAATATAGTTAGTCATAAACCATTAAATCAAATATGGTAGATGACTTCATAAATTATTGAACCCAATAATACCATGGAATCAACAAGAGTGTTGAATTAGATGAAAACACTCTTATAAAATCATTAAGCAATTCTGGAGACAAATACTCGTTCATTCTGAAATGAAGAGTACTTTTGGAAAAATAATTGTATAAAACCATAAGTAAATTATGATGGTATTTTCATACGAAAATGAGTTTTTTTATAAAGATAATTTTTTCCAAAAACAAATTATAGACTGTCCTTGAAAATAGGTAATAATTTGAGAAATTCAATTGAACCAGGCTCATATTTTTGAATCAATTTTGAATGTTCCTTTTAAAACATGTAACTATCCATAAAATAAGGAAGGATTATGGTTTTTAAACATATATATGATACTCAAATAGAATATATGTGGAGTACATAACAATAAATAAGGAAGGATTCTGGTTGGTTCATTTCTGTATTTATTGATAAGTTATTATATTGAATTTCGTCATTCTGGAGTGTTCGTTTCCTTTATTTTCATATTCGGTTCACTTGTTTATAAATAATGAAGTTCATGTGGAATGGTTATAAATATCAAGAATTGGAATTATATATTATTAATGAACATAAATAATTGATAATGGTCATTTTTATCATTTTTTTACATGGAATAAGGATGAATCATTAGATGACAACCACTTCGATTATTCGGCGGTATTTGGAATATTATGAACTAGTTTGGCCATATAACTTAATTATGTGTACATATTCGAGATACTGAATATTATTTATGTTATAACACATATATTATAGTTTGGTTCAACCATTAATATTGTTTCATTACCAATAATTAAGATGAAATTGAAGAACCAAACTTCGTCTTCCATGAAGGTTATAAATCAGAACCTCATGGACGTCGATTTGGTTTATAAAAATAAAAGGGAGGGAATAAGAATATTTATGATGGTTCTTCCCTTCACAAGATATAAATCCAGTATATAGATTTTAATGGAGTTATCATGGTCATTTTGATAGAGGAGGTGAGGAGAGGATAACAAAAGTAGATAAATTGAAATATAACCAAATGAGAAAGAAGGGTGCTTTACCTCTTGAAATAACCTCCTTGAGAAACTCTTTAAGGGAAGGGGTTTTGGTCTTCTTGCAAGAATAAGAGAATCCTGGTCATAGGGAGTGAATAGGGAAGGAGAATTGGGAAGAAATTTGAGGATCTTCATGGCTTATAGAAGTGAAGAGAAGAGGTAGTGGTGGGGGGTTTTATAATGGAGGAGAGGGGTAAATTTTGAATATTTAATTCATTATTTTATTATATCCCTCAAGACAACCAATAGTGTTGTTTCATGTGACCCCTAATAGTAATAAGTTTATGTGAGTTCGAAACAAGTGTCCTTGCATCACTTTTGATGTCATTAATAGTGTATTTAACTGATAAATTGAATATACGTTATTTTATCGTATTTCACTGTTCATCAAAAATTCAAGATTTTCAGAAAAATACAAAAAATTCCCCACTACCATTTTTAGATGTGTTGAATTCCAAAGTGAAATCCATTTTTCAAAAATAATTTCTGAAATATTATTAATTTAATTTTTAAATATGGACATAGTTAATTCGAAAAATAACAATCTTGATGAGCAGTTAGTTTTATGTGACATTGAAATATTAATTAATATCCCTTTATCATATTGCCTTAAGAAAATAATATAATATCATTATTTACTATTCAAGGTTCATATTAATATTCATATTACTATTCATATTACTATTCATAAGGGTATGTTACTATTCACCAAACATCATGTTTGTTCTATCAGACTCCAAATGACTTACTGAACACAAATGTAGATGACCATTTATTAAAATTCATAACATAGAAGAGACAAAGTTGTGTTTAATGGTTAGATTATAAAATTGCATTCTATATTTATTTTCAAAACCTTGGGGTGTTACATTCTCCCCACCTAAAAAAAATTATGTCCTCGAAATTCACAGAATAATACCTAAAAAGATTCGGGTATGTCTTTAACATAAGCTCCTCAGGATCCCATGTTTCTTCCTCCATCATATGGTTCCTCCATAGAACCTTCTCCAGACGAGTCGTCTGATTTCTCAATAATTGCTCTCTATAATCAAGAATCTTGATAGGATCTTCACAATAAGATAGATCAGGCTCAAGTTCCAATTTTTCATAAGTGAGTACAAGTGTTGGTTCTGGATTGTACTTTCTTAACATTGACACATGGAACACATTGTGAACCATGGAGAGATTTCAAAGAATTTCCAAACGGTAAGCTACGGCTCCAATTCGGTCCTGAATTTCAAGAGGTCCAATGTACCTGGGACTTAATTTTCCCTTCTTACTGAATCATATAATACCCTTCCATCAAGATACCTTTAAGAAAACATGATCACCTTCTTGAAATTCCAAATCCTTCTTTTGGTTATTAGCATAGCTATTTTGACTACTTTGATCTATTTTGATATGGTTCTGGGTAATCTTCATCTTTTCCATTGTTTCTTCAACATGTTTTGGGCCCACGAGCTTTATTTCACCAACATCATCCCAACAAGATGGTGTACGACATCGCCTCCCATATAATGCTTCATAGGTAGCCAGCTGTATACTTGAATGGAAGATATTATTGTAGGAAAATTCTAAGAGAGGTAAATATAGATCCCACATGCCTTGAAAATTATGTGAACAATACCTCAACATTTCTTCCAATGTTTTAATAGTCCGTTCTAATTGTCCATCAGTTTGTGGGTGGTAGGTAGTGCGAAAATGAAGATCAGTATCTAGGGCCTTCTGAAATATTTTCTAGAATCTTAATGTAAAATTTGGATCGTGATCAGAAAAAATAGATAGGTGTACTCCATGAAGTCTCACAACTTCATTAATATATAGTCTTGTTAGACGTTCAAGTGGTAGATCTTCTCTTATAGCAAGAAAATGTGCTGACTTGGTAAGATGATCAACAATGACCCATATTGCATTGTTCCTTATAGGAGCCTTTGGTAGTCCCATGAAAAAATCCATCATGATATTATCCCATTTCCACTCAGGTATGGGAAGAGGTTGCAATAATCCTCTAGGATGTTGCCTTTCAGCTTTCACTTGTTGACAAACCATACATCTTGACACAAAATCAGCAATCTCCCTCTTCATGTTGTCCCACCAAAAATGTTCCTTCAAAAATCTCTACATCTTAGGGTTACCATGGAGTATAGAGAAATTGGAACTATGAGCATCATACAAAAATTCCCTTTTTAGATCAGGTATAGCGGGAACACAAAGTCTCATCCCAAATTTCAAAATTCTATCTTCATATATGAAGTCACTCAATCTCCCATCATTCACAGCTGTAAACTTCTTTTGAAACTACTTATCATCAGTCTGAAATTTTTTTATCCTTTCTAGTAACGATGGTTTGAAAACCATTTGAAAAAGAATTGATGGTTCACCTTCCATGGTTATTCTCATATCCATCTTTACTAGATCCATGAAAATAGTATCCCTTTCAACTATCATGTTATTCAAAACTCCATGATCATTTCTACTCAAATCATCTTCCACATTATTTTCCTTCCCTAGGTGGTAGTGTATCGTGCAATCATAATCCTTGAAGAGTTCAAGCCATCTCCTTTTCCTCATGTTGAGTTCTTTCTGTGAGAAAATATACTTCAAACTCTTCTGATCAGTATAAATCTCACATTTTTCACCATAGAGATTATGTCTCCATATCTTCAAAAAAAATTACAGTATCTAACTCAAGATCATGATTAGGATATTTTGGCTCATGAATTTTTATCCATCATGATGCATAAGCAACAAACCTATCATTTTGCATAAGGACACAACTAGGTCCTTTCTTTGAAGCATCACTATAAATAACAAATATATCATTCCCCGATGGTAGAGTCAATATAAGATAATTGACTAATATTATATTCAGTTATTTGAAACATTCTTCACAATCTTTTTTAAAAACAAATTTAACCCATTTAAGTGTGAGATTTATTAGCGGGTTAGCCTGTCGGTCAAAATTTTGTACGAAATGCTGATAATAACCTGTGAAGCCAATAAAACTGCGTACCTCAGTTATGTTTGTTGGAGTGGGACAATATTGTATTGCCTTTGTCTTTACAGGATCAAATAGGATTCCATCTTTAGAGACAACATGGCCAACAAAATAAATCTCATAAAGCCAGAATTCACACTTTCTAAACTTCCCATATAATTCATGTATTCTAAGAATCTTCAGGATAATGCGCAAGTTATTTTCATGATCTTCACAGATTATGGATTATACCAAGATATCATCAATAAATACCATTACAAAATCATCAATATATTCCTTGAAAACTCTGTTAATTTGATCCATGAAGATAGAGGGTGCATTAGTCAATCCAAAAGGAAACACTTTAAACTCGTAATGCCCGTACCTAGTTCGAAATGATGTTTTCGGAATGTCTTCCTTTTTCACACACAACTGATGATATCCATATCAAAGGTCGATATTTTAAAAGTATTGAGCTCCAGGTAGTTGGTCAAATAAATCATCAATGCGAGGTAAAGGATACTTATTATTTATTGTGATAGTATTGATTTCCCTGTAATCAATGTAAAGCCCCATGTATCCATCTTTCTTCTTAACAAAGTGGACATGGGCTCTCCATAGAGAATAACTAAGCCAAATAAATCTTTTTTCACTCAAATCCACTTGTTTTTTCTTTAGCTCCACTAATTACACAGTGTCCATTCTATAAGGGGTCTCTGATATAGTCCTTGAACCAAGAATTAAATCAATGGAAAACTCAATTTCCCATTTTGGAGGATGTCCAGGTAAATAATCTGGAAACACATCAACATATTCTCTCACAATAGGTACATCCTCTATTTGAACATTACATTCCTCACCCACAATTATTTCATTATCTTCCTCCCCAATAATTGAATTTAGTTGAGCTAATGGGGGTGGATCTAGATAAGAATCTGGTGGTGACGATTCTGCTATAAAGATAAGGTGTTCTTTATCATCGTCCTCAAAAATCGTAACCTCCTTCCTCTTACAATAAATTTTCGCATCATGCTCCAAAATCCAATCCATAGCAAGGATTATGTCAACTTCAATCATGGTTATGGCGATGAGATCAGCAGATAAAGAACATTTGTATGCCCTAATTTGAACTGATTCATAGAACTTTGTAGCAATGATACTTCCCTTAGGAGTTTTGACTGACAACTCCCTTGTTAAATAAAATTGTAAATATCAAATTTTCTTAGAAAACCGGGAAGATATGAAACAACGTGATGATCCAGAATCAAATAAATCATTGGATTAACTTGAGTAACCAATTAATGTACATTCAACCACATCATTAAGAACTTCAAACTCTGCAGTTGTGATTGCATAATCTTGTCCTTGATCCCTTGCCCTTTTCTGTTTCATATTTCCTTGATGTTTTGGACAATCATTAGTATAGTGTCCCATCTCTCGAAAACTATATCATTGAACGTCATTGGATTCCTTCCTCCCTTTGCAATCACAATCAAGATGGCCTTTCTGACCACATTTGTAGCATACTCTTTTTCCTTTTAAGCATGCACCAGGGTGTTTCCATCCACAATTGTCACATGGTGGAAATTCGACTCTTCCCTTCTTCCCTATTTCCTTATTTCCTTTACCTGGGTTTTTAACAGCCCTCTTCATTTCTGGATTTCCCTTAATGTAGTAAGACTTAGTGAATTATTTTTCTGTCTTGATGGCACATGAAACTATATCCTCATATGATGAAAAAATTTGGGAGAACAGTGCCCACCGGAGGAATGGCATTAGGCCATCAATGAATCGATCAATTTTCCTCCTTGTATTTCATATGTATTCTAATGCATGTCTTTCTAATCTTGTGAAGTTAGCTTTGTACCATGCAACATTCTCATCTTCCTTATGCCTTATATTCAAGAATTGTCTCTCCATATCTGCTCGCTGCTCACAAGGGAAATTTTTTTCTAAGAAGATTTCCATAAAATCCCTCCATTCCATCTCTTTTATCTCTTCCTCCTCCTTTGTGTTTTGGATTAATGAACACCCCGGATCCACATCTCCCGATAGATGTTATACATCCATGACAACCTTCTCTATTTCATTACATCGCAAAGTGAGAAACATCTTTTCAAGGGAACATATCCACTGCTCTACTACAAACGAGTTTGTAGTCCCGTTGAATGATGGAGGCTGTTGTCTGATAAAGAGATCTAGCATGGCTCCTCCACATGGTGGATCCAGATGCTCAATACGGGTAATGTTATTATTCATAACTTGAGTAAGTTGTCCAATTATAGTTATGATTTGTTTAGAACCAGATCTAACATCATTATCTTGCTTCAGAGGAAAATCCCTATAGGGGACATGAGCATTTGTGCGATTTACATTCCATCCACTTGGTGCCATATCTATATAATCGCATACACTAGATTAGGTTATGAATCATAATTTATAATCTTAACTAAAAAATACTCATAAAAAAATGAGGTCATATGCATGGCTAATACCATATTCACAAAAATGGTTTCTTTTAGAAATATTTTACATTTCAATCCTTCATAATGGCTTGTAAATAAAATGTGAATTATCCTAAGCATATCCCTTGGGAGTGTTGTAACCAAGAGTGCAGCAAGTCCCATTGTTGTTCACCAGTTCCCATTCAAGTCTTGCTCAAAGCAGTGTTTTCGGGTTTTACCCCTAGATACATCTGTGCCATAGCCGCATCTACCTGCTCGTATCTAGATCGTGACGTATTGCTTGAAAATCCACATAATCTATTCTTTATCAAAATAACAGGATATTATTGTATGTATTATCATCAAAGACAAACTTAGCGACTATTCCCTAATTCTATGTTATCTAAATCTAGTTTCCAACTACTCTACCAAACATCCTCTGATACCATCTGTAAGGACCCAACCCCAGTTTTCTAGAGTCGTTGCCTTATTTGATTAAGTTGGAATACCTACAAGGAATACGAATCCCAAAGGACCGAGTAGTTTAGTATTATTGGAAACAAGTTTCATACATAATTTGATCATTACAACATGAAGGGAAAAACAATACTAATTTATTCCACTGGAAACATCATCTCTCCTAGATTATGCTTTCATGTAATTTATAATTTACTTCATCATATCCTAAGAAAAATGAAACATAAGAAAGGGTGAGCTCAAACGCTCATTAAGAGTAAGAAATATAGTGGAAGAAAATATAAACATTAGAAATGGTGAATTATTGAAAACACATTCCTTTAATAATAAACTTGAACACATTATGGCAGGAATATGAGCTGAGTAAATATTAACATAATAAAACATAATCATGGGTATTATACTAGTCGGATATCAACTTGAACTTTCAATTACTAGATTCATAATTAGGGAAGTGCATATTCCGGACATTCTGAATCATTTTTTCATGGCCTCAGACAACACATCAAGTGATTAAGGCCTCGGCCAAAATCCATATCACATTGGGAAAGGCCTCGGAAAATTCCACGTCTATTTGTCTCATGAGACCTACCGATGCATCGAGGGGTATAACAGGACCCACCCGTCACATAAGAATTCCAATTCATTCCTCATATGAGTGGTTATAAACATAGACAACATATAGATTCATATTTAAACTATCATATGAAATGTAACTATCTTTCCCCAGTCATTAAACATAAAACACTAACCATTCTGAGTGATATGGTGAATGGTTTTCGGATAGATCATCCACAATGGAGTTATTCATAAACCATTAAATCAAATATTGTAGATTACTTCATAAATTATTAAACCCAATAATACCATGGAATCAACAAGAGTGTTGAATTATATGAAAACACTCTTATAAAATCATTATGAAATTCTGGAGATAAATACTCTTTCATTTTGAAAAGAAGAGTTTTTTTGGAGAAATATTTGTATAAAACCAGTAGTAAAGTAAGATAGTATTTTCATATTAAAATGATTGGTTTTATAAAGATAATTATTTCCAAAAAACAAATTTTCTAGTGCCCTTGAAAATAGGTATGAATTTGAGAAATTCACTTGAACCGGGCTCATATTTTTGAAACAATTTTGAATGTTCCTTTTAAAACTTGTAAATATCCATAATATAAGGAAGGATTATGGTT
Organism: Viscum album; assembly: GCA_963277665.1. NCBI lineage: Eukaryota > Viridiplantae > Streptophyta > Magnoliopsida > Santalales > Viscaceae > Viscum > Viscum album. The sequence continues at coordinate 841,170,565 of OY728160.1, read as the reverse complement.
TTTAAACATAAATATGATACTCAAACAGAATATACTTTGAGTACATACCAATACACAAGAATTTAATTGAGGTATTTATACAATGAATGTATCCCAAATGAAAATGGAAGTTCGGGTGGAAAACCCCTTACCTTAACTCCAAATGTGTTCTGCTCTTGTACTTAAGTTCTAGGAATATGAAATTATACTTGTTAATAACTTATTTCAGAACATATTAGACATATATTTAGCTTACCATAATTCTGATTAGTTCATTTATGTCTTTATAGATAAGTTATTGTATTGAGTTACGTCGTTCTGGAGTGTTCGTTTCCTTTATTTTCATATTTGGTTCACTCGTTTTTAAGTAATGAAGATCATGTGGAATGGTTATAAATCTCCAGGATTGAAATTATATATTATTAATGAACATAAATAATTTGTAATGGTCATTTCTATCATTGGGTTACATCGAATGAGGATGAATAATTAGATGCCAACCACTTCGATTATTCAGCGGTATTTGGAATATTTTGAACTACTTTGGTCATATAACTTAATTATATGTACGTATTCTGGTTCCTGAATATTAATTAGTTTATAACAAATATATTATAGTCTTATTCAACCATGAATATTGTTTCATGACCAGTAATTAAGAAGAAATTTAAGAATGAAACTTCATCGCCCATGAAGGTTATAAATGGAAATCTCATGAACGTCGATTTCTATTATAAAAATAATAGGGAGGGAATAAGAATATTTATGATGGTTCTTCCATTAAAATGATATAAATTTAGTATATAAATTTAACTAGAGTAATAATGGTCATTCAGATAGAGGAGGTGAGTAGAGGATAACAAAATTAGATAAACATAAATAAAACCAAATTAGAAAGATGGGCGCTTTACCTCTTGAAATAATCTCCTTGAGAAACTCCTTAAGGGAAGGGGTTTTGGTCTTTTGGCTAGAATAAGAGCTTCCTGATCATGGGAAGTGACTAGGGAAGGGTAATTGGGAAAAACATTGAGGAGTTTCAGGTCTTAGAGATGTGAAGAGAAGAGGTAGTGGTGGGTGGTTTTTATAGTGGAGGAGAGGGGTAAATTCTGAATATTTAATTAATTATATTATTATATCCCTCAAGACAAGCAATAGTGTTGTTTCATGTGACCCCTAATAGTAATAAGTTAATGTGAGTTTGAACCAAGAGGCCTTCCATGACATTTGATGTCATGAATAGTGTATTTAACTGTTAAATTGAATATTCGTTATTTTACCGTATTTCACTATTCATAAAAAATTCACGATTTTTAGAAAAATTCCAAAAATTCACCCCAGCCATTTTTCGATGTGTAGAATTCAAAAGTGAAATAAATTTTTCAAAAATAGATTTCTAAATATTATTAATTTAATTTTTAAATAAGGTTATAGTAAATTTGAAAAATAACAATCTTGATGTGCAGTTAGTTTTATGTGACATTGAAAAATTAATTAAGATCCCATTATCATATTGCCTTCAGAAATTTAAATAATATCATTATTTACTATTCAAGGGTCATATTACGATTCATATTACTATTCATAAGGGTATGTTACTATTCACCAAAAATCCAGTTTGTTCTATCAGACTCCGAATGACTTACTGAACACAACTCTAGATGACCATTTCTTGAAATTCAAAACATATAAGAGACAAAGTTTTGTTTAATGGTTAGATTATAAAATTGCATTCTATATTTATTTTCAAAACCATGGGGTGTTACATTGTAAATTTTGAGACTTACTTCGGGCCGGTTAATGTTGAGTATCCCATCATTCCTGAGTAGGTGATTCATTTGATTGCTACTTTTGTGTGATGAAATTGTATGATGTCATTTCCAAGGGAATTTGATGGATGGTACATGGGGTGAAGTTTAGAGCTGCTTGTTCTCCCCATCCCCGAATGTGAATTGGTCTCGCTTGTCGTTGATTGAAGTTATATGCGTCCCAAATTAATTACCCGTTCTTAGAACTTTAGTATAGCATAAGTTCAGGGTCGATCCACAGGGAACCGTGGCGTGTATGAATTCAATTGAGTTAATACATAAGTTAGGTGAATTATGCAAAATTTAGAAACGATTGGGTTGATTTTGGGTTTTGATTGAAACTAAATTGATTTACTTTGAAGAATGGATATAGTTTGAAAGAAAACAACAGGTAAATTTAAAGAGTTCTTAGAAATGGAAAGAAAAGACGTGTCGGGGCTGTGGTGAATAAGGAGTTCTTATGCAGATTGTTTAAATGGTTTTGTTGTTCATAATAATTCAATCATTCAGGATTTCATTTTGTTACAAGATTTTCTTGGTCCGGTTCCTCTTCTTTGGAATTAGAGGAGCTGACTCCTTGGTTCGGTAGTCAATGTCCTTAATTCTTTATTACGTTCAGTCCATTATTTGAATCGGTGAAAACCTGACAATGGTCATGGATGTTTTCACTGTTACTTTTCTTTTGTAACGCTGAGAATCCTTCCCTTGGTCTGGCTAAGAATTCTCAGTAATATTATATAGTGGTTTAAGAAGAGTAAGATGAATTACAACGATTCAAACACAACTATATAAAACAATATACAAATTATGATCTCATCATCCACAGCCCCAACACGAGGGGTTTAGTTACACATAGAATTTAGGAGAAAAACGACACATGTGATACCTGACGGATTCATCGTGTAGGCGTTGAGGTAGAGTATCGAAAGGTGGAATGGCGGAGTGATGACAATAGCTCTGGGAATGGCGATAGCAGACCTTCTCTTTCCTCTCAATGGTTCTGAACTCCCAAAATCCGTAGGCCAAGGCCTCATTTTATAGAAAAATAAATTTCACGGCGTGTATAGAAAGTACACGCCGTGTACTTTTCGTCAACGCGTTTTGGCGCCATTTTCTCCGCTGGCAGGTGGCCGAGCATGCCATTTTTGACTTTTGAACACGGCGCTGCCTACAAGTTGAGTGTACACGGCATGTAGCGATGCCATACATGGCGTGTAGTATCAAAAGTTTGGCCACCATCCCCTTCTAGAATAGCAGACACGGCGTGTAAAAGTTCACATGGGCGTGTGGACTTTTCTTCGGCAACCACCGCTTCTAGAAAGTCGTACATGGCGTGTAGCGCCGCCACACACGGTGTGTATCTTCTGCCTGGTGACATGGGCGTGTACTCCATCTTTCGGTCCGTGTCCCTGCCTGGATGTACACGGTGCGTATAAAAGTACAAGCCATGTAGTTTCAAAATTTTCACATGCATCCCTTGATTCATGTATTTTTCCAGAAAGCTCCTGAAAGTAAACAGAATCACTAAAATCAAAGGATATGTTCATAAAACAACAGATATTTGATGAAAGCATGTTTTTATCTTCAATTATATATATGGAAAATGTAAACACAAATTGGGTGCATCAAATTCTCCCACACTTAGTCTTTTTCTTCCCCTCAAGCAAAATCTCAACATCTAATTAAGAGAGCATATACATTAAAAGGAAGGAATTTAATTAATCAAATGTATAACTGAAAATTTTATTGAGGAAAAATTCTAAAAGGCACAAAAAAATTCAATTCATAAGATATTAAAATCATGCCTCATATATAATGTAATTAACTACTCTCGTCCTCTTTCAACATATTGTTCAACCTTTCAAAAATAAGTATGCCACTTGATGATTTACCTTACCAGTTAAAATTACACTCCATACTCAACATGTTTTTAATCGAAGTTATGCTCAATCCAAGGAATATACACTCTATCCATAGGTTTGCAAGATATCTTTTTCTCTACTTCAGAAAAATTGAATTACAAAAATCATGAGGGCTTTATCAAAAAGGATCAGATGTTTCTGTGGCTAAGGGTTGGTAGGTTCAGATGTGAAAATAAATTCTGAGGCTTGAAAAAGGATGGCTAATTCCTTTAAACAACATTTCATGATATTCAAAGTAATGCTCACTGAAAATACATCCTTCAAAAGCTCAGTCAAATGCTTTTGTAATCTTCACCAACTTCCTTAGGCAAGTAGGGTTTATGGGCAAATAAGCATAAGGTCCCCTTGTTGTTTGTTCGTTGTTGTTGTTTTTTTAATATATAAACAACAAAACACAAGGGAATCCCTTATGAATGAGTAGATGTTTGGAACCCATTCTACCCCAAATAATCAAGAGGCACTCCCCCACACATTATTTCATGGTTGCACAGAAAAATATGCCATGTATTTCCAACTCCCTCTTTAAAGCATAAATGAATAATCATGCAACGTTTAAAAAGAAGTAGGGTAGGAAGGGAAATAGGCTTGTAATGTGGCTTCCTATAAAGGTCGTTCATGGATTTTATGGGCTTAAAGAAGATTAAATGTAGGGTAGGTCATAGGATAAAGGGGTTGAAACAATCTAATGCCTCAATCATGTTAAAGTAATTCAAAAATTTCTTCATGTTTTGAAAAGAAAAACTTGCAAATTCTGGTAGTGATGCATATCCTAAGAATCACTCAAGAAAGAGGGTATTAGAAAAGAAATACGAAAAATGGTTTAGAATACCTCTCAGGAGTGGAAAAATAAAAAAGGGACAATCAGGTCATGACATGCATATAAATGATTAGCCTAATTAATGTAATTTAATCAAGGATGAAAGGTTTTAATTGAAACTATATCAGCAATCATTTTAAAATACTTAAAAACTAAAAAGTATGTAACCTTTCCAAAAGTTCCTACTAATAACTCTAGCATTTATAAGACTGATTAACCAAAATTGCTTTACATTTTCAAATATATAGTCTAATAATGATGTCTCCTAGGTTAGTTTAAGGGAAAAGACTAAGGTGAAAGATATAGATGCTCCCCCACACTTAATACTGCACATGGTCCACCAAGTGAAACAGCAAGGTAAAGGGTGGGAAACGGGGAGAAATGGGGAACAAAATGAGGTAATGTAGTGAAAGAAGTAAATCCAAAAAGAAATGAAATTGAAATGAAAAAATACTCCCCTAATGAAAAGTGATGCCCAAGGCGCTCCATGTCCGTACCTGTGACTGTCGAGAAGAAAACCACAAACATGCATACCATCACAGCACAGAAAATGACAGAATAGATATATAAAGGAAAATGTCACTATCACAAGGTCGCCTCAGGGGAGGCATCATCCAGTACGGAATCAGCCGGTAGATATGGCGCAGGAGGCGTGGAATGGTGAGGCTGTGACATGGCATCGGGAAGGGTAGCCGAATATGTAGGACCCACAGGTGCTAGACTCAGGATCGGAAGCTCAACAGCAGGCCCTGACCCGACAGAAGTGGCAGCAGCAGAGCTCACTATAATCATCGGAATAGAATCGGTGGTCGGCGTAGGAGACGGTGGTGGAGCAGCAGCAGAAGGGCCAGGAACGGAGGCAGAGGCTAGTGGCTGAGGCAGTGGAACACCAAGATGCTGAAAAATATGCACCAAAAGATGCCCCATCCGGTCATGGTGGCTGTCCAGAAGAATCAAATGTCATGCAATGGTGTCCTGGCGGCTGATGATACAGGCTTACTTCTGCTCCATCATGTCTAGGTAGAGGGAAAGGGTCGGACGACCGAGGGTGCGGGGGTAGTTGGGATGGGGGATGGGACAGAAGAAGGAATGTCAGAAGAAGTGGGGTCATTAGGAGGTTGGTGAGGTGGAGAAGCTGGAGGGGGTGGGGAAGGAGGAGCGGGGTCAGCAGTTGGGGCAGGGTCAGCAGGTGGCAGGGCTCAAGCCTGAGCAAGGATGTAGGCACCCCCTACTTTCGGACCAATCCCATGCGAATGAGCATGAGGAAGTCCATCCTCTAGGGTGAACCTATCAAGTCATGAGGTAATGAGGGCTCGAATACCCCCAAGTGGTGGGAAAGACGGGTGGTGTAAAACCCGTCGTTCAGGTTGCCCTAACGGCCGGTAAACATGGAGTGGAAATAGGAGGCAGCAAGATAGGGGAGGTCCGGGTAGGCGTGCCGGATGACACAGGTAAGAAGATCCATGTCACGGCCGGTCACGACCCCCATATCCTCATGGCGGGTAAAAAGGATGGTGTTGAAGCACCGGTGGATGAAGCGAAGGACATGGTCGGCTATAAGAGTGCTCTTCTGGAAAGTGGGGGAGTACCAGTGGTTAGGCCCAGCGATCTCCCACCACATGGAAATAAGGTCAGAGCGATCGGGCCGGGTCAAGTCAGAAAAGGGGGGTGGTGTGATAGGATGGGGGTAGAAGTTGCACCCTCGGCCAAACTCTATCATCGTCAGAGAAAAACGTCGGCCGCCTAGCCGGAATTGAACTACTGGCACCGCATCGCCAGGTGTCTCTCGGTACTCTGCTCCATTGAACTCAAAGAAGGCCGCAAACTCAAAAAATAAATCTCGGAACACAGTAGTGCTGACCTGGAAAATATCGAGGAGTGCAGTGTGCCTGAGAAGTACCTCCACCTCCTCCCAAATACTGAGCTGCTGCGGAATGATGCTGTCAAGGTACCAGCCGCTCAATGGTATCGGCCGACGAGAGAAGTGTCGGATCCTGTCGTATGCGAGGTCGGTGACCAGGAATATCGTGCAGGGATAGGGAGCATCTGTAGGTCCCGGACCAGGTGCCGGTGCAGCATCAACATCTGGCTCTGGAGGTGGATCCGCCAAAGAAGAAGGTAGCTCAGTGGAAGGTGTGCTCGAAGAGGGACCAGCTAATGAGGATGATGGTACAGCGAAAGTGGCAGCTGGTGCAGTAGAATAAGGCCTCGCCTCATCTGAGGGAGTGAGAGGCGGTATAATGGCCAACGGAGGGAGCTCAAAGACTAGAGCGTCGGGGTCCGGCTGCGGAGGTGGTCGGAGTCGGATCCGACGATAGCTAGGCCTCTCTCCCTCAGTTGTAGAGGCAGGCCGCTTCCCATGGGAAGGATCATGATCTGCCATATCCTGAAATAGAATGAAAAAGAAAACAAAACAAAAGAAAAAGAAAACGTTATAAAATAAAACAAAGAAAATGTCAGAAAACTGAAAAAAAAGTACACGGCGTGTAGTCAGAAATGGAAAGTATCCCATGTTCTCTGGAAAGACACGCTGAGGGTGGAAAGAGACCATGTAATAGGACACGGCGTGTACCGAACATACACACCGTGTTCACATCAAAGTGCAGGTGGTCGTGTAATAAAAAGTACACCGCCATGTTGCAATCAGTTCTAAGAAAACAATACATGCCGTGTATGTACAGGCCACGGCGTGTATTGCACATGAATAACATGGCCATGTAAAGGGGGAGACACGGGCTGGCTATAGATATAAAGGACACGGCGTGTACCGAACATACACGCCGTGTTCTGGAACATGGGTTGATAGGCCGTGTTATGCGCCACACACGAAGGGGACAAAGGAAATAGTTACACGGTGTGTACCGAACATACACACCGTGCACATTCAAATTTTGAAATTTTTTGTGCGTGGTCGTTTACAAATGTACATGTCGTGTGTTCTTCATATCGTGGTCATGTACAGGCGGAATCCGAACGGTCGGCCGATCCGATTATCACGCTAAACAATTCTAAAAACTTGAAATAGAGGGTGTAAAACGGCGTATCTGGACTGAGGATCACAATGTGAGAAGAATCAGAACGTGAAACGCCCCAAATCGACGAATCTGGAAAAGGGGGGGGGGGGGTTTGGGTGGCGTTCGGGAGAAGAAACGGGAAGAGGGGAGGAAATTGGGATGGTCGTGCGACACTGCCTCATGCCGAGTACCCCGCTGCTTATATAGCCGCGGTACACGGTGTGTAGTTTTGGTACACGCCGTGTAACCCAATTTTTTTTTGTCTTAGATAAATAAATATAATTATTATAGTAAACTATATAATAATTATTATTAATAATTAAAAAATATATATATCTACAAATTCTATTATACATAAACCTATACAACAAGTATATCGGGAAATACACGCCGTGTATTTTAAAATAAGAAAAAGAGTAATACAACCTTTGGTCCGGTGCTTGGGGCGGGATTTGAATCGGCGATCGGCCGATTCGAACGGACACCCTCACCCACTGGAGCAAAGGTTGTTATACTGTTCATATTTATTTTATATATATATTTATTCTATATGTCCTATACACACGGAAAGAAAGAAAATCACGGCGTGTGGTTTTTATTTAGGAAAGGATGGGGATGAAGCGGGAGATTAGCACGATTCGAAACCGGGTCTTGTGAACCTGGTGCAGAGACTTTGCCAATCCCCCATCTTCACCCGCATGTAATTTATTATTTTTAAAAAGGTTTTCATTTATATTTTAAAAATCATGGTGCACACGGCGTATATCGGAGTACACGTCGTGTGGTTTTATTAAAAGAAAAAATGATGGAAATGGGATGGTTGTCTGGATGCAAACCTGGGTCTTTTGAAACCGGATTACGATTCCAGCCAACCGGTCCATCCCCACCATGGGTTTTATTAAACACATTTATATATATATATATATATATATATTAAAAATACCATACATGTCATGTAATTAAAAGGAGGAACCCTGTGCCGAAGGTAGATCAGGAGGATTCGAACTGAGGACGGCTCGAATAAACTCCAGTGACTTTGCCATCGGTACCGGCATCATCCCTGGTTAGTTATTTGTTATTTCTATAGATTTATACTATTATGTTTACAAATTAAAAAGATAAGTACACTCCGTGTATATAAGTGGGACACGGCGTGTAACCTATGGGTTCCCTCCCAGGAAGCGCCTTTGTTTTAGGTCGTTGGCTTGACCTACTTACCTTGCATACCTAAGGAGTATAGTAGACAATGTTCCCACCATGTTATCTGTAGGAGGGTAAGCTTTCAAGCGCTGCCTGTTTACCTTGAATGGTTGACCATCTTCTCCAGAAATTTCTACCGCTCCGTGATGGAATACGCGGATAACGTGGAATGGACCCGACCAGCGTGACTTTAACATCCCTGGAAATAATTGAAGATGAGAATTAAAGATAAGTACCTGATCACTAGGTTGGAAATATTTTCGTAATATCATCTGGTCTTGAATGGCTCTTGTCTTCTCCTTGTACAACTTGGCGTTCTCGTATGCCTCTAACGGGATCTCATCTAGTTCCGACAGTTGGAACTTCTATTTCTCGTCAGCTGCCTTTAGATCAAAATTCAGGGCTTTGACGGCCCAGTAGGCTTTGTGTTCCAATTATACAGGAAAATGGCAGGGTTTTCCATAGACGAGGTGGAACGGGGACATTCCCAGTGGTGTTTTGAAAGTAGTCTGATATGCCCACATGGAATCATCTAACTTATTGGACCAGTCCTTCTGTGAAGTGTTCACTATATTTTCCAGGATCTTCTTGAGCTCACGATTAGAGAGATCTACCTGTCCACTGGAATGGGGATGATATGGTGTCCCCATATGATGCTTTACTCCATACTTTGACAGTATTCCTCTCATCAGTGTGTTGTCGAAGTGGGTCCCTCTATCGCTGATCAGTACACGTGGAACTCCAAACCTGCTAAAAATATTTTTCTTCAAGAAATTTATGTCTACCTTGGCTATGTCGTGAGCTATAGTAGTAGCTTCCACCCATTTGGAGACATAGTCGACGCAGACCAGGATATAAGTGTTCCCAAAAGATGAGGGAAAATGACCCATGAAATATATGCCCCAGACATCGAAAATCTCGACCTCTAGGATGGGGTGCTGAGGCATCTCATCTCTACGTCCCACATTACCTATCCTCTGGCACCGATCGCAACAGGAAACAAAGGCATGTGCATCTCTATTCATGGTGGCCTAGAAAAATCCATACTACGTGATCTTAGCTATGGTACGGTCCGGCCCATGATGTCCTCCTACTGGTGAGGCGTGACAGAACCCCAGGACACCGTGAACTTCATTCTCCGGGATGCAACGACGGATCACTCCATCAGCACATGATCGAAATAGCAGAGGATCCTCCCAGAAGTACATTTTCACATCAGAGAAAAATCTTTTCCTTTGCTGGAAGGAGAGGTCAGGGTGAATGAAACCAATAACCAGAAAATTAGCGATATCAGCATACCATGGTCGAGGTGTTTCACTGATCAAAAAGAGGTTCTCATCAGAAAAATCCTCCCAGATCTCCCGATCTTCTTCCTTCTCCAAGTGAGGCAGCTCGAGGCGGGAGAGATGGTCAGAAATGAATTTCTCACTCCCTTTCTTATCCCGGATCTCATGATCGAATTATTGTAGGAGGATTACCCAGCGGATCAATCGGGTCTTCACGTCTTTCTTATTGAGTAGGTACTTTAGTGCTGCATGGTCAGTATAAACAATAACTTTAGACAACACTAAGTAAGAACGAAACCTATCAAATTAAAAAACCACTGTGGGCACCTCTTTTTCTATGGTGGTGTAGTTAATCTGTGCCTCGTTGAGCGTCCTGCTGGCATAATAGATAGGTCGGAAAATACGGTCAAGTCCCTGGCCCAAGACTGCTCCCACTGCGTAGTTTCTCGCATCGCACATCACCTCAAATTGTTTCTCCCAGTAGGGAGAAATCATAACTGGAGCTTCCACAAGGCTCTGCTTTAGATGCTCAAAAGATCTGACACAATGGTCATCGAACTCAAATATGGCATCCTTGGTTAGAATATTGGTGAGGGGTTGGGCTATTTTGGAGAGGTTTCGGACAAACAGCCTGTAAAATCCTGCATGCCCCAGGAAGCTGCGGATGGCATGGACGGAAGTCGGTATTGGTAGTTGTGAAATGACTTCAATCTTCACCAGGTCCACCTCTATCCCCTTCGCTGAAATTCTGTGGCCAAGGACAATGCCACTTTGCACCATGAAATGACACTTTTACCAGTTCAAGATGAGGTTAGTGTGCTCACATCTTTCCAAAACAAGCTCTAGGTGTCGTAAATAAATGGTAAATGATTTTCCATAAACGGAAAAATCATCCATGAATACCTCCAGGATTTGTTCCGCCATGTCGTGGAAGATGGACAACATACAGCGTTGGAAGGTGGCGGGGGAATTACACATGCCGAAAGACATCCTTCGATAAGAAAATGTGTCGTAGGGGAATGTGAATGTACTCTTTTCCTGATCCTCTGGAGCAATGTAGATTTGGTTGTAACTAGAAAAACCGTCGAGGAAGCAATAGAAGTTGTTCCCTGCTAGCCTCTCTAGAATTTGATCCATGAATGGAAAGGGGAAGTGATCCTTTCTGGTTGCATCGTTTAACTTCCGGTAATCCACACAGACTCGCCAGCCCGTGATAGTGCGTGTAGGGATGAGCCCGTTATTTTCATTTGAAATCACAGTGATAACCCCCTTTTTGGGTACCACTTGGAGAGGACTCACCCATGGACTATTCGAGATGGGATAGATGATGCCTACATCCAATAATTTGATCACATCCTTCTTTACAACTTCCTTCATGGGAGGATTCAAGCGCCATTGTGGTTGCCGAGGTTGCTTGGAACCCTCTTCAAGTAGAACCTTGTGAGTGCAAATGGTAGGGCTGATGCCCTTCAGATCCGCGACTGTCTGCCCAATAGCATGCTTCCACTGTTTGAGAACCTGCAGAAGTGCATCTTCCTACTCCTTTGATAGTTCTGCATTAAGTATAACAGGAAATATTTGATTGAGTCCTAAATACCCATACTTGAGAGAAGATGGAAGAGGATTCATTTCGAGTTCAGGTTCCTTTCAAATCTAAGGCACAAGGGGCTGCACCTTGTCCCGTTCCAAACTATCAGGAACAACTGCATGCTGCCAATAGTGGCCACCCTATCCTTCTATGAATTGCAAGTCTTCTGGAACTTCTTCTAATAGAATATCTGGATCAGTTAAATTATTCGAAATAAAAGAACATACCATTTCATCCCCTTTGTCGCTAAAATGATTAACAATGGTGGACAATGCATAACAGTCCTCATGCTCTAACAAGTAAGCATGTTTGACGGCTTTGAGAACGTTATAGGAAACTCTTTCATCACCTACCCGAAAAATAAGCTCCCCTTGGTGCACATCGATCAGTACCGTCCCAGTTGCCAAGAAAGGTCTTCCAAGTATAAGAGGTGCTTCCTGGTCATCCCCCATGTCAAGGATGATGAAATCAGCAGGGAAAATCACCCTACCCACTTTGACCAGTACATCCTCTAGTAGTCCCTTCAGGTGCTTGATGGATCGATCAACATGTTGAAGGGTGATGCGGGTAGGCTTGAGCTCGTGGAGTCCCAGCTTCTTGAAAACTCCGAGGGGCATGAGGTTCACGTTGTCACCTAAGTCGAAGAGGGCCTTCCCAAACTTGCAGGATCCAATGGTACAGGTAATGGTGAAACTACCTGGATCTTAGAGTTTGGGAGGAATGGAATGTTGAGCCACCATGGAGCACTCCTTCGTTAGTGCAATAACGCCCAAATCCATTATCTTCCCCTTATTCGAGAGGTTTTCCTTCATGAATTTGGTGTATGTTGGCATTTGTGTTAGGGCCTCCACAAATGGTATGTTGATATGTAGCTTCATGAAAACAACCATGAATTTTCTGAATTGATGGTCCAGCTTCCTCTGCTTCCATCATTCCGGAAAGGGTAAGGAAGGCTTGAATGGTTGGATTACTTCCTTTTCTTTATTTTGTAAAGCCTCCTTTTGTGGGCTTTTGGATGAGGAGGGGTTGGGATTGGTACCTTTTTCATCAACAGTGGGTGTGGATGCACCTTTCTATGCTGATTGGTTCTGGTGGAGCTCTTTTCCACTCTAGAGTATGATAGAATTGGCCTCCTCCCTTGGGTTCTTTTCGGTGTTCCCCGGTAATGTACTGGGCTTCCTTCGTGAGAGTTGATTTTCCAGCTGGCCAATCTGATTCTCCAAGCCTCGAATCGAAGCTTCCTGATTCTGGAACCGAGTCTCAGCAGTAGATATGAATTTAGTCATCAGATCCTCTAACCTTCAGGTGTTCTCCTGCTGAGGTGGTTGTTGATCCGGTGGAGGAGGTGGCTGACTTGGCTGCTGTGGATGAGGGTTTTGATACCATTGATGCTGATAAGGACTCTGCTGGGGTTGTTGTGGCTTTTGGAATTGGTTATGATATGGAGGCTGGTTGTAGATGGGCGGTTACTGGGGCGGAGGATTCTGTTGTTGTTGTCCCCAACCTACGTTCTGTTGATCTCGCCATGCCGGGTTCTGGTACTGCTGGTACTGGTTGGGCCCTCGAATTTGGGCAACATAACTCATCTCGCTCATCAAGGGGCCTCCAGTAGAACCCGTGCATTCTCCCATGATGTGGTTATCACCACAGTCGCCACATGCTGGATGGTTCGCTGCATGAACTTGAGATGCACCTTTGAGGTTCAATGCGTCGATTTTCTTGGAAACATCATCCAACTGAGTCGCTAACATAGTGGTAGCGTCAATGTTGTGCATACCTTGCTTTTGAGTCCCCCGCTCAGAGTTCCACTGGATGTTATTTGCTGACATGTCTTCCAGTAGTTCGAATAGTTCTTCAGGGGACTTCCGCATCACCGTACCTCCAGCAGCAGCGTCCACCACAGACTTGGTATTCGTGGTATGTCCTCCATAGAAGGTCTGGACTTGCATCTAGAGTGTGAGTCCGTGATGGGGGAATTTTTGTAACATCTCCTTGAAGCGTTCCCAGGACTCGTACAATGACTCAGAGTCGTGATTCTAGAAGTTATGAATCTCATTCCAAAGTTTCACCATCTTGGATGGTGGTAAGTATTTGGACAGGAACTCCTAGGCTAGCTTCTCCCAGGTGAGGATAGATCGTTGTGGAAACCCCTTGATCTAGTCCTTCGCCTTATCCCATAGAGAAAAGGGGAATATGTGAAGACGGATGGCGTCCTCGGACACGCCATGGTGCCGAAAGGTATCACAAATCTCCAGAAAGTTGGAGAGATGGGCGTTTGGGTCCTCACTGGCCAGGCCTCCAAATTGGAATGTGTTCTGGATCAGCTGCATGATAGCAGGCTTGATCTCGAAGTGTTGGGCCTGGACCAAAGGATGAACGATGCCCATATCAGCTCTGTGAATCGATGGAAGTCCGTACTCTATAAGGGTACGTCTTGGAGGTTGTTGTTGATTGGGTGGAGGTTGCATAAACTGCTCTTGAAGGGAAAAGTATAGCCGTGGGAAGAGTTGTTGCGGAGGCCGTTGGTAATCCCTTGGGAGGAATTCTATGAAGGCTCCAGGAGGTTGCTCCGTTATACCAGCAGCAGGAGGCTGCTGATCCTGGTACTGATGCTCAGTCACAACATCTACGGCTGGTGCTCATTCTTCCTGGTTCGCCTTGGGTTGTGGTTGATGGTTGTGAGTTTCTATCTGTGTACGCCGATGATGAAGCAAGGTTCGTTCGATTTCCAGGGCAGGCGGAACTAATTCCGAAGACTCGGAACTTTTGGATCGTGTAAAGCGTCAAAACATACACTTTATGCTCTGAACAACAAAAAAACGGAAACCAGACGTAAAAGGGAAAAATAAAAAGAAATTGAAATGGGATTAGAAAAGAGATTTTTGATAATTTTTTATTTTTATTTTCACTTAAATAAATTATTAACACAATTTAAATCTTAGCACTAAAACCAAACGGGGTCCCCGTCAACGGCGCCAAAATTTGGTCTCGCTTGTCATTGATTGAATTTATATGCATCCCAAATTAATTACTCGTTCTTAGAACATTAGTATAGCATAAGTTCGGGGTCGATCGACAGGGAAATGTGGCGTGCATGAATTCAATTGAGTTAATACTTAATTTAGGTGAAGTATGCAAAATTTATAAACTATTGGGTTTATTTTGGGTTTTGATTGAAACTAAATTGATTTACGTTGAAGAATGGATACAGTTTGAAAGAAAACAACGGTTAAATTTAAAGAGTTCGTAGAAATGGAAAGAAAAGACGTTTCGGGGATGTGGTGAATAAGGAGTTCTTATGCAGATTTTTTAAATGGTTTTGTGGTTAATAATAATTCAATCATTCAGGATTTCATTTTGTTACAAGATTTCCTTGGTCCGGTTCCACTTGTTTGGAATTAGAGCAGCTGACTCCTTGGTCCTGTAGTCAATGTCCTTAATTCTTTATTACGTCTAGTCCATTATTTGAATCGGTGAAAGTCTTCCAATGGTCATGGATGTTTTCACCGTTACTTTTCTTTTGTATCGCTGAGAATCCTTCCCTTGGTCCGGCTAAGAATTCTCAGTTATATTAGACAGTGGTTTAAGAAGAGTAAGATGAATTACAACGATTCAAACACAACAATATAAAACAATATACAAATTATGATTCCATCATCCACAGACCCAACACGAGGGGTATAGTTACACATAGAATTTAGGAGAAAAACGAAACACCTGATACCTGACGGATTCATCGTGTAGGCGTTGAGATAGAGTATCGGAAGGTGGAATAGCGGAGTGACAATAGTAACTTCGGGAATGGCGATAGAAAATCTTCTCTTTCCTCTCAAAGGTTCTGAACTCCCAAAATCCGTAGGCTAAGGCCTCATTTTATAGAAAAATAAAGTACACGGGGTGTATAGAAAATACACGTTGTTTACTTTTCGTCAACGCGTTTTGGCGCCATTTTCTCCGCTGGTAGGTGGCCGAGCACGCCGTTTTTGACTTTTGAACATGGCGTCACCTACAAGTTGAGTGTACATGGCGTGTAGCACCGCCATACACGGTGTGTAGTATCAAAATTTTGGCCGCCAGCCCCTTCTAGAATAGCATACACGACGTGTAAAAGTTCACACATTTCGTGTCTCCATCAACGACCACATGGGCATGCGGAATTTTCTTCGGGAACCACCGCTTCTAGAAAGTCGTACAAGGAGTGTAGCGCTGCCACACACGGCATGTATCTTTTACCTGATGACATGGGCGTGTGCTCCCTCCTCCGGTCTGTGTCCCTTCCTGGATGTACACAACGTGTATAAAAGTACACGCTGTGTAGTTTCAAAATTTTTACATGCATCCCTTGATTCGTTTATTTATCCAGAAAGCTCTTGAAAGTAAACAGAATCACCAAAATATAAGGATATGTTCATGAAACAACAAATATTTGATGAAAACATGTTTTTATCTTTAATTATATATATGGAAAGTGTAAACACAACTTGGGTGCATCATGAATTCTAGCCAGGGAATCTCCAATGAGGCGACTCAACTTATGCAGCGCATGGAGGCAAGCCAGTTCATGGATTTTATTTTTTCCTTTTTGATTTTGGCTATCATGCAGACAAGAGGGCATCCAGGTCGATTAGATGGTGAAGCTCCCCTAACGTGTTGACATTGTCTGGATACCCTTCATAGGGAAAGAACATTTATTTCATATGGTGAAGGGTATTCCACATATTGATGTGAATTTTTTGTTAGCATTCCCCAGTCAACTACCCTGGTATGTCGAAGTGAGAAGTGGTCCTAGGCCAATACATCACTGGTATATTATCCCTAGCCCATTTTTTTCTCGCAAGAAACATATCCTACTGTTGTTCTTCCGGAGGATCCTCTACATGATATTTCCAACTCTATGCCTTCATAATAATTTCTTTCCAATAAATCAGAGTGGTGGGATACTTGTTGATTTACAGATAGTTCAGGGGTGGATCAGAAGATGAACGTGGCCCTAGGACATCCTCTGGTTGTGAAAGAATATCACTCCTCATTGAAGCAGTTCCCAATATGTCTGACTCCATATTTCTAAGAACCTCAGCATAGGCATTATTTCCCATAATTTTTTTTGCAAGGATGGGGCTTCTTTTCAGTATGAATTTTGGTTGTCGGGAGGACCTTTTTAATTGGTGCTGCAATGATGTGATATTCTATTGCAACATTATTCCCAACCATGGGAAATTTCATTACAGCGTATACCCTGGGGAGGACCTTCAAGGTGGGCTACAACGAGGGGATGAAATTCTTGATTCGTGACATCACTAAATGGAATAAATTCACAGAAACTTATATTGTAGGAAGGCACTTCGTAATGACTATCATTATGGTGAGGACTACCATCATGACTTGATACCTTACTATAGGAAGAATTTCTATAGTGCCCATCCTGGGGAGGGCCTTCGAGATATATTTCAATGAGGGTTGGACCTTCTCGTTTCATGGAATTACTATGGGGGGGACTTCATAGAACAAAAATTGTGTGGAGGTTCTTCATAATGACTGTCACCATGGAGAGGAATACAATCATGACTTGATGTCTGACTATAGGGAGAAGCATATTTGCAGCGTATACCCTAGGGATGACCATTAGGGTGGACGAAAGTAAGGGGAGGACATTATTGAGGTCTTTACATAAATCCAATAGGAGGGATACCCCCAACGCACATTAGGATATAAGCTCCTGTGATCGATCATTCCTGGCCCACGGAGTGAACCCCCATGGTTGCTCTGTGGAGGACCTTCAGCGTTGATGGTAGTGAAATTGGGGGGAGGGCCTTCACAACTGCAACCACCTTATCCATAATTTGTGAAAGGACTGAGAGTTTATTGATCCATTATTGATATTTGTTTGAGCACATCACTAACCCCATCTTTCAGTAGAGTAGGATCATGTACGCGCTCTCCATTTTTTTGATGCCTTTGTTGCATTTCATTTTTTGAGAAATCTCTTGCGGGTAACCGAGGCCATTTTCTATTTGTAATGGCCTTAATATAGGGGTCCCTATATTGTTAGGTATCATGACATCATCAGAATACACCAACAGATATCATGAGTTTTGGCAGGGATATATGTTTGCCCAGTAGCGACCACCACGTTGGACCAGCATCCCCCTGTAGGAACCGATATTTGTTCTCAATCCAATTGTCTGTATATTGAAGGATATTTCCCTCGATCCTCCTGGACTAGAGCAGGGATGCATATTTTCTCCTGATTAACTAACTCATTTTGCGAATGAGACATTCTGTTTGAGGAAACTAGGTCAAGGGCCTGATTTCTCACCTTTGTCGCTGATGCAATAATGTTTTGGCGTGCTTGGATGATATGTTCTGGGATCGAGGTATGATATCATATCATTACTCGGATGTGTTGAGATACATATTTGGATAAAATGGGTATGAAGTCCCATTACGATGTCAGATCAGGAGTTTTTTCCTGCATGATTCCTCCATGTGTTTCCAGTAGATACTGGTAGTTCTCTAGTAGCGAGATAGAGGAATGAGTCTTCCACCATTTGTCTTCTCCGCTTGCCACCGTTTATGACTAGAGGTATTTATATTCATGAGTGGGGATTTTCATCTACTCGTGTTCCACTTTATTTTTCTCACAATCTTTGTATACATCTGAATTAATTTGAATCTTCTCATATTTGCTTTTCACCCTATTTAGATTGTGGGAATGAAATGCATCCGCAGGTATTTTCGCCTTCGTGTAGCTGGTTACCAACCTATTTTGTTGATGGGATTGTAATGTATCAACATATTTTTTTCTGTATATATCTGGTTGCCACTATATTTGGATGGAGGGCTTGTTGTGCCTTACAAGATATCTGCATCTGCCTGTAGTTTTCTGCTCCATTAGCATGGTGGGACTGGTGAGCACTAGTAGGATCATGTATGTGCTCGTATTCTGCGACCCTATTTCAGTGGGGATCTTGAGTAGAGGTGGGGGAGTCTTATGTCTACTCATTGAATACTACCAAATTTTTCTGGCAGAGTTTCTACTCAGAAACTTGGGTTCTATCAATTTCCTGATTATATATTTTCTACCATAGGTTGGTATCCCTAGCGTCCCAGTTCTCTTAGAATTTAGCAGATTCCCTCGGCATAAGGTCCACCTCACCGGGAGGAGGCCTATTCATCCGATGTAGGTAGCGATGTTCTCTACAGGGGGCCTATGAATGTGACCCCTATGTTATCGAGATTAAGTTATCTACATAGAATTCATATGCATCCCTAAGGTAAGGGAGGTACTCATTTTCACATTCCAAGGACAATATATTGAAAAGGTTTGAGATGAACACCGGGGTTGTCCTGTTTTGGGGTGTCGACCGGGACTAAAGAGGCATCTGGTGTACCTTTATAGACTAGATGTATTGTCTTGAAGCCTCCGGCATGGGGAGTGTACCATTTTTGAGGTACTATTTGATTATCATATTTGAATCCTAGAGTTTAAGACGTTGTGTAGTTGAGGGGGTGTTGCTCTTCATTGGGTCCCCAACCACCTGCGAAATCGCTGATGTGTCTGTCTGCATCGGTCGTTGGGATGTGATTTCAATCAAAGCTTCATCTTCAGGAACTTATGACATACATATATGAAAAATAGTCCACAAAACCTCTTTAATGTAGCATTAATTTAAACATATTCATATCTGGTGATTTGACTGGCCCCCCTTCCCTATTTTTTCTATTGTGGGGAAAAGGGGATCAAGTGGGATAAGTATGCCACCTTGGTTAAGGATTCACATTGGGTTCACCATTTTTTTCTGCCTTTGAAGTGGTGCATTTCATGCGTATCAGGGTGAAAAAAATGGGATGATGTGCAATTCCTTTTTGTCTTTTATAATTTGGGTATAACCACCACCTTGGTTAAAGATTCACATCTTGTTCAACATTTTTATTCCACCTCTGAAGTGGCGTATTCTGGGTGATGGTGAAATATTCCGATGAGGATCGTCAACAGTCCCTCTTTTTGGAGACAATTTCCTGTCAAATTCACCATTTATTTTTTCTCGACTCATTCTGTGTCATTATCCTTTAGAATAAGGTTATATTAAACCTGTATGGACTGGTAAATTCACCCCATTAACATTTCAGAGGAGATTCCAAAGGCAATTGGTCCCAACGGGTGATTGCGTGGGATTATGTACTTGTGAAATCAGTACTCCTCAAATATAACTTCCTTGAATAGTCTCTAATAGGTTTATTCATGGAGAGAAAAACACCTCAAATCCCTGGTATCCATAATTCCTGGACATTCATTCCAACGGTAGGCGCTCATTGATTGATGATTCAACTAAGAACACTTGAGGATTCCATTGGTCGAGAGGATGGGAAGTGAGGCTCATTGCACCCTTCTGAGGGATGATTATTTCCTATTTTGAGAATTTATCATAGATTTAAGTCATGCTAAAATGTTAGTGAATCATTGGTTCATTCTTGAAGAGTGTGTCCATAGACTAACCTTGGTTTGAAAGATCATTGAAGGAATGTATATATTTGATGCTAAGTAGGTACTGCTGAAATGATCCATACAATAAGTCACTCTAGAGTTTATCATCATATAGGGGGGATAGAATGTGATTTTATGTTGAGATAGGACCCATAAGACGTGTTTCCTACATATAATTGGGAGGGGAATAAAAACCCACATAGTTCAAATTTTTATGGGGCTTATGCATGGAGTCATACCATTTAAGGAGACATAATTGGGTGAACCCTTTTTGATGGGAATCCTTTTGAGCTCGGGACATATGGTATGAATCCTACATATCCTGGTTTAATCAGGAATTAGAGTTATCGTAGTTCAGATGATATGGAGCTTATGAATAAAATCTACCCATTTAAGGGGGCTTGATTGGGTGGAACCTTTATGGGAGAGAACCCTTTTGAGTTCATCCCATTGAGTAGGCGTCTTACTTATCCTAATTTGATCATAAATCAGAGTTCTCAGGTTTTTTATTTTTTTTGATGTTTTAATCATCAAAAAACTCTATTATGAAGTTATTCATGATCGATGTGTGGAACTAGAGGATGTGGAAGATACAAAAAGGCGCACGCTTCCTCTCCTAATGGTAGGAGAGCGAGATCCTATGACGGATGAGGCCGGGGAGACCATGGGAGAGGGAGAAGAGCAATGAACCTTTCAATGTGAAATGACATTGAAGGTCATGCAGCCCGGCCATGAATTATTGGGGACTTACCTTAGTGGGACGTCCTCATATTATATTCTATGAAATGGGAGGAGATTCTTCCTTTTCAATAGAGAAGCGAACATGAGTCCTTCAACTGATCACTATTCTTCATTGAATGGAAAAGAAAGTGATCACCCTTAATCCCTTGAATGGGAAGGTTCGCATCACCATCCCAAGGATGAAATATGGGTTACCATGGGAATGTAGACCGACATGAATTCCCAAACCCCAAACCATTTTGGGGAGATCCTTCGTGACTCCGCTTACAAGGGTATGTAGACTCAACATTGGCGTTCCGATACAACTGAGGGTCTGATCATATAGGTCTGGTGGATTTGGAGTAGGCATTGGCCTGATTCTATAGGAATTTTTTTGCAGAGGGATTATGGGGGACTAGAAAGTAATGGAGGGGTGAGGTTGGAACTGGAGGATATAATACCTGAAAATACCACATTCCGTGTAATGTTTTCTTATGCGGGATGGGGGAAGCTCCGCGTACTCTAGTGGTATACGGGAGGAGGGGTCGTTGGCGTACTGATACGGTATGCAGGCAAGGGTATAGATTCCCACGTACCATAGCTATACATGCCATATCACGTCGCATTGGGTTCCATCCGTGTACTGATGCATTATGCAATGTCGGGTTTAGTCTGCATAGCGGTACACTGCGCGGACCACCATTTTGATGGAGGGTCCGGGGTATTATCCTTCTCGGGGAGTTCATCCAAGAGAATTATGCAATTTATGGTTCCCCAAATAGGTTCATAGTTATTTTTTTATTATTAGGTTTCCCTATTTTGAGGTTTGTGGCTGGCTATACCTATGGAGATCATGGTTCACAATTTGGGCTTCCATGATGAATCTAGACTGAAGCCGGAATCTTTTCTTAGTTCTTAATTCCAACCTCTGAGTCCCATTCAATAATTAGTTGTCTATCTCCTGTCCTCCTCCCTTATTCATTCTATGATCCTTTTATAGAGCATTGGTGAAAATGTATCTATGGGCATGCCACACCATTTGCAGAGGCCCATGAATATTAGTGTTTCCATTGACAATAGGACATCACGTCTGACCTTATCCTCTATTTATTGTAGTTATTCACCACCATAATCCAACCCTTAATGGCGGTACATCCCAACCACTATCCATCCACATTATTCTAATTCATAACCACTTAGGCTAAAAACCATTCCAATATTGAAATACCAAATATCAATGAATCCATTTATGCCTAATACATATCAAACAAACAATCCAAATTCATTAAAATAAAATCAACCATTTATTGAAAAATTCCCTTATGCCACATCCATGAAAAATAGAATTTAATTAAAAATATTTTTTATTGAAGACCATTTTCACAAGACATATTCATAAATTAAACCAAAAAACATAATTAAAATCTTCCCCTTAAAATCCTTTAACAAATTGTATTTTGAAATAATATCATATTTTCCACCAAATCCACAAATCATCACCAATAGGGTTTCAAACAAGCTTCACCCATCAATTTATTAATAAATTTCAAGAAAAAAAACTTATTTGAAATAAATCATTTTAGTTCAAGTATGTGGAGTTTAGTTTCAAACCACTTACATTGAGGGTTTTGGGAAAAATGACCAACGACACAAAATCTCACCAAATCCGGCTAAAAAATCCATATATATACCTTAGATCAATTCTTCTAAGATGAATACGTCAATAAATCACCATTATTTGAAAATAAAACCTTATATCTACCTTCAATGGAACTATATCCAACAAACCATGAGGGATAGAGAGTATATCTTAGAAATACCACAAAACTACCAAGATAGGAAACAAACCAAGGAAGCTCCATCTTTACCGCACCACGAAAACCAATCAAATAATTTTCAAAATGATTTGGAGAGGATCCATAACCTTGTAGTGGAGGAGATACCAAGAGATGATCTAAATTGGGATCAAATGTATTGTTTATGTTAAAATCATATGAGATCCATTTTTTAAAACAAAACTTTTAACTCGCGAATGGATTAATCACATAGTTAGAAAAAACCATGTGATAACAGTGTGCTTTCTACTTCCCCAGAGGTAAACTACTATGGTTAGACCACACAGTTAATGAAATCATGTTCCAACCATAAAAATTCTATTATACCTTGATTTATAGTTTATATGGGTGGAATCACATTTAGAAGAAACAATTCACCTTAACTATTCCCCCCAGATCATTATTCCTCATTGTGAACAGTTTCCTAATGAAGATGCCAGATTTTCACTAATCATTAGTAATCTATGAACCCTTAGAAAATCCCATAAACCTTCCCAAAAACCATCCAAACTATCCCAATCCTTACCCAACTACATTATACTCATAAAATTCATAATTAAGTTTTACATAACTCATATAAGGGGTGATACTGTTACACATATATAAATTGTATGTCTTTGTAGTCAAATATTCCACTTAGAGAAAAGGAAACAGTCATCCTAATTATGCATCCATTAGAAAAGGAATTATTTTTATTTGTTACAAATCCCATGTAAATGTTAATTAACAATTTGATCCATAAATATTGATGATATGATAGGTTTTACAATGCAAACATAGTATTTATTGACCCAAAGAAGAATGAAAATACCATTGTTAATTTCTTTATAGATTTCTATATTTAATTTTTTTAATTTAATACCCCCTCTTGACCTCTAGATATGGATTTATTTTGGAAAGAACGGCATCCTTATCACCTATATATTCAAAAAATACCTCAAAATATTAAATATTAGTAAGGGCTAACATACATGTATACATAATAGTTCCTTTCATAGAATATCACACATCAGTGTGGAAGAAACATACTAATGCCTCCATAAATAAATAATAAAACTAACTCATCAATCATCTCAAGTAAATGAATTACTAATATCCCCATTTAAACACTCAAAATATAGATTAAAAATATATTTTAAATAATGAAAATATATTATTGGACATACCCTACACCCATTACCATATTGATTTAGTAACCCTCACATCCCCAAATAAAATTCCATGGTTATATCTTCCATCCCCATATACATATACACTTATACATATCACATACCCAACTATATACTATATACCACATACCACCTACCGTATCTGCATGACACAAACACATTACACATCCACATAATATAGACATAAAACATCAAAACACCAGCATAAATACCACCTATGAATATCATAACCATTCCTGCATAACTATATTATGTCGATAGGAGAGTGAAAAAGAGATGGAGTATCCATCATCTTTTATCACCCACTTCCAAGATCATGGGGGTTCACACTATCTCCAAAACATCATGTGGGTTTTGGTTAGGTTATTTGACATAGATGGTGGTGTGTTATAAATTAAAAAAGTATAATGATTTAATATAACACCCAATACTATCGTCGATTCCACTTATTATAAAACCCATATACCAATAACCCAAAATTACACTATCTCCTGCTCACAACAACAATCGATTAATCCTCTAAATACACATTAAATATTATTACAACAAAAAATTAACCATATATTTCAATGCAATTAGAATTTTTCTTTTGTTTTTTTATTAATCATTGTTGACCACGTTATATTAACTTATCCACCAAAACATTTATTTTTTCATTTTCAATTATGAAAATTTATAATCACTTCCACGTAATTCTTCTTCTTTTATTTAAAATTAATTACAATGATACATTTTTCACCCCCCCGTTATTTTAAATTTTATATAAATTCATTTATTATATAATACATCTGATTCACATTTCAATAATTTAATCACTAAAATATATTACTACATAAATGGAAACTACTATGCAAAAATTGAATGAACCATGATATATAACCATGCTAAACAAAACACACAAAACCTCCTCCTCTACCACAACTATAGAATCCTCTGGAAGGTGATCTATCACATGATCAATACTGGTCATTATGATACCTCAAAAAATCCTCCCATACACCATATGCTTCTGAATAGTAGTTAGGGTTTAAGAAATATTTTTGGGAGTCTATAACAACTTCAAAAGAGTTGTAATATCAATGGAAATAAAAAAGATTAGATTATAGCAATAACTAGTGGTTAAGAAAAAAACAAACGAAATAAATAATATGATAGTAAATCATTCCATTTTTTACTTAGTGTCTACTAAATGATGTGATGATGGTCATACCAGTAAAAAACTATATAGAAATAACGATATAGACTCCAAATCCCTAGTCCGAAACACCATGCATGGTACTTTCCCCATAATATAATCCCATCTATAAAATCAAACAATAAATTTAAAAGCCCTATTTACATGTCTATTATTGTATCCATTAATTCTACATGAGTACCAATTTTTTATTATGAACAATATGTGAGTAATACATAGTAGGTTAACACTAGTGATGTCTAAATAGTCTAGTCTTACTATTTAGTAAAAATGTCAGTACAATAATCAAAATATTATAAAATTAATTAATTAATAACTTCAAATAAACATGTTAACCCCAAGGCTCCATGTTTACACCTTGGGTGAGCCGAACCTACTTTGGCAAGATACCATATATCCATGTATATTGGTGGAATGAAATTATTAGGATAAATCACCCAAAACATTTATAAAACACTGAATATGAATTTCCATTTGTGGATTATCATACCTTTGCTGAATGAAAAAAACCATGTGTCACATATCAACACATTCCACCCTCTGGAATCAAGTAACCAAGAAATACTAGGCTCTATGTGACATCCCATGGTAGAGCCACATACATGTTCCCAGGGTCCAGGCCATTCCAGAAAAAAACAGGCCAAACTAAGATCTATATGAATTCCAATGATATAGCCACCAATGTGTCCCTAGTGAATAAGTCCATGGAAATTGAAAAGTGTTCACTAGATCGAGTGAAAATTTATATGTGATAGCCACTTATGAACTAAGGGGACATCAAAATTTATGAATATTACCTTCTTAATTATGATATTACAATTTAGAAATAATTATATAAGAGTAAATGAATTAGAATTCATTAAACATTATAAACATATTAACAAAGACATACATTTAAATTAATCTAAATTACAAATTATCAAACTTTTTTTCATCTATTCCAATTTACCAATTATCAATAAATTGTAATAATTCCCTAATATATATCAATTAATCACAATAATATATTATATACATACATTATCCCATTATTAGGAAAATATCATTTTCATTCCATTTAACCAAATTAAATCCAGGTAATTATTTTGAAATCTAATTAGCCAATTAATATTCTATTATAATTCATATTGTTATGCCAATTCATGATATGGTTATAAGATCATCCAATCCATGTTCTATCCATGGGTCATGGGTTGGAATACCTCTCAGGTGGTCTTAAGCCCTGATATCAACTCTAATGGGCCCAACATAATATATTGAAGGTGTAATATTCTGATTTCATCAATTCAGTGAGTTTACAATTAGGATATGTTGTTAACATGGTGTGAAAGAGTGATCAAACATTTTTCACATACTAGTGTAGAAAAATATATTTTAGGGAGTTGTTTTATACCACCACCACCACCACCATTATATATTTATTCAAATGAGATAAAAAAGAGACCAAAGATCCTAGGAAATTTTCCACTCAAGGACTAAGGGGGTCTAAAATATTGAAGACGAAGGGAATCCCCATGAATTAAGTTCACACCCTCAACCTTCAAGGAGGATACATTGTGCCGATAGGTGTCATCGAAAATAGGGATAACAATTGAAGCAAGGTAGTCCATGACTTTATTAACATCTATCCATGTTGTGTAACCTGAATGTTTCTCCTCAGGTGCTCTTTACCTCTCCTTATGGGGCATAAAACCGTCAATTGGGTGGATCCTATGTTCAGCAGGGAGTCATGGATGATCTTCGAGATATTTTCCACAAGGGAGATTTCAATATTGTTCTAATTACACAAATTGAGCCCAGTGAGAAGAGGCTTGGCCTCCACCTGAAGAGTGTTTCCATTTTCGAAGTGGTCTATGAATGAATGGATCACACTCCCTACCGAATTATGAACCACACCTCCTCCTCGCATGGTACCTGAGATCAAAGATACATCTGTGTTTAGATTAAAATAATTTACTAGAGGACTCCATCTTACCCACTTCCCCAGCATTCTGTCTGTGGGAGGAGAAAAGTAGGGGCTAGCCTACAGCATCCTCAGAGAGGGGGCTTCCAGCTGGTTCTTGATAGGGAGACCATATTAAAAAGAAAACATTTTATTCTCACAATGATGGAATTCCCAGTGGATTTAATCCCCTAGAATCTATCCTTGTTGCGGGCCTACCAGAGGCACCAGTACCCATCACCGAGGACCACAGAATGGGCCATCCTATACGGAACTTTATCCGGTATTCCCTGGAACCACCTCTCAAAGAAAGAATACCCTATAAACTCATTATAGGAGACATATGTAACGAATCCAAATAACTACCCCATATCCTTAGCCCACTCTCCCTAAACAGATGATATGATTAGTTCTCTCCTCATTTTTACTGTTATAGCACTGACACCATAATGAAAGGCTTATTCCCATCCCAATGAAAGTAGTTAGTCAGTCGACACAATAGTCAATTTAGTGGTGTCCTCTACCATGACTTCATTGTTGGAGGCCCCACCAGAGGGTCGATGGGTCTCATATAGGAGACCCACCATACCCGAACCCACTTATAGGATGGTTTGTCTCACCATTTAGAAAGAGGGACTCCATTTGTATTATAGAGATACTAGAAATCCCCCCACTAGGTGATGGACTATATTGGCATGTTGATGGAATTACAACCTCTCAATATCTACACTTCACCTCCAATATCAAATTAGATATTCTTACCCATTTGTTAGATACATCCAAAACCACACTTTACCCTAGGAAAAAATATTGATTTCCAATGTTAAATAAATTTACCAAACTCTAAGAGGATTAACCAACAACATAAAGAGAGGAGAACCTGGATATTGATATGTTCTTATAACCTCTTCACAATTTAACTTCCCAACCTCGATCAATTATCCAAAAATCCCTATGGGGTATAAATAAAATAGCCAGTCCACTAGTCCCATATGTTGGACTACCAATCACATGTCTCCTCATGTATAAACCCATGACTCAACATTAATAAATCTACAAGAAGTGTCTTCCCATGAATATTCATACCATTACAGTCCATGAATCGAATTTGATGATTATAAAAATGGAAGCATCATCATCAGAATCAACATAATAAACATTTGTCATTTGAGAAGTGTCAGGGTGATTTCTCTAACGATTCAACACATAAAATGAGTCATTCATGGCACTGTATCATTGTGGTAGGTCCAATAATAATGAAACTATACTAAACCTCTCCACTATCGTAAATGTCCCAAAAAAACCTTAGTTCTATCTTCCTTTATTTAAAAACAAGAATTTACATATCCTTGGATACACTTGACGAAAAACCTAGTGACCAATATCGAACTCCATAGACCATCTTTGATAATCATTATGAAATTTTTACCTGATTAAACTAGTTTCCTTCAAATTCATGTTAAAATAAACCTAATTATACTAATCATATATTAGATTAGATCCAACAAGTTCATACTCACCTTCCCTATAATCATGACATGAGTGAAAAACATAGAGTTTTATAAAAGACATTGAAGGGTTCAATATGGATTTTTGTCATGAAGTTGTTTGTGTAGGATAACCCCATTACTATTATATATTTCACCAAAGAACCAAAATAACTCAAAACCTATATTTGTAATATATCCTATAGAAACTATATTATTCATTCAGACTTTACATTATTCTGAGGATGGTTTGTTGTTCTTATAATAAAAAGTCATCATAGAAAATTAATAATTCCCTTCGTTAAATATGATGTAATGTGAGGATTTCAACTAAAAAATCTACCCCATAGAAAACAATGCAATAAAACTATCTCCCATGCATACTGACTACCATCATCATCGATGGTCATGGTCGCCCTAGAATGTATTATGTGGGTTCCTTCATCAGTCAATCCATGATCTCCCATGCTATATTTTTTTCCAAGGTTCCACGATAATCATGTAATTAATTCTATGGTTCCACTGTCCAATAATAATTCAATAATGGGTAATGGATTTTGTAACTCGGAAGGCTAATTGTACTGGCCTTTACATGCTAACATGAAAAGTTTCATTCCTTAAATATCACAATCTATTTATTCATCGACAGATATCAATGTTCCTTCTGTTGATCATAATTCATCTTTGTCAAACTGCGATATACATCCCATTTCAAATCATGTAATTCACTCATATTATTTCTAAATAATCTCAAAGAAACCCATATATATTCACTTACATGAATAAACTCATTACTAACAGTAGAAGAACTAGATGCTCACTCCCCATAATATATGTTGTCCCTCTGTGATATGCCCTCTGAATAAGACAACTGATCTTGCTTGATCTGATCTATAATGATGAGAAAAATAGAGGTTGAATTAAGAGATTCACGTCCCTATAACTCCTAATCATATAGATTCATTTCATCAAAGTGTACCATCATTTTCAACTCATCACATGATTTCCATGATTCCAAATATTCCAAAACTACATTAATATGTGTTTTCCTTCTAAAGGATTCACCAATGTAACTCCCCTAACCTAGAGTGTATGAAACCTCAAATTTGAACAACCGTAAATACTTAACACAATTAATTTTATGATGATTTAGGTACCACATTGAAAATATGTACATTATTATATTTTGGTGTATGTACACCACAAAATTATCACTGAAAATATTTTAATTCATGTATCATAGGGTTTATACCAAATTTGCTAACTCTAGAATATGATTTGTGTAATTCCACTCATGCAGCTTCAATGGACTATAGATTGAATATACCAATTCATCCTCCTACCTCGGAACTACTCTAGGTATAACTCTAGCTGAATTCAAGTTCATGTAATTTCCCTTACACAACATAGGTAAGGTAAATATCAATGTTTAGGCGAACCTACTTTTAAAATTCAAATAAATCTCCTTAAAAACATCTAACCAAAAAACATCACCCCTTTCTCTATTATCTCAAATATTTTTGAAACTATATGAGAAGATAAAATATCATTAATAACCAACAATTCCTATAAATATCTAAATATCGATGATGTTCTGGGGTTGTTCTTAGAATAAAATGATGAAAACCAGTATCACGTTCATTGAGACTCCATCATCTAAGATAAAAATCCCCAAGAAGTTTTCTCTGGGAATTCATAAGTGGTAATTTTATATGTAAGTATATAGATGATTCTATCTATTTTTAAAAATAAAAACATAAAGATGTTTATTAGGACTTTATCTATAATGTTTTTACACAAATATTTTATCAAAAAAATACACCACAAACTAATCCAAAAATGGATGGAATATCTGGTTCATCAAGGCATTCAATATCTCCTGTGTGCTTTTCAGTTCAAAGGGATTTAATATAAACTCATACATTCCATATCTATTCTTAAAATATGTTTGGAAAATGTCTCAAAACCACATTCTCAACATATGGTACCATAACCTCATTTGAATCAAGAAGAAAATATGAGCACCCCTCAGTTGATCAATGATATCATCAGTATACATAAATACATATTGGTTCTTGGCCATCTTCTACTTCAGTCACTCATAATCGACAAATAAGTTAAACAACCCATCACCCGTCATTGTAAAAATTTGGATGAGAACCCCAAGCTAATTATTTTGGGGGTATTAATCCCATAGATTACAGATCTTCTAGCTGTAATATAAACTCACAATTCCCCACTTGTTTCATCCAATAATCTTAGAAAGTAATATGTTTTTTTTAACTCAATAGTGAACTCAGCCTCCTTCTTTAGTGCTAAAAAAGATAAATGTTCATGAAAAATGTTCTAAAATTTCCCCACTATTAGAGGAAAAGTACTTTCATGCACCTCACCATCATTCCGAATAAGGCCTTCAATATCATCTATGAGAAAATCCAATCACCAATGAAATATTTCAACCTGACTAACCTAAAGATTCTATTAAACACAATGAATATAACAACCCACTTCTGGTGATTGAAATTTAACTCTCATCCATTAACTGTTGATCTATGTCTGATACATAACTAGCCTGTCCAAACCAATGATCCAATAGAACCCTAAAATTTATAGATCAAATAGATTGTAAATGAAATGATAGACACCATTTTCAAGAGATATGCCATTCTATTGTTTGTTACCCTCTAATTGAACCCCAAGAAATGTTTTGATGGTCATAACCAAATTCATGTTTTCCATAGACAATCCTAGTACATTTTAAAATTGATTATATCTGAATTAATGTGATTATCATATAATATATAAAGCATAGGCAAGGGTAGATGATACAATAATAATTCCTCTATTTGTTGAAGGTCATTCACCATAACAGGTAGGGTTAGACTGCACAAAATGAATATCACTCAACCATATTCTATATGCTCTAATATTTCCCCCTAATATACTCCATCTGAATGTTACTACTCATCCCACATTGGTGTACCTCAACCTCTACCCTCATTTAATAGTCTAGTGGAACTCCAACTACTTTTTTGTTGTGGGGTATTTGAGTCCTTCCCTAACTCTGGTGCCTATCCTAATAATTTTCCACTACCCATCATATATGTTCTCCCAAAAAAACTGATGTAGGTGGTCTTTCCTAGTGTAATTATGACACTATATAGAATGGAAAAAACATTTGAAATGTTTGTGGTTATCCCAATCCTAGTACATGGACACCCCCTACCCATGGTCTTGAGGATGATATCATCTCCCTGGGATAATATTCCCACTACTTACCTAGTGGAAGCTATCAAATAAAACTCTTTGATAACCAAATAAGAGCTCGATGACTATCCTTTTGATGCTTTCTACCCACCACATAGGGTATCCTTCAGGTTCCACTCCATGATGAGAGCCGGATTCAAGACATAAATGAAGTTTCTATGGTGAAATTTGATCACATTTTTATTTGTCTAATTACTAATCCAATCCTAGAGATGCTTCTTCCAAATTATATCATCAATTTATAAGTATGGATAAAAACACTACATGTTATTAAGATTCTTAGAATAGTCCATCTCTAAAAAACTCCCATGCATCATGTGCACGAACTCCTTATCTATATCATCCCTCAAAATATTTGAATAAATGTGTCTTTGTAAAATCACCCAAAAGTCTTTCCTTTTCATCTCCACTAATCGCAAATCTTACAATATGATGTTAGAAAAATGCTTGGGTTTTCCTTATAGAATATGAGTATCATATCATGGCCTAATTTTTATGTGTATCTCATGGTGAATGAAAATAATATATAGGGACTCAATCTTGAACATAGATTCATGGGGGGCCTCCCTCGTGAAAATGGGTGGATGTTATAGATTTAAATCATTGTCCAGATCGATCATTGAAGGTATAAAATGAGCTATTTTCTTCTCCATTGATCGGATAACCCATAGAATACTATCAAGTAGATGATCATCCTTCTGGTTCCCTGAGTTCATCAAGAAGTTTCAGCTCAGTTGTGCGAGGGGTTTGTTGATTACCACACTCCTAATGCAAAAACTAAAAATTAAAAAGAGGAATTCACTCTACAAAGGTCAGCATAGTCTTATTATCACATGATAAATTAAATGATCAACCTTATAATGTTATGAAAGAAATATAGAACAACTTCCATAATGTTATCCCAAAACATGGCATTGAAATGGAACTGTTATATCAAAATATTTCAATTTATTCTTTTTTATTAGATATTTCTGGGGGTATATATTTCACTATTGTAATAGGAAAAAATATATGATGTTTTAATTAGTCTCTATAATTAATTATGAAAATAAAAATACTTCTCAATATGTATACCATGATAATTTCATTATCACCTCATGTCATACCAAACAATGATCAAAATATCATAAAATGGAAACATCACACAACAATTAAATCACCCAAGTTGAAATAACATAACAACTGTAATAGAAAATATCATTAACTGAAATCCCATCCATGGGAAAATCTATATTCCCCCACATATGGATTTCTTACTCCCATGGATGATATTATAACAAGGCCCTAACACTTCCTAGTATCCCCTCTATCATTTCTATATAGTATTTTAATAAGAAAGGCATGGTATCATATAAATCATTGTAACATCCATGGATCTGTTCTCCCTCACATGACTAATAAGGCTCATTATAACACCTCAAGAACACCTCCTTATATGCTAGAGGCTGCTGAATAACAACGAGGGTGTAAGGAATTTAGTGGTAAGACTAGGCTCTGTCTAACAGAGATAAATATGAATATAAATAATAATAAATATGTAATAAAAAATAGAGAATAAGGAAACAACCCAAAAAACTAAATACATGATAATAAACAATTTCATGTTATTCTAAGTGCCACCTAAATGATATGTTCATTGTCATACAAGTAAATAACTAAAAATAAACTACACTGAATTCTCTAAATCCCCCATCCCAAAACCTATTATTTTTCATGTCTTCATGCTCAAATCCCATCCAATATTGAAAACAATCATGTATAATTCCCATTTAAATTTTTATTTCACGCATCCATGATGTCTTCTCGAGTAGTAAACTATGATGAAAACATAGTTTGAGAAAAAATAAGTAGATAAACAACTGTGTTGTCTAAATAATCTAGTCTAAATATATATCTCATACATCTGTATGATAAATATGGAATTAATTACTAACATAAAATAAACATTATGACCCAAGGACTCTAGTTTGATACCCAAGATTAGGAAAAAACTTCTTTAACCTGATGTATGTTATTCGTGTCTATTGAGAGATTCTATGACCAATGATGAATCTCCCATACCATGTATCTAATATATAGAATGAATTTACATTTTTAAATTCTCATACTTAGGATGATTAATCGAAACTATATTTCATGTATCATTACGTCTCTTCATTAGGAATCATGTTACCAATAATTAAATGGTTGTATCTAAATTACCATGCTTGATCCACTTATGTGTTCCTAGGGTTGAAGACCATGCTAATGGAACACTTTACCATGTCTTCGAAGCACCTATATGACATACCATGCTATAGATAATTATGTGTTCCTAGGACCCATGATCTTGTAACGTGAAAAATTATTCACTATACCCGATGTGAATTCCTATGCTATGTCAAATAACATACAAATGGGACAACATAATGTATAATAATTTTCTTTCTTTGGCTAATATTACAACTCAAGAACCGTGAAACAAGGCAAAAATCAATTCAATTAAAACATTCCAAATATGTTAACATAGAAATATTAGTTAGTTGCAAAAATATTAAAATTATAAAGCATTTATTCTATTATTAAATTTCACCAATTAGTATAATTATTTAAAAATTATTTATCATACGACAGTTAAGACCACGTCCAATCAATATCCATAATATTCATATTACATCCAATTTTCGTGCCAAATTCAATTACATGTCACTTTAGCACATTAAATCCATTTAATTTTTTATAATCCTAATTAAGAAAATTACATTCTATAACAATACAAATTTTTACTCAAATTCATAATGAATTTATAATTCATCAAAATGATCTAGGTTCAGGTAAACAATGTTTAAACATTGGGTCAAGTGTTGGCAGGCCCCTCATGTGGGCACAAATCATTGTCTCAATTCCAATGGACCTAATGTGGTCAATATGAGTTATAAGCCAATTATTAAATCAACTTAAAGAGTTATCACTATACACATAGTGTTCCAATACAATATTATAGGATTCACAAACATGAAATGTGAAACATATTTTGTACAATTATTTTAGACCACCCACCTAATGAAATGAAGAATAAGAGATCCAAGACCGAGTTCTTTTTTTTATAAAACCCTAAAATCCTCAACGGTAGTGACTTAAACGTCCCAATAAAAATGGAAGAAGGAGATCGATGAATAAAACAACATAAAAATGCCCAAAAAACAAGACATCCCAATTTTGTGTTATCAGAACAAACAATAATTTAAATGTTTTGGAGAATCCTCAATGTGGCTTTAAAATTCATAAATCACATATTATGTTTGAATTTGGAATTAGACAGTCTTACAGAGGTGTATTGGGGTGCAAAAATATGAATTTTCCCCTCCTTGCGTTATCACATCCTAACACCAATGGCCACCTAGTGGTTTCCTCTAGCAAGACCACATGGATAGGGATCCTGCTGGTAGGTCAGGGGAATCCTATATATGTCACACTCATCCTAGAAATCTCATTCCCACAATCTTCAGTCTGATAATAATCATATATTTTTTATTTGATCATTGTACCATTAAAAGTTTTCACTTCTAATTCAATATCTATTCATTGAGGATATGAATTATCTATCATATATACATTTCATGATATTAAGGAATTTATATAACT
The DNA here is from genome assembly GCA_963277665.1 of Viscum album. Taxonomy (NCBI): domain Eukaryota; kingdom Viridiplantae; phylum Streptophyta; class Magnoliopsida; order Santalales; family Viscaceae; genus Viscum; species Viscum album. Next base: position 841,135,230 of record OY728160.1, on the reverse strand, counting down.
TATATAATGTAAGATAATTTTATATTTGAGTTTATCTATCACCACCCTATCTTCATAATTATATCTCAAATCCCCTACATTAACAAAATTGGATTATGTGACTGTCAGGAATCATTGAAAAAATTTATCAATTAGAAAAAATCATTCATAGGATGTCTAAATCATTAAAATTTATTTTAAATCTATTTACACTTAGTCTCAAACTAGGTCACCCATGGTCATTTATTCCATTTACACACGATGGTTAATAAATATTTTTCAAACATACAATGAATATTATGTGGGAGTGTCAATCATGGTGTGCAGAAAGTATCGTTGTCATGTACTAGGTAATGATCGATTATTTCCCAGTGTTCCCTTTCCAAAGTTATTAACCATTGGTATAGTTGATCCAAACCCACATCCAAATTATATTACATAGAAAGGGATGAAATTTCTTATAAAACACTACATCTATCCTTCAACAAAAATCAATTACATTTTTCTATACATTGACTTATATATAGACATAATATTAGGATTATCCATAAATATATCCCAAGGGATATCACTAATGTTTTCTCATAATGGATTCAAATGATAATTTAGAACTTTCTGAGTTACAAACTATAGAGACACATTCCTCTCATATGTAGATATTACATATTAATAGATAAATTTTCAATACATAATCTAATTTTATATTCTGAGATCATTTTGGTCTACTACATTTTCAAACTTTTAATCATAATCAATTATTATATAAGTTAACTAAGAAATCTTGAAATAATTTCATTATAACTAGAACCCTTCTTAGAGATATCATACAAAATTTCATTCATTATATCTCAGGGAAAATAAATGTAAGAAAATGGGGAGATTATATTCCCAATAAGTGTGAGAAAGAGTGATATCAACATAACATGAGCATAACCTAATTACAAAGTGGAATTATAATTTGAAAACCATACCCCAAATATCAAAAATTATAACCACGAGTCATAGAATAAATCATGGAAGTTTGTAAGAAATGAATCATAATGGAATAAAAGTAAATATGACACGAGATTATGAAATTTTAATAAAAAATAGATTCGTGGAACACAAAAATGAATAGAAAATAATTCCATAGTTTTCAAGGATCATTGAAAAAAATATCATAGTCGAACATGTTCGCTCTCTAAATCATCGTAGTGGTCAAGGTTCCATCATAAGATTTTGATACTGTAAAAATTACTTTACTAATGTGGGTTAAATTACCATTAAAATACTCTTTATATTATGATATATTATTATTTTCCCAATTCAATTGGGGGAGAAATATGTCTCACCCATCACATAAGGAAAATCATACATACCTAAGCCACAATATGATAAAAAATTTATCATATCAGAAACCATGAATGTAAATGGGTTTCATAAAAATATCATCTTATCATAATATGTGAAAAATATTTAGGATTCATAATAATTTTATCATTTCATCAACTCATAACTTGTGGAAGAAGATGTTGGTTTCATATATATTTTATCAAGGTACAACCTGTGAAAGAAAAAGGGGTTTCTTAATTCTCTTTTAATCATAAACAAAAACCATCCAGATAAGGAATAATAATTTCATGTTTGGACAATATACCTAGTATAGAATAAGAAATAATAAATTACTCCATCATTGATAATAAAATTTGAAATATCACTTTGAACACTTTTTGAGAAAAACAATCTTTTAATATTGACAATTAATTTTTAAAAACTAGAAATTCATAAATAAATTTCAAATTCATTTTCATTAAAATTAAATTTTAAATTTTATAACATAATCATTAAATAATATATTTTTTCATTATTTTTTAATTTCAATTCATGTTATAAATGTTTAAAAACACATGATTCCCCCACAGATTTTTTGTAAAAGTCAAAAGCCCTTTGTTTAGAAAATGACAGGAAGATTCCTTTTAAATAGTTTTTTAAAAAATTATATCTGTGGTAATTTTTTTAATAAATATTTTTATATTGTTAAATAAGTTATCAAAAGAATTTTTATATAACCATTACATGGAATTAAATTTATTCTCGACTGAATAAATAATTAATATTAGTTTTTCCTTAAAAATATATTTTGGAATCTTGATCAAATAAAGATAGAAAAATGAAAAAAAAATATTTTTCATGATATAACTATATTATAATAAAATTCATGAGTTTCCTGAGATATAGGTCACAATAATTTATCATTATAAGAAAGAACATCAAGAACACTAATAAAAGATGAGATTGTATCACAATACCATTGCCATTTTGGTAGTTTTTAATCATAATCTCTAAGAAAGAATAAAACTAAATGAAACATAAACTACAATGGGAATAAATAAAATTATCATATTAAATGAAAAATAGATTGTATAAAAACAATATAAAATATGATAGGCGAAAATCAAATCATATGTCCCAAAGAAGATAACTTGAGACTAAAAAAAAATCTCTTACCACTTTTGATACATTCATATCGTAAGTCCCTATAAATAATAACACTGAATGAAACATTAAATGTTATTAAAACAAGTAAATTAGGGATATAAAATGTCTAATGGAATGTATATACAATACAAAAATTATATTAGTGTTGAATATATAATTTTTCACTGAGAAATAAACGGGAGACGAGAAATCCCCAACCTTATGTTTTGACTTCTTTGCACACATTCAACCATCCTATATAATAAATATTTTTATATTATAAATTATTTAAAATAACCATAATAAAATGTATCATACTATATATGATTTTATTGTGACCTTTTATTATACATTTATTATCAATTCCTTGGGATAATCTTGTTCCAATTAATAACGGCTTCATTTTTCATGTACGTTTTGGTTTTGGTATCTTCGGTCCATAAATTTTGGTCATGGTTCCATCATATATAAAATTTTATACAATAAAAATATATCATATTTATTAATTAAATATTTATTTTGAGTAATTAATTAATTTTATATATATAAAAGGAATTACACTATTCATGGAGGTGGTAAGTCATACGTATAGATGAATGTTGTCTCCATTTTATTGATAGATGAAATATAAGAATTAAATAATATAATATCATTATATAATCATTTTTATTTCATATATATCATATATTTTCCTTATTTATCATTATTAACTTATAGTTAAAATTGAAAATGAAAAATTAGTCACGCCACTTTGTTAGGTGGTAGTCTGTCGTACACTAGTAATGTTATCATATTCCCATGAAATGGACTGTAGGAAATTATATGTGATATTATAATTATAAATTTATAATAATATCATAAATATAATATATAAACATTAAAAATATAATTATATCCATCCATAGTTGGTGGTGATGGGAAATGAATAACATCGGTTTGTGAGGTGGTTGTCAGTCGTACACACGATCGGCGATTTAATTTCCCTTTTGATCGAAGATGGGGTAGATGTTGGTTGTTACAATAAAATAGTAAAATATAATTATATGGGACACATATTTTAACATATATCACATTATTTTAGGAATATTTTAATTTTTTGTAAGAATAAATTAAAAAACACATGTTTAATAATGTGGCCTCTTCTTCTGAGAACCCCATTAGGTTTATATATAACGCCTTGATATAAGTTTTTCCAAATCAAATATATGAAACTAGGAATTTTATATGGGATTATGTATTATATTAGGTTATAAAATGGCTGATAACAAAGGTTTTTTGATCTGTGAAGATGATAGGAAAAGGGTGGCCTTTTATAAGTGGGGCGTTGGACAAACATGGAATTTAGGAAAATAATAAATTCTAACCACATTCTTTCACATGGAAAACCGATAAAAATGGATCATTATTTATACCTAGTGGTCATAAGGTCATTATATGGCTATTAAATTGGTTTTGGACTTTTTTATAAGTAATTTTTCCTCTTATCATTTAAGTTTAACTCCCCGTTACAACCATTTTACCCTTAATCATTATAATTAATTTTTTCTCTTTTTACTATTTATTTTGACAAAAAAAATAAGTCTAAATTAGTAATAAATATTTATTATTTCTATTCAATATGTGGAAAAAAAATTAAAAAATCCATTCACATAATTACACAAAAAAATTTAAAATTGAACCCGTAGATGAGATGAAAAATTGATTTTATGAGAGAAAATATTTATAAGAATAGAATTGTGTAATAAAAAAAATCAAAATTAAATTGGTTACGATTAAAAAAATTGGAATAGTAAATATATAATTTAATTAATGTTAAATTTTATTTTTTAAAATATATTTAATTTTTTAATGCTTTATATGAAATGAAATTTTTTATTCTACATATTTATTTTTTAACTATTAGTATAAAATATTATCTTTATAGAAAATTATCAAAAAATCACTCAATGATAATTTTAAAATAATGATATAAGAAATGAGTTTTACATTATCAATTACACATTAAATAAGTTGAAAAAATTTCTTTTGTTTTTTATCATAAAATTAAATAAATTTTTTCAAAAAATAGTTTTGTCAAAGAATATAAATACTTTACTAAAAATTTGGAAATATTTTATCAATATGATATCATTATATTAAATATATATATATTATTATTATTTTAAAAAAATATTGGTATTCATGCCATTATGTTTAATGACTATGTTATAACGGTTTTGTTTAAATAATAACATTAATAATATATCGTTTCTCTTTTTAAACTCAATGTTATGTGTAACAAAAGCTACTAAAGAAATTATATTTATTCAAAAAATATATTACTTAAATCTTGGGGTGTTTAAATATTCATTAAATTTTAATTAAGTAATTAATTTTTTAAAAAAAGTTCAGTCTTCCTATGTGGTAGTTAAACATATCACATGTGTATACATAATGTAAAATACTGTAGGGGATTTCCTAGGGGACTAGAGAACTCAATCATATTTTTTCATGTTTTTAATTTCTACTCGACAACTCTACCTAAGAATGACCATGTCCCATCCTAGAGTATCAGTCCATCATTCATTCACCTTAGGCCCTATCTTTCCCAAGGTTTCACTAAACAAATAATCATAAAACCATATAATTAATTAAACTGTTCAAATTAAATTTTCATAAATGCCTATAATATCACAAGATATACTTATCACACTGAATCCATTGAAAATGAGGAGTAGTACACTCTCAACACACCTTTTGTCCTAAGATACATTATATAACTTATTTAAAAACCGATTTAATGGAAATATTGATTAATTTAGGCATATATCTCTAAAAAAATATACATTCTTACATGAATTTAGTAAAAAGGTGTGTGATGGAGTATAGAAAGTATCCACATTTTTTTCTTCCTCCCATGAGAAAAATCTACCTAAAAATGCATGATTCCACAATCTTTGATGAAATAAGTACCAAAAACTCAAATTATAAGCTCTATAATTAGTGAATGTGTATGTAAAACATTACATAAGGAAGGGTGAAGAAGGAAATATCTATAAATTTCATAAATTCACACCTTAGATTTCCCAAAATTGAGGGGAGAGCGGAAAGGGGTAGATCTGGTTACGATCTTCCCCACACATGCTACTACATCCAAATTAAAAATAGGTTACTCCCATTTAATAAAAAAATCATAAACTATTCATGGAATGAAACCATGGTTCACACTATAGACCATCTAGGAAGGTATTTTCACCCTATTCTTATACCTTCACAACATAATCCAATCATTCACATTGTTAAAGGAAGATACAACTATTTTATAGTATCCCTAGCCCCCTGTTCCTCCTCTGATGCTTCCTGAAACCCCTAGATCACTACTCAATCCTTGAATCCTATCCAAAAGCGCATATTAAGGACTTTAGAACTCTCTGAAAGATGTCGAAACTCCTTATATTCCAAAATAACTCTCTACTAGGTAAAAAATATATATTCCTCATAATGTTCATAACTCATATGGAGACATGGAATTATAATCTCCCCAATATTGAACTATCATCCCTAAGAAGTATCTTCATCCATTAAATCAAAAACAATCAGAATAATCTCTTCACCAATCCACACTTGATTCACTGCATTATACACTTGAATGTTGAAGGAGCTTCTGATATGTAACACCGTCAACAAGATTCATAATTTATAAAAAAACTAAGTTGCAACTCATAACCATCTATAAAACATATAGAAGGTGCTCCCTGGAACCTGGGTCTATAAGAATAAACTTTTTTCATAAAAAAAATAATCATATGGATTATTGTTCTTCCTTCTATATACCTCAAATCCAAATAGATTACATATTCTATAGTGACCCCCAACATCTAAACTACCTACTAAATCACATTCTCCAATCGTCCAACAACATTCTTGGTGCAGTTTTTATCTCACTTCACCAAAAAATACATGTAAACACAAGTCAAAATAAAATATTGCCTCTCATCTTCAATTCTTAACAAAATCCATTCAGTATCCACCACCCATACATTGGGTATGAATATTCTGAACATTCCTCAAAATTCCCTAATCAAAACTTATAATACCTTCATTATACCAATTACGACATCCGTGAGGTTTTCACAAACCTATAATTTTTAACATCATGTAAAAAAACCATCACTATCATTTACCATAATATTTACCCCTTGAATCATGCTACAAATTAGGGTCACCCTCTGAAACATAAGGTGAAATAGTTTCACCCACTAAAAATGTCACCCATTAAAGCACCTAATGAAATATGTTCAACCCCTAAACAATGTCATGATATATGGTTTACCCCTATAACATGTAATGAATCATTGTCTAAGAAATGAATCATTATTCGATAATATTGAAAATTTCATGATATGGATGCCAACAAACTAACTCATATAAATATTTCATGTAAATTTATTGTCTAGTGTTTATAGAGGAATAGATAAATTGTATTTACCCCACATAGATCTTCATATTCAACCTTAACCACCTAAAAAATTGTCCTGACATACATCAATGACCCTAAAAAACTAAATTGTATCTCTACGCTATATGATTCATCTGTCACTTCATGTAATGAGGAGACTAGTATATCTCACTCATACCAGAGATCCAACATCATACATAAATTAGCCCTAATTCCTGGATCATGGGAACAACCTTTTTATAAACTAGTAAAATTTCATTCATAATTATTTTCACAATCTCAAACAGATAATGATACACTCACAGCCATATACGTTACCCTATTACTCTCTTAGAGGTCCACCCCAATAGGTTCCATCATCAAACACATGTCAATACACCTAATCCACTCTCATATCATAATAGAAAGCATTTGTATTTCATCAACTCTTGGATCAACAATTCCATCAAACCTAAACCATTTTTTAGCATCTCCTCTATTGTGGGTGGAAATTTTAAATTTTGGAATGTACATGGAAGATATAATATCCAATTTTCAATAACATCACAAGTATCCAACACACATGACATCAATCGCATCGAAATTCAATGTGTGTAATTTTTCAAACCACCTGTTATCACTAACTGACTCACAATCCCATGAGTCATTCCCTGTCACAACTAGGATCATGTGCCCAAACCACTTACCATTATCAATATAATTTCAATCATATATTTAGATGCCAATTTTTTGTACCCATTAAAATAAGGCATCTCACCTATGCCAATATTAACTACATGATCACACAATGACCTGAGCATCATTCCAAAATTCACTATCAATCACCAATAATTACCATTTCACCACATAGAATCACGTCCAAATTCAACAAGGTGGGGCATCACCCTAATTATTCTATCGATACCAAAATATTTTACTAAATTATCGACCCATGGGGTTATTTTAATATAGTAATTTTCTTTCAATCTATATTCCTATATCATATATGACAACATCTACTGTACTCTAATCATAAATAATGGAACCTTCCCATTTCAACCAAGATAAAAATAAAAAAATAATCTCCAAACCAATATCCAAGACCCAATATCACATACCTTTCACCGATATCAAAACCAGAATCCCCCTTCTTGACTTCATCACTAAGGATATCACAATCCTAGGATAACCCCTTTCTTGAGTTACACTCATAATTCATAGCTCTATAATAGAAGGGGAAAATCAAAATTCTAAATTATAGAACTCATATAACAGATATCATGAGTTGAATTCGAAAATCACTAGGATCTCCCACCTAAACAATAGGTCACATCTCAAATAAATTCAAAATGATTAAAAACCCGACATTATACATCCCTCAAATATCACTCGTTGACTCAAACACCCAACTACCCGCACCAGGGTCTCTTGTATCCCAAACTGGAATCATATACTAGGTTATCATCCTAAATGGGTATTTATTCTCATTTTCCATCGGTATATAGGATTACCCCAATCCTGAATCAAAATATCATATGAATATGCACTAGGAATCTTCATATGGGAGTCACACCCTCAAGGAATAAATTTTCATCAAAGTACTTACAGAAAGACAACATTTTCCTAACACAATTCATTTTTGAAAAAGCATTGTCACTTGTTTTGGATAAGTAGGCTTCCACCAAGAAAATATATGGTAAAATACCATATAGATTTTTTTTGAGACATAAAAATAGTCAAACTTATTTTCATTCAGAATCAATACCATAATCACCCACTAGGGCTATATCACAATGTTATCAATTGATTATACTATCCTACAAGTTCACTGTAAATAAATAATATTATAGGACTACATAGTTCTCATTATCATCAATATTTTCACCATATATCCAGAGGCCCTATCATCAAAATAAAAATATATTATAGTTCAGTTTATTAATATTCTATTTAATGTTATTAAAGAATATATATATGTCATTAATGATACGTTAATGAGATGAACCATCACAATTAGTGATATTGATCACAAGTATCAAACAAATTTTATGTAAATCTTATGTGCCAAATGTGATTCTTTTACATGTCCATCTTCAATGGTCAATTATCTATAAATCCAACAAACCGACTCTTTCCTATAGACCAATAAATAAAAATCCAATAACTCATAAATCATAAATCTCCATCCCCATGTTTTTCATGTTAGCTTAAAATCATAAAATTTTAGAAATAGAAGACAATAAAATTTATATCACACTACTGTTAAATTGAATATCCCATCAGAACTGATTTTTGCGATACACCTGTTAGAGGTTTTTCACAAGTCCAGACACATCCTTATGTAACCTATCAACCAACCCTCAAAAGTGAATTTTTTTTGATGAATTATATTATATAAATCATAAAAAAGCTATTATTCCAATTTTTAATATCCTCCCATAGTCAATGTTGACATATGAAGTTCTCAATGTAGGAGAGTCATCATTGGACATCAAAAACATCTTGCTATATGATAGAGGAGGCCGAGTATAATAATGGTATTTGGTAACACAATGGGGAGACAATAATCCCATATCATAATACCAAGTAATAGTAAAACTAAACCAAACATCATCTATAATAATTTACATAATTTGATTAGAAATCAAAAAAAATGACAATAAAAATAATGGGATGTGAATTAAGGTAGTCATAAAGACAGACGATCAAACATCAGGACTAATCACCCATTGGGACGATCACATACTCAAAATAATATAAGAAATAAATTAAAGGTGGATGAAATCCTTTACCTTAGCGTCAAATCATCCCAATATCTAGTCATGTATGAGCTATCCAATCAGATGATCCAATTATGGTTCTGATCCAAACCAAAACTAGAAATAAGTGATTTCTGCTAAGGAACCATGGTACCACTATTGTCCAACATGAATTTTCATTCAAATAAATGGGAATCACCAACATTGTCCCATACATATATATATAATACAGTGAAAAAATATTATGTCCTCGTAATATTTATATATCATAGTAAAGATTTAAAAATAAAAAAATCACCATTGATTGTAGGGTTTTAATATGGAACCTTGATTAACCCAAACCTACTTCATCAAATATCAAATTATCTCTAATAAAATCATGTTACCATTCCAAAAACCCATGAATAGTGGACATATAGTAGTATGCATAATGGATTTATCCTAAGAAGTATTCAAAAGAATCCACACAGTATCAGGAATAACTAATAGATCTAATGAGAATATCCAAGGCATCCCATTGTAGTAAGATGAATGATGATCACCATGTAGTAATCATATCATATAAATAGTCATTATGCATTATCCTCAAACCCCATGATGAAATCATGGATGATTAATGGTAATCTTTGACCATCATTGAACTATTAGAGGTAACACAAATCATTCCTTGTACATCAAGCATAGTTATTGAACCTCGTGAGGTAATCATGAGCCTTCCATAGTCATAATGTGTCGTCATAAAACACTAAGAGGTAATCCTAAGCATTCCATGGTCATCTGATTTTTTCACAAAACTTAATAAGGTAATCTTGAGAATTATTTTGGTCATCAATCATCATCACTGAATCCTGAGATATAATTTTGATCATTATATTGTCCTAAGGAATCCTCTTCTGTTCTGCGGTGATGGTGCAAGGAAATCAGTCATATAATGAATAAATACTGATTCCTAGGGGTATGACACTAGACAATCAATTATCATCAAGATTATGGTCAATTCAGATATTAGGTGACACCTAAAATCACCACACCCCATTTCCATTATGTTTCTTCTCTTGGGTCAATATATTTTTAAGGGATCCCACCAGGATCCCCTAATTCGAATAATAATTGGGACACCTCATAAGGGTCCATAATTCTCAATCTCATTTATCATGTCATCATCCATCAATATAATCAAATCTTTTCCCTCTACGTCATCAATGAATCATCATTTCCACATAGGCTTCCAACGAAAATACCATGATTAGGATGGTCATAAGCCCATTCCCACTTTATGTCTCTCAAGGTCGATCTAAACACCCAACCAATACATTATTCTCCTCATGGTCTACCAAACCACATCCCAATGTACTAGTGTTATAGAAAAACTCCACATACTATGACACCCTGGGATTTTATGATAAATATCTCTTCTAATAAATTAAATTCCATTGATATCTTGGGATACAAGCAATCCCATGTTTAAATGAACCTCAATATAGTATATCATTATATCCTAGAAATTAAATTAGAAGAGTAAATAGATATAAATATATTTTTTAAAATTGTTTTTAATTTTTATAGATAAATGAAATATATTGAAAAATAACTTCTCAATTTTTAGTAAAGTATTTATATGATTCAAAAATATACTTTATCCACCAAAGTGAAAAATATTAATTTTGTGAGAAAATAATATAAATAACATTTTTTCCAATGATATAAAAATTATTTCAAATATAAAACATAAATCATGATATCAAATGTTAAAATTATTTAGACTGGAATTTTGAGAATTTTACAAAATGATTAATTTTTCAATGAATAGTGAAAAATTACAATTATTTTGGAAACTTAATATTCATTTCAACAATTTAAAAAGATAAATATTTAAAAATAAAATAAAAAATTAACATTAGACCATTTATATTAGTAATAATTCAATTAATTTAAATGGAATTAATTTTCTGATGGATTTGGGAATAAAAACATTTTATACTTCAAAAAATATATTTTTTAAGAAAAATCCTTTTCACCGCGTTTTGTGAATGTAATTTTAAATTTAATTTATAAATTTATTTTAATATAATTATTTAATTTATTTTTCATTTTTTAGAATCAAGAATAGCCAATTTTTTATATTGGACCCTTTTATTTCCGGTCATTATGAATAGTAACCTTAGTAAAAAATTATCACCATAGTAAGGGTAAGATAACTAAAAAAAGTATTAGACATAGGGATATGGAATTAAATTTTCTTTAAAACATGCACTTTTTAAAATTTTATGAGTTTATTTTGAAAATTTCAATCAATTTCTAGAATATGTGTCCACTATATGACAATTTTAATTGATTTTTTACCTTTAAACTATTTTAAGAAGATAAGAAATAAAAAATATCATGACCATGACATTAATATCTTTAGATTGTTATTACATAAGGATTAAATGAATATATGTTCTGTTTTTTTAATAACCCAAACCCCAGTTTCCTGGATCTGGTGTTATACATTATTGTATTGGCATATATATAAGGTATCACATCCTTAATGGAAAAATAGTTTATTCATATTGGTAAACTATATACATATTGAAATTAAAATTACCTTTGAATAAAAAATCTTAAAAGTATTTTCTTTGAGAACAAAATTTTTCTACTTAATTTAACCCCTATATCAATCATAATAATTTTCTTGGAAAATTCGGGAAAATATATGAAAGGGTTTAGTTCAAATGCTCAGTAAGAGTTCAGTACAACAGAAGATAATTTGAGTTAATAAAAATAATCAATATATAAATGTAAATAACTAAAAATGCATGCCAATTAATCAATAAAATGAGCATTAAATGAAAATATTTTTCATCACGGTAAAAATCCTCTCAATAATGATAACTGAATAAAAAATGGAGGGAATGCTAGATTATTGGATGTAATGTATCTGGCATACAAACAGCCACATTCAAGACATTGAACAATATATATTAATCTACCTATTAAAAAATCTTTAATGTTAGAATAATATATTCTTCAAATGAGACTACTGATGCATCGAGTGGAAATCTATAACTAAGCCCCATCCATGTCTATATGTCCAAATCTTTCCTCTTATATTGAATAATCAATTTAATTATACATTCTTAATTCGATGTGTTCCATAGAACATGGAAGTATTTTAATCATAAGACCCATGAAGGAATATAATTTAATAAAATCATTAAATATCATGAGAATAAATAAGTTTATAATAATATTTCAAAAGGGAATGTATATACACAAAAAATATTTTTGGTTCATAACATCAAAACATGCCTCAATGAAGTTAAATTGAGATGATGTCCCATACACGGATCTCTTTGTTGATCAAATGGATTTATTATGTATATTTTCATTAAATCCACATAAAAAATTTGAAATACTCCCTTCTATAATCAAAATTCATTTCATATATAACCATATGATAAAATATTTAATGGAATGGAAGTTTGACCTAATGAATGTAAATTGAGTTAATAAATCCCTTACGACATGTAATCTATCAAACCGTATGACCCATAATAGTAATAAATGTTAAAATTAAAATTAACCAACATTTTTATAATGATATTAATTAATGTATATATCAAAGGTCACTATATACACCACACACATGAAATAAGTGGTGAATGAGGCATATATCTCACAAAAGTAAAAATTGAGATGAGAAAACCCTTACCTCATTCTTCCCTCTAGTGGAAACTGATTTATCCACAGATATTATTGTTTAAATAATGTTTTTAACTACTTATTGAACTATATTAATAATTATAATAAATTTTGTGATGATTTTATAACATCTTGTTACCCATTCATTAATATTAAATCATTATTTTCATGGTTTTGGGTGCGTTTGTTTCACAGATTCATGACCACTTCAGTTGTGTATAATTATGATTGTTATTCTAAAATGTGATTACAAAATAAGATCTTTAATTAAATATTATTAATTAATTTATATAATAATAAATGGTAACATATATCATTTTTCCTTTGCAAGGATGATTAATTTTCTAAAACATTAATGACAAATGTTTAATTTCATTCAGTGGATTTATAAACACCACAGAATGATTTCATTTTTTCTTATTATGAGTATATATTATTTAATGAACATAAAATATAATATTTTTTACCGATTAAAATATTATTTAACCATAACAATAGTTTTATCACCATCCATTAATATGGTAATGGAAAATAACAAAAACATTATTCATGGAGGTGATTCACATACATAACATAGACACTAGTTTCATTTCATTAAATAAGAATAGGTAATAAAATGGATGGATATAATTTTTTTATAAGTATAAAAATACAACATATACAAGATTTTGGATCTATCATGCCTTTATTTATGAAGTCGATGAGGAAAATTTAGAAGAAGAAATGAAAATAAGAGAGTTGTTCTGGGAAATTTACATCTTGAATATCACGTCATTGAGAGACCCTTGGTGATCATGGATTTTTTATTTTGGATATCCTAGAAGAACTAGGATGTGGATATAATTAGTAGGATATTTTTAGTAAGTTATTTTATGATATTATAGGCTTGGGGTCAAATGGGTTTGTGAGGGTTGGAATTTATAGTTGGAGAGAGGTGGGTATAAGTGATTAAAATAATGATTATTTTATATTTATGGCCAACCACATTGATGTGAAATTAATTTACACTAAATTTGATAAATGAAAATATTTTATATTCTTGTTATGGTTGACAAATACCTCAATAAACTATTAAATATTTTATTTTTTTGTTATTTTAATCCAATACCTTTTAAACTTTAACCTCTTTCATTTTTAACCTTTATCGTGGTAAATAATATATATTACATTGAATGATTTTTATCCCTAAAATGATATTTACCACACAAGCTCATTTTTAATACATAATTAATAAAATATAATATATTTTATCAACTAAAATTCACAAAATTAGTAAATTTAGAAATAAAATTAACCATATAGAATTAATGAAATAGAATGGTTTTTTTATAGTTAAACGTTGAGAAGTTTGACATGTTTTTATTTCCAATGTCATTGTGAAATAAATTAAAATTAAATAAATTTGATTTATTAATGTATTTTTTACCTAATTTTACATTAAAACCAAAAAAAATATTAAATATAAAAATAAATTTCAGGAAAAAGGGATTTTTATTTATAATTTAGTATTTTCAATATTTGTTAAAAAAACGTCCATGAAAAATATCAACATATCATCCTAACATAATTTTTATTTTTATATTTCAAAAATAAACATTATATAAAAATTTACATATTAAAGTTTCAAATTATGTATTTCAACCACTTGTGCCGTCAAAAGGCTGCAAAACTTCCTTTAGAAATATATAACTATTTATTCTAAAATTTTAATTTATTCTTATCTTCAGTCAACAAAAAATATTTGGATGAATATAAATAAATATTGACTATATAACATATATATTTTATTTATATATTTCACTAATAGATATTAATTTTATTTTTTAAGATAAAATTACCTTGTGGGAATACATTAATTTTCATCTAAAAAACATCCTTCATTTTATTTATAATTAATTGTTAGATAATGATTTAACTTTATAAACATGTTTAAACTATATTTTCACAATTTAATTAATCTCGTTCATTCCTACCATTCCAATGGCTTAGTAATAACTATCACATTTAAATAATAATTTTTATTTTATATTTCATTATCCACCTTCTATGAATCATAGCCTATCGAAAATAATAAATTTAAAAAGTTAGATACAAAAAATATTAGGGTGTTATGTTCTCTCCTCCATTAATAAATTATTTCCTATCAATTTAAAATTTTAGTTTAAAATTAAAATTTTTATAATTGAAACAAATTTTCTGGGAAACATTTGTTATAAATTGGGTTTCTTATGAATCTCATTAAAAATATGAAAAGGGAAATAAAAAGGTTTCCAAAAAAATGATTTCGAATAGGATAACTTTTGTGAGATGTGAAAGATGGAACATGAAAGATAAATATTACCATCATGTTCTAAGGGAGAATGATAACGTGTATTTCCATTAGAAAGTTAACCATCAAAATACCATAAATATTTTGATCAGTTTAAAGACCCCTTATTTTTACTTAAGAAAATTAAATGGACAATTTTTTCCCAAAATCCTTTTCATATAGTTGATGGATTATTTTACTATATAGATAAGTACTAAAAAATAATACAATTAACTTATTTTATTCCATGTCACTAGAAGGATTTTATCCTTTGGTTGTGCTTCAATATATTTCAACATCATCTCCTATGCCAAGAAATGGTTATTCAAGACAAATATTTATACCTGAAGTAATTTTAAGAAATCATAAGATCTATAAGTCATTTCTACAGTATATAAATATTTTCCAAAACAAAAATAGATACAATATTTTATCTAATATTGTAAATCATACGTTAGAGATGCACAATAATATCCAAAGTTCAACTTAATCCATTCCAAAACTAGTAAATTTTAATACTCATACAAAATAAATTAATCAAATTTCATAGTCTAAAAATTTATAGGGGATGTTGCATGATTTCGAAAATGAACATTTAATTGCCCAAACAACATAATGAAAAACGTATTGTCACAGACAAAATATATAAATACATTGATCACATTAAATAAAATTCTTGAAAATACATGATTACAAAAATAAGATATCGGGTTGTTAAATATATCCCTTAAATCCAAACATGTACTAAACCAAGTAGATATAACATAAACCATAAAATCACCAACCACTTTAATGGTCACTAATACTAAACCCACAATATAGGTTTTTCATTGTAATCTCGCCGTCAATAAATCCACATAGATAAAGCACTTCACATATAATTCATGGGTATGGGAGAACCAGTTAAGAATCAAGTACCTTCAATCCTTAATGCAATATGAGATTACAGTATCAAAAAATCCCATATATGGGTGAGTCAAATCTCCAAAAAAAATATAGTAGCCAAAAATGATCCTTTGATGATTTTATCAGGTGGTCAAGAATCAAGTACCTTCAATCCTTAATGCAATCTAAGATTATTTTTGGGATCAACTTAAAAAAATGGTAGGGTTCAATTATTCATGAAACTTTTCATAGTGGAATCAATATGAAAATCAGATAAGAACCTTTTTAAAAGAAAATTATACACCATTGATTCCTTTAAATGATCCTGATACTTAGAAGATAACATCACCTCATTCTCTTAAAAGACATCTTAATCAGGATAAATATCATTTTTATTTGCGATCACAACATCAGAAGAATGAAATAATGCCTTTTACAAATTGGGATCCGCATAAGCCCTCTTTGTTGGCTGAATGAGGACCACCGAGGGGTAATAATACTCATCGTGGTGTGGGATAATCCCCACCATAAATAACATATTTAGGTTTATCTTCCCTTAATCATGTATTTTACAAAATATAAACATTAAACTGAATACATTTTCTATATATCTATATCATTCATCATGTGATCTCGAATACATAGAGAAGATGTACTATAATTAAATCCTTATATATCAAATTATTTTTATAATCAAAGGATTGTTGATAATAAAATTATAGAATCCCAATACAACATAACTCTAATCATTCTACTTCATTTTTAATTAATTAACTATTCTTTATCATATTATTACATAATATACCTTTTATTTATTTTTCATTTGTAGTCTCTTTAACAACAATATTTCCATTACATGTATATTCTTTATAATTCTATTCATGAGTTTTTCTCCAAGGAAATATGATTACATTATTCTTATACTTTCCATATTTGAAAAATTTAACCATTGATAATACCATAGGGAGACTATTATTCCTATCATATAATTTTTCCTCAAAGATCACTTTTTTGCATCCTTTTTACACTCCCAAAATATATAATTATTCACATCCACAATATATGGGAAATTGAATCTTGTTTTTTCCATGATTGACACCACTCAATTTCTCAGAAAAATTCTACCACACTCTTCATTGGTGAGTCCAAGAGTTTGTGGTGGTGCATGTTTTTAATCATATTTCAAGATAAATAATTACTCATAAACAGGATATATTTTACTCTAGTAATCATTCCATTTCATTTCTCAACCATATATTGTCTATAACTTTTATTGATAACCTAGTTCATTATGGTTCCCATGACTAACTAAAACCAAAGATTAAAATATAACCATTAAACTAAGATAATTAAGGTGAGATAATATTATGAAAATTATTTCTAAATAATGACATGATATTCTCAATACATGATTTTTTAGGTTTAAGTTATGTTATGTCGGGCCATTTCCAAATCTATAGGATATTTTCCAATTCTAAAACTTATCATCAATGTCTGTCATAGAGTTATATTCTCTAATTTAGGTTTTTTAAATCATGTTTCCAAGGATTATACAAAACATACTGTAATACCAACTATAATGACACTAACCCAAATTTCTTGGAGTCAGTAACTTACATTTTTTACATTGGCAATGATACAAGGAATTTTGTCTCAAACGACTAAATAGTTTAGTAGTCATGGTAAAATTTATACATATTTGAAACTCAAAATTTCATTTTTACATAAAATTCAAAATGTATTTTATTTTTTAACACCATTTTTTCACATATCCTTACCCTTTATAAAAAATATAATAAAATTATTGGGAGCCCCATGAAAAATATAAGAAGGCAGTGAAACCAAATAATCAGTAAGGGTCAAGTATTGTCAATTCTAATTTCAATTAAAAAGAATAATCAATATGAAAAGGTAAATAAATAAATACACCTTCCATTTAATCAATAAAATAAGAATGAAATGAATCTATAGATTTTTTCATTGTTAAAATCATCTAGATAATTAATACTAAATACTGAACGATGGGGATTCATAATTATTGGATGAATATATCTAGTAAATTAACCACTACCATCGAGACCTTTTAAAATATAGTTCAACATGCTGGTAAAAATGTTTAATTCTAGCTTCAATAATTATTCCCATGATACTACCTATGAATATAATGGATATCTATTACCAAGAACCACCCATATCTGTCAGTCCAAATCATTCCTCACGTATTGAATAATCAATTAAATATGATATTCTTAAAAAAAAGTGTCTCATACCATATTGAAACTTTTTGATCAAAATTCCACAAAGGAAATACATTTAAAAAAATTATATAACAGGATAATAAATAAATTCATGATATGATATGTCAACGAGGATGTATATATATCTCATAAAAGATGATCAGCGCATAACATAAAAATACCCCTCAATGATGTGAAATTGATATGATGTCCCATTCAAGGACCATTTAATTAATTAAATGGATTGATTATGTGTATTAGTTGTAAATACTCCTAAATAAAGTGTAAATAATACCTTAGATAAGACAAATACATTTTACACATAAACATAGCAAGACATAATCAATGAAATAGATGTTTATCCCAATTAATGAAAATAGGTTATGAAATCCCTTCCCACTTATAATATGTTGAATTGTATGACACATGAAAGTAATAAATATCATAAAAGAAAATAAATCCCATGAACATAATGAGATACATTATATTATATATCAAATTTCAGTATATAAACAACATAAAATGATTAAGTGGTGAATATGGTATATATCTCACATAAGTAAAAAAAGAGAGATGAGAAAATGATTACCTCACACTTCCCTATAGAGTAGAATTATTTAAAATCATGTATGATGGTTTAATGAATTTTATTAACTCATTATAGAACTATAATATTATTTATAATAAATTATTTTTTGATTTAGTGAAGTATTGTGACCCATTCATAAAAAATATTTTATTATCTTCATGGGTTTTTGTGCTTTGTTTAATGGCTTCATGATCGGTTCATTTGTGGAATAGTTATTGATATTATTATAAAATTTTATTAAAACACCATAAGTTGAATTAAATATTTATCAATAAATTAAAATAGTGAAAAATTTCCCATATATCATTATTATTTTTTGTATGTGGATGATTCATTTGATAAACTATTAATAATAAATTATTAGTTTGACTTAGTGGTTTTTATAAACATCGTGAACTAGTTTTTTATTTGATAATATTAGAATATATGATTTATAGAACATCAAATCAGATATAGTTTACAGATTAAAACAACATTAAACCCAAAAAAATATTTTTATGGATAGAAATGAATGTGGTAATGAAAAAAAAATACAACAACATTATTCACAAGGGTGATTAACCGGCATAACATGGATGATATATTCCATTCATTGAATAAGAGGGGTAATAAAGGGTGTGGATATAATATAATACATTATCAACATAAAATTACATTATATAAATGATTATATCGTTATGGTTCCTTGATAGATGATATAAATGAGTATAAATTAGAAGACGAAATGAAAATAAGAGATGTACTTTGGGAAAATTATCTCTTCTATATCACCACCTTGAGATTCCCTTTAAGGCCATGGATTTTTAATTTTAGAGAAACCATAGAAAATTCGATGTGGGAAGAGTGAGGGGGAGTGTTTTGGAGAGATTTTGGGATATTAGAGGTTTTTCTTCAAAATGGGGTGGTGGGGGTGGAATTTACACTTGAGGACTGGTGTGTTTATGTGATTAATGTGTGTTTATTATTTATTTAAAGAAATCCACATTGAGGTGGAATTAATTTCCATAAAATTTGATGAAAATTAATATTTTTTCCATTAGTTTAACATCTATTAACGCCTGAAACAATCATTATATGTTGTAATTTTATGTATTTTAATATGTTACCCATTTAACATTAACTCGATTCATTTTTTCCTATACCACGGTAAATATATATTTTTACCATGGTAACCTTTTAATGACTAAAATAAAATTAACCATAAAACATAATTTCTAATATAATATTAAAATTATTTAATCTATTTTACCTAATTAAATTAATAGAGTTGGTAAAATTAAATTTAAAATTAACCACTTGGACACAATGAAAAAGTGATTTTTTAGTGAAAATTTTAAATGATTGAAATGTTTTCATATACAATTTAAATGTGAAATTGATAACAAAGAAATAGATTTAATTTATTGATTTATAATTGAACTAATTATATGCTAAACCCAATTTAAAATATTATTTAACTATATAAATAAATTGTATGAAAGAGTAGTTTCAAATTAATATTTGGTATTATTAACTTTTTTTAAAAAATTGAAGCTTCTCTAAAAAGTACTAAAATTTTACCCTAAGATAAATTTGATATTAATAATTAGATTAATAATTTTATTTTGTAAATAAAAACTTATTAATCTACCAAAATTTATATTTAATACAATTTGTTCATCAATAGGTGGAAAAACTACATATATAAATTTATATCATTTATGATTAAAATTGTATTTATTATTATATTAAGACTATCAATCATATTGGATGAATCTAAAAACATTTTATTGACTATATAACATATAATTTTTATTTATATATTACATTAATAGTGATTAATTTATCATGTTATGATAAGATTCCATTGTGGGCATAAAAAAATTTACTTATAAATACGCATTGTTTCTGTTCAATTGGTTCAAAATTTTATTTCTAAGTAATTTGAAACCAATAAATTAAATTTATAAAAAAATGTAAAATATATTTTCATAATTTATTTAATCTCACTAATTAACTCAATTACAAGTGATAGGTGATAACATTCATAGTTAAATAATATTATTATTTAGTCATTTATTCAAGCTCGGTGTTCATTATAATAGAAGTTATCACGAAGATTTGATTTAAAAAGAGACATACAATAAAATATTATGGTGTTATATTCCTTAATTATATAGTAAACGTTTTACTCTCAATTTGAAATTTAACATCAAAAATATATAATTGATACTTGAAAATTCATTTGTTGGAAACTGAAATTGTAAATAGGGTTAATAAAATATCCCCTAAATATGTGGAAAATGTAAATAAGCATGTTACAAAAAAAAAGGATTTCAAATAGGATAAAATCACTGTGAAGTGAAAATAGCGATGTGAAAAAGGAATTTAAACATTGTATTCTGTTGGAGAATGATGGAAGGCATGGTCATTAGAATGTTAATAAAAAATAAACCATATATCTTGTGATCTTTTGAAAGGAAATTGATTTCTTATTAAGAAAATTATCCGAATATCATTTTTTTCAAAAATACATTTCCATGAGTTAAGTTATTCTTTAACTATCTAGATAATTACATGAAAAAATAAAAATAACTATATTAAATCCACATAATATGCATGGTAATATCCATTGTTTGAGATTTAATCTATTTCCACATCATCTTCCATATGAATAAATGGATATTAATGATAAAATTTTAAGCCCGAATATCTTTTAATAAATAATAATATTCATCTGATATTTCTCTACCCTCTATGTACTTTCCAAACCTAAATGGTTAGAACATTTTAACTAATATGATAAAAATTAACTCATAAAAAAATAATAATATACAATATTAAACAAAACCCATTAAATATGTAGTTAATTTAAATACATGAAAAAAATAATGAAATCAAAATTCATGGTCTAATAATTTAAATAGAATTTCAAAAGATTTCCAAAATAGACATTAAATTAGCCAAACAATAAAATGTAACATTTATTTTCACATACCAAATATATGAATACCTTGACCATATTAAAACTTTATTGAAAACGATAATTCATCAAAAAATAAGATCTTAGGATGTTGAATATATCCCTTAAATCCATATATGTAGTAAACCAAATAATGATAACATAAAAAATTAAGCAATATCCACATTCATGGTCACAAATACTTTCTAGTAAATATTAATTTTTCATTTTTATCTAAACAAAAATAATATATTAAGGGTTACTTTCCCTTAGTCACATGTTTTCCAAAATATCAACTTTCCAGTAAATCAATTTTTGTGTTATCTTTACGATTCAACATGTTCTCTGAAATACATAAAGAAGTAGTACTATAGTACATTCCATATATATGTCAAGGTTTTTTTAAACATATCATCATTGACAAAATAATTCTTGAATATAAATAGATAATTACTTTAATCATTATACATCATTCATAAACCACTAAATGTGATTTATCATCATATTCCTTAATAACTAATTTGTTTCATTTTTCATTTGCAGTCTCTTTATCAGTAGTATAATCATTACTAGTATATACTTTCTTAATCACTTCATGTGTTCTCCCATAGGTCATATTTTTTTCATAATTCTCAAGAATTCTATATTTAGAACATTCAACCATCGATAATACAATTGGGGGACTATTTTTGAAAACATTTAATTTTTCCTCGGAAATAGCTTTCTTAGAATAATTTTTCCCCTCCCAGAACATCTTATTATCCACATTCTCAACATATATAAACCTCAATATTGATTTCTCAATGATCTTTACCACTTGATCTCTCATCGAATATATTTACCTCTGTTCTTTGGTGAGTCCAAGAGTTGATGAAAGTTAATATTTTTAATCAAAGATTGTGATAACTAATTAGGAATAAAAATGATATCCTTTAATCTAGTTATGATCCCATTTTGTATCTTAACCATAAATTTTCTATGACATTAAATTTTAACCTAATTCATTCTGATTCACACCCCTAACATAAAACATATAGTAATGTGTAAGAATAAAACTACACTTGTAATACTGAGCTAATGTTTTAAAAATTATGCCAAAATAATGTAATCTTCTTCTCAATACATGATTCATTAAGTTAAACCAAGGTTATAATTAGTTGTCACCATGTTGATATGACATTATCCTATATATATACTTATCCTAAATGTCCTTCATAATGTTATATTATAGAATCTAATTATTCCATAATCTAGTTCTAAAGTTTACAACTGAACTTTCACTAATATTAATTATAATGAACCTAACCCTTGTATCCCATAGAGAGTTCCTTACTTTATTACTTTTACATAAATACAGGGAATCATATACCAAATATCCTAATAGTTTAGTAGTTTTGTAAAATAGATACTTATTTTAAATTCAAATTACATTAATATTAAAAATTAAAAAATTATTTTCATTATGAACACCATTTTACCCATTATGTAACCCCCCATATCAATAATAATAAACTTCTTGGAACCCTAGGGAAAACATAAGAAAGATGTGAGATAAAATTCTAACGAAGGGTTGAGTAAATAGGATTCGAATTTAAATAAATAATAATATTCAATAGTGAAATAAAAATAATAGAAAACTTATACCATTTAACCAATAAACTGAAAATGATGTGAATCCATAAAAATTTTCATAGTGAAAATCCTCTGGATAGTGATATCTGAACAATGAAGGAATAGAATGCTTAACTATTGGGCCTCATGTATCTGGTTCACAAACCACTACCTTCAGGACCTTTTACAAGATTTTTTATTCTAAAGGTAAAAAAGGCATTTAATTTTAGATTAACTAATTTATCCCCAGAGACTACCTATGCATTTAAAGGATATCTATAACTAGGCCCCACTAGTATCTTCCTATCCAATGTATTTCACTTATATTTAACACTCAATATAATTATACATTCTTAAATCAATGTGTTCCACACCACTATAAAACATTTTAATCACAAGACATATTAAAGATTAAAATTTAACAAAAATTAAACAACATGAGAATAAATATATTCATTATATGATATGTCAAAGGGGATATATTGACACCTCATTAATGTAGGTGTGTGTATAACATCAAAATATTCCTTATTTAAGTGTAATTGATATGAAGACCCACAGAAGAATCATTTCATTACTAAGATGAATTAAATATGTGTATTCAATATAAATTCAAATTAAAAAAATTATAAATACACCATGATATTATTATAGTACATTTTACACACAACCTCAGAATAACATAACCAGTGAAGTAGATGTTTAACCTGATAAATGAAAATTGAGTTAAGAAACCTTTAACACTTATATTCTTTTGAATATTATGACCCATAAATGTAATAGTTATAAAATACAGATTCAATAACAAGAATATAATGATATTAATGTTATTATATATCAAAGGGAAGTAAATACACTACACACATGGATTATGTGTTAAATAAGACATAAATCTTAATGAAGTAAAAATGTGAGATGAGAAAAATGTTACTTCATGGTTCTATATAGTGTAGAATAATCTAAACTCTTATATGTTAATTTAAAAATTATTATTAACTCATTACATAACTATATTTATATTTGTAATAAATTATGTGATGATTTTATGAAGCCTTATAAATCATTTTCTTTATCATCATTGTTTGAGGTGCGTTCTTTTCATGGTTTCATTATTCATTCATCTATTTAAACTTATATATGTTGTTGTAAAATGGTATTACAACTTTTGAAATATAATGAAATACTACTAATTAATTTCAATATTTATAAATTTTTCCTTATATCATTTACCATTATTGTAGTCAGATGACTACTTTTGTAAAATTCTAATGATAAATGATTAGTGTATTTTGGATGATTTTCAGAACACCACATACTAGTATCATTTTATTTACTAATATGAGTATATAATAGTTATAAAATATATAATATGATAATATATAACTATTAAAATATTATTTAACCAGATCAATAGTTTTATGACCTTCTAGGATTGTGATAATGAAAAAAGAACAAAACCTTTTTTCACGGAGGGGATTAATCTGCATAACATGGACAAAATATTCGTTTATTTGGATAAGAGGTGGTAATAAATGGTATATATTGACGATATTACATTATCAACATAAAAATATAATATATTAATGATTTTGAAGTAGTAATTCATTGATGGATGAATGACATGAGGAGAAAATAGAAGAAGAAATTAAAATAAGAGATGTGTTTATGGAAAATTACCTCTTGAATATCACCTACTTGAGAGACACTCTAGTACCTTGAATTTGTTATTTTTCTAAAACTAGAAGTACTAAGACTCTTATAGAGTGAATATGATTGGTTCGGGCATATATATGAGGAGTTTTATGGTTTATGGGTTGAAATAGGGTGACAAGGGATTGTATTTACACTTGAGGAGAGGTGGGTTTATTTGATTAAAATAATGATTATTTTATTTTTAAATCCATGAACATTGATGTGGAAAACATTTAGATGATAATTGATGAAAATTAACATTATATAGGATGGTTAGGGTCAATGAATACATAAAAACCCATTATATTTTGTAGTTTTTATGTATTTTATGCCTTAAACATTACAACATTAACCCATTTCATTTTTAAGTATATCACAGTTTATAATTATTTTACCTTTGTAAATTATTTTATATATAAATAAAAATTAACCATTAAAAATATTTTCCCCTTATTTTTAAAAATAAATAATCCATTTTATCTAATTTAATTCACATAATTTCTAAAATTAGATTGAAAAATGACCTTGAAGACACAACAAAAAAGTGGGGGGTTTTAGTGAAAAGTTTAAATGTTTGAAATGTTTTTATATCCAATTTAATTTCTAAATTTATTAGAATTAATTAATTATAAAAAAAACTAAGTATACCTAAAAACCTATAAAAATATAATTAACTATATTAAAAAATTATATGAAAAAAACATTTTTAACTAGCATTTGTATTGTTCACTATTTTTCAAACTAAAACTTCTATGAAACATTCCAGAATTTTTCCCTATTATCATTTTGATTTTATTATTATAAAATAAACATTTTTTCAAATAAAATGTATAAAAGTGTCAAAATTTAGATTCAAAACACGTGCGCCATCAAAATGTAGAAAAACCTCATTTAGAAATTTATAGCTTTTTATGATAAAAATAGAATTTGTTGTTATCTTAATCCTATAAAACATAGTGGATGAATTTAAAAAAATCAATATATAACATATATATAAAATTAATATAATTCACCAATACCGATTAATTTAATTTATTAAGATAACATTTCATTATGGGCATAAAAATGTTTTCTTGTAAAATCTAAACCTTTATGTTCAATTGTTTCGCATTCTTATTTCTAATTATTTGGTAACTAATGTATATTGATTATAAACATGTTTAATATATATTTTCATAATTTAGTTAATATCATTCATTTCCACCATTCTAATGGCTATGTGATAACAGTAACAAATAAATATTAATATTTAGTAGTTTGTTCAAGCTCTGTGTTCTCTATAACATAAGCTATCAAAGGGACTAAATTAAAAAATGTCCATAGCATAAAATCATGAGGTCTAATAGTTTTAAATTTATATTTTAAATATGAATAATTTTTTATCATTTTCATTTTTTTGAATAATTTCCTTAAATTATTATGCAACATCTACATAGTAATTATTCAATTAATAGATAAATAATATATAAGATTTAAAAATATTAAAAGTAAAAATATTTGGATGTATTTTTGAGTTACACTCATTTTTTAGATTAATATAATATATTTGTCTTGTTTTATATTGTTATATTAATATTCCATAACAATCATGATTAAGTTAAGGTTAAAATAATTGAAAATTTTCAAAAATAATATTAACGATATTTTATGATTAATACTCTTTTAATAAACGATTTGAAATTAATAAAAATCATATCGTAATAAATGGGAAATTTATTTGTATAAATATATCATCCATGATCCAGTTATAGTTCAGTTTTTCCTGTATGGTAACATTCATGACCATTAAATAGTAGAAAACATTGATATAGTGGTAATAGTATACACAGTTAGTAGGGATTTAAACAAAGAGATATGGGTGAAAAAATAAACTATAATTCCCAAAAAATTATTGGATGAGATAATATAGACATATAATTATCATAACATTAAAATATTTCAATTAATGTACTTGATTATAAAAACTAATTTACTTTTATTTCATAATTAAAGTAATTGCAAGAGTTCACATCCCCTAACATAGAAAACTATGCCAATTCTCCTCCTTTACTCAAACCTTTTGAGCCTTCTAGAATAGCCACACCCTTACATAATATAATAATATAATCCTTAAACATAACATGGATCATTATATGTTTCCAAAATATCACCCCTTCAATGAAGATGGTGTAATCAAAACATGGTTTCTCTACCAATAGTTAT
Source organism: Viscum album (assembly GCA_963277665.1). Lineage (NCBI taxonomy): Eukaryota > Viridiplantae > Streptophyta > Magnoliopsida > Santalales > Viscaceae > Viscum > Viscum album. The sequence continues at coordinate 841,107,469 of OY728160.1, read as the reverse complement.
TAATATTATCCAAGCATTTTCAATTTTATAACTTATTATACCTCCTCTAAATCCATGGTATCAATTAAATAATATTTAATTAAGTAGTATAAATATAATAATTTTTTATTATGATGATTTAACAACCATTATAATCCTTTTCCCATCCTATGGAAACAAAAAATATTTCATGTTCGTACAGAGAACTTACAATATCCATATAGCGATGAAATTCATTTTTCATCACACCATTTTATGGATTATTGTGATGATGATTTTAAAAATATGATATTTATTATATTAATATTAGTTTTTAATGGTGAATTATTATATACCTTAATTTCATTCCATCTGTTGAAAAATGCAAACAACATATAAGATTTGGCATGGCCTACCATTTCCATTCATGGTATAATTAATTTTTCTCTCTCTACATTTATGGATTTCACTATATATATTTATATAATTAATATATATGATATTTAAATAATTATTTAAAATTTATAGATTATATTTCCATGACTAATTCCATGGACAAAAATTATCAAATCAAAATTCTCACAAAAAATTAAACACTCAACACCCAGAAATGAAAATATTATTAAGGAATTATTAATAAATGGGTGTTAAAATTATATAAAAGTATTATATAGGATTTTACAAGTATGTACAAGATCCCTGTATAGAATAATAATAAATATATATTTATTATATTTGAGGTTATATTATTGTATAATAATTTCAAACTTGAGTTATGGGATATATGTTACAATATAATTATTTATCAATATTATTTATGATTTGTTATCCAATAATGAAATTTTATGACATATATCTGAACAATACCATGAATATAATTATTAAATGGTAATTTCTATAGATTATTTTTTTCATTTTCCTCTTATTATGTACCTAAGAGACTAAATAAGCATTTTTAAGAAAAATCAACTTTATTTGTCTCTTTAGACGAAAATATTTTTTTCTTCCACTCAAATGTTTTTTAAAATCGTTTTAAAGAATATTTTTACAACTATAAAATTAATTTCTTAATTAATTTCTTCCAATTATTAATGTTTGAAAAATGTATTACAATTAATCTTTTTCTCATTTTTTTAATAAGGAACATTTGAATTTTATTTATAAATGAGAAAGGAATCATTTATTTAAAGTACACAACATGAAAAAATTTCCCACCAACTTAACCATTAAATTATTTAAAGACTAATTATAACATAATGATATTCTAAAATGATAAAAAAATTTGATAGTGTATGTGACACGCAACAACGAGCATAAAAAATGGATGAAATATAAGTACATGGATTGAATTTTAGTTAGTTCGATTGTAAATCAATTAATCAATATAGTTCAACAGAATAATTTACAAATTTAATTTTGATATAAATATTTTGTAAACTTTGGATCATTTTCTTCTAAAAAAACACTTTTACATTGCCTATATGCTATTACATTAAATAACATTTCTCCACTAATGTTAATGGAATTTGGAAAATTTTATTACAAATTTGGAATGAAAATAATTTACATTATCTAAAATGTTAAACATAATTATTTATCATAATAAATAGTAAATAGAGAAAAAATTATTTACCATGATTATGGTAAAAATGTATTTATCGGGGTTTAAACTAATTAGATAAGTATTAAAATGTACTAATACCATATTTAAAAATATTTTATTTTCATATATCAATAAAATCATATATAAGGATCCAAAATACTCCCTTTTTTTCCAATTATATTTGAAAATAAAGGGTTCCCTTTTCCAAAAAAGACATGTGTTCCACTGACCAAACATATAAAAGGAAACCCCTCCCCACCCTTATTCACATGTCAAATCCCATTTTTTCTGCTAATAACAACCAAAATCACTTCCCAAATTCCATCCTATAAACATTAAATCAATAATTTTTGAATTAATCCAACCTATTAATTCTTTAATAAAAAACTATGGAGGATACCCATAGAATTGGTAACATTCTTCAATAAGTGTTTTTATTTCATTTCTTCCTCAAACAAATTAAATTATTTTTATACCATTCTGTTATAATAACCTCAATATATTCCCTACATTGATATATTATCATTTTATTTTCATGACCTATAATCTTCCCCTCTTCCATCAAATGTTTTATGAAATCATCATTCTTGTGTACTTCAAACTACAACATTACAAACAAATTTCATTCATTTTTCCATTACCACCATTCACGGTAGGGTATGATGCTGAATATAAAGTATATATATTATATTTATAATATAATTATATATATGTATTAATTATAACATATATTCCATTTTTACTTTTCATTCCTTAGGGGACATGATAATGTTGCTCATGTGTACGATGGGCAACCGCATTGCGATGAAGTGTTATTTAACATTTAAAAATGTATTAGATGGAAGGTAACAAGAATAAATTTAATTAAAATATGTAATATAAATTAAAAAATTATTCAAATCATAAAATATTTCTCATTCTGAAATGATAATATATAATTTTATTTATTACACTGAAATATTATAATGTCGCTCGTGTACGTGTGGACTACCACCTTATTGAAGTGATGTCACTCTCTTTTCATCACCCTAAAAAAATGGATAATATAAATAAGTACATTTCATGAAAGAATTTTGTTTTTATGATATTATTATTATTTTAGAAATATTAATTATTAATTTCCTATTTTTAATAATTATAATAAAAACAGAATCTATTATTCTTGCGTACATTCGACGTACAGTCTCCATGATTATAATATAGTAGATTTTTCATGAATGTCATTCATAAGTTGTCATAAAATTATAATTGATGTATAATTGTGATAATTATTTCAATATTATTATTCTTTAGATTGTGTAAATATATAATATGTGAAATAACTGGATCATTTAGGATAAAACTTGTGTGAGAAAATAAGCCAATTAAAAGATGAATAATTGAAATGAAAGAATGGTTATAATTAAAGAATGAAAATATATTATAAAGGTATAATTTATGTTATTAAAAATATTAATATGGATCTAATATTAGTAAATAACATATTTATAACCAATATATAATATTTTAAATCATGTTTGACCAAAGAGAAGCATGAGGTAGGGGATTGAATATCAATTTAGACTTCATTTAAACTTTATTGTAATTTTCCAAAAAGGTCACTTTTATGTGTTATATATTTTCCAATTGACATTTAATATCATGATAACGTCATACTTCACTGATTTTTTTTTTATTTTTAATTTTTTTTCATCTAAGGGGATTTGAATTTAAAATTACCAAGTTGTAAAAGTTATTGTGCAATCTCAGTTTTTTTAGGTTCTTGTAAACATTATCTTGAAACAATCACTTTTTTGGGATCGTTATTCCTTGGGAATTGTATTTCTCTTAAATTGGAATATTCATTAATGATAGATATAATTATATCTAAAACTGTGTATCATTTTAAAAAATGGTGTTTAAATTTTAATTTTTCAGTTTATCTAGTGAACTATTGGAAAATATGTATCTTATACTCAATATAGATATTTATTGACATGGAAAATATCCCATTAATTAAAATGATCATATAATATATTAAAAATTATTTATACATGTTGAAAAATTTGGTGATAAGTAATAGACATCCCATCAATTCATCGACATGAATCATGAGGAAAATCAGTTTTCCAAACTAGATGAGTTTGTGACTGGTAGTTCTAAATCAGTATGCCAAATATGATTGATTTCAACCAATTAGTTTATAGTTAGTTAGAAATATTAGATTAGTTTGTCGAATTTTTTTTAATCTTAATTTCATGTATATCTTGAAGATATAGGCATCATGTTCCTAATACATGATATCTAATAATTAAACATTTTCATCTAGTTGGATTCTGTTATTATAATCCATGATATTTTTCCACTGATATTCTATATGGATGAAATTCATAATCAATTTATTGATTAAATGGAATGTTTTTAATTTATTTACATTTCCAAATTGACTATTCCTTTATTAGTTATGATATTCATATTATTGATTAACTATAATTTGTTCTTAGTTATTTACCATTTCATATTAATTATTCTAGTAAATTTATTTAAATCTCAAGTGTGTTCAATTACTTAACTTTCCATTTTTATTATTATAGGCATTTTATTCAAATGAAATTTGTGTTCATTTATTTACCTTTCCATGTTAATTATGTTCAGTTATCCATGATTGATTCTATTTTAGTTTTCCCATACTAAGAATTTGAGCACATTCATATTTTTCATTTCCGTGAGATTGGATTAAGCTTAATATTATTTATATGAATGGATTTTTTATAGGGACTAATGTTATTGTCAAAAAAACTTACTCTGTAATTTGTATTTTCAAATTTATTGAAATAAATAAGCTTTAATCTTGATTACCAACACTATTAAACTATATAGGATTTTAGAATGAAATTCGTTATATCATATTCGAATTTAATATAGTAGGAACCATATCTAAAGTAATGTTCTTGGGGGTATCTATAGTTTCTATCAGAGAAGGTTTAGTGAAAACCATGGACGATAAATATAAAAAAACATAGATTATGTAACAAAACCTTGTGATAGGCATTGAGGATAAGTATATAAGAATATCCTAAAGTCTTAATAGGGAAGATATTATTAGGATTTTCCTAGAAATACATATATGTATTGATAATACATGTGTATGTCATATTGGTGACTATGTACCTATGGGTAAGGACTCGGAAATTGGGATATTAGGATTGACATGATCGTCACCTAGTGCATGAAAATATGTATCACTACCCACCTTGTTTGACACTCATGGGGGTTTTGCTGAGAATATTTCAAAAAATCCTTATTTTATATTAAGAAATATTTGAATAGATGATGAAAATGAATGAACTGGGGTAAACATGAGGTAAATTTTCTTAAAATCCCAACTTTCATTATTTAAACATCCTATAAATGATTAAATTATTCCCCCATGAGATTTTTGTTTCTCACACAATGGTTTCAGTTTAACTAGATTGATGGAACTTGAAAGAATCCAATTAACATTAAATAAGAAGGGAAAAGTAATTACTGTGGGATACAAAATGGGATAACGAATGGAGTAGAAGATATTATTATTTTATTAAATAGGTTTTCTAAAATAAGAATAAACACATATACCTTAACAAAATCTGGGATCCACCAAATAAGGGAAGGATAGAGTTCACCAAGAGATAGAGTAATGTAGACTATGGAATAATTAATATTATATTTCTATAATGTAATAAATGTTTAAGGAGACAAGGAATGTGTCTCAAGGAAAATTGGAAAAATCATTCCTTGTAGAAATAATGGTCTTAATGTTATGTATTTTTTATGGAAAATTAATAGTATGATGGAAGGAGATGAATATCATCCTAGGGATCCATTTCAAATCTACTATCGTATATGTGGAGTACCTAAAAAATGATCGAGTTAATTCCCATTTTTAAATGATAAGCCTTATAACAATGAAGAAACTATATGGAAATAAAACGTATGAATTATTTATGTATTCTGATTCATGAATTCAATTATAGAAGTACTTTAACAGTGGTATTTTGGATATAATAATCACGAAATAATGTTAAATTTTATAATCATATATGTCTTTATTCAATTCAGATTTATGGATGCCATCAGGTGTTTTTTATTTTATGATTGATCATATTTTCAATGACTTTAATACCCAATTTCAGATTCCATGTGATTGAATCCAACCATGATTATGGCTATTTAGTGAGAAATATATTAAAATAATATGTTTTAGTGAAAATTGTATTTGTGGGATACTGCATTTACATTTTTTAGACATTTTTTTTAATGGTATTTATAGCCATCGTGTTTAATAAAATCATTAATGGCATTCTAATAATTTCCAAATAATATTATTAGAATTTGTGAAAAAAATAATGAAAACCATATAATAAATGGTTATTAAATGATAAATTTTATTTCAATGATTTCAATAATATCATTTGGTTACATAGTAGGAATTATATTAATATATTTAATAAAAATGAAATCCCACATACTGCATGACCACCCATCGCATCTGAATACATAATAGGGATTGAACACCCAACTGAAGGATGATATGAGTTTAGCCTCTTCCACTAAACTATGTGATGTCTTGGTTAATATTTCATTATTTTTAATTAAATGGTTTGAGGGATAGATATTAATTATGAACTATTGGTGTTAATTATATTTTTTATAGTTTAATGTATTACATTGGATAGCTTGTTCAAACCATATTGGTTTTGTAAATAGTTAGAGACTTATGAAAAGACCTGTTAATATTTTATAGATCTTACACTTAATTAAAAGTGAATTTTAGTGCTTCATTTTTTAAAAAATTCATTTTTTGGATATTTATTTCAATGAGTAGGAGGTGAATAAAAAATTGATGTAAGAACAACCATATGATTAAATTTTACTTATAAAATAGAAATGTATGATCTTAGTATATTTCATTACATTATTAGATTCTAAAAAATTCCCTAACTCCAGGAAAAGGGAATTAAAACGTAATTTAATATTATTTCCTTCATATCCAATGAATCATATGGTATTTTAAAACACAATATATTTATATTATTTAGTCTCTTAACATTCCATTGAACATTCAATTTCTTCTGATCAATGACCTAAATCACTCTCTATAATTATTTATACTTCCATGCCATATCCATATAATCTATTTCCAAAAATTCGCTCCTACATATAATCCAAGAAATGTGTTTCTCCATATGATATTTTATTATCCCTATCTCTATTATTAAGAGGATGGTTTATTAACATTTTTTATGATGTATGATTTCAATAAACGAATTTTCAAATATCAAACCCATGATTACTAAAATCAAGTTTATGTTGTGAGATTTAAATTTCTTTAATGTGAGGATAATTTTACACCCTAAAATATTAAAATTGTATTTTCTATCTTTTGTGACCTGCAACACTATTCTTAAACAACCAAGGAAATATATGATCTTTGATAGCTTTTGGAATATAAAAACCAGAGTATAAATGAACTAAAATATAAGATAACCTTATAACCTATATATTATATTATATGGTATGAAACGTACCAACTAAATTAAGAAAATTATGTTTAATTATTTATTTGAAATAACATAAGAATAATTTAAAATAAAAAGAAATGTTTTATAAAAAATGGTATTTGTCTAAAAGATGTTTCAATCGCACTTTTAGAACATAATTTAATAGTAATTTTCATAAAAATTATTAAATTTAATTGAAAATATAATATTATTATTTCAAATGATAATATTAAATTTTTATTATGGTAAATTTTTTCAAATTTTCTCAAGGGTCTCATTTTTAATGAATATTGAAAATACTGAAATTTAATTTAAAATTCCATTTTAATTTAAATAATTTATAATAGAAACTTATATTTTTAATTTCTATAAAAGTAAAATTACATCAATATTATTTCAATTACTCCAATTTACTTTATTGGAATAATTTTACTTTTTAATTTTGATATAAAAACAGTGTAAAGTATTGAATCTTATCCCTTTTAAAGCATATTTTTTCATCGAATATATGGGATTAAGTTTAAATTAAAATTTTCTACTTCAATGAAGAAGATTAATCAAAAATAATTTCATTCATTGAATCTACATAATTCATTTTATATAATAATTTCTGGTTAATTTTTTACCTTAATAAATAGTAAAAATAGTAAAACAAATGTACACAGTTATGGTAAAAATTGATTTACCTACAGTTAAAATAAAAAGATATTGGTTAAAAATGGAAAACCATGTATATGTTTTTTATGAATATATTTAGACCCTATAATGTCTGAGACACTGTGATAATCTATTTGGCAGCTTGTGACATTTGAAAAATAGGGGTACACCCAGTTCATTCCAAAAAATATTGGTGTTCCACTCACATCACTTATAAAAGGCCACCCCTTATCCACTATTATTCAAAGCTAGACACTTTTTTGGATTATTAAATACCTGACCAAATAAAATTCCCTCCCTTAATCATATATTATTTAGTTGGGTATAATGAAAATAACAGAAGGCATCTGGTGAAAACCTAAGAAGGATACCTGAATTAGTGGTAATGTTCCTCAATTCTAATTTTTTTATTTCTTCCACCACCACCGTTAATTGTTTTTAAACCATACTGATAAAATAATTATGGTATGTTACATATACATATGTGCTTTTATGTTATGGTAATGACCAATAACTTGATATAGTTGGTTCCCTAGAACAAAAATCTACATGCATTACGATAACTTGTATACATGGTTTTGAATATTAATAAACTAGTTATCACATCATGATTACTCTTTATTGTGAAATAGTATGTGATAATGTCCTTATAGTATCTATCAAAATAAAATTAGTAGTTACTTGATATGATGAGAACCTATAAGTGTAATGACATAATTCATGAATATATATTCTATAACTGGACAATGTTATTTTTGGGAAAAAAATTATATATGCTATTAGGGGGAGACTCATAATAATTTTTCTCACCTTATCATGGTATAATAAATTTGTAATATCAAATAGGATACAATGAGAATGAGTCCCTCCAGTAGGAAATCAACATTTCTATGTGACATTGTATGTTCCAATCTATGGAAGTGTGTATTGGTCTTTAGAAATTAAGATTATGATTAATGAGAATTATGAGTCACACACATAGATATATCGACAAAGACCATGAAGGAAGATATTCGCATAAAGTTAGGATACATTGGGTGAATTATGAGTAATATTTAACTAATTAATAACGGGAGAAAGGAATTTTCCCAAGTGTTCATTAATGAAATTTTTTATCTCATGACAATTGATGGAAATGATATAGCCTAAATAAATCCATGACCATGGGATTCTATAAGCATGTTCAATTTCATGGAAGTCAAATAAAGAGAAATCAATTGTATAGGTTGATGGAACTAGAATGAAACCTTCATGATTAGAGATATTGAGATAAATGGATTATATTACACAGTATTCATATGAATGAGGAAACATGTCATTACAGCATTAAAATCATTCTCTATGAGTTCCTTAGAATTTTATATAGTATAACATTGGACTTTAGGTGTCTTCGCCTAATGCAACTAAGTAATAATCTAAGAGAGTCACACACTTAGTGTATCCATAATCTCGATTAAATAATATATTATCATTTATTATTTAACATGTTGAATAAATAGTATTATCAGAGGTGGTTTTATAATTATTCACATAAGATTGATTGCATATATTCTATCACAAGTTATTTGAGAAAATTTAATGTGGATGAAATGTTTAAAAAATATTTATATTCTATTTGGTGAATATAATATTTATATATTTATTAGTAAATAATATAGTGATATTTATTTAATAAATATATTGATATTATTGAAGGGACAATATATATTCTGGAGGAATGGGGGACAGTGTTTAATGTTCTGGTGAGAAATAAAACATATTGTAAAATATTTAATTAAATAATATTTAATTTTATTTCCAAGATAAGATCATATTGAGAGATGATAATATTATTATTATTATTTTACATTGGGTTTTTCTAGGAATAAATAAATTATTAAGGGAATTTGTGAAATTCTTTTATTTAAACAATATAAATATAAATACTTTATTATGTTATTTTTATAATAGAGCCAAATCATTAATCTAGGTTGATCAAATGGATTTAGAGAATCCTCTCAAGTCTAAAGAGTTACTTTCTCAATGAACGCTCCCAAAAAAGATAGAAATCCTCCCCCATAGGATCGAGGAGAATGCTTTGAAACCGTTTCTTGGAGTGATCAATGGCGGAAAACACAAGCAAAATTATCTATCGTGATAAAATCCAATGATACCTTTAGAGAAGTCTGGAGATTTGTGGATCATAAGTGTATCACCGCTAGTGGAAATCTATTCTTGGATTGCATAACACAGTGATGGTAGACCACAGATCTATCCCCAGACTAATCAATTATGAAATAATTAATTAATTTTAATTCATTACTTAATTAATTAATTTATGAATAATATGTGGTGATCCTCTATCTGGTTCTGGTGTAATTATCCATTTTATAGTTCATTGATTCAATTATATATATCATGCATTTCATCATCATGTAGATCATGGATTGATCATCCTTTATATAAAAAACCATAGTTGGGAACTTCTCATTTCATGATTCTTCTCTACCCAAGACCTAAAAGTGGAACACGAGTGGCAAATAATTTTTTATAATTTCCTTTAAAATTTATTGGGGATTTATGTATCTATTATTTAGTTTTTCTACCCATGTTTAATATTTTTAAATATAAATTGGGATATTTACTACTTCCTCCTTCATTTCATAGAGATCCAGTCAAGATGATTAGTTTTATGAATAAATAAATTTAGGAACTCATCTAAAGGTTCCAACGTTTCTGGATGGATAACACAAGATTACACGCCATGTTACTAGAGTTACATGTTGTGTAGTCAGGTTCATTGCATCATAAGTGATTCGGAAAATTAATTCAAAACTATTCATTAATTACATCATTTAAATGTAAAAAATTTCAACCATAACATAATGGCACACTATCTTCCGAATGGCACACCATGTAGCCCATCTATATTGTGTGTAGTCCCTTTGAGTCATAGAGAGGTCATGAATTCCATACACAGCCTACTTGACTCGTTACCTTGTAACTCTGCATTAACAAACATTGTAGTCCATGGTGTATGTCATTAGCTCCAATTTAATGAGGTACATTCTACACACCGAGTCCCTTGTCATGTACCTCAGATAGATGGTGAGGATATGTACAGATCATGTACATATAATAAATTGAAAATATTAATATGTTATTAATTATGTTATGTAAACCATGAGATATGTTCTTGTGTGAGGTCATTAAATTGATAGGACATGCCATGCGATGGTTTTTTAATATTTTTTACATATATATTTTTAATTAATATCTATGTATTTTTTAGATCTACACATCTAGTATAATTCGTATTAAAGTAGTTACTCTATATACATTGAAGCATTGTATGTGTTCTAAAAAACAAGTGACTCCTATAATCATTAATTTGATACTACACGTCATGAAATTACATTATAATTAATGAATGACATATGTAAAGAGAGTAAATAGTATTTGAGTATAATAATAGTTATGTAGATTTGGATTGGTATTCACTATGTTTCCTCAATGGTATATTTATGTACATGGTTAATTTAAAAATAATTTATTTAAATTTTAAAAAATTATGATGGATTAGATTCTCAATGAAATTCAGATAATAGAAAAATATAAAAACTTGATTAATTAAAGATAACATATAATTGATTTGATTGTGATTTAACTTAAATATTAATGAATAAGAATTGAATGCAGTTTTTATTAAATGCATAATTATTTTCCTGAATTTGGATGATCATGAGCTATATTAGACCATTGTATGTGACTGGTTTCATATAATTTATTTTTAATTTAATTTTTTTTATTGTGTGCCTTCTATCAACTTATTTTGTAGGAAATGAGTGCCTGTGGTTTCTTCTATATAAACCCATTTTCCCCTCACCTGTTTGTGAGGCATATGTAATGGATGGATCTCCCTTGATAGTGGGGTCCATTCATTTTTGGATTCGTGGTGAAACCAATCAAAGGAGATACATAAGAGGATGGGTGGAAGGTAGCTACACAAATCTTAACTAGTTCAAGGTATTTTCCCCCTATGTTAGTGGTTAGGTTATCAACCTATAGATAAACTAACCACAAGTATAATCTCATTTTAATAACACATTATTATTTTATTTTTATCATTTTTCATTTTTATTTCATTATGGATTTTGTTTTATGACCACATAATTTAATGAAACTAATGATCATGCGATATAGAACTAAAATAAGTTGGATTATGTGTAAATATTATCTAAGACATTGTTAATCACTTATATAAATATATTTAATATTAAAAATAATGTGATAAAGTTAATAATCTAAAATTAATGCATAAATTGATAAAATCCAGCAATAAAAAAATTAGTTGGTATAGCCTTCCATTACATTGGTAAAAATTTTTCAATAGTTCAAAGTGACTGTCCAACCCAATTTTGGGTGATTTAAATTAACACTAAATTTTAGATTGATGTTTTGGGTGGAAATACATTATTTTAAATAATGGGATGACTTAAAAAGAAAGACATAGTGTTACTGAGTGGAAAAGGTTGAGGAAATTCAATTAAAGATTTCATGATTGGGGAGCCCACTCAGCATATTAATGAAATATTAGTTAATGTAGTTGAATTTTAGAAGGCATACCTAAAACAATTCAAGTTTCATGACCATCCTAAGTTGCGGTAATGGAAAAGGGAATGTGGATCCTTTCCTTCTGAATATCTAGAAAACATGAACTCCAAATCCAATGGTGAGGTATATTAGGTTTTTATAAAATTATGGGAGACTAATAAATATAATATTTATTTGTCTAAATTTTATCAGAAAATGTACTAAAATTATTCTTATATTATTTTGAGAAATTGTATTAGAATGAAATCAAAAATATTATTGTGATCCATACTTGAGAAGGAAAAACATATCACATATACAAATTTACAAAAGTGTAAAAGGAGCATATATATCATCCTTCCCAATGTAAGGATTTATATATGATATAAAAACCTTTTCTAGTTCATTCGGATAATGAGGAAAGTGGTGAAGAGTTATCTCTTTACAAGAAACATCTAAATGATGTTAAATTTTTTTAATGTTTAATGTAGTCATTTTTGTCTAATGATCTTCTAATGCAACATGTTGATATAGATTATTACATCATGATTTCTCACCATCCAGATCTCTATCAATAGAAGGTGAGACAATATAGGTACAAGATATTCAATGCTTTTTTACAACTATTCCTGGTGATTCTACACAGGCTGGGTCTTATGTAGTAAAATTTATCATTTACATTGAACACCTACATATATTATTGATTAAAATCCAAAATTATATTTATAAAGATCTCATACATTCATCATTGCCTAAGACCTTCTCCATTTTTATTATTAATTACAATATGATCTATAAATAGAATAGTCATTCAGAACATATTAGTTTTATTTTCCAATTGAATTGGTACATGGTTTATAATAACCCCACAATCTTTTTGGTGAATAAGAAAAATAATAAAAAGTTAATGGGGACCAAGACATACAAATAGTCTAAAGATATAATTCACTTTCTTTCCTAAAAGAAAAAGAACCAGAGGCGGGTCAAGAAAAAGGTGAAAATAGGATTTTCATGAGGCATATTCAGCCACATGAAGAGGAATTGCACCTCAATGTAAGGGGTAGATAATGGTTCTTTTGTTATCACATGAAATATTCAAATATCTAGACATTGGGTATTTGGTACATCTTTTGGTGCTCACATTTGTATAAAAATTTAGGATCCAAGTAGATTTTGAATGATTGTAAGATGAGAGGTGCATATAAGGGATGACAATGGTGTGTGGTTGGTTTCTCTTGACATTTTTTACTGATATCTCTTATTACCAAAAGGAATGATTTTGGTTTCGAATTATTTCTATTATATACCTAGAGTTACAGAAAACATAATTTATGTATCATGTCAAGATACATATGGGTTTATTTTTATTTTGGGAAATAAAATTTGTTTCTTTTATAATGGAAAAACATGTTATGGTATAGAAAATTAAAATAAAAACAGTTATGTATTAAATTACTAAAACCAAGTTTTTTAAATCAATAGAAAATCATGCTCACATGATTCATATAGCACCAAGTATTGGAATCACTAACTTTTTCATGTAAACGATAAGCATTTGACAATGCTCTTTCAACATTGTTATTCAGAAGATTTGGTGATAAAAATACTTGGTCGATTTCATTCTTTTATACAATATAAAATTAACAAAACTTTATTTGGTGGAAAGGTTGAAAAGGAAACAGAGATTCTAGGATGGGTACACCCATATGTGCATAGAAAAAATCTATTACAATATACAGGTGGATATTCTTACTTCATAACTTTTATTGATGACTTGAGTATAAGTGGCTATGTCTACTTAATGAGTTATAATTCTGAGTCCTTTGATAAATTCATCGAATTCAATAATTATGTTGTGAATAAACTTGGTAAGAAGATAAATATGCTTTGATCAGGTCGATATGGTGAATATCTTAACAAAGAGCTCATTGACCTTTTACAAGGTTTCAGGATTCAATGTAAACTCACTCCACCTTATAAAAGATAGTGGAATGGTGTTAGTGAATGGAAGAATCATACCATATTAGTATTGGTGTGGTCGATGACGAGTCATTAAAATCATACATTATCCTTTTGGGGTTATGCATTACAAACTATGGCTTTCACATTAAACAATGTTCTAACTAAAGTGGAAAATAGAAATTTCTTCTAGCTATTCAGTGGAAAGATAATTGTTTAGTCACAAACACAAGAATAGGGTTGCGAGGAATTTCTTAAGACCTTATCAAGAAAAAACAAGCACCCAAAGGCATAATGTGTATCTTTATAGGGTAATACAAGGAAACAATGGGAGACTACCCATACAACCCCTCGAACAAGAAAGTGAAGATTGCTAGAAAAGACATTTTTCATGTGAAGTATCACATTCTCAAAATGGATTGTGGGATAAATATTGACACTGATGAAGTAGATATGAAAGCTAATGAAGAGTAAGAATTGGAATAGATTCCATAGGTAACCATGGAATAAGTAGTTCATGAAGCACATGTATTGCGTAGGAGAATAAGAGATGTATGTGAACAAGAGATATATGGTTTTATAGTCAAAAATTATGGTGATCAATATTAGTTGAAAATATTGATCTTATCTCATAGAAGGAGGTAGTATATTTATTATAACCTAAAAGATGTCATGAAGCCATGAATTTTGAAATGTATTCCATGTATCAGATAGATGGTTGGTTTCTGGTAGATATGTGAGTTGATGTAAGTATCATTGGGTGAAAATAGGTATTCAAGAGGAAACAGGACATGGAAGGTAAAGTGAATAAATATAAAGAAAGGATATTGGATAAAGGAATTAAAAAACATCAATTAATTGACTATGATGAAAAATTTTCACCCATTTCTAGGTTTGAATCCATTAGACTTATACTTACTATAATAGATTATTATTACTATATTATTTGGAAGACATATGTCAAAACTGAATTCCTTAATTGAAACCTTTAGGAATTGGAATATATGACACAACTAGATGGGTTTTGACACTATGTGTTTCCAAAAAGATTTTTAAAGTGAAACAATCCATTTAAGGATTGAAGGAAGCATCCATGTCATGGAACATTTGATTTGATGATTCCATAAAAGAATTTTTTTTCATTAAGGATGAATGTGAGTGATTTATTTATAAGTGGTTTTGTGGGACTGTGGTTATTATCCTAGTAGTATATTTTAATGACATATTACTTATTGGAAATGACATAACAGTCTTACAATTAGTTAAGGGCGGGTTAAATAAGTGTTTCTCTATGAAGGAATTAGGCGAAGGGGCCTATATTTCTTGATCATGATCATTTTTGGAATATATATGTGGAAACATGGACTAAGTCAAATTACATAGGTTGACAAGATACTAAAGATATTTAGTATGTAAGAATCTAATAGGGGATTGGTTCTAGTGTCACATGGTTTACATCATTCTAATAAAATGTTTCCTCAAACACAATAAGTGGAAGAGATAATGAGTAAGATCCCATGGGATTCAGTGATAGTATCAATCATGTATTCCACATTAAGTACAATACATCATGTCCCCAATGCATTTATCATAGTAGGAATATATCAATATGATCTAGGATAATTGCATTGTTATGTTGTTTAGTCTATTCATAAGTATCTAAGAATAACTAAGGTTACGATTCATGTTATGGAGGAGAAGAGGAGCTGGTCATTAGGGGTTATACTAATTCTAGAATTCAGACATATTAGAGGGATCTAAATTCTTAATTAATATATGTTTTATGCCTCAATGTCGCAGCTATGAGCAAGAAGAGTTCAATGAAACTATTTGTCACTGATTTTACAGTAGATTTCGAGTATATTGAGGCTTCTGATGCATTAAAGAAATCTATTTGGATTTTTAACTATGTCTATGATCATAATGTGGTATCTCGAAATAAGGATCATATCACATTGAATTGTGATAATACCACAGGAGTGGCACTTGAAAAAGAGACAAGGTCACACAAATGGACAAAGAATATACTCTGAAAGTATCACCTCTCGAGCGATTTCTATTAGATGGGTAAATTTGCATTAATCCCTGTAACAATGGAAATGAACATAGTGGACCCCTTGACTAAAGGCCTATCTCAGTAGAAGCATTAGTATTATGTGAGAGCAAGGGTACATACAGTTGTTAGAAGTTGTCTCTAGTGTATGTGGGAGTCTATTTGAGTTTATTCCCAAAAAACAACATATATGTAATTTATGAAAACTTGTATTCATTGTTTTTAATATTAATAACCCAATTATAACAACATGATTATTCTTCTGCGTTATATTTTATGTGATATAGCTCTAAGGGTATCTGTCACACTAAAAGGTCATAAAAGTTCCCCACGATAATGAGAACCCAAAAGTTCTATGAAAATATTCATTAATATATGTTCTACAGCTAGGGGAAAATATTTAGGGGAAAAAATGATACTAGCTACAAGGGGTAGAGACACATAATACTTTGAATAAAGTACTCATGCTTTATTCCCTTAGTAATATCCAATAGTATATTATGAGAAGGAGACTCGTAAGTTATAAATCCACATTTCAATATGTCATTGGATGTTCTTATATGGTATATTGGTATTGGTTCATATACTTTAATATTATTATTAATGATTATTATGAGTCATGAACTTTGATATATTAGTTAAAACTGTGATTAAAGATGTTCACGATGAGGTAGGATATGTTGGTTGCTTCACGATTAATATTTCATTAATAAATAATGATAGAAATGATTTACCCCTTCTATAAATTAATATAATTTTTTATCTCATGTCCTTTGATGGATATGATATAGACTAAATAAATCTAGGTCCATGGTGTTATATAGTTTATTTATATTATAATGGTTTGATTATTTTTCTCTTATTTCACTACTTATTACATATTATTTTTGGATTGGGGAGTAGTTTATTGTCTATTCTAGCCAAAAAGCACATGTTCAATCTGTAATTCCCAGACACTAGTTACCCAGAGTCGTTGCGTTATTACATAAAATAGGCATGATCACAAGAGATCATGTATATAAATACTTATTAGTTTATTGTCTTTAAAATTACTAGATACATAAATAAGTTTTACATTACATTATGAGAAGGAAAAACAACTACATTGTGTCCCCTCTGAACACACTCATATCCCCAAGCCTATTCCTACAGTTTAATCATAATATTATTCTTCACATCATGGGAAAAAGAATACATATGAATGGGGTGATCTTAGATGCTCAGTAAGGATAAAAATATAGCAGAAACTATCATAAATAAGAATAAAAATTTAAGTCAATGTATAAGTCTAAAAGAAATTAAACATAAACTTCATCATAATATGGCCATGATAAGTCAAATAATTCCATTTACATATTTAAATGTATATTCTACTAGTTTAATAATAACATGTAATATCAACAGCTAATTTCATAATGATGGAATTCATAATTTCGGACATCATAACCAAATAGTCAAGGACTCATTCCTAGACTACAAATAAAATTTGTGAAGACCTTATTCCAAGACACTAGTTTGTCCCATTAGATCTACTGATGCATTGAGGTGTTACAGTGGGCTCCATCCCATCACATACTATTTCCAATGCATTCGTCACATGAAAACAGTGAAACATAACATAATCATTTATATTAATACTAGAATAAAAAATGTTAATACTTTATCCATACACCATTAATGGTATAAAAATAACACATCCACAGTCAAAAATTTCACAAAACCATCAATACAATATGAAAGATTGTATCATAATAAATCAACTTCAGACAAATATAAAATCCATCGAATAATGTTGACAAAGATTAAATAAAAACTATTTGGGAGAAATATGTCTTTATATATTGAAATAATTTAAAAGTCGCATAATTATAAAAGAGAACAATTTTTTTTAAAAAATTTCTAATAATATTCTATGGGAAGCTTCAAGGTTTTTATAATAGTAGAATATAACCACAACTACCTTATATATTAAGAAAAACATTCTTACCTTAATTTGTCGAAAAGGCCACAAAGTACTTTTTTTAGAAAATGACAGAAAGATTTCATTAAAATAATTTATAAAAAGTCAATAAAATGGAATAAATTCCTTTAAACAATATTCTATGAAATCTTAAAAATGTGTGGAATAAATTTTTAAGAAACATGGATGTGGATGATAAAGAGGTCTCAGTAGATACTCACGTATAAACAACCTCAGATAATAAAGAGATTGTAAAATTTACCCTTACATTGTAACATTCCTTGGTCGAGGGTAGATTAACATTTTATATAATATTTAAATTATAGTTATTAAATTATATAAGAACCATATACATAAATATGACATTATATACAATCTTCTAATATTGTTTTGTTAATAATATTTCAGTAGTATCATTGTTACGGGTGTTAACTGATACATTTTCCTTTATATGTTTTGTTACGTACTTCATGATTGTCATTGATAGGAATTGTTTGATTCATGTATAGAATTATATAATTTTCTTAATCGTTATTTTTAATCATGAAATGAAAATTATTCTTGAATAGTTATGATGGGGAATGAATCTCATTGCGTTCGAGGAGATGGTCATCTGTACGTATGCACGAGCGACCATACCATTATATTAATGGTGAAATCGTATGTAATTGGATGATATATAATATATAAAGAACCAATAAATGTTATATTTATTATTTACAATAATTATACTCATTATTATACCCATACAAATAAATATGTGTTGATTAGAAAACTACACCACAATGTGGAGATAGTAAGCTATACATAGGCATGCATGATGAATTTTCATTAATATGATGGATAAAATAATGAATATGGTTGTAACATATTTATAATAACATCACATTATGTAGGAGGTACTGGATTTATTATTTTGGTATGAATACAACAAATTAAGAGGTAGTGGAAGATGAAAAGAACTTTGAAAGGGGTGATGAAATTATTACCTCTTCTTTTGGTGCTTCCTATTGATTTGATCAAAAGGGATCCTTAGGATGGATTTATGATCAAATAAATGCCTATAAGATTATTTCAGGGTAGTTGGGAGGATATTTTAGTAGGTGTGAGATGAGATAAATGGCTTTGGAGGTGTGATTTTCAGAGAAGGCGGAGTCCTCATTTATAAGAGAGGTGAGGGTCATTTTAGGAAAAGCTTGAAATTTTAGTTTATTATAAAATAATTTTCTGTTTATAATGGATCAAAATGAATTTATTTAAAGGATATGGTGGTTATGGGTTGAAATAATCTCAACAAATATGTTTTATACAAATTTAGGTCACCATATTAACCTTATCTTTTTTATTTAACTCTTAGGTAAATAGTTTAACTTTTACAATGTCTTCTTGTATTTTTATATTGCATAGTTAATAAACATACTATAAAATTCCATGATAATCCCATGTGGTTAACTAATAACATATATATCTTTATATAAGTCATTTTTCTGAACCTTAATGTTTTAGGAATATTATATCACTTAAGAATATAGTATTTGTTTTCAAAACTCGTTTATGTCAATTTTGAAACTATTTAGTATTTTGTTATTGTGAATGTCAAAAAAAACTTGATAACTTTGAACAAAATAAATTACATCAATACTGACATGTAATATTAACATATAAATTTATATTAATGCTTCAAAAGTCTCAATTTACATTTATTTGGATATTTATAATATCAATTATTTTATTCATTCATTAATAAGGTAATTAGTGTATCATCATTGTGTCATAGATAAATTTAATTATATAATTTCTAAAAATTATAATTAAAATTAAATTAAGTAGGAAATATATTTATATTTATAATAAATATTTATAGTAGAATTTATCTTATGTATAAATCTATATTTGAAATGCTTTAGCTCTGAAAATTTGAATTTAACACTTTTAACTCTTCTTTAAAAAAAATAAAAATAAATTTATGAATCTAATCCAAGTGGATCAAAGTGGATCATATTTTATTACAAATGTTTATTTTCGTCTAAAAAATTTTCCAATTGAATTAGGACATGTGTTAGGATAATTATAATAACATTTTTTACCATTAATTACCCTATTTACTTTTAACTGTGGAAAATAAAATTTTAAAGTTACTATTCAGCAAAAATTATTTTCATCCTATTAAACCACATTTTACTTACTAATGTGTACTATGTTTCTCAAATTTTTTAAATTCAATTCACAAAAGTGTAAAAATTACTTTTTATGTAAATTTCCAAATGTTCCAAGAATGTTGGTAAAAGACGTTAAAAGTTCAATAAACTTTTATATATCTAATCTTATTATAAAATCACACCAATGAATTACATTGAACTAATATAAGTATTATGTATATATTTTGAATTAAAATAAATTAAAATAAAATAAATAATTATTTAAATAAAAAGTGAGTTTAAAACAATAACGCATTGTTTTTCAATATTCATCAAAAAATGATAGTTTTTAGAAAAATACCAAAAATTATCCCTATGAAAAATTTGATATTTCGAAGTAGAAAATGAAGTCCACTTTTTAAAATAAAATTTATAAATTTTTAAAAAGTGGGTATTAATATTCATAACAGCTACTTTGATTGGTCGTGGTGTGCTAGAACTCGATGTTTTTTACAACGCAAGCTATTGCGTTCTTCAAATACAAATGTACTGTGGGAGATTGGGGTGTACATTCTTCCCTCCTTCAAATAATTTCATCTTTAAAATTTCTAGAATACTATTTATTTAATTGATTCAAGTGGTTCTTTATTATATTTTTCTCGGGTTCCCACATTTCCTCTTCCATCTTATGGTTTCTCCTTAGAACTTTTACCAGACCAGTTTTTTGATTTCTCAACAGTTGTTCTCTAGTACCAAGAATTTTGATATATTGTTCACTATAATATAGATTGGGTTCCAGTTCTATTTCTTCATAGGTGAGTACATGCGTTGGTCCAGACATGTATTTTATCAATAGTGATACGTGGAACACATCATGAACTTTGGAGAGACTTGGAGGCATTACCAAACGGTAAGCTAAAACTCCTATTTGTTCTAGAATTTCAAATGGCCTGATGTACTTGGGAGATAATTTACCCTTCTTACTAAACCGTATGACACAATTCCATGTGGATACCTTCATGAAAACATTATCTTCTATTTAAAATTACAAATACATATTTCGGTTATTGACATAACCTTTTACCTACATTGAGATGCTTTGTTGTGCGTTTGGATAATCTTCACCTTTTCCATTGTATCCTTGACAAGTTTTGTGTTTACGATTTTTCTTTCACCAGCATTTTCCAAAAATGTTGGTGTGTGACATCCCTTTCAATATAATGCTTCATATAGTGCAATCTAAATACTTTAATAGGAGCTATTTTTATAAGAAAATTATACCAGAGGTAAATATTGATCCCACATACCTTGAATGTCAAGTGAGAAAGATCTCAATATGTCTTCTTAGGTTTGAATTGTTTTTTCTGATTATACATTATATTGTCGGTGGTAGGTAGTGCTCAAACTAATTTCAGTTTCTAGGTCCATCAGAAGAGTTTTCCAGAATCTTGATGTAAAACATGGGTCACGATCTGAAACAATCGATAGGGGTACACCATCAAGTCATAAAACATCATTAATATAAAGTCTTTCTAAAAATTTAAGGGAAAAATATTCTCTTATAGAATGAAAATTTGATGGCATGGTAAGACGATCAACAATGACCCATATTGCATCATTCCTTCTAGGATTATTTGGTATCCCCATGACAATGTCAATCATAATATCATCCCATTTCCACTTAGGTTTGGGAAGTGGTGGCATGACCCCTATAGGATTTTGTCTTCCATCCTTCACCTATTGACCAACAATACATCTTGACACATTTATCTGCAATCTCCTTCTTCATGTTATCCCACCAAAAATGTTCCATCAAATCTCCATACCTCTTAGTACTCACAGGGTGTATAGAGAAATTGGAGCTATGAGCATCACCCAAAAACTCCGTTTTTAGATCAGGTATGTCATGAACACAATGTCTCTTCCCAAATTTCAAAATTCCTTCTTCATATATGAAGTCAATCAATATCCCATCATTATAAAAATTAATTTTATTTTGAAACTTCTCATTATCAGAATAAGAAATTTTTATCCTTTATAGTAAAGATGGTTTGGAAACCATTTGAAAAAGTATTGATGTTTCACCTACCATGATAATTTTGATATCCATATTTACTAGATCCATGAACATGGGATCCCTTTCAACACTCATCTTGTTCCAAACTTCATGATCCTTTTTTTCTCAAAGCATCATCCACCTTATTTTCCTTCCCCATGTGGTGGTGTATAGTAAAATCGTAATCCTTGTGTTGTTTAATCCATCATCTTTGCCTCATGTTGATTTCTTTCTTTGATAATATAAAATGAAAAATCTTTTGATTGGTATATATATCACAATTTTTACAATAGAGATAGTGTCTCCATATCATCAAATCAAAGATTACAGCTGCTAACTAAATATCACGACTGATATAGTTTTGTTCATGAATTTTTAGTTGTCGTGATGCTTTGGAAATAACTTTATCATACTTCATAAGGACATAGCCAAGACCTTTCTGTGAAGCAACACTATTAATAACAAACCCATTATTCCCCAGTGGTAGAGTCAATATAGGATCATCGAGTAATATATTTTTCTATTCATTAAAAATTTCTTCACACACTTTTTCCAAAAAAAGATTTAACCCCATTACGTGTGAAAGAGGTTAATGGGTTAACCAATATTGAAAAATTCTAGACGAAGCACCGATAATAACCTGTTAAACCAATAAAACTAATGACCACAGTCATACTCATCAGTGTTGTACATTCCTTTATTGCTCTTGTACTAGAAGGATCAATAGAGATTCTATCCTTATAGATAATAAAGCCAAGAAAATAAATCTCCAAAATCCATAATTCACACTTGCTAAACATCCCATATAATTCAATACTTCTATGAGTCTTTAGAATAGTACGAAATTTATTTTCATGATCTTCATAGATATTGGAGTAAAACAATATATCATCAATAAATACCACAACAAAGTCATCAAGATATTCCTTGAAAACTCTATTCATTAGATCAATGAAGACAGAGGGTCCATTAGTCAGTCCAAAAGTCATTACTATAAACTCATAATTCTCATAACCAATAAGAAATGTTGTCTTCAGAATGTCTTCATTCTTCACACACAACTGATGATATCCAAATCGAGGGTCAATATTTTAAAAATATTTAGCTCCATGATGATGATGATATAAATAATCAATGCCAGATAGGGGATACTTGTTCTTTACTATTATAACATTGATCACCCGGTAGTCAATGCAAGACCTCATTGATCCATCTTTCTATTTATCATAAAGAATATGGTCTCTCCAAAGAGAAACACTATGGTGAATAAATCTTTTATTAATCAATTCCTCTAGTTGTTTCTTTAGTTCCACTAAGTCCACAGTGGAAATTTTATAAGGGGTTTTCGATATGGGCTTTGAACCAAGAATTAAATCAATGGAAAACTCAATGTATTGTTATATAGGAGGTATAGGAAAATATTCTTGAAACATGTCAACATAATCTTGAATAGTGGGTAAATCCTCTATTTTAACAATACTTTCTTCACCCGTACTTATTTCACTCTCTTCCTCCACAAAAATTCACTTCAGTAGTGAAACTGGGGGTGGATCATGATAAAAATATGATGGTGAGGTTTCTGATGAAAAGATAATGTACTCCATATCATCATATAAAATTGTAACTTCCTTCTTATTACAATAATAATTATCATCATGGTCCCAATGCCAATACATACTGAAGATAATTTCAAATTAAACCATGGGTATGATGATGATATCAATAGATTAATAATGTTTATATGCCCTAATGGAAACTGATTCCCAAAAAATTGTTATAGTTATACATCCCTTAGGAGTTTTGACTAAGAAATCCCTTGTTAACTGAAATTAGAAGTGTCTAATTTTCATAGAAAACTGGGAAGATCTGAAACAATGTGATGATCTAGAATCAAATAAATCATTGGATAAATTTGAGGAAACCATTAAATTTCCTTCCACTGCATCATTTGGAGCTTCAACCTCTGCTGTAGTGATGTAATATGCTTGGCCTTTCTCCCTTTTCATTTTCCGAGGTATGATTCCATGGCGCATAGGACATTCATTTTCATAATTATACATTTCTCTACAATTGTAACATTCAACATTGAAGGCATCTTCAATTCCCTTGTAATCACATGCTTGGTGGACTTTTTAACACACATGTAACGAACTCTCATTACCTTCATGAAAGTTCCAGGCTGTTTCATCCCATATTTACTACATGATAGAAATATAATATTTCCCTTCTTCCCCTTATTTCCATTTCCAGAGTGTTCAGAATATCTCTTCTTCTCTTTCTTAGCTTTAATGTCGTAAGACTTAGAAAATTCCTTTTTTGGTCTAGATATTACATGAGACCATATCTTTGTAGGATAATAAGGATTATGAGACTAATGATGTATGGATAAATGGTTTTAACCCATCAAAGAATCAATCAATCTTACTCATTTTTTTGCTTATATAATCTGATGCATGCCTTGTTATCCTTGTAAATTTAGCCTAATTCTTTTTGACATTCCCATCCTTCTTTTTCCTCAGAATCAGAAATTGTCTTTCCATATTTTCTCAATGGTCCCAAGGAAGGTATTTTCAAATAAAATTTCCTTAAACTCATTCCATTCCATATTTTATACTAGTTCATCCTTCTTTGTGTTTTGAATTAATGACCACCATTTATAGGCATCTACCGTGAGGTGATAAACTTCCATGATAACATTTTTCCTTTTATTACTCCCAAAGCATGAAATATTTTCTCTATGGAACTTATCCATTGCTCAGAAATAAATGAATTTGTAGTCCCATTGAATGTTAGTGGTTTTTTCCTCATGAAGTGGTCTATCATTGATCATCCACATTGCGGATCTGGGTTCTCCATACAGATAAAGTTAGTATTCATAACCTAAGTGAGTTTTCCCAGTATGGTTATAAGTTGTTCAGCACAAGTTGCATCCCTGGCTCCATAATAACTATCTTGAGCATGAGGGAAATCCCTAAATGGATTACGTGCATTGATACAATTTCCATTCCATCCACCATGGGCCATTTTTAAATAGTGGCATACACTATATTAGTTTATAAATCGCAATACATAATTCCAAACTTGAAAAATACCAAACTTAAATTGAAAAATTTATTCATATAATCCATAATGACCAAAAAAATGTTTTTAGGAAGTATTTACTCATAAATCCTTCATAATGGTTTGTAATGAAAATATGAATATTCCTAAGAATATCCCCCAGGAGTTTCATAGCCAAGAGTGCAGTAATGATTGTTGTTGTATACCAGGATACCTAGGTCCTGCCCGAAACTCCATGTTAGAGTTCTCACTCCTAGGTACATATGTTTTCAAGCTACCTCTACCTACTCCAATCTAGACAGGTACGTATTACTTAGAAAATACACAAAATCTATACATTACCAAAATTCTTGGATGTACTTATATATTAATCCTCAACCTCTCTCTTAGGGTAATTCTATCTAATTAGGTTTTTCCTAAATCTAGATTATATGGTATATACTAAAAATCCATTGATACCAACTATAAGGCCTCAACCCCCGTTACCTAGAGTCAGTGCATTATTACATAACATCTTCATGATCACAAGAGATCAAGTCTCGAAAGACTTATTAGTTTAGTAGCCTTATAATTACTAGATAAAAACATTTTTTATAACATTATCAAATGGAAAAATAACAACATTGTGTACCCTTTGAACTCACTCATATCCCTTAGCCTATTCCTGGAGGTTAATTTTAATATACTTCTTCACATCCTAGGAAAAAAGAAAACATAATAAAAGGGTGATCTCATATCCTCAGTAAGGATAAAAATATTGAAGAAACTATCATAAATAAGAATAAACATTTAATTCAATGTATAAGACTAAAACACAAAGCTTTTGGACTTAAACTTCAACATATTATGGAAAAGGTGAGAAAAATAAATACATTTTCTTATTCACATGGATATTCTATTTGTTGAATAATCACATGTAATATCAATAGCTAATTTCATAATAATGGAATGCATAATGCTAGAGCTCATAACCTCATAGTCAAGGCCGCATGACTAAACTAAAAATAATATTTTTTCAAGACTATGTTCCAAGACACTAGTTTCTCTCATGAGACCTACTAATGCATTGAGGAGCTATAGCGGGCTCCACCCGTCACTTACTATGTCAAATGAATTGTTCATATGAAAAGGTTTAAACATAACATAAGCAATCATATTAAATCTTGCATACAAAATGATAATACCTTATCCATAAAAAATGAATGGTATAAAAAGAACACATCTACAATCAAACATATCAGAAAACCATCAATAAAATATGGATGATTGTATCATAATAAATCAACTTCAATCAAGAGTAAAATCCATCAAAGGAAGTTGACATAGATGAAATAAAAACAATTTGATAGAAATATATCATTTATTTTGAAAAAATTTTAATGTCCCATTATTATAAAAGAAGACATTTATTTTTAAAATATTATTATAATCTTGTAAGGGAAGCTTCGAAGATGTTAAAATAGCAGAAAATAGCCACTACTTCCATATATGTTAAAACAAATTCTTACCTTAACTTGTCTAAAAGATCAGGAAGTTCCTTGTTTGTAAAATTATAAAAGATTACTTTCAAAACATTTTATAAAAACTCAAACAAAGGTATAAATTTCATTAAACCATATTCTATGAAATAGTAATTTTTTAAATACATTTTTAGGAAACATGGTTGCGGATGATAAAGAGGCCCCATCAGATACTCAGGTATAAACAACCTAGGATAATAAAAAGATTGTAAAATTTACCTTTACATTGTAATTTTCTTTGGATGGGGGTATGTTATCATCTTGTATAATATTTAAATCATTTTTATTAAATTATAAAATAACCATATACCTAAATATGATATTATATAGAATATTTTAATATTGTTTTGTTAATAATATTTCAGTTGTATCATTGTTTCGGGTGTTAAATGATTGGTTTTCCATTATATATTTTTTTAGGTATGTCATGTTTGTTATGGACAACAAGTATTTGATTAATATACAGAATTATATTATAATATAAAAAATTAATTTTAATGATAAAAAGAAAATTATTTTTGAATGGTTATGATGGGAAATGAATCTCATCGTGTTCGTGGAGACTTTAATCCTTAAAAACGCATGAGTGACAATACCATTCTATGGATGGTGAAATTGTATGTACATGGATGGTATATCATATATACAGAATCATTAACATGTTATATTTATTATTTTCATAAATTTTTATCATTATTATATACATTCAAATAATGAAGTGTTGAATAACAAACTGCACCACAACGTGGAGAAGGTAAGCCGTACATATGCACGTATGGTGACATTGTCAGTCATAAGATGGATAGAATAACGAATAAGGTTGTAACGTATTTGTAATAAAAACAAAATATTTAGAAGTTATGGGATTCAATATTTTGTTTTGTAAACAACAAAGAAAGAGGAAGTGGAAGAAGCAAATATATTTTTAAAAGGTGATGAAATTATTACCTCATCTTTTGTTACTTCCTTTTTCATTGATGAAAAGAGCTTCATTGGTAGGATTTATTATCAAATTAACACTTCTAGGATTAAGTTAGGGTAGTTTGGAGGATATTTGAGCCAGGTTTGGTGGAGAAAAATGGTTTTGGAGGTTTTATTTTTAGAGAAGGTGAAGTATCCTTGTATACGAGTGGTGAGTATCAATTTAGGAAAAGCTTGAAATATTATTTTATTATAAAATCATTTTCGGTTTATAATGCCTCCAAATGGATTTATTTATAGGATAAGGTTTGGATGGGTCTAAATCCTCCAAACCAATAGTTTTTAGACAAGGTTAGGTTACCATATTAACCATATCTTCTGGATTTTACTCTTAGATAAATAGTTTAACTTTTACAATGTCCTCATGTATTTTTATAATATATGGTTAATAAACATACTATAAAATGACAAGAGATCCCAAAGTGGTTCATTAATGACAAATATATCATTATATAAGTCTTTTGGCCAAACCCAATATTTTTAGCAATATTATATCATTTAATAATATAGTATTTGTTTTAAAAATTTATTTATGCCAATTTTGACACAATTTAGTATTTGGTTTTTGTGAAAGTCAAAAAGAAAATATTACTTAGAAAAATATAAATTAAGCCAATTATACCATATAATAGTGACCAATGAAATTAGTGGAATGCATCAAAATTATAAATTTTCATTTATTTGGATATTTATAATATTAGTTATTTTTATCATTCATTAATATGGTAATTATTGCATCATCATTGTGTCATAAATAAATTTAGTTATTTAATGTTAAAAATTTATAAATAAAATAACATTATTTATAAAATATTTTTATATTTATAATTAATATTTATAGTATAATTTATCTTATTTGTATTACTATATTCAGAATGTTTTAGTTATGAAAATTTGAATTTAACACTTTTAACTCTTCTTTAAATAAAATAATAATAAATGTCTTAATGTATTAAAAGTGGATCAAATAAGATCATATTTTATTCTTAAGGTTGATTTTGGTCGAAAAAAATTTATCCAATACAATTAGGACTTCTGTTATGATTATTATAATATCATTTTTACCTTTAATTACCCAATTTTCTTTTAACCGTGGTAAAAAAAATTCAAAAGTTATTAGTCACCAAAAATTATATTCATCCTATTGAACCACATTTTACATGCTGATGTTAACCGTGTCTCTCATATTCTTTAAATTAAATTCACAGATTTGATACAATTACATTTTATGAATATTTGAATATGTGCCTATAGGGTGGGTAAAAGACGTTAAAAGTTCAATATAATTTTATATATCTAATATTAGTATAAAATTACAAAAATTAATTAACTTAAACTAATATAGGTATTATGTATCTATTTTTACATAAAATAAATTTAAATAAAATAAATAATTATTTTAATAAAAAGTCATTTTAAATAATAACGCAGTGTTTTTCAATAATCATAAAAAATTGAATGTTATCAGAAAAATATCAACAATTCACCCTAAGAAAATATTAATATTCTGAATCAAAAAATGAAATCCATTTTAAAAAATAAAATTTATGAGGATACAAAAATGGATATTACTATTCATAACAGCTAGTTTGATTGGTCGTGGTGTGCTAGAACTCAATGTTTCATACAGCGCAAGCTATTGCATTATTCCAAGAGAAACATACTATGGAAGCATGGGGTATTACACAATCTACGTTACTTATAGCACCTTCAAGTGTTGTTGTTTACATCTAGAAATCATTCAATGATCTTATTTTTAATAACATGTGTTCTTCTTTTCAAGTTGGTCTTAATGAAATCTATAGTGAAGTCATGGATGCCTCCAAAATTATCACATGTATATGAACAACATGATGTGCGATCTGATTATTTATAAATAATTTGGTGTGATTGGGATGAGAAAATGGAATGTTATGCTTATGTCTATCATATGGAACCTTCCAATCCTATATTGGATAAAAATTTATGTTGATGGGGAGGCCAGAGGTGCACCGAGACATTCTGGATGTGGCGGTGTTTTCTGTACCCATCAGGGCTTCATTAAAGGTTGCTTCTTTAATTACATTGGTCTTGGATCAACAATTAAAGTTTAACTATATGAAATCATCAAAGAAATCAGATATTTTATCCATCATAGATGGAATTAACTTTGGGTTTTGTCAGACTCTACTACGACAGTTCATATATTGAGGACGAGATCCAAGAATGTTCCCAGGATAATGCTTCCGTCATATGTAGAATTTCTTTCTCTTTGTGCGAACATTAATTTAGAGGTTTCACATGTTTTTAGATATGACAATCATGTTGTGGTTGGTCTTTACCAAATATTAGTTATGGATACTTCCTCTCTCTAGACATTTTCTACTTCGAGCATCTATTATTATTATTACGATTTCGACAAGTGTGGTATTTATCATTCTCACCATTGTAATCCTGTTTTTTCTTCTTGTGTTAATATTTTCTAATAATTTTTTTAGAATGGAACCTAACTAGGTCCTTCACCTTTTGAGTATAGGTTTTATGGTACACCATCAATGATATCATTGTGACTCTATCTAGAAGTCATGGGAGGGTTGTATGCATGACTGTTGTCATTTGTTATTGCATAATTTGACAAGTAAAATAATGATTAAAGTATGGGTCATAGAGTTTTATAAGTCTTGATTCACCCACCCACCTGATTACATGTAATATCATGTTTGGGATGGATAAGGTCACATTGTATGGGTGATCATTTTTAGAGGTGATCATCAGTAAGACAACAAAACTGGGGGTGGCAGGAGGTGAAATATTGAGCTAGTAGTTGTACATTCAGTATGCATATGGAATATATGGTAAGAACCTTTTTAAATAATTTATTAAACATTAGAAGTTAAATATTTATTTTTAATTCATATAGAAGTATATATTTTTTATATTATGGAGATCAACAATTATTGAATGATGTATAGTGATCCTATCACTGGAGAGATTACAGGTGATTTACAACACCATATTGCTGTTAGTATAACTTCTTTGGGAGGTTTAAAATTAACTTCAAATAGTATTTTAACTATTTTAAATTAAAATTAAAATTTAAGGAGTCATATGAGATTGCGACGTCTTAGACGCATACTGAGAGTTAGGATAAGACTGTGGATGAGACTAGTGAAACATGATTTGATAAGGTGGCATGGATGCAGGCGACTGAGTTTGCCTTAAACATTGTCCGAGTTGTTGGTATCAGCTCACAATAGATGCTTCAGGGTTATTATGATACTTCCTCAATGTGATCTTGAAACTCAAGATGAGATTGTGGAGAGTCCTCGTCATTTGTTGCAACATATCTGGAGTTTCTATGAGCTCAAGGTGAGCTTCTAGAGAGTTTTTGTAGGGAGTAGGAAGAGCTTCGTTGACAACAGCAGCGACAACAGTAAGAAGAGATGCATCGATGGCTGTAGTAGCCGCACGAGAAGACGATGGATTACAAGCGACATATAAATCATGGTTTATGGATAAATTTTCCCTCTTCCGTATCTTCCAGATGAGCCTCCCCCTTCGTGAATTATTTACTTTTTTATGATAAACATTTTAATTTAAATTTTTTTTATATTATCTATATTTTTCTATATTTTTAAATTTTTATATAGTGATAATTTTATAATGTAGCGTGTATTGTGTTTTTTAATTTTTTTATGATTACAATATTTTTTGATTATATTAATATATATTATTTAATTAATTAATATTATATTATATTATTTATTATTATTTTATTATTATTTTTATCTTGTATTGGATATTAGGTTTTTAAAATTTTAAAATTTTATTTATTTTTTTACAAATTTTATTAATATTTATTTCTATTATTTTTTTATTATTATTCCATATATTTTATTTTATTACTTATTTATTATTATTTTATTATTAATATTTTATTATTTTATTAAATTTTATTAATATATATTTTTTAGTTTTTTTGGTCACGCCCTTCGTAAATACTTATTTACGAGTGGTCGGTCGCAAATAATTATTTGTTGTCGGTAGGTCACAAAACATTATTTGTGATGGTCCCATCGTGAATGTTGTTTTTCAAAAGCTAGATAAATATTTTATGAGACTGTTTTCAGCGTCACAACAATTGCGACGGGACCCCGTTGTAATTTCCTCGTCGTAAATGGTTCAATTTCCAATTATGGTGTCAGATAAAAAATTTCTATATTGTGTTTTATAGTATTGCCTTATCTATATACCCAATAATATATATGATATCAATTTGATGGGCACTCTCTTTGAAATATATCCAATTTGTTGAATATGAATGTATTTACATTCTTGATACTTGTTATTTCAATATGAATGTTTATTGACTACTAATACATGTTACCTAGCATTGTATTTTTTATTCATTCATTAAAAAATTATTGTGTTGGACTTTATTTGTGAAGGGAGGGGATAACAATTAAATATTACATCGATGCATCAATATAGATGATGAAAAAAATAGATTGTGTATTTGGTGTAAACATTAGTTTTTTATATATTATATCTTTTCACAATGACCTTACTGTATGTTTATGATTTCTGATATTGTAAATTTCATCTTTAATAAATTAGTTTCTACTATCCAGATAACTATTTACACTATTATTTTATATAAGGACATATTATAAGATCATGGAATCAATTATATGTAATTAATTGATATATATTTATTCTTTTCATAGTATTGATTCTCTATTTATTCCATGATATTTTCTATTGTACACTACCCATTACTGAGTGTTTCAATTCACATTTATTTTTCTTTCTTTTTCCCTAGATTATGAAGAATTTTATTAAGAATGATATGTCTATATTGGTTCATGTGTGGAGGATTTTGTGGGGGATATTGAAGACTTATTGATAAGTATTTAGTCAATGGTTTAGTGGGAAGATACCCATTTAAATGAAAGGATGTTAGTTTTGTTAGTTAAGGACTATTCTCATTATGAATCTAGAGGTAACAGATGTATGGATTTTGGGAGAGCCCAAAGTTTCTTTTACTATAATTGATGACCAATCTGGGATCAATACGAAGATTAATGCTAGTATCCATGAATTGAAATCGATGACTTAGAAAAAGAGAACAATAGTGTCAGATCCGAGAAATAGGATCTTTCACATCATGTTTATAATCATTTTAATAATTTCTGACGAAATTAAATACATGGGTCTTCGGTACAATTTTCCTTGACAATCATAGGTCGTCCAGAATCACCCATCTGAATAACCTTCATTGTGCTTTTGAGGATCCAATGTAGTATCCCTCCAGAAGTGATCCATATGTGCTCTAATGGTTATTAATCAATGCCACCCGTTCTCCGGTTTCTAGAGCAACAGAACGAATGTCATGTATCAATAATTATTGATCGTTCGTTGTTCGGTCTTGAAGAACTTCTATCATTCTTAAGAGGGATAGATGAGAGGAGTTAAGAGAAAAAAAAATTTACTCTACAATTCTCGATTAATGATCAATTTGGTTCACTAAGCGTAATGGAATAATTAAGGTACCTATCAATTTAACGATATGGGGTTTCAGTTACAATATTTAATTATTCAATAGATATTAAATACATTCATAAACTTATAGAAAAATCATGAAACATATTAACAATAACTACACCTTTATCCGTCGTGCGCTAACTTTCCCAAAATGGAATCATAAATGAAATCTCATAATACAAAATGATAATAGTGTTATTATTATTTTATTTTGTGTCAACTAGTCAAATGATTATTTATCATCTTACAAATAATTATTTTACTATCAGACTGGCCTTGGTCCATTCAAACTCCTCTTCCATTTAGTGAACATGAAATTAATTAATTAATTAATACTCTTAAATAAATATTATATTTAAAAACGATTAAATATTTATTTATTAATTTTTAATAAAATAAATATATTTAATTTAATTTAATCGATAATATTATCTTGAATAAAATCATTCCACTTTCGTGAGAATAATCTTTATTCCAATAATTAAAATCAAATAAAATTTAATCAAGACCACAAGAAACACATAGTTTGTAACCCTCTAGGATTCATTATCATGGGAATTAGGTGGGCTTGCCTAAAGTCTAGGAGTAATATCTTGCAAGGGGTCAAGGAACCCAAGATAAAGAATATAATGTCACAATGAAAACATTCACATATGAATTCTAACTATGTAATACAATCTCTTGGTCTTAATATCTCATCAAACATGTTTTATGATCATGTCATCTACCTATTTTCTTGATAGGTCTTTCATGGACTATGTAAAATAAACTCATCGATACACCATTGCCCTGGAATTTAGGGTGACAATTCTATTACAAATATAGGGTTGAGATATAAACGTCCATAAATGGAAGGGACAAATAATTCCTTGACTTATCAATTAATAAAATGTCATTCATGCCGCACCCAATGTATCATACTTCCCACCAACATATGGAATGATGGTGTTCATCAGTAAATCAATTTGTGCGAGTCATGACACACATTAATGATAATCATAAATTATAAGGACCATTAAACATGCTTGCATTTAATAATATCTGGTGACATGAAAACATGCAGAATTCCCACTGGCAGGTCTGTTCTCATAATATCCCATCTTAGAGATTACCATGTGAAAACATAATGAGAAGAAGTCTCAACTGCTTACAAGTACTCACTGGTGATGGTATGTATAATATGTGTCCCATAGTAGTATGTCATCCAATAATAGAACTATTCTTACCAATGTTCTCATTGCACTTGAAGGTTCTCATCATAGTGGGGAACTCATATGACCTTATTAATACGACCAATACACTATAAGAGTGTAACATTATAGTCAAAAATAACAATGAAAAATATGTAATAATATGTTTAATATTTAAATACATTAAATATTCATGTAATCAATGTTCAAATAGTTGGTTCTAGGACACCAACTCCAACAAACTCCCACATAGACTAGAGCCAACCGCCTATGACTTTCAATCTTCCAGACCTCACATAATGATCATGTTTCTACTGGGTCAAGACATTAGTCAAGGGGTCTTCCACGTTCTCTTCCATGGAAATAATTATCACTTTAACTTCTCTTCTATGAGAAAAATACCTTAATAGATGATACTTCTCTATTATATTCTTCGTTTACTGATTTGACCTTGGCACTTTTGAAAGAGCCACCGCTGTAGTATTATCCCTATATATTGTGATGGGGTCTTCACTAATAAGTACCACACCCAGATCTTGGACTAATCTATGCATCCCAAATGGTTTTTATCTACCTCATAAGCTAAGATATACTCAAAATCAAATGTAGAATCTATTACCAAAACATTCGTTGAGCTCTTCCATGTCATATCACCTCCATTCAATGTGAAGATATATCATGTCTTCAACTACTTGTCATTCTGATCAGTCTTGAATCTAGAATATTCATATACTATGATAACTAGTTCCTCATCTAATTCATAAAACAAGAAAATGTCCATAGTATTCCTTGTACACTTGATGATAGTCTTTACTACCATCCAATGGTGGTCACCAAAATCAACTTGATATCTTCCTATCACACAAAATGAATAGGAAAAATCTATCATAGTACATAGCATATAATACATGACTAACCCAATCACTGATGCATATGGAATCATTGTCATTCTATTTTGTTTATCATGAATCTGAAGACTCATTTTCTTGGAAGGATGAATTACATGTGATGTTGGAAACAATCCCCTCTTGGAATGTTTCATACAAAATCACTTCATTATCTTGTCAAGGTATGTACATTGACTTAGGCCCAGTAATCTCTTGGATCATTAATGATAGATCTTGATCCCATTAGTATATGTTGTCTCACTCTTGTATTTAATGGATAGGTATTTATTCAACCATTCCATAATAGACATTAAGACTAGTATTTTGTTTATAATATGTAATATTTCCTCGATATATACTATTTGGAAAATGACGGCAGTCCCACTAAACAGTTTTTAGACTCAAGTCTCACATTTGTTCTTTATAAAACTAAATTCTATTATGTCTTCATCAAAACAAATGTTACATGACTTGGATTATCTCTTTAATCCATAAATGGATTTTTTTTGGAACTTTCATATCTTATTGGCATCCTTAAGAGTCACAAACCCATCAGGTTGTGTCATAAATAAATATTCTTAAAAGTTTCCATTAAAGAAGTATGTTTTGGTATTCATTTCCCTAATATCATAGTCATGGTAAGTGGAAATGAACAATATAATTATTATCGATTTTAGCATTGAAACTGGTGAAAAGGTTTTTTCATAATCAATGCATTGACGTTGTTTAAACCCTTTTGGAACCAGTAATGTCGTATATGTTCTGACTTCTCTTACCATGTCCAGTTTCTTCTTGAATACTTATTTTCAACGAATAGGCATTACAAATACTGAAGGCTCTACTAGAATCCAAACTTGGTTTTGGTGCCTGGAATCCATTTTGGAATTCATGGATTCTTTCCACTTCGGAAAATCATTGCCACATAATGCTTCTTTGTAGGTTTTAGGATCATTATTATCAACTAATAATGAGTCACCATCCTTGGTAACTAGAAAGTTTTACCTTTACATTTATATAACCTCTCTTGTACTCTTACATAGTACTTGTGTCTCTGGAACAGGACTTTCACCCATGGGGTTTTGTGGAATATTATCATGTACCAACTCTTGTGTACCTCTAGCCTCAACTCCATTGAAGGATATCTTCCCCCCACTATCTATTTTGGGTCTTTTATCCCTCTCAAGTAATATGGAATGTCTTTCCACTATAACATTTTTTTGAAGGTTCGTATTGGTAATATCCCCTTGTATCCAAGGGTATCCTATAAAGGTACACCATGTGCATCTGGGTGAATGTTTATTACTTGAAGATGCCATAACAAATACTTCACTCCCCCACACATGTAAATTAGATAGCACACATCTTCTTTCACTCCAAAAATCGTATGAAATATAATTTTTTGATTTAGTTGGTACTTGGTTTAGTATGTGTGTCATTGTTTATAAAAAATATCCCCAAAAGGATAATGGAAACTTGCATGACTCATCAATGATCTCACCATGTTCAAAATGGTGCGGTTCCTCCATTCACTTACACCATTCCACTGGGGTGTGTATGGAGAAGTGAGTTGGGATAGGATCCCAAAATCTTTTAAGTAATCAATGAATTATTGATTAAGATATTATCCGCCTCAGTCTGATTGTAGTTTCTAAATCATCTTATCAAGATGGTTCTCAATATCATTTTTGTATTCCTTGATCTTATCAGAGGAATTATACTTATACCTCATTAAGTAAATATATCCATATGTACTAAAATCATCAGTAAAATTTAAGATTTTTGAGTACCCACACATTTCATCAACTGTAAATGGTCCACACACATCAGTATACACCAATTCAAGAATCTCATTGGATCTATAACCTTTACATCTAAATGCATATTTGGTCATTTTTCCGTGTATACATGTATGAAATACAACAAGTGGATTTAGTTGGAACGAATTTAAATATCTATGTTGATGTTATATTATCAAGAGTTTCTCATTTATATGACCTAGCCAGTGATTCTAAAGTTGGGTGTTGTATGAGTCATGTGAAGTAGATTCATTATCGATTGTCATTACATAGTTTTTGTAATGAAACATGAAAAGAACTTTATATAAATGTGCCTTAAAAAACAAATTACATCTTTATAAAAGAAGAAACAATCATTTTTTAAACTTGAAAATAAATCTACCTGAATCTAGTCTGGATAAAAAAATATTGTTTTCTGTTATAGAAGGTAGATAAATTTTAATCTTTTAATACCAGGATCATCTTAGTTTGCAATGTGAGGTAGTATTCCCCAACAGCTACAATATAAAGTCAATCTCTATTGGATACTCATAGATATACCTCTTCTTAGCCAATATTCTTGAATCTACTTGGTTCATGTATTTGGATACATATGTGAGCACCACAATCTATATAGAATACCCAATTTGTATAAATATATAATTTTCATTCGATAACAAATGTAGAAAAAGATTCCCTTTTCTTCTTTATCTGGGTGAAATTCTTCGTCCATTGGCCCTTATTTCAACTTGTTCTTTTCATATCCATCACACTTGATCATCCTTTAATTGGAAGGGCATGAAGAAGCATTGGGATTAAAGCGCTACGACTTCCATTTCATCTTATTCAACATAAGGACATAAG
Source organism: Viscum album (assembly GCA_963277665.1). Classification (NCBI taxonomy): domain Eukaryota; kingdom Viridiplantae; phylum Streptophyta; class Magnoliopsida; order Santalales; family Viscaceae; genus Viscum; species Viscum album. Next base: position 841,069,191 of record OY728160.1, on the reverse strand, counting down.
GATTTTCTATCTTCATGCCTTTGTCCACATGGACTAGGAAGATAAGAATATCTGGTAGAGACATCTCAATGTTGTTCATATTGAAATTCATAAAAAAAACTAGAGAAGTTTTGAGGGAGTGATGAAATAATTAGATGGGTACTGAGTTCTTCAGGGAGTTTAAACCCTATAATCTCTAAACGCTCAATGTAGCCAATGAGAATGAGTACGTGAGGCCCAGCTAGGTAACCCTCTCAAAGATAACTCTAAAAGAGTGAATTTGATATATCAAACTATTCCTATCATTCTCTCTCCTAATAAAGACCATATAGGTTCTGAAGAATGATATAGGCATCCATGTTTTCATGAGACTTCATGAGTTCACTAGAAATTGATGATAACATAAAACATTGTACATCGACCGCATCGTTCATATGTTTCTCATAGATGAGGAACTCTTCATGACTCACCTATTGGGAAGGAGGATCCGGTAATGAGGACTCCAGCATGTAATATTTCCATTCATGGCATAGAATGTACCGACGACATCTAAACCATTCTTAGAAGATACTAACAATGAGGTTGTTTTCATTATCTAGTATTGATCATAGGGACAGTGTGGTTGAAAAGTATTTCATATTTATTCTTCAATTAAAAGAGTAGATAATTAGTACTTTATTGATTATATTTTATGAGAAATAATAAATTAATTTTATTAAGTCTCCCACTATTTTATCAAGTCTCAATGACCCTCACTATTGAACTCGGAATGTCTAGATGTTTGGATATTCTAATGGAAAGGATATATATTCCCCATCTCATTACACCAACAAGTGTTGGTCAAGCTATTTTAAGGTATTTAGGTGTGCATGTCATTTATAACTACTGGCTTATAGCACCTTGATCTGTTTAGTGGACTCCCCATTCCTGAAATCCTGACGTGGATTTCCTCAACACTTGCATCCAATATTACACCATGTCTAGAAAGGTCGACTCATCTTGATATAATATGGTTATGTAAACATGAAACATTCATAATGTGTTATTTTATAAAAATAATTCTACCAAAAAAGGCTTCTCAAAAACATAGTTTTATTGAGTCTTTCCCTTGATCATGTAATTGAAGGATTATTCTGACATAATAGTGGTATTTTTATCTCTTATAATTAAATTGTCTTGTTATCTTAATCACATGCTCGTTAATAGTAAGTGGAAATTACTTAAGAGATAAAACATGTATTGATAATATTTACATGTAATCCTGTTTTATTTTAGTTCCCTCTTCCATTCTTATTAATTCATTAATTATGTAGGCGTGAAAACACATCCATAATGAAAACTCATGCAACTGACTTAAATAAAATAATGTAAAGGTCATGATCATAAGATCTTCTAATAGACAGTTAATATAGATGTTGACAAACTGACCTCTATCCTATAGGAGAAACACCTTGAACCATTTATGGTTCGTGTCTGTAACTTCACACCAATCCACATTTGTATATTTATATATTGGTTTGACTTTGGCTCATTTCTTGAACTGCCTCCACAAGCTTGGGAACTCCATCAATTACATATTATTTTTAACTTACATACAATTGAGTGGTAAAAGGGGGTTTACATAAAATAAACCACTGGTACGTAGACCCTATATGTTAATGAAGAGAGATGGCCGAAAGAACAAAAATTTAATTTGACACAAAATAAAAGGAAACGAGTCACATAAAAAGGTTTGGTCTAGATATTGATCATCCATATACATTCAACAAATTAAGAATTTAATAAATAAATAATTCAATTCTCTATTCTTTATTATTAAGATAAATCATTCTTGAATCAATTAATTAATATCTTTAATTAATCAATCCTTTTATGTTAATATTTTTCAAAATTTCGTTGAGATTCTCATCCATAACCATGGAGGTAGAATAGTGAACGCCTATTAAAATCTAAATGACAAGTAATTTTTAACATTACACAAATATTATTGATTTTATTTTGTGAAATATGGTAATGTAAATGAAATTTTGTTCCAACTACATGGCATGTACAGCCTTTACTGTCTTGCCGAAGTACATGCCTTAGGACTCAGCGTGTGAGGAGTTGTTCATAAATATTTGATTACACGAAATGTCCAGTACGACACACTCAATTTTGTCTCTATGTTACATTGTTACCAGTTTTTTTAGATGTGTATGGTATAAACAGTTGACCAGAAGGTAATACACACCCTGTCCAGTGGGCCACACAGTGTGTAATCTTACTAACTGTGTTCTAGTCAGTCTTGGTCAATATGTGGTGTATGAATTTATTACACCTTTTGTCATTATTAATAATGGCTTGAGAAATTCCAGAATTACTACAGCTACACTGAACACAACTACATTTTTTGTAATTTGGATTACACGATGTGTATGGAAAATTACATTGTGTGAAACTATGAATACAAAATGTGTATTGTGGTTTTATCTAGATAAAATTTTTAGTGCCTCCTAATAAGACCCTTGATGTAATTTTAATTATGAAATTATTTGTTTTAGTTAGATCTACGAGTTACCAAATGAGGAAGAACATATCTTGAAATTCAGATTACAAGAATATATAAACATGAATTGAAAAATTAAATTATTAAAGCATAAATCCTCAACAAATTATTTAACTAATTATAAACAATGATGAGCCTGCTCTGATGACACATGAAGGATCTGGATGTAGGGAAATCATGGAATTTGGGAGGTCCCTAACTTGATTTTTTCATAATCAATGACCTATCTGGGATCAATACATTGATGAACACCAGCAACCATGGATTGAAATCAATCATTAGGACATAGAGAAGAATAACAACCAATCCAAGAAAGAGGATATTTCACATAATGATTATAATTTATTTATTAATTTTTGAATAAATTAAATTCTTGGGTCTTCTATAAATTCTTTTTTGGTGATCATTGATCGTTCAGAATGACCCTTCTGTATTTCCTACAATGTTCTTACTTTGATCCAAAGTAGAATCCCTCAAGAAGTGGTCCAAAAGATCTCCAAGGGTATTTGATCAATGCCACAAGTTCTTAGGGTTCTAGTACAATGGAATGAATATCTTGTGTCGATTATTCTTGATCGGTAATTATTCGTTCATGAATATCTTCTCCCATTCATGTGAGAGATATTAGAGAGAAGTCGATAGGGATAATGTTTGGATCAACAATTCTCAATTCATTGGGAATTTGGTTCACCAGGGGTAATGGAATAGTATATGTAGCTTTCTATATAAAGACATGGGATTTTAGTTACAATATTTAATTACATAACAATAATTAAATACATTCATAACCATTGAGAAATATAATGCTACACAAAAAATAGCACCATTATTCATGGTGCACCAACATTCCCAAAACGGAATCATAAATGAAATACCATTCCACATAATGAAAAAATGTTATTATTATATGTTCTTGTTCCATCTAGTCAAATAATTATTTAACATATTGAAAACTTTTATTTTACTACAAGACTGGCCTTGGCCCATTCAAGATCCACTCCATTTATTGAAAACAGAAATAAAAAATTAATTTATTCTCTTAAATAAATATTTTATTTAAAAATTAGTAAATAAATATTTTTAAATGTTCCATAAAATAAATATATTTAATTTAATTGATGAGATCAGTTTTACGTGAATTAAATTATTGCATGGTCTTGAGAATAATATTTTTTCCATTAAGGAAATTCAAATAGAATTTAATTGATACAACAAGAAACAATTAGGGTTTGACCCACTAAGAATCTTTATCATTGGAATTAGGAAGGCATGCCTAAAGTCCAAGATTACTATCTAGAAATGGGGGATGTAACCCAATAGAAACAACTTAATTCCACAATGACTACAACCAAATATGATTACTCACCATGTAATACAATCCATTTGTCTCAATATCTCATCATGGTGGTTTCATAATAGTGTCATCAGCCTATTTTTTTGATATGTCTTTCATTGACAACTTGAAATAAACTCATCCATACACCATGGACATTGAATTTAGGGAGAAAATTCTATTTAAATCCAAGGGGAGAGATATCAACTTCCATAAATGTAGGGGACAAATCCTTCCTCGATATATCCATTAATAACATATCTTTCATGATGTACCCAACATACCCTACTTCCCACCAACATATGGCGTGGCCGTTCTCATTAGTAAATCAAAGTACACAAGTCATGATAGAGATTGATGATAATAATAATGTATATGGACCATTACACACACTCACAAATTGGAATATACTATGACAACAAAACATTATGAATTAATATTGGCGGGTTTGTTCTCATAATCTCTCATTTGGGAGATTACCAAGTGTGATCTTCATAAGATGAAGTATCATCTTCTTACAAGTACTCTCCCATGCCAATCTGTAAACTATGCATCCCATAATAGTATTTCATCCAACCATAAAACTATAGTTATGAATATTTTCATATCACTTCAAGTTTCTCGTCATAGCGAGTAACTGTTATGACCATATTAGTACGACAAATACTCTAGTAAATTATTACATTATAGTAATTGAAAATAATGAACTATATGTAATAAGATGTTTAATATTTAAATACATTAAATATTCATGTAATAAATGTAAAAATAGTTGGTTCTAGTATACCAACTCCAACATCTTATCTATATAAAACTGTAATCATAAAATGTCTTCAATGTGTATGTTTCACAATATTTTGTATTGATATGGAAATTATGAAAGGGTTTTTAGGTTTTCTTTAGTTAATTTGAAATATAGTATATAATAATTATGCTTTAAATTCTGGATCTAAGAGTGTGTGCCCAAGGGATCATCATAGTGAAAAAAATAAAAATAAGATTTCATATTGAATGAAAAATAAATCTTTTTTTCGCATTCCCGTCTACTTTATTTCAATGAATCAGTTGAGATTTAATATGATGCATGTAGATTTTATATTTTTTTATTCAAAATAAAAAGTAATTCTTAATATCATAACATAATGAGAAATAAAATAATAATAAATTAAATTATTCAATTTTAGAAAAAGAAAAATATTAGTTTTAAATAAAATTGGATACATGTAAATATGACATATTGTATATGAAATTTATTATTCATATTAATAAAAAAATATTGAATTAATTGAAGATAGATTATAAGTTTTATTGTATTCATGCTTCTTATATGGAATTAATTGTTATAGTTATATATATGGTACTATATAAAATAGGTAACAATGATTCTATTTATACTCATTTATGAAGTTAGGCTCTTCTCACTCATTTTCTTGTAATATTTATAGGATTTTATTTATCAAATGGATATACTATTTTTCATTATATTTTTAATATATTAATAATTACAATTTAATTATTTTTATAAATATTTTAGTATTATTTTTAATTTTGATACATTATGTATTCCAGCTTGTTCTATAATTTAATTTATTATAAAACAACACTTCAGGGATAGTAAAATATCATATTTTTGTACTCAAAAATAGTAGCTTTTTTAAAATAAATATTATTTTAAAAAACATGGAAACAATATTGTCTTTATTTATGATAAATGTAGAAAATTTGAGCATGAGAAGTCTATGTTTCAAATGAATGGTTTTTTATTCCATGTTATTTTATTCTTCCATTGATTGGGAAAATATTTTATAAAATTTCATTTTGAGATATCATTTTTCAAAATCGAAAAAAGGTATCATATTATTTATCATTGATATATTTATTAAAATGATAGTATTTATTTATTGTTCTAAATAACTATCACTGTTCACGGATCTGTATTGTTTTGAGAAAACATTATTAAATTGCAAGGATTTTTGAAAACCATTATAATTGATAAGGAAGTAAACTAAAACCCCAGAATATTGTGTTGAAATATGTGGAGCCTGATTTGATGTAGACTAGAATCTACAATATTCCCTAAATTATTCTTTCAATCCTGATGTTTTGTTCATAGGAGGTAATTATGGAAACACCGCCAATCCCAAAATAAGTGGGGTACATGGGTTAAAGGCCCATGAAAAAATTATTGGAAATGAATATGGGGATAAATTAAAACATGATCTTATAAATATTGAATGGGGTTCTTGTGGAACACAGAGTCATAATTTTCAATTTTACACAATGTTCACGCAAGGACACTTAAATAAATATTTCATAAATTTTGCATTTGGACATGAAGAGGTAAACTATTTTTCAGTTATGTGAACATCTGAGATATAGAAATTTATTTCACATGAAATGTAGTTTTGTATATGAAAATTATTAAAATGTGATTTTCTATCATTATAAATTACATGGAAACTAAATTGTTTTGTAGTTGTATTTTACTTATATTATCGGTATGTATCCCTAGAAATATTAAATTATTTCTCACGTTTGGGGATGAAGATTATTCATCATAAACCATATAAATCACATTTTCCAATTTTCATTATACATTTTATTTTTTTCCTCAAATTTTAAAAACTAATGGTATTATTGAATCATGTTATATTTGAGAGTGAACATTTTAGAGATAATGGAATTGAATAAAGGAATGGTTAATGTTGACCTCTTTGATGGAAGTGAATTTGGATTTTAGAAGATAGTGATTAAATATTATTTGTATTAGAAGAAGATGTACCTTATAATAACAATAAAAAACAAGATATAGTTTTATATGTAGATTTTGAATTCATGTACATGAAATAACATAAAAATTATTCAATTTAAATTAGAAATAAATTTTTTATTTAATATTAATGAAGTGATGTTAACTACAGGTTTACTGATGAATTTTTCAAACCTATATGAAAAACCATATTTATCTTAAAAGGTATTCTTGATGTGTAGACTTTTAAACATGATTATTAATGAAGTAGATTAAATCATAGATCAAATTAAAAAATTTTATTTTATTTCAATCCAGTTGTGTAAAATGTAAATTTCATTATGGTAAAAAATAAATGACATTCTTCTCTTATCATCACTACCAGAAAGTAGGAATAAGACAGTCACAACCATGAGTAGTACTTGTGGAACATCTAAATTAAAATTAAATGATCTTAATAGTCAAATATATAGTATATATATTCATATTATAGAATCTATAAAAATATTTTTACGTTAAATTAATGTTTTATGATATCCTATATCATTGAATGGAGGAAAGTTGATAAGTAGTTCAATGTAAAAAATATGAATATAAGATAAATAAAGGGGGTAAGTTCGCACATTTTAGTTACGTGGGAAGAAGGCACATGTAAAAATGACTACAAGAAGAGATATAATGATTTATTTCCTGAGATGGTAAATAATACTACAGATATATTTGATTATTCACAAGTTATCAGTGTTGAAAATCCCCAACATTATTGTATATCAGACCGAAACCCTTCTTTTCATTTAATCATAGATAATGAATTCTCTAAAATATTTTATTCCGATAAATATTAAAAGTGTACATATTCCTAGTGATGTTCCTATTAATATTTTTTGAAATTTTTTTGTGAAAATTAAAATGCAATATTGAAATTTATTCATGTTGAATCATATTACATTTATTTATAGATATAGAATAAATTAATTTTCTATTATGTATATTGAAATTAATTGATATTGAACTGTATTTGTTAAAGGATATTGAAAAATCCAAAAATTTATTACGTTTATAACATTAGGAGATAAGAATTGATCACTTTATGTGACTTATGATTCTAATCATATAGTGACTCCCACTATCATTGAACATTCTTTTTTTTACATTGGTATTTTTTCTTTTTATTGTTGGTTATAAATTTATTTCAATTCTTGTGATTTTGTAAATATATTTTTTATGTTGATTATTTTAATCAAGAATTTAATATCTCATTTATATAATTTATTTTAAAACTGACACTAAAACCTATCTTAAAATTAATAACTATGACAAATTTTACATCAGTTATAAAAAACTAATGTGGAAGAATATTTTATATGTATGTTAATTATAATAACCATTGTAAATAAAATAATTTTTTTTTAAAAATATTTATAATTACAAATATAATGTTTAATAAAGGAATAATGAATCAAACCCAAAAGGAAACAACCAATTGATCCCCCACTCATACTCACAACAATATAAGCATGCCATCCCAGGACCAACTCTAATTGGTCAAGAGATCTCGACTAACATAATGTAGGTATATCTTGCAATATGATAGGCCTTAGTACATTGAATCATTAAACTCATAAATATATGTTACATTATAATATATAAATATTCATAACATTTTATAAGTAAACAACTAAGGACCATAAAGGTTTTGTGTCCTTGTAGACTAGATACATTAAATAATTATTTTATAAAATATCTTTAAAATCTCCCCTAATAGACCTCTTATTTGACATAAAATACATAAAACCTTTCATTATAACCCTTTAAAGGGAAATATAAGAAAGTTTGAGCATAGATAACCAGTTAGGGTAAACAAGGGGGATATCAATGATCACTAAAGCATCACATGAGAACAAGGGTATGAGAAATTTAACATAACATTTAAGAAATATACCCATTATATCATTGATAATATTATTGGATTATGGCATAAATATTGGAAATTATAAAAACAAGAATAATTAATTAATCAAAGAACATGATCCATGATCGCATAACATTTCATAAGACATATATTTATGGAATACAAATAATAATAGAAAATCATTTACTTATTATTCAAGGATCAATTCCAATACTATCATAGTGAATTGGGATCACTCCCCAAACCATCATATAATTAGTCATGTTTTAATCAAAATATTATCATATATTAAACAATCCCTTATTTAACTTGGATTACTCCACATTTTCATCCTTATTACCCCTAGTGATATCCATCGTTACCTAATTAATTGAGGGATATATAAGTTTGGGCCCACCTATCACACAATAAAAATAATACATATGTGATCCACAAGATCATAAAACATTCATGACAAATTAAACAATATAAAGGATATAGGTTTCCATAACATTTCATTATTTCATAATATAATAACTCAGGGAAAATAAATGGGTTTCAAAAAGGCTCTATCATATCATAATTAACTAATGGTAAAGAAATCGGTTATATAGAATCATATTTAGATAATCATTACTATAATCCATCCATATAAATTATATGCATGGTATCATATGATCATATCTATAGTTAACTATAAGTGACATATAGAACGTTATCGTTGATTAAAAATTTTCTTACGAGATCACTAGAACATTTCATGGGGAAACTCACCAATAAACTATGAATTAACTAATTTTAAATCAAAAATTTCCCATATAATAAAGAAAAAATATTTCAGAAGAATCTTGGAATATTTCAAATTAATATTCAAATTATTTATCACCCATGATGACAATAAAATAATTTCATGTCGTGTACATTTGGTAAGAGGTTCTATTCACAATTTTATAAAAAGTAAAAAGTAAATCATTAATATAATTAAAAGAATATTAAATTTAAACTATTTTGTAAAAAGTAAATGAATAATAAAATTAATTTTAAAATTATCATATAATAATAGTAAAAAAAATTATTGAATTTTTTTTTAGAAAATATGTACATGGAAGTAAACATATTTTCAACCAAACAAATAAATAAGGTTGGTTTTCCTATAAAATATAAACTTAGAATCTTGAGTAATTAATGATAGGGAAGGGGAAGATAAATAGAAAAATCTATAAATAATTATAAATTAATTAAATCCATGAATTTTATGAGGGTGTGTCAAAAAATTTCATCATCGAAAATTAATTGTAAATAATCATAATAAATAATGAGTATGTAATAAACATACGTTACCAAAAGTTTGACATGCTTCAAATTTTATCTGACCTCCTATATAATAAATTTATATTTTTTATACTTATATAGATGGATCATGTAAGTAGTTATAATATGACATATTATCATATTATAACATTTAATAATTAATTTATTAATAATTTCTTTTTAATATCATCGTTTTTAGGTGTTCATTGATTCATTGTTCATTATAATTTTCATTTGATAGTTGCAATCCTTTTATATTGATCATGATTAAATTATATCAAGAATTTTATTCATGATGTAAATATAAATTAAATTTATTATATATATAAATATATAAATTCACTAAGAAAATTATAGGTAGAAAAATTAATTACACTCTTCATGGAGACGGTAGGTCATGCATACGCAAAAACGTTGTTTTCCATTTTCAACGGAAGGAATTAAAGAATGGTATGTAATGATTTATATATAAAGAATCATTATTATATCATATATAACATATATACAAAAATTAAATCTATTATTATTAATATTCATGTACTGTAAATATGATAATCTAATCGTATTGCTTCATAGAGGTAGTAGTATGCATGTACGCTTGAGGAATGTTACCATTTTACAATGGACTAGAAAGTAAAAAAGAAACAATGATATTCTAAATGTAGAAGAATAATTATATCATATATATCATATATAAACCATACACGCATAATATTATCTATCCATGAATTACAGTGATTGAAAATCAATTGAATCAGTATGTAGAGGTGGTAGTCCACACGTTCACACGAGTGATACATTCAATTCAAATTTGATGGAAAAAAGGGTGAATAAAGTTTTTTTACATTATAATATTAATATTAATTAATTTTAAAATACATAATTTATTATTTTATTGTTAATTCCAAATATTTAGGGGAGGTAGAAAAAGAATGAAATAGAAATAGGTCGAGTAAGAGGATTCCCTCTTATTCGGATGGCCTCTTAAGATCCTATCATAATGACCCTCGAAATGGTTTTTAAAAAGATCAAAAACACTTCAATAGGGATAAGAAATTATAGAATATAATTTTTTATTTTTTTATAATATATAATGTTCAATGGGTGTATTTAAAAGAAAATGGGTGTTCCCTTTTATAGGTGGGAATGAGTACATAGTTGGAATTTCATAAAGTGTTAATGTACAATATTCAATACCAATTAAAATGATTCAAAATGGAAAGATAATCATTGTTGGAAAATTATAACACATTCAAATTTCCTAATATTATGATTTTGTCTATTTATATAGGTAATTTTACCCCTGTCTCTCTATTTAACCACTAGTTAACCTGTTTTAACTATATCCATGGTGAATTTTTTTAACTATTTTTACTATTTATTATTACAAAATATGAATTTGGCATCACTAACAAATAATTAAATGAGGATTATAAATATGGATTCCATTTTATCTAATTCTTTTCATTTAATTTCAATAATTTCAATATAAAATTAAAATTTAAAAACATGACGAAGAGAAGTTTTATAAAAAAACATTCTTAAGTATGAGAATTCGTTTTACCAAATTCAAACATAAAATTATTTACAATGAACGTAATTTTATTATTTATAATAAATCAGAAATAATTTTACTTTTTAAACCATAACAAAAAAAATCAATTTTTTAAATGAAAAAAAATTTCCAATAAAAATTATTATTTTTCACTATTTATAAAACAAGAAAAAAATTAGTGGATTTTCAAAAAATAACCCTGAAAATTTTGTAATGATGATTTACAGATAAATTAAATTTTTTTAAAAAAAATATTAAAAGTGGTAAAAATTAATTACATAATTTTATCATTGAATGTATTAAAATAAATTTTCAGGGGAAATATATTTTAGAAAATTATTTTCATTACTAGAAATTGAGTGTTTTTTTATAATTTTTTTACTTCAACTGAAACATTGATTCCTAAAATTTTATTTGCCTTTATTTCTATTCAAATGGAAATTTTTATTGTTAGTTTGTAATGGTTTACAATATTAATTTTCCATTTGAATAGGGGTTGTGTGAATATAAAACTATCAAAAATATATAAATTTATTTAAAAGGGAATATATTATATAATCCAAGATAGGTACACTATACCCCCCTTAAAATGAATTTTACCCTAGATATTACATTACTCTGGTACAAAAAATTTATGGATGTCTCTATTTCATCACATAATTTGGTTCCCATGTATCTTCTTCTAATTTTCATTATACCCTGGGAACATTAACCAGATGAGTAGTCCTATTATGTATCACTTTATCTCTACAATCCAAGATTTGTAACATTTATTGGTCATAAGAAATATCAAGCTCACATTTTTCTACTATGAGTTTAATAGATGATAAGTAACATGTATATGCTACCACATTAGATATATATAAAAAACCACATGATCTTGGGATATGTTCCATGGAAATAATAAGTGATAAGCTACCATTCATACATGATCAAGCATATAGAAGAGTCCAATATAACCACATATTATTTTCCCATTATTTATAAATATCATAGCCTTCTTCAATAGATTAATTTATAGAAAAACATTCTCACTAAATTAATAATCTATATTTCTATGATGATTTTTTAGCATAACATTTTTTATCTAGTCTCGGTTAGCATGATGTGCTACTAAATGGATTTGACAATCTTATCAATTTCCTATCAATATCACTTACTTATAGCTTGCTTTATCAATATTCAACCCATATGGTTTCTATTATACACTTCATTATGTATTTTGATTCAAATGGATCTATCTGAATGCTTGATTATAATGTATCATTGTAAGAAAATATTATTTGATAATGGTTTTGATCCCATCCACCATTGAAATCCGTTGAAAAAACTCAATATATCCTGAGGGGTTTTAAAGTTACTCATGGACTAACCATTTATCTAAGGATGATAAAAAGTGTGGAAAAATAACTCTAGATCCATATATTTATAAATAATTCACCAAAACAACAAAGTAAAACTCATATCCTGATAATATATAATATATTTTGGTACTCAATAAAAACTATTCACTTCTGTAATTTATTTTTTAGAAATTTGATTAAGATATATAGCTTCTCTTATAATAATGAGGTGTACTAAATATTTTAGGTTACTGAAAACAATCCAAATATAATTATTGGTTTTATATAGTTTGGGGAGTATTATATAAAAATATGGAAATGAATTGAGTGAAAATGAATGTAATGGCCAATTAAAAGGTTGTCCTCATGAGCCACCAAATGGTGGAAGTTCTAGGAAATAATATCTTATTACTATGTACACTAAACAATCTCAATATATTGTTGTTAACAAATATCATATTGAAATTATGAATCCTCTAAGGAGATAGTAACTTGTAATTGAATCTTTTATGTGATAGTTTCTACCCTCCCTCTATGGGTCTTCTGATCTACTAGTTTTTGAGAAATGGGTCAATGAAAATTAAAAGATATTTTCCATTTATCAGTACTTGAACCATGAGAACATTTTCCTAGATATTTTAATCTGATAGGTGAAGAAAATTAATTTTTATAAATTTATTAATAATATATTAAATTAAGATGAAATTGAGTCCATGTAATGAGATGATTTTAAGAGAATTTTTTTATTAAGAAATTCCCAAATATTAAACATACAAAGATGGAAAAGTATTTCCACGAGCTTAAGTATAATGATGATGAGTCTATTATTACCAATGGAGATAATTTTAAATTTCATGAAAGGTATGATTCTGTTTAAATCATTAGCTTTGAAAGAAAAATTGATTAATTTTATATTGTTTTGAAACCATTTACATAAAATTCATTAGCCAAAATAGATTTTGAAACCTATAAAAATTTGTTCTATGTGAACTGGAAGTGGAATTAAGAGCTGGTACCCATAATGTTTTGGTGATAATAAAATAAATGTATGTCTTTATTGACTTTCTAATGGTTTGTTATAATGCGTAAAAAGGTTTCAGCCACATACTTTTTAGGAATGTGGGAATGATGACTCACATGAAATATTAAAATGAATGAGAATATGGTTCAGGTTTGGGATGCCTGACCATATAAAAGAGTTTGAATGTGAGGAGAATAGGCTAGTAAATTAAACGAATAGAGAAATGTTTCAATAGAATGCACTACTCACACATTAAGGAAATAAATGAAACTATTTTTGGAATTAAGGTAATCAATTACCTAATCCAATGTCTAATGAAGTTAATAAGCCACAACAACCTATGAAGTGAAGGGACATAGGGAAAACATATGAAATTGTAATTATTTATGTGAATAATGCAATTTATATAATAGTTATCTACTATTATAGAATTTTGAATTCCATGTTAATGTTTTTATGGATAGAATATATGAAAATATTTTCCATTATTGAAAATTTATTTGATTCTTTGAATTGATTGGCCCTCCCAAAATATATTCCATAAAACTTTCTGAAATAAGGAAATCATATATGATATTATAAATCAAAATATGATTTTTTATTAGAGAAAGGTTGAACCCAAACAACTAATGGAAATATTTTTTGCTAAAAAAATATACATTTTAATGAATACATGGTGAATTTTTGTAGTTATCATATATGATTTCATTTCGAAATTATTTACGAAAATTATTGGCCTATATGATCGAGGTGTATAAATTTTATTATTAGATTTTATGAGTGATTAATGTTATTTTTAGTTTATAATTTAAGGATATGATAGCAAATCAACATTGGGTTCCATCTTGGTCAAGAATAATTAAATATAGGTTTTATAGTTCACTATTTATGGAATGGATTATATTGAAATTTGAGTTTTATTATTGATGCTCTGGTGGTTATGGGTGTATTTCATCATATAATGGTTTATTAATTATTAGAATTATCTTTTGCTAACCATTTTGGAATAAGATAATGTATAATGGTTTGAATAAGATATATTTATCTTTTTTTTATTATGTGATCTATTAGTAGTTTATTTTATGACTTTGGATTAAAAAAATCATGAAAACTCATTGTTTAGAGAAAATATGTATTATACAGTAAATCAATTAAATAATGTGATTATAAATATCAGTTATGTAAATTTCATAATTTTTTTTGTAAATATGGTCAATTAATTCATAAAATCATGGAAAAAAGATCATTAAACAAAAAAATTCCATATTAACTTTATTTATGATGAATTGATGGTCCTTTTTCTAACCACTTTGGTTAACGGTTTTTGTAATCGCTAAATTTCACATGATCATTCATTTTCTTATGATCAATGATCTATAGAATTTATTTTTCTTCCCTTTTAATAGATAAACATATAAAAAATTTATTCCTATTTGAAAACAATGTTATGTGTTATTCTAGTTGACCTTTTTATTTTACATTCCGTCTTTTTAAGAGTATATGTCATTAACCATTTTTATGAAGTGGGATTTCAACAAATTATTTTTAAAATATCAAACCCATTATTACGAATAATGTGTTAAATTTGAGAGGATATAATTTTTAAAGTAGTGTAGGGGGGTGTAACAACCAGTGATTTTTTTAAGATAAGAAAAATCTGTTCAATATTGTATACAAAACGCAACCCAAAACATATACAAACAATGAGATATTAGTATTTAAATATGACCACTAAAACTCAGCCATTAAATTAGATAGTATTAATTGGATGGATTAATTTATAACATATATAAAAATATTTACCTTAATGAAATTTTATAATTAATTCTTGTGAAATAAGCATCCAATTTATAAAACAGTTATAACAAACATAAAAAATAGATTCCCTTCAAAATGATTTGTTTCATTATGAGAGAAAATATTATCTTTAATTTTTTATAAATATAAAATATTTTTTCATAATATTAACTACATTTTTATAATTATCATATATAAATTATCTTATAGATAATTTCATTAATTTTTATGATAATTTTGATTTTCTAGTGAATAGTGAAAAATACTGATTTTTTTAAAAATATTACTTTTGTTCTAGGCATGTAAAAAGGATCCTCATTGTTTAAAATGTATCCAAAGTAAAATTTGTTGTATTATATTTCAATGAATAAAATTATGTTTATTAGAGTATATTTTATGTTTTAATTTAGTATAAAATCATGTTTATAGATAAAAAAATCTTCTTTAACAACTGTTTTCCTACACAGAATGTGTTTTTATATAAATAAACTAAATTTATCCCTATTAGTGAACTATTTGAATTAAATAGAAATATTATATAATCAATAAAAAATTAACATTTATTTAATATTTTTTTAGCATTAGAAATGAATAAAAAATGTTTTATACTTAAAATGTATTTTTATAAAAGGCGGTATACATCACATTCTACGCTTATTTGAAAATTCATTTACGGAACATAGTGGTTTTTATTTTAAAAAAATAAATTCCATATTTGGATTTTTTTATTTCAAATTTGGTAAATATAACCCTTTTATTTTTGGTCAATATGAAATGTAAGAGTGGTAAAATTTAGTGCCTCGATAAAAGGTAAATTGGGTTAATCTAGGATAAAAATAAGTGATAAGGCCAAAATATTGCCTCCTAATTATTATTGGATGAAGTTATATTGACCACAATTAAAATTTTCTATAAATTTGTTTTTCTAATGTATACTATTATATGCAAATGAACTATCTAATATTTAATGAAAATAAAGTTACAAATTTCCACACTCAAAGTTTTGAATATCACTAATATATCAACATGGGTAAAAAAGAAATACATGAATGAATAAAAATGTCTATTTTTACAATAATGAAATTGTTTTCATAAAATGATTTTTTTAATATTTATAAAATATATATAGTTAATTAAATTTTTATGAATTTCTAATAGAGTATTATTTCAATTAATAAAATTTTCTAATATATGGATTTAAAAATACTAAAAAGAATATAAATTGTGTGAGTTATAGTGTTCGATTTTTTTTTTACATTTATGAAATATTTGACGGGTTTTAAAGTACTGGATTCAAATTCAATCTTTTTATTTATATCATTTTGGTTAGATAAATTGGATATTGTATAAATTGGAAATAGAGATATTATATAAAATTAATTCTTTATTAAATTACATAAAATCATAAAAATATTAGATGAGGAAAATACTGATAATATAAGGTAAAAGTTTTCAACCCTTTCGAATTTATATCCCATTTAGAACAATTTGTGTTAATAATAACTTTAATATATTTTAATCCTTTAAGAAATTACAAGAGAAAAATACCCTCAATTATAAAAGGGAACCAATTCTTTCACGTATTCACATGACTTTGATTCTTATAACATGAAAAAACTCTACAAAATTAATTTATACCCTCCCCTAGACACATTTTAAAGGATTGTTCCTCCCAAAATACAAACCTTAATGTGCTGAAGAGGAAAAGTAACAAATTTATTTCAAAGAAGAGGTTATCATGGTAATTGATAATTTTATTTTTAATTTTATTTAACCTCCCTTATATCATTTAATTTTTTCATAAAATAATATAATAATAATCATAAATATATTAAAATTTTATTATTATATTTAAAAAACCTTTACGGTAACACATCGAGATTGTATGAGATTATTTTTTAAATAATTTAATTTCTTTGATATCTTGGGTTACACACTACACCAATATAAGCTTCTGTTACATGCAACACCGAATTATATGTAGATATATTTGACACTATACTTGGATTGTGTTACCCACATTGTAGAGCTCCTTCGATATCTTTCATTTCACACAAGTCCGAGTTTTATCAAACAATTGTATATTATTAAATTAATATTATTTATTATAATAAGAATTAAAATATTCATTAAATTAGCAATTATGATTAGTGTTAACTAAATTATTAAAATAAATTTTTAATAATATAAATTTTTTGTTTACCATTTAATTTGAAATGAAAATATAAACCAATTCTTTATAAATAATTTCATTTTATTTTTTATGCTCTCAATGGAGTTTTGTATTAATAAATTAAAAACAAATCAATAATTATATTAATGAATTATATATTTTATATAATCATTAAATTATTTTTATATTTATCAAATAGTTTTGTAGGCATATGATATGAACCAACCCAATTCTATCCACCAAAACCATTATTTTCCAGAATGGTAATTTTATTAATTTTTAGTGGTGAACCCATGTTAAATATAATTTTCGAAATATTTATATTTTTTTTATAAAAAAAAACTTTTTATTTTCAATAGGTTTATCAAATTTTACTTTTTTAAAATTTTTTATTTGTGTTTGAAGTATCCTTTTTGATAAATAGTGAAAAATACTACATTTTAATTCCAAAATAATTTTTTTGTATAATTTATTCATATAGTTAAATTTATTTTTAATTTGGTTATAAATTATACTTAGACTAAATTTTTATCATTTAACCAAATTTAGGTCCTTTTCATCAATTTCACATTGATTTTATATATAAAATCACTAAATTATTTTGATAATTTTACTTTAAAAACACATTTTCTCAATATGTCAAGGAGGTTTATTTTAAATTAATTACTATAAATTCTATCTATTTAATTTTTAAAAATGGATTCCGTATTTTCAATTAGTGGGTCCAAATTATTTAAATATTTTTTTTATTTTTTACATTATTAATAGTAACTTTAGTATTTTTTTTATTAACAGAGGTAGGGATAAATCAGGAAATTAAGGGTAAAAATAATATTATAAACATTATAAAATTTCCCAAACACATTAAAAATCAAATTTTATGAATAAAATTAGAATCAAAATAACAGAATTTTATAATTTAGTCATTAAATGGACACTTTTTAAAGAAAATGACATAAATATTTTGTAAATCAAGGAATCTAGAAAAATGTCACTGTCTTATTTATTATAAGTATAATAATTTCATTACAAGGATAAAAATGAAACCTATTCGATCATAAATAGTCAATATAAAGATTCAATAATTATATACATAATGAAAAATTATTTATATTTTTTGGGGTGAAATATTAACCACAAATGTTGAAACATTAGTGATGATATAATTATACTATAAATAGTAATATCAAAAAATGATATAAAAAAATTAATTTTATTTTAGATAATTAATGAAATACAAAAAAATTATAGATTACTTTTAAATGTTAGGGATAAGGTTGTTTTTTTTCAAATATAGGATGTTTTTATGACATTTTTAAAAAGGAGGTAATGAACAATGTCAAAATTGACATTATTTATATTTTAAACGAAATAATATTTTATGAAATGATATAAATTATATAAAAATATATGAATGGGTAAAAAAATTGGGATAATTCATGAATTTTCATAAATGACTTGTTTTTGGATCTCGTGGTGTTTTATTGTAAATATATTAACCCATTATTAGTAAAGACACTTGTTGTCATGGTAAGAGATAAAGGGATTAATAAAGGGTTAAATCCAAATGGGTAATAATTTGACCAAAACATGTGTAAAATTATTTTTTTTATGGGATTAAAATTTACCCTAATCCTATATTATAGATACCAATCTTTGGATCCACTTGAAATTAATGATAAATTTATATTAATTTAATACTTAAGGAGATTCAAAGTGTGCCCCTCCCCTCTCTAATAAAAGGAAACATCTCTTTATCATTTATTAATGCCTCTAAATCCATTTTACTCGACAAAAATCTACCTATTTCTCTTCTGAACATTCTTCCCATAATCCTATAAACCATAATTTGGTCATAAATCCATTGAATGGGGTCCTTTTGTGAAAATCCAAATGAGATACCCAAAGAAGTTGTAACATCCTCCCTCAAAATCATTTATTCTATTTTCCTTATCCATAACCTCAATTCATCTAATTCTATGCTCACATAATAACATCAGTATCCTAAATATACATAGGTGTTTTAAGATAAGGTTTTAACCTTCACATATATACACTCCCATCTAATGGGTATAAAATTTATCATTCGTGAGTACGTCAAACAATCTCCTCACGGTATGGTGTTTGTTTTTAATTTTCTGCCTTTTATGGTTTGAATTATGATAGAAACAATATTTTCCTATGATATATAATATATCTATGAGATAATTATATTTATATAATTATAAAATCATGCCTACTTTTTTACCATCTAATATTTTGGGAAAATAATAGTGGTTCTCATGTGTACGTATGGCTGACCATCTTCACAATGTGATGTGAGTAGTTTGTCACCCATACTTCTTTGATGGTAATAAGGATGACTCAATAGGAATAAATATTTTTTATATGATTGAAAATTATTTTATAATTATAATATAATATGCATTCCTTTAATTTAGGAAAAATATAAAATGGAAACAGTGTTAATATCTACATAAGGCCTACCGTCTTCTTAAACAGTGTATTCTATTGCATATTTAAATATATATATATATATATAACTTGAATATTATTTTAAATATTTATATATAGAATATATAAGATATATAAGTCATGTTTTACATTCTTTAGATAATTTAATCATTATTTAATAATGAAGATCAATATTGACAAGTCAAAACAGAAACGATAAACAAAACCGTTATTACTAGAAACATTACTTAAACCTAGAATTTGTAATAAATGTATAATATAAAGTATTAAGTTAATCATATATGGTATTATGTATAATAGTATTTCTCTATAATATAAGTTAAAAAACTTATTCTTATTATATATGATGCTAGTATGTGTATGACAAAAGTCAAGGAACATTGTAAGGGCATTTTTGTATCACCATTATTTTTGTGAAACACATGCCATAGACACTACTCGTTTCTTCTACATGTTGTATATGATGTCCATGAACTAGTTATATGTGTCCTACCCAGAATAGTATCATATTATCATATCCAGATAATTTTATTTATTTCATGTGTAATATGATTCCAATGATTATAAAGAAATGAGTTTTTATTTCACAATCAAACCAATATTTGGTATTATATTATTTTATGTCTCCATTAATGAATATTTACCTTCAATTTCTATGTTTTCTAAAAATATTTTCAATTTTTTTAATATTATCTTATTGGTTTTTAATTCCATTTTTTACATTTTTTTAATTTTCCCTACATTATTTGAACAAAATATTTTTTTCATTTTCCGAACAAGGTAGTTTTTGAAATTTCCACAAAAAAGTACAAATGGAATGATTCTTTTTAACTTATATTTAATAAATGGAATTTTCATCCATCATGACACCATAATGATTTCACCCTTCCATTAAAATATTACAGAGTTTATTTTCTATAAATATTTTTCATTTTAAAAATGTGCTGCATTTTAAAAAATGAAAACTTTTTCAAAGAAGAACGAATATTTTCCACATATTTATTTTCAAGTGGTCACTCAAAATTATTTTTTATCTAATAAAATATAATTTTATGTTACTTAATTTTAACTATAGATATAATTCAATGGTACCATTATTTTTCTTTATAGGAATGCTTTATTTTTATTGTGGACTGATATTTATAAAATCCATTTTTATAGGTTATCTTATCATTTAATGATGTTTATGAAATCCATTTCATTACATGGGTTATAATATGATGAATTATTTATTGTTATTATGGAACTAGTATTTATGGTTTTCATTAAATAATGGGAGGGACATAAATTTCCCTCCAATGAATTCTTTAAATATTGATAACTCATAAGGTATATATTATATGTGGGAACCTGATCTTAGGTTCACAATTAAATATACTGACATGGTTTTTATGCCCATTATTTTATGCATAGACCTGATTTTCATATCCACATGTTTTTTAATGTGATTTATTTCATGTCCATGATTTAATGAGTGAACCTGTTGCAATTTATACATGTTCATAAAGTTACAAGTTTATGTTTATTCCACAATCTCTTGACTAATGTTAATAATATGATATCATAAATTATGTTCTTTAATTCACTCTTGATTCAAGTCTTATGAACTTCCTATCATTATTCCATGACTCATGAATAGGATATTTTATATGTTGGGTATAATATTAAAATTTTATGATCTTGTTTTCATACCCTAATGTTTTTCATTTTCTTAAATAAATTCCTTTTTTTCTCTTACTGAGCATCCAAGCTCACCCTTTTCTTTGTGTTTCCTTTCCCCAGGTTATAAGGAATGGTTATAAGTAAGATTAATAAATTTAATGACCTTTGTGGTAAACATTGAAGATCTTCCACTATAATAGACGATTGTTTTCCATGTTTCCAAAATAAACTAAACTAATATAGTCTTTCGTCCATTATTTTTTTAATGTATGAATTTTTTTGCAAGAATGATGTTATATCCATGTACATCAAGCCTAGTTCATTATAGTTCTTATAAGAGATAAGGTTTAGTCAACCTTTGGAAATAAGGATGAGAAAATATAGTGAGATCCCCAGTGACATTTTTAAGGATATTTCTAGGGATGTCACTATTGATAATCCTATGGTGTCAAATATTAAAATGTATATATCACAATTTAGACATCTTATTAGATATTTTCATTGATGTTTTGGTTTTCCACTATAATTGTTATTTATCACACTATTTTTACATATTTTCATCAATGAAAATAACTAGAAGAAATTTGGTTAACATTGAATGATTCAAATATTGAATATATGGGAATGAGTATTGGTTATATTATTTAAGATAAAGATATCGTGAATAAAATGTGAAAGGTATAATATGTTAGAACAATGTATTTTACATTAAAAAAATAACCATGATTAAATTGACATAGAGGTTCCGTAAGACATAATTCATATTTAATTTTATTAGAAGAGGGTATTAAGGAATAAGATTATGTTGCTAGAGTAATGGTTTAAAATTATATATGGATTAATGAAGTATTAATTTTAAATTAAGGATTTGAAAGGATAGATTGATGGTAATTGATGACGAATAAATGAGATTTAATATAATGGTGTAATTTTTACTATGGGAAGATAACCCTAAATATGCCCATTAAGTTAATATAATGATATTTAGATAAAAATATAGTGGATATGAATAATTAAATTAGATGGTAATGATTTCTTTATAATTGAATAAGATTTTTGTAAAAGTTTTTTATGATATCATATATGAATTTTACAACTTTTTGAACAAAAGGAATATATCCAATAAAATTCGGAATAAGGAAACATGCATGTTATTAATAAGGATGTATGGTAATTTTGGTTGTTACAATGTTCCACGAGAATACACGATGAAGTATTCACATAATTGGAATGTGACAACAAATACCTATAGTATGATATATGGGAGAAAAATGTTAATATGATATAGTTCCTTTCTTTCTAATGATTTGGAATTTCGACTTTCTGAATGATTTTAGGATTATCCATTAATGGAAATTTTCTGTTGAACAATAGATAAGATTGTGCAATTAAAATATTATCTCACCATATGTGGATTTATTCATATTTAATATCTTGTGATCAAATAAAGACTGATGAAATGACATGTCATTATGTTTATGATTTCATGTTCTACTAATATTTTTGGAATGAAAATCTTAAATTCATCTTTTTTAATAAGAGATGATGTGGTAATTAATCAATGAACGAAAAAGTATGAGATTATGCTGAAAACAAGTATGTATATCTTCTTATGAAAATTATTCTACATTAGGAAATGGTTCTTGAATTAAAATGTTGTCATATTATCATCATTATTGACAATGTCAATATACTCTTTCATACTTTTTTAGATTATGATTTTTTTATTATTAACATTATTTGGATCACCCACTTTATTGTGATATGTGATTTTAATCAATATCTATGATTATTTTTGATTTTCCACCATGCCCAAGTCTTCACCAATGTTTTTCTATGTGTAAACTGAGATACAATTTAATTTGGATAACTGTTATTTTTTAACTTTTGTTTTTTAAAAGAAAGTATTTGTATTTGTTTTTACGATGTGGGATTTTATGAAAGTATTATTCATGTTTTAAAAAATTTATAAAATATATGAATTTTTAGGATGAAATTCATTTTAAGGGGCTAACATTTAGGTCCCCAAGATTTATTTGGGATATATTTTTTTTAATAATTTGAGTTATTTAAAAAGTTTTTTTTATATTACACAAAGCTAATATTGCACTACACGGAACATTGGTTAAGATTATGGTATAAAAAACACTATACTTGGATAGTGGTACACACAATGTCAATTTCCTTTGATAGCATTCATTTCACGTAAGGCTATGTTTTTAGGAAAAAATAGTATATTATTGAAATATTATTATTTAATATATTAAGATATAAACTAGTCGTTAAATTAGCAGTTATGAATTTTTTTAACTAAATTATGAAAATATATGGTTTATAAAATGAATTTTTCGGTTCAAAATTAATTATAAATGAAAATATATAACAAATGATTATAAAGGGAATTTTTTTATTTTTATTCTCCCAAAGTTATTTTTTCATATCAAATTTAAATGAATTACAATTAGTGAATTATATAAAACAATTATATATTTTTTATATTCAATAAAATAGTTTTCATATTTATCCAAGAGATTTTATAGGCATAATATATGAATCAACCCATTCTGTGCATAAAAACATAGGTTTTTCAATAGGTTAATTTTATCACCTTTTAGTGGATAACACATTTTAAATTAAAATTTCAAAACATTTAAAAAGAATTATGAAAAAATAAAATTATTCATTCATATCTAGATATCAAAATTTATATTTGTTTAATTTCTTGTATTTTCCAGAAAAGTTTTATTTTTTTTGAATAGTGAAAAATACAACATTATTAATCATAACTGCATTTTCATCAATTTTATTTATATAGTTAAATTATGAATAAATTTTGTTTCAAATTATAATTAGATTAAATTCTTTTTAGTTAACATAATTTAGTCCACGAACCTCAATTTTACAACTAAGTTAGATATAAATCATTCCAATATTTTAAATGTTTTGACTTTAAAAACCTATTTTCTCATTCCATCAATGGGATTAACTTGCAATTAATTAATAAAAATAATATGTTTTGATTTTGAAAAATTAATTCCATAATTTTAATCAGTGGGTAGAAATTATTTCAATAGGTTTCATGTATTTTTAGGAATTATGAGAAGTAACTTTATCAATATTTTTGTTTCCATAGATAAGGGTATATCGGGTAATTGAGGGTCATAATAATATAGTAAACATTATGAAATTACTCAAACTAATGCCAAAATCTTATTGGATTACTAAAAATCATCCTCTAATACCTAAGGTTCTGAATTAAATCATTAAATGGACAATTTTTCATGAAAATGATATATATGTTATTTAAATCTATGTAAGTGACAAAATGTCACACTCTTATTTCTTATAAGTGTAATAATTTCATTACAAGGATAACTAGAAGTTATATATGATAATAAATTGAATATATAAACATAAAATAATTATCTACATCATTTAAATTTATTTATTATTTTAAGGGATGAAATAATTACATTAAATGTTGACACAACATTAAAACATTAACTATTTTATTAATAGAAATATAAAATAAATTATATTTAAATCTTTAAATAAATTTTATATGAGATAAATAATTCCATAAAAAAAATTTATGGATGAATTTTTCATGTTAGGGGTAATTTAAATGAGTTTTTTCAATGTATAATATTTCTATGATATTGCTAAAAAGTCAAATAATGAATGGAATCAAAATTGAAATTTTAAATATAGTAAAATAAATAATATTTTATTAAATGATATAAAATTTATAAAAATATATGATTCCATGAATTAAATGGTTTAATTCCTAAAATTTTATAAATTATTCATTTATTTTCCTCTTTGATTTTTAAAGTAAGTATATCTACTGATATATATTACAGATACATGTAGTTATAGTAAGAATTAACATGATTAATTAATGGTTAAATCCAAAATACCAGGGTTATAATACAACCTAAATGTTCATTGAAGTAGACTACTCAAGAGGGGGGGGGGGTTAATTGAGAATTTATTTAAATTTTTTGTAAAAAAAATCATGAAAAGGTTCCCCAATAAAAATGAATACAACCCTGTTAATCAAGGTAATACGGTAATAAAAGTTTTATTGTTCAAATAGCCTCTTAGAAGATTTATTAATTATCAGTAATATCAATATGAATTATTGATACTACATTTTAAGTTATTTTAATAATGGAGAACAATTATAACTTCAATCCCAGACTAACTATCAATGTAAAATCTAGTGTTTTATGAAGTATACTATAATGCAGAGAAAAACATAATTAAACAACACAAAAAATAAAAAAAGTGGTTGAGTCTCAATATGGGACCTAATCCAATCCACTTGGTGATCACCTGTCACCATGCAGTTTATATTAATAAAATTGATCCACACCCTGGACCGGGGTAAACAACAGTGCACATGACTATCTAGGTCACATGACCTCTTCCACTATTATTCGGGTTTATAAACTACCAATTCACACAAAGACCTATTCCACACTTATATGTGGGAGTTAACAAATCTAAAAATAAAAGAGAGAATGATATCTTGTATCCTTCAGTTTATTGTAAGAGATATTATGTGTTTTAATACATCCACACAAACAATACTCGAAATCTAAAAATCGTACACAATATATCAAAGATAATGAAATAATGTTAGAAGTTCAATGAGTGTTATTATATGCATCTTTGTAATTGTTGGATGAATCAGATGAAAGTATCAAGTCCTCTTATGAAAAAAAGTATCATAGGTCTATTCATTATGGAGATAGTATTGCAAAGATCATTTAAATTCTAATCTATTGTTGTACAGCCTTTGGATAGAGAGTGCTTCGTGTGTTCTCCAGTTGAATCATGTTGCATTTATCCGTTCACTCTTCAAAAATCCCCATACTTCTGCTCTTCTTCTGTGTAAGTGTTCATTTGGATACCTGACTTATATTCCTTTTTAATTGTGAGTGCACACGGTGGAGCTAACTTAATGAATTTATTCTACAACTCATACCTCATAATATTAGGTGACATGTAGGTAAGGAAACATTAATTATGATAGGACCTTTAAATGGCTCAAATATGACCGTTATTATTAAATTAAAAACAAAAAAAAACAAATTAACAAACGGTGTCACAGTCTGTATAGAAATGGTGACTTCTTGGAAACGGTTTCACAATGAAGAAGTTTCTTATTCTTTTCCTTTGAGCAGTAAGATAGTTATGATGGCATAGTTGTATTCAGGTCAACAACCGGTAGCACAAATGAGCTGTTGGGATCACAATGTCTGGTCCTTTTCCAATCGTTGAATGGTGTCTTAGTGATGGTATCATATAACTGTTGTCACAAACATCATAAGATCTAAAACTAGTCAGGGTGTCTGGGACATAGTGTCTGATTCACAAGGTCTGGGCCACGTTTTATGCATCACAATGTCTAGTTAACCATGTCGGGGTCATTTTGTATGTGTTCTTTTCCAAATATTTATAAATAATCCTAAGAAGTAATTTTTTTTAATGAATTAGACTTAATTATTCATATAATAAATCATTATAGAACAAAGTAATTTATTTTTTACCATAATCAAACATGATTTAGGATTAGATTATTTGAGATAAATGAAATAGGATTAGTAGGATTTTTAGTATTTGGGATCATTAAAATATGATTAAAACATAATTAAAACATGAGGACTCCAACAATCTACCCTTTTTTTATTATCAAAAATCATAGAAGTAAATATTTGTTCTTAGTGTGTTATTTTCCCCCTTAAGGATTAGGGCCTTAGTGGTGTTCTCCCCCATTTGGGATTATCAAAAATAGTACATGAAAAAGAAATAATGAAATTGAAGAAGAGAATAGACAATAAGAATTCAGATTTCATTAGAGGAAAAAATAGCTATGAATACAAGAATTAAGAAAAAATAAAAAACATCCCTATTAAAATACAATTTTCAATTTTCTTTATCACTATCTTTCTTCTCCATTCCCTTGGGAGTATCCTTAGAAAGATCCACAAGAGAAGATGTAGATGATGAAGAAGGGAGTGAGATAACAGTCCAAGAAGGATGATGCAGTCATTCAAAAAAGATGGTGCCAATGTACGTTTGGTGGAAGACTGAGGCATGTTTTGGTTAGGGATAATAGGGTTGATCAGTCTCATATCCTAAGATTCAGACATTGAGGTAGATTCAAAGGATGTGGATGAGGAAGGAGGTAAACTAGCCCACAAAGGTGTAGCTGAAGGAGCCACAATAGTAGTGCACTAAACATGAAGAAAAGGATTCAACAACCGAATAAAGTCAGTAATAATCTCACCACCATTCTACATTTCTTCTCAAAATAATCATTCCTCTCCATGAACATGCCCAATAAATGAGTGAAATCATTCATCATTTGAACATGAGTCTTTAAGGATTGAGTGATGGGATAAATTGTCAATTCCCTACAAGTTACATAAAATGATTGGTCATATCATGCATAGAGAAAATCCTATTGAAGTAGAAATCCACATTCTTAGTAATTTCTTATTGAGAACCATTTTCAATCTTTAAATGAATCCTCACCAAATAAAGTACTATATCACTATTAATGATAGATATTGATAGAATCTCCTTGTTAAATCCACTAAACACTGAATGATGTTCATCCTTAACAATAGTTATGAGCAGATCATAGTAAACAGGTTGAGATGACTATCTAAAGGCACTGGAGGCTATAACAGCTAATATAAGGGACTTTAGATGATTGAGAACTTTTTGTAGATATCCCTTATACTAATCAGTATTTTTGTTGAGACCATTAACAATCTAAGACATATCTTGGACTCTATTATTCTTCCTCTCAGACACCTTTTCATCTAATGAAGTCATGTTCAGTTGAATCAGAGAGGAAAAATTTTGTGGAATCTGACCACTAACATCTTCGACAGGATGAGAAACATGTTTTTCACTGATTGTAAGAATTTTTGCTTATCATCAATTGTATCTCTGAGGGACTTCACCTCATCATGCAATTTTTGGGTCTCAATTCTGACCTCTTGAATTTCATGATGCATTTTTGGATGAATCTTCCATATGATCTTCCTTAATAGCAAGTAGCATCTATTTCCATTAGATTTGTCATAGGAGCAGGATGGGTGTTCATGAGCTTTTCAACTACATCCAATAAAGTAGCTCCAAAGTATTTCAAATCACTTTGACTCATGGAAGCATAAGGTTATTGTGATGGTGTTGGAACATGAGCTGAGATTGGCTCAGGTTCCTTTGTAGAGATTACTTCTAGAGTTGAAACTGGTTTCAATTAAAACACAACAGACATATCTATGACTATAACCGATGATTATAAGGTATCAACCACATCAATGTACCTAGTTATCTTATACCAGATATCCACAGTGCTTTGATCAAATGGGTTAGTAACATCAACACTTTCTAGACCGGGGTGATTCTCCCCCTCAACAGGTTCATCTCTCACAGGACTAAGAGATTCAGTTCCATGACCCAGTTCTAAAATATCATCTCCAATACTCTCATCCATTTATTTTCTATAAAACTGGAAGGTTTTTTCCATTAATTCCTCATCATAAAGGATAACATTAGAATTAGCTTTTTCTTCCAAAATTTCATCAACTACAACTTCTTTCTTAAGAGAAATTTCTTCTTCTAGATGCTCCTCCGGAACAACATTTACTTTTACACAATCAAAATATTCTATTCTAGAAGAATGTTATTCATCCAAATCAATACTTCTTTTAGTAACATGTTATTTTTTCATAACTACAACATGGGTAATATGTGGATTACTATCTCCCTTACCCAAAACAGTTACTTCCATAGGTGAAACAATTGTATGTTCTTACACTTCAAAATGATAGTCAATAATTTCATCTAGTTGCCAACTAGGATCATATATGTTCTTTGGTTTTTAAGGATTATCAAATAGATTAAACATTCATATAACCTTTCATCATCCTCCACCCATGCCTTTTTTACGTATTCCAACTAATTATCATTCTTTTGATAGTAACCTTTTAGATACAGAATTCTCAATCATTGATGACTTCTTCATTTGGTCCAACCATTCATTTAGCATATAGCATAGGAGAGATTAACCTTGAGTAAAACAATGTGGTAGACATTGAAGCTATATTTATCAACACAAATATATGAAGTACAATATACTTGCATATGTTAATATTATGTCCATTCATTATAAGATGTATCAAAAATACATATTGATCATTTAGGGTAGAAAATTCTTTTTTTTGTGGACTAATCACATTCTATATAAACTTAAACATAAATCTAGTTTCACCATGTAACTCAGCAGTAATAGGTCTTCTATTAGTTTTATTACCATTAAAGATTCCCAAGGCCTCTACTAATCCAAAAAATATATCACTTGGAGGAGGGGGACATCTTTCATAGTTCTCAAAAAATCATTCATGAGGTATCCCTAGGAAGGTAGGCCATAACCTTGAGGAAAAGGTTCATTGTTGGCCATTGATCCATCCCCTCAAAACAAAACCATCTTTCTATATCAAATGAGAACTATAATAACTAATAGAACCGAGCAACAAGATTTTGTAAAATAGGCCTTGTCTCCTTCAGGAACCAGTTCATCCATCCCTACTATATCATTACTTTCAACACTAAAGATTTACTTGACATCAACCACTTTTGGTAGATTTCCATTAATGGTACCACTATTCTATCAACCTAGTTTGGGTTCAGTAGTCATCCAGGCATGGTCATCAGTGTTCATTTCACTTTTTTCTTAGATCCCGTCTTCTTAGGAGTTGAAGAATATCGGCACTTCAGTCTGGGCATTCAAAGAGGGGTTCAAGAGAGAGAGAGAGTGGGGGAGAGATGAATGAGCTAAAAGAGGTATTACGGTTTGACAGAGAAAGGTTTAAGTTTTGAGATATGAGAGATTTAATAAAGAAATGAGTGAAACAAATTTAGTTTTTATCATTTATGGATTTCAAGTATCACAAATAAAGAATCACTATATGAATTCATTGAAATAATCTGCACAACGATACGGGTAAAAAAATACAAATAAAATGACATGGTGTCATTATAGTGAGACCAGAACATGTTGTAATGGTGAGAAAGAAATAGGTTATCATAGTTTCACCATTATGGTGTGTCTCCACATGGTGCGACTGTAATACATGAGACAGTAAGTGCAAGATAGTAACCGAGAAATAGAAAATGTGAGACCATAAACATGAAACAATAAAATGTGATACAGTAAGCTGTGAGACAATAGATTTTGAAACAATAAATTTTCTACTTAAGATTTATCATTCCAAATTCCTGTATGATGTATCATATCCTTTCATAATATAATGTTTTTGTGAATATATCAACAAGATGATATTCAGTTCCAATTAATTCCAAAGTGATTTCACCTTTTTTATAACGGTCTCTCAAAAAGTGATGTCTTACATCAAAATGTTTATTCCTAGAGTGTGAAATTGGATTTTTTTAAGATTTTAATAGCACTTGTATTGTCACAATTTATAGGTACATGTCTAAATTGATATCCATAATCTAGTAATGTGTGTTTCATTGACAAAATTTCAGCACAATAACTTCAAGCAGGTATGTATTCAGCTTCGACAGTAGATAATGTAGTAGAGTTTTGTTTCTTACTACACCATGATACTAGAGACTTGCCTATAAGGTGAAATTTTCTAGATGTGCCTTTTCTATTTAACTTACAACCACCGAAATCAGAATTATAATAGCTAACTACCTCAAATGATTGTCTTCTAGGCCAGAATAGTCCCAGTTTTGGTGTATGCTTGAGGTATTTGAAAATCCTTTTAACATCATTTAATTGAGATTCTTTATGGTTTTATTGAAAATGATCACACATACTCACAAGAAACATAATTTTAGGCTGTGATAGCAGCTAATTATATTGAGATTGCAATTATTCATTTGTAAGTGGTTTGATCATCATATTTTCCATCTTCATTCAGATCAATCATACAAGTAGTACACATTGGAGTATCATTACATTTAGTACTATCTAAGACAAAACGTTTTAGAAAATATTTAGTATATTTTATTTAATTTAAATTAATACCTCCTTTATATTATATGATTTAAAATCCATGAATGAATTTTAGTTCACCCATTAATCTCATTTTCATTTTTCATCATTTTAGAAAATTCAATACATAAATTTTTTTTGAAGATCCAAAAATAATATCATCTACATAAATTTTAACTGCTAAAACATCATTTTAAATTCATTTTATAATAATATTAGGATTAGATATTCCTTTTGTAAAACCTTTTGAAATAATAAAAGTACTTAATCTATCATACAAATCTCTTTGATCTTATTGTAAACCACACAAAGCATTTGATAATTTGAAAACATGATTTGGAAAGTGTGGATTTCTGAAACAAGGGGGTTATTCAACAAAGGAATGCTCACCTATATACTCATTCATGAATACACTCTTGAAATCCACTTGATATAATTTTAAATTTAGATGGGCGGCATAAACAAGAAAGATTCTTAAGGCTTCACATCTATCTATTTGTGAAAAGGTCTCCTCACGGTAAATTCCTTCTTCTAGACTATATCCTTTTGAAACCTATCTATCCTTGTTTCTAAATATATTACCAGCTTCATCTACCTTATTTCTAATAACCTACTTAGTGCCTCAGGTAAATTTTTCATTGGGTCTATCAACAAATTTGCAGATATTGTTCTTGTCAAACTGATTTTGTTCTTCTTAGATAGACATCAACCAAAATTCTTCATTTATAGAATCATTAATGTTTTTTGGGTAATGTTGTGACAGTAAAATGTGATTTTCAACATAATTTCTAATAGAATCTCTAGATTGAGGACTGTTTTCTAAGTCTCCTATAACAACATCTAAATGATGGTTCTTAAGGGTTCTAACAGATCTAGAAAAAGAGCGGCTAGTGATTTCAGGTTCTTCAACCAGTTCGGGTTCCTTAGGACTTGAATCTGGGGAATATCTAGAACATGAAGTCTTCACAGATTCCTCTACAGGATGGTAAGATGATTTTTCATTAATGTTCAGTTTTGACATATCATCCTTCGAGATCTATAGATAGGTCTTAGGCTCATGTGGATTTGTCTCATAAAACATGACATGGATAGATTCTTCCACACATTTAGTTCTTTTTTTGAACACTCTATAGGCTTTAATAGAGATTGAATATACTATAAAAATTATGTCATCACTCTTGGATTCAAACTCATCAAAATTTTCCTTATTATAAAGGATATAGACTTTGCAACCAAAAACATTGTTGTATCATACATTCGGTTTTTCTATTATTACATAACTCATATGGATTTATTTTAATAATTGGTCTAATAAACACTCTATTAATATTATACCATTTTGTATTTACAGCTTCAACCCAAAAGTAAATAGGTAAGTCATATTCACTAAGCATGATTCTAGAAATTTCATGCAACATCCTATTACTTCTTTGTAGAAATACATTTGGTTGAGGTGTTCTAGGGGAAGAGAAATTATGAATATAGCCATTTTTATCAAATGGATTCAAACTCTTGATTTTAAAAATAATGGCCATGATAATTTATTCAGGATTTATTCTATATCCACAGATATTTTCTAATGTTTTAGCATATTTGGTATAATGAGAGCAGTCATCACTTTTGTGAGCCAAAAACATGGTCCAAGTATATCTAGAAAAGTCATCTGCAAGAACAAAAAAATAGTCCATCCTATTTAATCTAGAAACTCTAGATGGTACAATAAATTAATGTGAACAAAATAATGAGGTTGAGAAGTTGAAACTTCTATCTGTGTTTTGATGGAAATTTTGTGTTTCTTTCACTTTTGACAAGGATTACACGCTTTATCATTTGGAAACTCAAGTTTGGGTAGGCCTTTGACAGAACATTTTCTAGTAAGCTTTTTATGTGAGTTAATATAACAGTGTCCTAGTCTTCTATGTCAAAGCCAATACACTTTGTGAAATACACTTAAACATTATGAATTTTGAGAAACTAACGAATCTATGTTAATAGAGTATATATTTTCATTCCTCAATGCATAAAATACTAATTAATTTTTAGATTTAAAAACATTGAAAGAATCATTTTCATATTTAACATGAAATTCATCATCTCATATTTTTGAAATACTAAGCATATTATATTTCCATCCATCAACAAAAAGTACCTTGGAAATTAAGACTGAGGTAGCATTACAGATTTGGACAAGGCCAATGATTTTTTCTTTTTCATTGCCACCAAAAGTGACATGTCCACCATGAGGTTTTTTATGTTCTTAAAGAATGAATAACATCTTTTCATGTGTCTTAAACACCCACTGTAATCATACCAAAAGCTATTGCAGGAGGTATTTAAACAATTTTCCTATAAAATAGTCAAATAAAAATAGACTTTGGTACACATATTTGTTTGGGTCCAGTAATATTAGTTATAAAAACCCTAAATTTTATTACACACATAAAAATGATTTATTACATAAAATTCACTGGATAAAACATATAAGATCGAGAGTTTTAGTGTCTTTGGGAATTAGGAACATTACATAACAACATAAAACATGAAATACAACATCATTATTGAAAACTTCCTTTACATGACCACTAGATTCCCTTATACTTAGCATTGTATGGGATAACCTGAGGACATGCATAAGAAAAGGGTGAGCTATAAAGCATAGATAGGGAATAAAAATAGAATAACTTGAGGAATACAATACATTTTAAACAATAGGAATATTAATGGAGCACAAGAGAAACAAGAACATAAGGGTATGATAATGCATGATAATCATAATATAGAAATGTGGCACCAATATTTATCATGATTTTAGCATGAGCCAAAATTCATTGAACATGGAGCATGGTTAAATCCTCATTTCAATTGAATTAGCTTGATTAAACCCTCATTTCACTTGAAGTATCATGATACTAATCTTCACCCAAAGCATTGAAGCGCTATCAGGGTGCACCCTTCTTAAACATTTCATTTCATGCATAAGTGTGCCACATGGATCATATGACATAGAATCACTCAACATCCTAAGTTATTCCATGATCCAGTAATGTGGAATAAATAATTAATGTACATTTCAATATGTATTTGTGGATAAATTTAAATAACCTTTATAGATACATGGATACGGTATTCACTACACAATGATCTTGTCTTGGGAAAAAGTGGTGCTATTTCAGCCGCATAATAGCGTGACATAAGGATTCCTGAAAATGGTTGATGATAGAGAAATGAGTGTGTAATCATATTTACATGAAATGGACAGTGAGGGGGTCATATAGATACATTTACCAACAATCTAAATGGAATTTGGATGCTTAATATAATTGAATAACTTGGATGTAAAAGTGGAGAGAGAAATCCCTCACGGAATTTCGTCATGGTAACAAGTGTAAATGGGAGGAATTAATGAGAGAGAAAGAGGTATCCCATCATCCAGACATAAATAGGAAGTATGGGGGAGTTGTGAAATCATACCCTAACATTTTTAATTGAAAAAAATATGTAATAATAGCTTAACGAATATGGGACAAAAATGAGAAAGGAATGAATCACTTACTTTGTAGTGGGATCCCAAAGGCTTGGGAGAGGCTTGGGAGAGGCTTATTGGGAGCTTGGTGAACCTTGGGAGGATTATAGAGAGAGTAGGGCAGGGTTTTGTCGAACTAAAAAGGCTTTTAGTGAAGATAAAGTGGGATCTTGGGTCGTTTTATATAGGAAAGGAGATGGGATTCTTTATTATTTAGGTTTGGGACACCTCACATTAATCTAATCAAAACCACAAACCAGACCATGGTATTTTCCAATGGTTTTTTTCATCAAAGGGGAGTGGAAAACAATATTTTATAATTCTAATGGATGAACTTATTAAAATAATAGGGTTTCTTATTTGGAGGTGAGTCGCACTCTCAAGGAAAGCAATTTAAAAAGAAAAATTGTTTTATATGTCTTGAAGGGTCCCTTAAAGCTTTGTTAAATAAATCAAAAAACCCAAAATCACATTATTTTAATTTTAAAACATATATTTTCTGAATATACAGTTTATATTATTTTATTACATCACATTTGTGTCATTATGATTTCATCCAACAGATTATATATTTAAAGGGTATTTAATTTTTACCCAACATCACGACAAACTCAAAAAATTAGGAATCATTCACCATTGGATAATTTCGATGTCATGATTCCAAAAATAATATTAATTTTATATAAATATTTTTATAAATATGTGAATTTTAACTTTTAAAATAAAAATCGACATTTACCGAAAATTCACTGGTTTTGACAAAAATAGCTTTTATACCTTAATAAAAATTACAATTGCATTTATAAAATTATAAAATAATTTATATTTAATAAAATTTCATTTTATAATAATAATTATATTTTATTAAAATATTATATAATTAAAAAATATATTAATTCATCAAAATATATTACATAGTTAAATATTGAATAAAAATATTATATGTGCTTTAAAACATATTTACAATGAAACAATAATAAAATGAATGTATATTCATTGTTATATACAAAAATAATGCACATATTCATAGTGCTAAGGTATTGTTACATATCCCTTTATAACACCTGAATCAGACCAAAGGAGAAGGGGTGTGATGGTGAGAGACTCTTGGGGTGGCTAAGATAACATCACTCGGGTGGTAATCTCTATTAACATCCACTTCTCTCGTAGTCAGTTCTACTCAAGATTAACGTGTTCAATCTCATCTTGGGCTTGGTCAAGAGTGAAGCCCAATTACACCACCTCATTCCCAATCTCTGAAAAATGTGCTTTGTATGGGGAAAGTCTACTGGATGAGGCCATTTCTTCCATTGTCTGAGTAAATTGGATTTGTTAAAGCCCAATATTTATACTAATCTGGTGATCACTTTTCAACGGCTATATTAGCAGTGGTCACAATTCATAACTGTATTTTAAAATCCAAAAACAGAAAACCAATGATGTTCACATTTTATATAAACATTTTACATATTTATACATTTAATTAGATAAAGGGGAATTTTTATTAACTAAAGTTTGGGTCGTTAGAATCTTCCCCCTTAAGAAATTTAGCCCACAAAATTTCTTTTTCCAACACTAAAACAGATGTGGGTAACATTGCAACATCATTTCCTATTATTCCCACATCGTTTACTCAAACTAGAGGTTTCTTCACAACACCATGATGATAGGAATTGTCTTATTTTGTAGAAATTTTTCTTTACAATCTAAGATCTTCACTAGTTGCTCCTCGTAAGAATGATCATCTTCTAATTGTACTTACTCTAAAGAGATTACATGTGAAGAGTCTAGTATGTACATCCTCATGAGGGATACATGAAAAACATCATGTACATTGGCCATGGTAGGTGGAAGTGCTAGTTGATAGGCCCCAACCCCGACATGATCAAGAATCTTGAAGGGGGCGATGTACCTAGGACATAACTTCCCATTCTTTCCAAAACTCGTTACTTTATTCCATAGGGATATACATAGAAATACCATGTATCTAACTTTAAACTCAAGGTCTCATCTATAGTAACCATCATAACTCTTCTGCCGACTCTGGGCTGCCTTGATATGTTGCTGAATGTCTTTCACCTTCTCCACCATTTCATCATTTATTTCTAGTCCTAACAGCTTATGCTCACTGACTTGATCCCAATATGTCAGTGTTCTGCACCTCTTCCCATATAGGGCTTCATAAGATTCCATTCATATGCACGATTGGAAAATGTTATTATAGGAGAATTAAACTAGAGGAAGATAGTTATCCAATCCTCCATTAATGTCCAATCAATGTGATCTTTAGATAACATATTTTGTTTGAATAGTTCTCTTAAATTGACCATCATTTTGTTTATGATAGGTCATACCAATGTTTAGTTCAGTATCCAGATCATGTTGAAGGATCTTCTGAAACATAGAGGTGAATCATGAATATCGATCATATACAATAGATAATGGAACTCCATGCGTCCTTACCACTTCTCGGATATATATCTGTTCCGGTTGATCCAATGATAAATCCTCCTGAATTGCAATGAAGTGTGTAGAAATTGTATGATGATCCACAATAACCTAGGTTGCATTATTGCCTTTGGATGTCTTCGGATGTCTGGTGACAAAATCCATGGTGATATTCTCCCATTTCCATGTCGGTATGGGAAATGGTAGCATCATCCCCTTAGACTTCTGCCACTCTACCTTCATTTTCTGACACACCAGGCACATTGATGTATACTTAGCAATCTCCTTCGTCATATTATCTCACCAATAATGTTCTCAAAGATCTTGATACATATTTCTGTTTCTTGGGTGAATAGAGAAATTTGAACTATGTGCATCATCCAAAAGTTCCTTCTTCAGCTCCGGACATGACGAAACACACAATCTTTTCCAAAATCTCACAATTCATTCTTCATTAACTTTGAACTCCCAGAATTTTCCATTTCTGATAGCTTCCACCTTCTTTTTAATTCTCACATCATCCTTTCGAGAATCCTTTAAACATTCCAAAAGTGATGGTTGAGTAATCATTTGTGGTAGTATTGATGATGTTCCCTTATTTATGATTCCCATGTCCATCTTCATCAAATCTAAGAAGATTGGATCCTTCTCAATTCTCATAAATTATTGAATCACTGGGTCCTTTCTATTTAGATCATTTTCCACCTAGTTTTCTGTTCGAGGGTGGTAATTGTTTTAGCAGTCATATTCATTGATCTACTTTAACCATATTCAGTGGTGCATGTTTAACTCTTTATGTGTGAATATATACTTGAGGATTCTGTGGTCTGTATATATTTTACACTTATCCCTAAAGAGATAATGCCACTAAATTTTTAAAGAGATGATCCCCTTATCCAACTTCAAATCATGTGTAGGATAATTATACTCATGAACATTCAATTGCCTTCAATCATAGGCAATGACTTTGTCATTTTTCATCAACACACAGCCCAAGATCTTCTTCAAAGCATCATAGAATACCACAAAAAGTTCTCCACTTGTGGGTAAAGTGAGCACGTGCGTAGTGATAAGACTCTTTCTAAAATACTTGATGCTTTATTCGCATTCATCACTCAAGGAAAATTTTACTCCCTTTAGATTTAGCTTGGTAAGAGGGTTGGACAACCATCAGAAATTTATCACAAATCATTAATCATATCTAGCTAAACATAAGAAGCTATGAACATCTGTTACCGATTTTGGCCTCAGACATCCCTCAATTTCAGCTACCTTGGAGGTATCCATAGATATAATATTGCTTGTGATGATATGGCGCAAGAATGATACCTCATTCAACCAGAACTCACATTTTTTCTACTTTTAATAGTGCTTATCCTTTTTCAAGGTCTCTAGTATAGTGTTTATATGCTTCTCATGATCCTCCATGGTTTTAGAGTATATTAGAAAATAATCTATAAAGACTAACAAATTCTTTTTGAGGAAATCTCTGAAGACTCTATTCATCATGTCCATGAATATTGCTAGAGAATTAGTGAGTTAGAAAGGCCTTACTATGAATTTATAGTGCCTATATCTTGTACAAAAAACAGTCTTGGGTATATATTCATTATTCACCATTACTTGATAATATATCGAACAAAAATCCACCTAGGAGAAGTATTTTTCACAACACAGCTGATCAAAAAATTCATCAAGTCATCTGAGAGGATACATGTTCTTTATCATGATTTTGTTAAGCTCATGATAATCAATGCAAAGATTCATTAAGCCATCCTTCTTCATGATAAAGAGGACTGGTGCACCCCATGGTGAAACACTTGGGCGTATAAGACCCTTATCATGATTCTCTTGCAGTTGTTTCATTAGCTCCTCAAGCTCCACAATAGCCATTCTATATGAAGTCTTGGATTTTGGAAACTCCCCAGGAATAAGGTCAATTGGGAATTCAATATCTCTTCTTGGAGGAAGACCAGACAATTCATTTGGAAACACTTCAATTAATTCCATCACAATAAGAATGTCTTCAAGGATGGTAGCCTCACTAGATTCAATCATCTGAGACAGAAACGTGTTCTCATAGGGAAGTAATATACACACTTGAGATGATGGAACTAAAGATGATTCATCTTCCTTTTTTCACTTGTACAGAATTAGGGGTCGATTATCCACATGTAGTGTAATTTCCCACTCACAACACTTTATGTTGGATCTATATAAGGAAAGCCAATCCATGCTAAGAATTGCATAAAATTCCACCAGAGGGAGTATGATGAGGTTCTTCAGGATGTTCAATCCACTGATTATGATAGTGGAGGAGTTATATTCATGGGATGCAATGATTTCCCCATTTTCCATACTCACAGACATCTTTACTTCCATGATTTGTGGTGGTGTTGGTATTG
This sequence comes from Viscum album, assembly GCA_963277665.1. Lineage (NCBI taxonomy): Eukaryota > Viridiplantae > Streptophyta > Magnoliopsida > Santalales > Viscaceae > Viscum > Viscum album. The sequence goes on along the minus strand of OY728160.1, from coordinate 841,028,933 downwards.
TTTTACTAAACTTTTGGGATATAAAAGAATGCATAGAACCTGAATCAAAAAGTATGTTCTCTATTCTTGAATGAATATCTAGTGTATCTATCACCACTTCATTGTCAGGGTTCACATTGGTAGTAGTGATAGAAAAAGCTCACCCTTGATGCCTTATAGGTTGTTGGTTGCCTCAAAAAACCATTGGATTTGGGAATTGGTTTGCAAAGTTCCCCAGTTCCTTGAATTTGAAGAAAAGAAAAATGCGTTGAGAGTTGAGAGGATCATTCCTATCCTCTGTCGTAGTCGCATGATTATCTTCCAGACGGTTAATAGCCAGGTTCCCTTCTCTTCTAGACCTAATGCTTTTCCTTGCCCCCTTCTGGCAATTTCCAGGGTTCTTCTTTCCGTACCTTTGGAAAGTGGGGTACTATATTTTCTTATCACCATTGGATTTATCAATCAGACCTCTAGAATTGAATTCCACCTTACGCTTTTTATCCTCATGATACCCCTATGATTATCCAATCTCCACTTCTACAATGAGGTTACATCGGACAATTTTTTCATAGTAGTCAAATTCACGGATTTCCAGTGCTTTCCGTCGGCTAAGTTTTAGCCCACCAAAGAGGAATTCAACCATGAATTTTGAGGTAATGACAAAGTTGGAGGCATATCATGCAAACCTTGTGAAGTTTCCCTCATATGCTCTAACATATTTTTCATCTTTTTTCTTGTGGGAAAGGAAGTCCCTTTCCCTCATAAGTCGGAGGGTGTACAAAAAATATTTAAGGACAAACATCTTATAGAAATCCTCCCATTACAATGCCTTGATCTCCTCCTTAGGATTCGTATTTTTTATCAACGTCCAAAATTGATCAGCATCACCCTCCATATGATTAGTATCTAGGAGACCCTTCTCTTGTTCAGAACAATGAATGATGGTGAAGATATTTTCAATGGAGTTGATCCATTGTTTGGTGATTGAGGGATCAGATTATCCATTAAAAGTACGAGGCCTTTCTCTCGTGATTATCTCTATAGAGACTTCGTATTTCATAGGGGGTTTGAATGTTCCTCTTGACCCATAATTCTATTCAAATCATGAGTTAGCTGAGAGAGAAGTTTGAAAAAGTTCGTGATTCCCGCTCCCATCAGATTGGGAATCTCATTAGCACAGTCATCACATTGATCTTCACATCGGTTGTTAGCCTGAGTCCTCATATTACTGTCCATTGCCTAGAATACAAATAATGTTAGGGGAAACACATAAAGGGTAATCCAAGGACAAAACAGATGGTTTATAAATAACTTTTATTTCCTTTACTTATGAATCCATAGGAGTCAATCTATACTATTCATGATCTATTTTTAACATATATTCTTAGGGGACATTTTTTAAGTCCATTAATATTGGTTTATACTAAGCTTGGGAATTTACCAAAGCCTATCCTCTGGGGATTATTATATCCAAGACTACAGCAAGGCCCGTTGTCGTGTACGAGGATACCCCAGGTCAAGCTCGAAACTCATTGTCGGGGTTTTCACCCCTTTGTACATCAATGGAAAGCCGCCTCTAACTGTTCATATCCATACAAGGATGTATTTTCTTGATAAAACAATTACCCAATACCCACAAAAAACTAGGTATGTTTTTATTATATTTAGTTTTTTCTCTAAGGCTTCACTAAGGTTTTCTAATCCTAATCCCAAAAATAACTAAAATTATTATCTGATACAAACTATAACAACACTACTATTTATTACAAACTTGGACCTGATTTATTAAATAAACTTCACATGATACTACCTAGAAGATCGAGAGGTCTAGTGTATTTGGGAATTAGGATCATTAAATAACAACATAAAACATGAAATACAACATCATTATAGAGAACATCCTTTGCATGACCACTGTATTCCCTCGTACTTAGCATTGTATGGGATAACCTGTGGTAATGCATAAGAAAAGGGTGATCTATAAAGTCCAGTAAGGGAATAAACATGGAATAACATAGGGAATATAATACATGTTAGACAATATGCATATTAATGGAGCACAATAGAAAGGTGAACATAAAGACATGATAAAGCATGATAATCATAACATTGAAATGTGGAAACAATATTTAACATGATTTTAGTATGATCCAAGGATCATTGCACTTGGGGAATGAGTAAATCCTAATTTCAAATGAATTAGCATGAGTAAACCCCCATTTCAATTGATGTATCATGATACTAATCATTACCCAATGCATTGGAGTGCTATCTGGGCGCACCCTTCTTAAAAATTTCATTTCGTGAATAAGTGTGCCACATGAATCCTATAACATGGAATCAATAAAAACCATAAGTTATTCCATGCTCAAGTAATGTGGAATAAATACATCAAAGTACCATTAAATATGTATTTGTGCATTAAGTTAAATACCCTTGATAAAAACATGGTTATGGTATTCATTACACAATGATCTTGGCATGGAAAAAACTGTGGTGCTATTTCGGCAGCTTAACAACGTGACCTAAGGATTCATGAAAAAGGTTGATGAGATAGAAATGGGTATATCTTCATATGTAAATTAAAAAGACACTAATGGGTTCATATAGATACATGTACCATAAAATGTAATGTAATTTAGATGCATAATACAAAATAATTACTTGGATGTAAAAGAGGAGAGAGAAATCCCTCACGAAATTTTGGCATGGTAACGTCTGTACATGGGAGGCATTAATGAGAGAGAAAGGGGTATCCCATCTTCCAAACATGAAGAGGGAGGTATGGGGGAGGTGATAAATTATACCCCAAAGTTTTTAATTAAAATTAAAATGGAATAATAGCTTAAACAAAATTGGACAAAAAACAAGAAAGGAAGAAATCCCTTACTTGGAGGTGTGATACCAAAGGATTTGGAGAGGCTTGAGAGTGGATTATTAGGATCTTGGTAACCTTGGGAGGATTCTAGTGAGGGGTGGAAAGGGGTTGGTAGAAATCAAAAGGATTTGAGTGAATAGGCAGTGGGATCTTGGGTTGGTTCATATAGGAAAGGAGAGATAATTCTTTATTTTTTAGGTTTGGGACACCTCAAATTAAACTAATCAAAACCACAAACCATCCCATGGTTTTTTCTAGTGGTATTTTTCCAAAGGGGAGTGGAAAAAAATATTTTATAAGTCCAATAGAAAAACATATTAAAATAATAGGTTTGATTATTTGGAGGTGAGTTACACTATCATTGAAAACAATTTAAAAAGACAAAAATTTTATAAGCTTTGAAGGGTACACTAAAGATTTGTAAAATAAATAAAACAAACCCAAAATCATAGTATTTTAATTTTAAAACATATATTGTATGAAAACAATGTTTATAATATTTTATTACATCACTATTGGGTCATTATGATGTCATAAAACACATTATATATTTAAACAATATTTAATTTTAACCCAAAAATTTGATTGTCTCAAAAAAAAAGAAAAATTCACAATATGATAACTTCGACATCCTAATTCAAAAAATTAATATTCTTTTTATCTATAAAATTTTATAGATACTTGATTTTTTAATTTTAAAATATATGCCGACAATTACTGAAAATTCATGGGTTTTGACAAAAAAGCTTTAAAACATTAATAAAAACTACAATTGCATTCATAAAATTATATGATAGTTCATATATAATAAAAATTAATTTTATAATAATTAATATATAATTTTAAAATATTATTTAATTATAAAATTAATTGATTCATCAAAATATATTACATAGTTGAATATTAAATAAAAATACTATATATGCTTTAAAAACTATTTACAAAGTAACAATAATAAAATGAATGTATATTAATTATTACAGACAAAAATAATGCACATGTGAATAGTGATAAAGTATTATTACATAAACTCTTATAACACCCGCATAAGACTAAAGGGTATGGTTTGTGATGGTGATAGACTCTTAGGGTGGCTTAGAGAACATCGCTTGGGTGGTAATCTCTATTAACATCTCCTTCTCCCGTAGTTAGTTTTGCTCAAGCTTAATGTGTTCAAGCTCAGCTTGGGCTTGGTCAAGAGTGATGCCCAATGACGCCACCTCATTTCTGAGCTCTGAAAAATGGGCTTCATATGGGGAAAGTCTAATGTATGAGGCCATCACTTCCTTTTTCGGAGTAAATTGGATTTGTAAAAGCCCTTTATTTGTACTCATAAGGTGATCACAATTAAATTAATATATTTGAAATAATAACAATTCTTAACTATATATTAAAATCCAAAAACATAAAACCAATGATGTTCACCTTTTATGTAAACTTTTTACATAATGAAAAATTTAATTAGATCAAGGGGAATTTTTTTAATGAAAGTTGTGTCATTACATTAGTGACTAGTTCTTTAAGAACATACATTTTCCTCATAGAGTTTCAATAAGAATTATATAAATTACTAGAAAAATAAAACCTATTTGTTCCCAAAAATCTTGAAATAGTAGACAGTGTATCATTACATGAATTAAATTTTTTTTCATAAACTATTAGTAAAACTGTATGTTTTATATTTAGAAACAATATTGTTTTTCCAAAAAAAATTACCAGGTTGATATCCTATACGATTAGAGTATTTAAGAGATATCGGTTTACCATGAATTTGTACAAAGGTATCTTTAACATTTCTAATCCATTCTACGTCCATTTTCAATTTCCCACTAGAGAGATTTATTTCATTGTTTTCTTTTGGTAATTGAAATTTTTTCTCAGTTTCTACACTCTGTTCATATTTAACAGTTGGGGTAAGAGCTTACTATTTTTTTAAAGACTAGTATTTATATTTTAATTCATTACATGTCTCTTCAAGAATATTACATTACTCAAACATTTATTCTTTAGACATAATTTCATAATCACATTCATCTCGGGAATAATAGGAATTTTGTATAGTAGATTTCAGGGTTACCACACATGTGTTTTTCATGAAACACATATAAGCTTTGTTAGACTGTTCATCATGTGAAGAATATGAGTCACTTGAACTTCCCTAAGAAGCACTATAAGTTTCTTCACTTCCTTTTTATACTTTCTATCTTTATCCTCAAATTTCTATTTATACTTTATATTTGGACAAAGAGTCTTTATATGCCGCTTTTTCTTACATTCATAACATACTATATCATCAGACATGTCATTTCTTTTCCAATCTTTCTTCCAGCTTCCCTTTTGATCATATCTTCCTTTGAAGTTAGGATTTCTCAAACTTTTCTTCCTCCTGTAAAATTTCATAAACCTTCTAGCTAATTTATCCATCTCCTCATCACTGGTAGGTGATGATTTTTCACTATTGGAAATTTCTATAAAAACATGATGTTTCGCTTCTTCTTTGTGTTTAGAGGTGGTGGTGTTGAATGCCACATATTTTCTTTTGTTTTCATCCTCCACTTCCTTGTTGACTTTTAGCTCCTCTTCATACATCATTTGATTCCCAATGAGTTCTTTTATATGTAATTTGATGATGTGAGATGAATATAAAATAGGGAAATATCTTTCTCTCCATCTATTAGGTAGGCATCTCAAAATCCTCATTATTTGTTCTTTGGTAGTGACTTCTCTTTCAAGAGAAATCATTGTGTTGACTATTTTTTTGAAGCTGAGAAACATGTCAGAAATAGGTTTATCAGAATTCATTTTAATGTTATTATATTTAATAGTATAAGTATTAAGTCTCATTTCGTTCACACTATAAGTTCCATCATGTGAAACATACATATTATCTCAAATTTTATGGGCATTTTTAAACGCAAAATTTCTGTTAAATTTCTAATCTTCTAATGAACAATATAAAGCATTCATGCCATTACAATTTCTGTTGTAGGTAGTCATAGTTGGGTCATCCCATGAAATTCTATTTGTCGTATGAAGTTTTTAATCATATATAATTGATGATCAAATTTAAAAGCCAATTCTTTCAAAATTTATTTTCATTATAATTTTCCATTAGGCATAATTAGTTACATTGAACAATGGTGGTCTATTTGTTGCAGCACCTTTCAGACTATTTTCTATAATAATGAAACACATTTAAATATCTTGAAATTTATAAATAATTGAAAATTACAGATCATGAAAGTAAAACTAAAATCATAGATGAATAGATTTAAAAACGATGTTTTAATACTAATAAACTCCTTTTATACCAAATTTTGTCTGAGTAGAGTTCTCAAGAGGGGGGTGAATTGAGTAACTATTTAAAATTTCTACCAATATCTTCCTTAAAAAGGATCCACAATAAAAATGAATAAAACCATATCAATCAGAGTAATATGGTTATAAAATTTTTATCTTTCAAATAACCTCTCAGAAGATTGATTAATTCTTAGTAATATCAATATGAATTATTGATACTACTTTTGCAGCTATTTCAATAAGTCAAAAAAATTATAACATCTATCCAAGACGAACTATCAAAGTACAATCTAGTGTTTTTTGAAATATATAGCAATGTAGAGAAAAATTAAATTAGCAACACAGTGGATAAAACCAGTGGTTCAGTCTCAAGACCTATCCTAATCCACTCCACAAGTTGATAACCTGCCGCCAAGTAGTTTATATTAATAAACATGATCCACACCCTAGATCGGGAGAAACAACAGTACACATAACTATCCAGGTCACACGACCTCATTCACTGTTCTTTGTGGGTATAAACTACTATGCCACACAAGGACTTCTTCCACACTTATACGTGGGAGTAAACAAGTGTAATAAGACATGAGCGGAAGGATATCTTGTATTCTTCTGTTTAGTGTGGGAGATAGTGTATGTTTTAATATAGACACACACACTGTTCAAAAGCTAAAAAAAATACGTAACAGAGAAAAAATGATGAGATAAGGATAAAAGTTCTATAAGTGATATTTATTTATATTTGGACTTGTAGGATGAAGTAGATGCATGTATCGAGTCATATTTTAAAAAAAACAAAGTATCAACTGTCTGGTTTTCTAGTTTCTAGTTATATCTAGCTCACGTTCTTCGAGGATTTGGTAATGTGAAGATTATTTTGATTCTGATCTACTTTAGTATAGCCTTTGGATTCAGAGTGCATTGTGATTTCTTTATTTGTATCATGTTGAATGTATCAGCTCACTTTTTAGAAATTCTCATATGTCTGCTATTCTTCTGTGTATGTGTTCATTTTTTAACTGATATTATCATTCTTTTTAATTGTGAGTGAACACATTGGAGCCGACCAAATGCTTGTATTCTACGCCTCATTCCACATTCTGTCAGTTGACATGTCTAGAAAGAAACACTTTTTATGTTAGTTCCTTGAAATGACTAAAATATTACCATTAGAATTAAATTGAAAATGGCATAACATATTAAAGAAAATTTTCACACTATTTCTATAAACATTGTCATCTTAAAAATAGTGGAATCACGAAATAGTGTATTTTCATTTGCCTTTGAGCGGTGACACAGTCATGATAGTATAGTTGTATTGAGATCAGCAACCAATATCACATATGCGGTGTAAGGATCAAAGTGTCTGGTTATTTTCCAAACATTGAATAGTGTCTTGGTGATGGTAGCCTGGAACCAATGTCATAGACATAATATGATCTGAAACTGGTCACAAAGTCTAGGTCACAGTGTTTGGTTCACGGATTCTGGGTCTCGGTGCCTAGGTCATGGTGTCTGGGTCATGGTGTCTGGGTCAGGGTGTCTGGGTCAGGGTGACTGGGTCACGGTGTCTGGGTCACAGTTTCTCATTCACAGTGTATGGGTCATGTTGTCTGGGTCATAGTGTCTAGGTCACAATTTTTGGGTCCTTTTCCAGAAATCCAGAACTGGTGGCAAACTCACAGTTTCTCAGACATAGACAAATATTATTAAAAAGTATTAATTATAAATATTCACATAATGAATTAGACATAATAATTAATATAAGACTTCATTATAAAAAAATGTTAACTATAGTTTACAATAATCAAACATTATTTAGGATTACATGATTAGAGATAGATGAAACATGATTACCAGGATTTATAGGATTTTTTATCTTTAAAACATGATTAATATATGAGGAGTCCAACACAAAACATGTATATAAATTAATTTTTATATGATTTAGACATATCCAAATCATATCTTATAAATAAATATCTTTTCATCCATTTTCAATTAGAAATTAATTTATACTAATTTAATATTTTATGAGGTTCCAAGAGTACCCCTCCCCTCTATTATAAAAGGGAACCACTCTTTGTCTTTTACTAACACCTGTAAATCCATTTTTCTTAAACAATGTATTCCCAAGTCTCCTAGAAACATATATAACTTAATACTAGAATCCTTACTTTGGTCAAAAATCAATCCAAAGGTGTCCTTTTGTGAAAATACGAAGGAGATACCCAAGAAGACATAAAATCCGTCATTAATATCCTTTAATTTATTTCCTTTCTCCACCACCTCAATTAATATTATATCATGAACACATAATAGCCTCAATTTTTTCAATATATTAATTTGTTGTTATGCTAATGTTTCTTCCTTCACTAACACACACATGCAGCAAATGGGTAACAACCATACCATTCTTGTTTATGGAGAACTACCCCCTCCCAAAATGATGTTGTTCATTTTTCTTATACCATATCATGTGTTTGAGAATTACAAGGAAAAATATATTTTAATATGATATATTTGATATATATGATATAATTATACTTTTGTAATGATAATATCAGGGATAATTTTTTACCAAATAATATTGTGTTAAAATGATTACATCGCTCGTGCCTACATATGGATTACTATCTCCATGATGAAGGGTGGTTTTTTATTCTACAAATTTTCATTTATGGTAATATGGATGAATTATTATGAATATATATTATTTATATGAAAGAAAAATGATTCTATAATTATAATATATCATATAATTTCCTTTATTTTAACCTGATTAGAAAATAGAAACAGTGTTTATGCGTACGTACGACCTAGCGTTTCCATGAACACTATATTCCATTTCATATATAAATATATATATTTTATAGATTAATATATTTGTTTATATACTAAATATATATAATATATATATGTAATGTTTTAAATTCTGTAAATAAGAAAATCACGATATAAGTAAGAGGATCTATAATGACAAGTCAAAACATGCACGACAAACTAATTGTTCATTACTTGAAATGATTCTTTAAAATGGAATTATTAAAAAAAGGGTGATATAAAGTAATAAGTGAATAATATATGGTATTATATATAATAATATAGATCTTTTATTTACTTATAATAAACTTATACTTATTATATAGGAGTCTTGAACAAACATGATAAAATTCAAGACACACGGTAAGGGGATTTTCTTCTCACCCGTATTTATGTGAGGGAAATTTCATATACCCTACTTGTTTAATATATGTGGTTTAAATTCTACTGATGGACATAATTTTTGAGTCTTATCTAGAATATTATGGTATTTTGATAGCCATATAATTTTATGTCTTTCATTGGGAATATGATTCCACTTATTATAAGTCTCAATTGGGGAATATTTATCTTTCATTACCATGTTTTCTAAAAATGATTTCAATTTTTTTATTATTTTCCAATTGATGTTTAATTTAATTTTTAACAATTTTTGGCTTTTTACTATACAATTTTAATGGATTATTTTTTTTCATTTTCCAAATGAGGTACTTTGTGACTTTTCTATAAAAATGTACCGAAGGAGTGTTTCTTTTCAACTTATACAACATGAAAAAAATTTCCCTTATAATGATGAATTATTTCATTGATGCACCCTTTACAAGACTACAAATTTTTTTCAAAGAATTTTTAGTATTTTAAATTTTTTTAGTATTTTAAATAATGAAAAAACATATATAGAAGAATGGATATTTTCTGCAATAATTATTTTCAACTGATCACTCAAAATCATTTTTTATCTTTGATAATATAATTTTATGTTACTTATGTTTAAATGTGGATATGATTAAATTCTACCATTCTTATTCTTTCTAGGATTGTATAATATTTATAATGGAATTATAATTATGAAACCCATATATTTTCATAGGTTATATTATGATTGAATTATGTTTATAAAATCCATTTAATTATATGGGTTCCAATATAATGATTGATTTTATGTTCTTATGGAACAGATATGTATGTTTTTCATTATGTGATTGATGAGACCTATATCTCCCTCCCATGAATTCGGTGAAGATGGATAAATCGTGATGTATATATCTTATGTGTGAATATGACTTGATGTTCCCAATTATATGCATGAACTTGGTTTTCATTTCAATAATTTTATGCCTGGACCTGGTTTTGAGGTCCATATGTTTATATAAGCGTTTTATTTCATGTCCCTAATTTGATGAGTGAATCTGTTGAAATTTATACAAGTTCACTAAGTTACATGTTTATGTGTATGAAACAATATCACGTCTAATGTTAATATTATGATCCCATGGATTATGTTCTTTGATTCACTCATTATTCATGTTTTATGAATTGCCAATATTTATTTCACGACTCATGAATATGATATTTTTTTATGAAGTGTATAATCATAAAATTTTATGCTCATGTTTTTATACACTTATGTGCTTCTTATTCTTACATATCTTCCTTATTTACCCTTACTAAGCATCTGAGATCACCCTTTTCCAATATTTAATTTCCCCGGGATATAAGGAATTGTTATAAGTAGGATTTCGCAATGGAATGATCTTTTTGGTAAACGCAGAAGATCTTCCACAAGACTAGATGTTTGTGTTACTTGTTTCCAATGACACTAAACTAACACAGTCTTTGCTTGTGTGTTTTTATAATGTATAAAATGTTCCATACAAATGGTGTAAAATCTATGTATATTAATCCTAGGTCGTTATAATTGGTATTAGAGAAAAGATCTAGTCAACCTTTGAATACTAGTATGAGAAAAAATAGTGAGATACCTAGTGATATTTCTATTGATATTTCTAGGTATGTCTCTACAGATAATCCTATGGTGTCATTGTTTTAGAAGTAGGTATCATGATTTAGATGTCCTATAACTAATTTTCATGAAAATGTGGTTTTCTATTATGATAAATGTTTTTCAAAATATTCTTACTCATTTTATTCCATGCCAAAAACTTGATGGAACTTGATTATCATTGAATTTTTCAGAATTTTAATGTATGGTAATTTTGAATATTTATTTCTTAAGTGTCAATACCATGAAAAGAATCAGGAAGAAGGTACGGGTATTTTTATTTTGTTGAAGATAAAGAGATCACGAACGACATGTTAAAGGTATAAGATGTTATAATAGTATTATTTACATTTAATATAAGAATCTAGATTATAATGAGTTTGTGGTTCCTTTAGAAATAACAATATTTCATATTATAGTAATGATGTATTAATGAATAATATGAGGAGGTCTGATTAATGGTTTTTTAAGAATGTTTGATGAATTAAATATTTATTTTTTATTTATAATTTCAAAAGATATGTTAAAGGGTTTTTATGACATTATCATTTCATTTAATGTAAAGGTGACATTTTGAATAAGGTAAGATAAACCTTAATATTTTACATAAGTTCAAATAATGATATTTTTATAAAAATCTATTGGATGTCAATAAGTAAATTGGACAGGAATGATTTCCTTGGATCTGATTGAGGATTTTTTTGAAACGTGGTTCATGCTATTGTGGATGAAGTTTATAACTTTTTTTATTTGTGGAAAATATCCAATAAACTTTGGAATAAGGAAACATTCATCTTTTCAACAAGGATGTATGGTAATTTTTATTATTACCTTATTTTAATAGAATACATGATAAAGGTATTCACATGATTGGAACGTGACATCCAAAAACTAACTTTTAATATATCGGAGATCAATATTAATGTGATTTAGTTCACTTATTTATAATGTTTTTTATTTTCATCTTTCGAATGGATTGTAAGCTTATCCATTAATGGAATGTGTAAGTTAAACATCTGATAAGTTTGTCTGATTAATGTATATTCTCACCATTGGTGGATTTATGCATATTAGATAAGTTGTGTTGTGATAAAATAGATGGAATGACCTATCATTCTATTAATGTTCACATGATCTCATAACATTTTAGGAATGAACACCTCATCTTCATTCTGTTGAATAAGAGATTAAGTGGGAATCAATAAAGTCATGATAAAGTATGATATTATGATGAAATAAAGTAAGTATATATTCTATGGAAAATTATTCTACATTAGGAAAATTTCTTGAAATAAAATATTGTCCTATTATCATAATTATTGATGATATCAATGACCAATTTCCCACTTTTTTATTTTATGTTTTTGTATTGTAATGTTTTTCTACATCACCCATTTTCTTATTAACAGGGATCTTTATCAGTCTCAATGATTATTTAAGCTTTTATTCCAAGCCAAAATCATTACATGTGTTATTATATGTGGAAACATAGTTATGATTTACTTTGGGTAACCATTATTTTTCAACATCACTTTTTTAAAAAGATGTTTTAGTATTTGTTTTTATGATGTGGGATTCTATGAAAGTAAATTTTAAGTAATAAACCATTGATATCAAAAATTAATTTTGAGGGGGATATTCATTTTATGGTTGGAAAAATGTTATGCCGATATATTTTTATGAGTTATATGTGACCCCAAAAACCTTTTTCAAATGTAATAAAAATATTATGTTTTTATTCTATTTAGTTTTCATGCTATGAGAACAAAACTTTTAACTAAAAACAAGGTATTTTAATTAATTATACACCAAAGTGTTTACATTAAAACAAGATCAAACGAAACCATACTACACATAAATACCTATTAAGAGAACTATTTAAATAATACGGAGACCACCCAATAGAACTAAAAGCCCAAGATTGTAGTAGGGGTCCTTCGGATCTCTCATAATGAACCTCAGTATGGCCAGCGCCACTGCAACCACACTGAGCATTAGTGGAATCATGTGCCCCATCATTGCCAAGAAGTTTTGAATATGGAACACAATAATTCATGATTTTATAAGACCCTAAATTAATATGACGGTTTCCTCCATTAGGGGACCATTAAAGATACATAAGACTGTTCTTTTCCTTTTACGATGGTTAGAATTTACAATAAAGTTATCATTAGTATTTTGTTAAACCTAAATAAATTTATGTGAAAAAATATATGATATATTGTTTGAGTTTTCATGAAATATATATAAATACATTGAGAATTTTAATTGATTTGATATGTTTCACATATATTAAGATTCATCTTTGACGTCATGGTTTTTAATTTAAAAGTGTATTTTATAAAACATAGTATGATTTTAAACATAGGTATCTATTTCAAATTCTTCTCAAATGTTTCAAATGTTTTAAATGTTGTATGATGATATTTAAAAGATATTGTAAATTAATAGTAATCGATTTTATAAATCAAATTTCTATGGTTATATTAATCTTTTCTTTTAATCATAAGAAATAATGTTCTTGCAAAGTATTATAAGCATCCTTAATAATTTAATTATTTTTGTACATTAATATTCCAATGTTAAAATAGAAATCATGATTTATAAAATTAATGATATAAATTATATAATAAATTAGATTATATTTATTTTCAATGATTTTATAACTTATTTTGAATGTTAATTCATAAAACATTTTACCCAACAGGCCTTCCATCTAGCTGGGTTGAAGAGGCAACACATGCTGCTATGGGAGTAGGCGGCTGAGCCTAAGCCTTCAGCCTCAGCATAGGCTGACCAGTGGGCGTGAGTGTGCGCCTTTAGCATGAATGAATTAACCATGTAGCGTACCACCGTGTGGGGTGGTACGACGTCAAGGGTGGGTGCAGAGCTCGCCCGCAGAACCTGGTATTGGGCGGTAGCGAGAGGGGGGAGTGGGCAATCTAAGCTACGACTTGGAGCCCCGAGCTTATAAAGAAGCCGTATAACATGATCCATTTCAATGTGAGATTGAGATTTGTAGGAAAACCCCAATATCAAGAATCACATCCAGCAACGCCCTATCAGAGAAGTCCAATTATATTCGGTCCTTGATCCCTAGTAGCCGCATTTTATCCTCCATATTTTTAGTAATCGTCCGATTAATATCGATCTAATCACAACCATACTTTTCATTTTAAAAAAACTAAATCTCTCCTATCCATCAAATAAAATATGATAAAATCTAGATAGTTAATTATTTTTACATCTCTGCTTCACATCATAGCTATCTGATCGAGTCATAATCAGATCTCAATCGTTCTTTTTATTTCTGGTTTTCATCCCCGCGTCATCTTTTTCCTCCCGCGTGCACCATTCCAGTCGAACTCAGCTTCAACTTTCTCCATTTTATTCTCCATCTGTGACACCGGGGGGACCACATTCTATTGGTTTTCCACAATGACCGACACCCCCAGTCTTAATTTGACCTGGGGGATCTCGATTTTCCAGGCCATTTTCTCCCGCAGCAACTGAACTAAGCCGTCTGGTTTTTCCACAATGACCGACACCCTCATTCTTATTTTAACCATAGGTTTCCCGGTTTTCCAAGACATTTTCAATAAAAATATATTATATATATTATATATATAGCTCTCTTTGTACCTGAACCCTTCGGGTTCCCATATTCTCCAAGCACCTCTTTTGAGCTTCCGCATTCCTTCAAGACACATAAGGGTCCAAAGATGTCATTCTTTTCTTAGAGTTGTTTTATATATATGTAAACACACATATTGATGTATATACATGTATATATATATATATATAAATATATTTTTTGAGTACAAGACCTACTGGTTCCTCATAACATAGTGAATTCATTATCATAAGTATGTTCTTAATCGTTTACCGAACAAGTGTTTGAGTTTTTAAGTGTTTGAAAAATATTTATATGTATATGTCGATTATACATAAGAATACATATATTTATATGTTTCCTAACTAAACCCTTTATATCTTATGGAACAATTTCTTAACAATCAACCCATGTTTTAACTAATGTCCCTAATATGTTTAAAACGTGTAAGTGTCGTTTAATCTTGGTGTAAACCCTTATATATACTGTGTATAATCGGTTATACACATAAACTATATATGTATACTGATGTTTACATAATCATATATATGATTTTTTTAATAAATAATCCACTTAAATTTTATGTCATGATTTAAAATTTAGGGACCCATGGTAATTAATGTTCCTAATATATCAAAGTCATTTTAGGTTTCATTAGAATTTTTGGGTAAACCATTTAATACATTTTGTATACTCGGTTATGTGAGTATAAGTGTATACATATAAACATTGATCCTCAATATTATTTATAAATTTCCGAACCATATTTAGAATTTCCAATTATTTCTAAGACTGAATGTTTATGGAAGGTAAATTTAAACAATAAAAAAAATTACATATATCACATCGTATTACTATACCTAAATTTTTTTCAAGCGTATGTTTATATATATTTTTATGAATTTTCAAACCCAAATTTCCATTTAATGGATAACTGTATTTAATTAATATCTTGATGATACTATTACTTGTATGATTTTAGTATGTATTAATCTTGAGTTTTCTAACCAATATGAGTATATAAGTATTCAATAATACATTAAAAATATTAGAGGATAAAAGGATGTGAAGAATCATCTTATCATGTTATGTACACATGATGGTTTATTTCATAATGAACATTCTACAATAATTGACTTTATGTTAATAAAAGTTATGTATTAATCTATTATAATGTTTACCCAGTGTATTAAAATGCATGTATTTCTATTAAGTATCCCTTTCCATGAATCAAGGATTTTGATAATTACGAAATTATCATTTTATTTGATAACCCTATCCATCCATTACTTGCGTGTTTTAAATCAATATCCCATGTGCAAAGAAAGTATACTAGTTTATGCATGTCCTTGAGAAATTTGTAATCTAAATAATAACTAACATATTGTGATTTAGTACATTGTCCGTTTCATTTATCAGTTCATGAATTGAGAATGAATAATATCAATTCTAAAGTCAAAAACATGTATTTTAATGCATTAAACGTTAATTACCATGGAAGGGTTTGTAAATTTATTAATTTATGCGATAAATCAAACAATTTATGTATTTATTATTCACTTATGATAATTTATGAAATAAAAATTTAATTATTCAAAGTGATATCCTACAATTTGAATAGGAGACAAAATTTACTTATTTAATTTGGTATGGGATACTTTGATTAAGAGGCAGAATTTAATTTATCAATTTGTTATGAGACACTTTCATTTAAAGAAATGAAGAATGCATTGGACTAAATATGTGACACGTGGGGCCCGTTATAGACCCTAGACACATCGGTTTGTCTCATAAGACAAATAGATGTTGAATTGGCCGAGGTCTTCCCCAATTATGATTTATGGATTTCGGTCGAGGCTGAATCATATTAGACATCTTGGCTGAGGCCTTGACAAATGTTTCAAAATGTCTGGCATGTGCACTATCCTCATTATGACTATGAAATTTAATTAACCAAGTGAATATCGACTACTAGAATATTATTGGATAAAGGACAGGTACTTATGAGAACTAGAAGAAGTAAATGCTTATGGAATAATGTGTATTTAGCACACATAGATTTATTTGATAATTTTTGGCTTACAGTAAGTAATGACAGAAATTGAAGTTATTATTTCATTCATAACTCTGATCATGTATGGCTTCTAGTTGTAAATTTGGCACTTGTACTTTTTCTTGTCACACTTGAAAAAATTAGAATAACTCTTACTTATTTAGCTGCACACCCAATATTTTGTATGATCATGCTTATGATTGGAACATGTTTCATTATATCCCTTTTAATATTCCATGATATTTTCACCTGTATTTTGTGATCGAATGTTATGTTATGATTTCCTTATGAAAATGTTTTATAAATAATTTTAATGGAATGCTTTCAAAAGGTTTAAATTTAAGAATTATTTTAAAACCCCCTTAATGGGCATTCATATTCTCACCCTACGTTTCAACTTATATATTATGGGTTTAGTAAATTTGTGTTACACTGTTCGGTGGCAGCATTGTGGAGACTCATTTTATTTATGTTATTGAATAATTGTAATAGTTGTATCTAATTATCCTGGTCCTAAAACAAAATGATCCACTTTAGTGGAAAATGGCGTGTAATAATTATCTTTCTTTTAAAACATTACACACCATGTTTTATGTAAACTCTGTATCGGTTTCGGGGCAGTCTGCGGCCAGGGCGTCATAGTTGGTATCAGATGATTTGTTTAGAAAACCCTGGAAAAATAGAACAATACTAAAAAGTTGTTTATGTCTTATTATGTATAATTTTTCATAAAACTATCAGATGACAGATGAATCAAGTCTTTTGTCCCTTCTGAGATAAAAATTAAAAACTATAGTGGCCAAGGCATGTTTAGAAAGATATGAAACTTTTGAGAACCTTCATTTGTCAGGTCAACACCTCTATCAGGTAACAAATTCCCCTCGCATACTCCAACTTCACCTAGGGTCTAGCTTTTATTACATCCTGAAGATGCATCCCAAATTACTTTTTATGCCCATAAGGGAAGGCATTATGATGGTCTATTGCGATATTTTACAATTGACAAATTTGTTTTCTCACTAATGAACTTCCAGGAAGCTACACAAGCAGGTGACCTGTGGGCAACAAACCTTTGTCAAATCATATCCTACGGTCTTTGAGGTTAGGTAATGGACTTAAAAATTCTTGAGGACAATTCTACTCATATGAATTATAGACAAAAATTTCAAGAAGACATCGCCCAACACCATAACCTCCATGCTTTCCTTTGTTGGAACATTTTGTGATAACCCTACTTTTTTATTTCAAACATAAAATTGATTTATTACATAAAAACATCACTTGATACAACATGGAAGATCGAGAGGTCTAGTGTCTTTGTGTCATAGGATCATTACCTAATAACTTAAAACATGAAATACAACATCTTTATTGAAAACTTTCTTTAGATGACCACTACATTCCCTCATACATAGCATTGCATGGGATAACCTGAGGACATGCATAAGAAAAGGGTGAGCTATAAAGCCTAGTAAGGGAATTATCATAGAATGAAATGAGGAATTAAATACATGTTAGACAATAGGCATATCAATATAGCATGAGAGAATCATAAACATAAAGGCATGATAATGGATGATAATCATAACATTGAAATATAGAAACAACACATAACATGGAATTAGCATGAACCAAGGTTCATTGCACATAGAGCATGAGTAAATACTCATTACACATGAAGTAAGAGTAAAAACTCATTGCAATTGAATTAGAATGAGTCAACACCCATTTCACATGATGTATCATGATACTATACTTTACTCATTGAATTGGAGCGCAATAAGGGCACACCCTTCTTAAACATTTCATTTCATGCATAAGTGTGCCAATGGATCATATAACATGGATTCATAAAACAACATCATTTATTAAAAGATAATGGAATTTGGAATTCATATATGAAACTTTATAATAAATATGTAAATGTGCATAAAGGTGAATACCCTTGATAGAGAAATGGTATTCACTACCCAATGGCATTTTCTTGGAAAATAAGTGCAATTTTGGCAGCGTAACGACGTGACAGAAGAATTCATAAAAATGTTTGATGAGAGATAAAGGGGTGTATCATAATATTTACATGACATGGACAATATGGGGGTCATATAGATACATGTTCAAAAAAATTAATTTAAATTAGATCCATGACACAAAAGGATTGATTGACTGTAAATGAGGAGAGATATATTCCTTTCAGAATTTTACCATAGTAACCTGTGTATGTGGGAGGATTTTAATGAGAGATAAAGGGGTCCCCCATAATTCCAAAATAAATAGGGAAGTATGAGGGAGGTGTGAAACCATACCCCAACATTTATAATTGAAATTAAAAGGTCATAACAACATTAAGAAAATCGGACAAAAATGAGAATGGAAGAAAAAACCCTTACTTGGTAGTGTGCTTCCAAAGGCTTGAGAGAGGCTTAAGATAGGATTTTTGGGAGCATGGGGAACCTTGGGAGGATTCTAGGGAGAGTAGGGAAGGGTTTGGACGAACTCAAAAGGCTTTTAGTGGTGATAAAGTGGGAGCTTGGGTGAGATTATATAGGAATGGTGAGGGAATTCTTTATTATTTAGGGTTGGGACACCACACATTAAACTAATTAAAACCACCAACCATCCCATGGTTCATGCCAATGTTTTTTGACAAAGGGGAGTGGAAGAAAATATTTTATAAGGCCAAAGTCCTAACCTCTTAAGATAATGGGGTTGATTATGTGGAGGTTATTCACACTCCAAAGGAAAACAATTTAAAAAGACAATATGTTTAATAAGCCTTAAAGGTTCCAATAATGCGTTGTAAAATAATTCAAACAAACCCAAAATCACATTAGTTTAATGGTAAGACATATATTGTACGAACATAAGGCCTATAGTATTTTATTACATCACTATTGGGTCATTATAATGTCATAAAAAACATTATATATTTAAACGGTATTTAATTTTTATCCCAAAATTTGACTGTCTCAAAAAATTATGAAAAATTCACCGTTTGATAATTTCAATGTCTTGATTCTAGAAAGAATATAAATTTAATCTAAATAATTTTTTAACAATGTTAATTTTCACTTTTAAAATAAAAACTGACATTTATAAAAAATTCATGGGTTTTGACAAAAAAGGCTTTCAAACCATAATAAAAATTTCGATTGAATTCATAAAATAATACAATAATTTATATTTAATAAAAATTAATTTAATAATAATATTTTATTAAAATATTATATAATACAAAAATACATTAATTCATCAAAATAGAATTCCTAGTTGAATATTAACTAAAAACACTATTTGAGCTTCAAAAACTATTTACAAGTTTACAAAAATAACATGAAAATATATTCATTGTTATATAAAAAATAATGTACATAACCATAGTTCTATGATCTTGTTACATAACCCCTTATAACACCCACAGAAGACCGAAGTGTATGGTGTGTGATGGTGACAGAATCATGGGGTGGCTCGAATAACATTGCTTGGGTGGTAATCTCTATGAACTTCCACTTCTCTCGTAGGCGGTCCCACCTGAGCTTAACCAATTGAAGATCGGTTAGGGATTGGTAAAGAGTGAAGTACAAGGATTCCACCTCTTATCTATGCTCTGACAAATGGGATTTGTATGGGCCACGACTACTAGATGGGGCCATCACTTCCTTTGTCTGAGTAAATTGGATTTGTTAAAGCCCTATATTTATACTAACCATGTGATCACTGTTCAATGGCTATATTAGAAATGGTTACAATTATTAACATAAAACCAAAGAAGTTAACATTTTATATAATCATTTTACATAAAGAGACATTTAATTAGATTAAGTGGGATTTCCATTAATGAATGATTGGTTCATTACAATCTTCCCCCTTTAAAAAATTTCACCCTCAAAATTACCTTTTCACACACTAAAACAAATGCAGGCAACTTTGCTTCATCACTTCCTCCAATTCCCACATTTATTCTTCAAACTTTTGGTTTCTCCACAACACCATGACGAGGGGCATTGTCTTATTTCGTAGACCTTTTTTCTACGGTCTAAGATCTTCACCGGTTTCTCCTCATAAGAAAGATCATCCTCTAACTGTACCACCTCTGAAAAGAGTACAAGTGAAGGGTCTGGTATGTACGTCCTTAATAGGGATACATGAAAAGGTCTCATCGATAGTTATCTACATAACTGTTCTTTTGACTCTGGGATACCTTGATATGCTACTGAATAGTTTTCACCTTCTCCACCATTTCATCGATCATTTCTGGTCCAAGCATCTTACGCTCACCGACCACATCCCAACACACTGGTGTTCTACACCTTTTCCCATAAAGGGCTTCAAATGGTTCCATTTGGATGCTTGAGTGGAAATTATTATTATAAGAGAACTCAACCAGAGAAAAATGTTGATCCGATCCTCCTTTAAAGTCTATTGAGCATGCTCTCAACATTTCCTCAAGTGTTTAGATAGTCTTCTCAGATTGGCCATCAGTTTGAGGATGATAAGTTGTACTGAAGTACAGTTCTATATTCATAGCATGTTTAAGACTCCTCCAAAACATATAGGTGAATCTTGGATCTCGATCAGACACAATGGATAATGGTACTCCATATAGCCTTACCACTTCCCAGATATATATCTATGCCAGTTGATCGAATGAGAAGTCCTCCCGAATAGCAATGAAGTGTGCATACTTTGTAAGATGATCCACAATATCCCTGATTGCATTGTTTCCTTTGGATGTCTTCATAAGTCCAGTGAAAAAGTCCATAGTGATGTTTTCTTATTTCCATTCTGGTATGGGAAATGGTTGCATCATCCCATTAGACTTATGCCACTCTTCCTTCACTTGCTGACACACCATGAACTTTGATTTATATTCAGTGATCTTCTTTTTAATATTATCCTACCAATAACGCTCATGGTGATCTCGATACATCATTGTGTTTCCTAGGTGAATAGTGAAATTTGAACTCTGTGCATCATCCAAAAGTTCCTTCTTCATCTCCATACTCGATAGAACACATAGTCTTTTCTCAAATCTCAAAATTACTTCTTCATTAACATTAAACACCAAGTATTTCCCTTTTTCGATAGCTTCCACCTTTTCCTGAATTCCCACATCATATTTTTGAGCATAATTTAACCTTTTCAAAAGTTACAGTTTAGCAATCATTTGTGAAAGGTTTGATGATGTTCCCTTATTTATGATTCCCATGTCCATCTTCATCAAATCTAAGAATACTGGATCCTTTTCAATTCTCATGAATGATAGAATCACTGGGTTCTTTCTACTTAGGGCATCCTCCACCTTGTTCTCTTTCCCAGGGTGGTAATAGATTGAGCAATAATAGTCTTTGATCATCACTAACCATCTTCATTGGTGAATATTCAACTCTTTCTATATGAATATATTCTTGAGGCTTTTGTGGTTTGTATAAATTTCACACTTCTCCCCAAAGAGATAATGCCACCAAATTTTCAATGTGAAGATCACTGTAGCTAGCTCGAGGTCATGTGTTGGATAGTTCTGTTCATGAACATTCAATTACCTTGAAGCATAGGCAATGACTTTGTCATTTTTAATCAAAAAACCTCCCGGGCCGTTCTTTGAAGCATCAATGAATACCACAAAAAGTTCTCCACTTGTAGGTAAAGTGAGCATGATCCTAGTGATATGCCTCCTTTTCTACTCCATAAAGATTTCTTCACATTCCTAACTCCAAGAAAACATTACTTCCTTCCAAGTTATCTTGGTAAGAGGGTTGTAAAATTGTGATAAATTTCTCACAAATCATCTATAATATCCATCTATGACCAAGAATCTACGGATATCTGTTACCGATGTTTCCCTCGGCCATTCCTCAATTGCATCTGTTTTGTATGGATCCACAGAAATCTTATTGCTTGTGATGATATGACCAATGAATGATACCTCCCTCAACCAGAACTCACATTTATAGTACTTGGCATAGAGCTTATCCATCTACAAGGTCTCCAGTACAATTATTAGATTCTCCTCATGATTCTATTTGGTTTTGGAGTATATCATAATATCATCTATAAAGACTACAACAAATTTGTCGAGGTAATCTCTAAAGACTCTATTCATCAAGTCCATGCAGATTTCTGGAGAATTAGTGAGTCTGAAAGGCATTACTATCAATTAATAGTGCCTGTATCGTGTACGAAAATCAGTCTTGGCGATATCTTCCTTCTTCAGCCTTGATAATATCCCGACGGAAAATCCACCTTGGAGAAGTATTGTGCTCCACTTAGCTGATCAAACAAGTCATCAGTTCGTGGGAGAGGATACTTGTTCTTTGTCGTGATTTTTTTGAGCTCAAGATTATCGACTCAAAGCTGCATTGATCCATCCTTCTTCTTGACGAAGATGACTGGTGCACCCCATAGTGAAGTACATGGGCATATAAACCCTATATCCAAGTTCTCTTATAGTAGTTTCTTCGGCTCTTCAAGCTCCACAACAACCATTATATATGGAGTTTTGGAAATTGGCAATGCCCCCGGTATAAGTTCAATTGAGAATTCAACATCTCTTCTAGGAGGAAGACCAGACAATTCCCCGGGAAACACTTCAGCAAATTCTCTCACAATAGGAATGCATTCCTGGATGTTTGTTTCCATGGACTCAATCATCATATCTAGATATGCGTGTTCATAGAGCAGTAATATCCAGGCTTAAGATGATGGAGCTAACGAAGATTCATATTCGTCCTTGCACTTGTAATGAATCGGGGGTTGATTCTCAACATGGAGAGTGATTTCCCTATCATGGAAATTTATGTTGGATCTATATATGGAAATCCAATCTATGCAATGAATTGCATAAAATTCCACCAGAGGGAGTATGACAAGGTTCTTCGGGAAGTTCAATCCACAGAATATGATAGTGGAGGAGTTATATTCATGGGATGCAATAATCTCCCCATTTAGAGAAATCACCAACATCTTTACCTCCATGATTTGTGGTGGTGATGGTATTGTTCTACTAAACATTTGAGATATAAATGACTGCATAGAACCAGAATCAAAAAGTGTGTTCTCTATTCTTGAATGAATAACTAGTGTACCTATCACTAGTTTGTTTTCAGGGTTCACTTTGGTTGTAGTGATGGAAAAAGCTCACCCTTACTACCATGGAGTTTGTTGGTTGACACTGAAAACCCTTCTCTTAGGGCACTAATTTTCATGATGCCCTAGTTCTTTGTATTTGTAGGAATGAATCACACGTTGAGGTTCGAACGGAGCGTTCCTCTCCTCTGTCGTAGCTGCGGGTCTTTCTTGCCGATAGTTAACAGCTAGATGCCCTTATCTTCCACACCTAAAGCATTTTATTTTACCCTCCAGGAAATTTCCAAGGTGCTTCTTTCCGCACCTTTGGCAAGTGGGGTGCTGGATCTTCTTAGCACCATCGAATTTATCCATCGGGCCACCAGCATTGAAGTCCAACTTAAAATTCTTATCCCCATGATACCCCTGAGATTCTACAATCTCCATTTCGACCTTGAGGGCACATTAGAAAATTTCCTCATAGCTATTGAAGTTACAGATTCCCAGTACTTTCCGCATGCTAGGTTTCAGCCAACCAAAGAAGTGGTAAACCTTGAATTCAGGGGTAACGACAAAGTCGGAAGCATATCATGAAAGCATTGTGATTTTTTCCTCGTACGCTACTACAAATTCTTCATCATTTTTCTTGAGGGAAATGAAGTCCCTTTCCATCTTAATCCGGAGGGTGCACAGAAAATATTTATCGAAAAACATCTTCCGGAAATCCTTCCATTACAACGCCACGATATCTACCTCAGGCTTCGTATTTTTGATCAACATCAACCATTGATCAGCTTCACCCTCCATACAACAAGTTGCCAGGAGAAGCATCTCTTGTTCCGAACATTGAAGGATGGAGAAGATCTTTTCAATGGAGTTGATACATTGTTTAGCAATTGAGGGATCAGATGATCCATTAAAAGTAGGAGGCATTTGTCTCACAAAGCTCTCAATACTGACTTGTTCTTTATTAGGGGGGTTGAAAATTACTCTTGACTGAGGTTTCTATTCAAATCGTGAGTTAGATAAGATTGAAGCGCGACAAAGTTCACGATTCCTGCTCCCATTGGATTGGGCATCTCATTAGTACAGCCATCACATTGATCTTCACATCGGTTTTTAGCCCAAGTCTTCCTATTACTGGCCATTGGCTGAAATAAAAGGAATGTTTGGGATAACAAATAAAGGGTAATACGAGGACAAAACCGATGACTTATAAATAAATCTTATTTCCTTAACATATGAATCTACTATCTCCAGTCTATGTTATCCATGATCTACTTTCTAACATATATCCTTAGGGCATTTTTTGTCCCATAATAAGGGTTCATACGATGATTGTTAATTTAAAAAAGCATATCCCCCATGAGTGTTGTAACCAAGCATGCAAAAAGGCCCATTTTCATGCACCAATTCCTGTTCAAGTATAGCTCAAAGAGGTGTTTTTAAGTTTTACCCCTAGGATACATCTGTGCTAGGGCCGCCTCTACCTGGTTGTATCCAAACAAGGATGTATTTTCTTGATAAACTATTTATTCAATACCCACCAAAACATAGGGTTGTTTTTTTTATACATAGTCTTGTCTCTAAGGCTTTACTAGGGTTTTCTAATCCTAATACCAAAAATAACTAAACCAATCCTCTGAACCAACTGTGATAACACTGCTTTTTATTTCAAACTTAAAAATGATTTATTACATAAAACCTTCACTTGATACAACATAGAATATCGAGAGGTCTAGTGTCTTTGGAGATTTGGATCATTACATAACAACATAAAAAATGAAAAAAACATCATTATTGAAAACTTCCTTTACATGACCATTACATTCCCTCATACATAGCATTGCATGGGATAACTTGATGACATGCATAAGAAAAGAGTGAGCTATAAATCCCAGTAAGGGAATAATCGTGGAATAACATGAAGAATGCAATACATGTTAGATAATAGGAATATTAATAGATCCCAATTGAAGCATAAACAAAAAGCATGAAAAATAATGATAATCATAACAAGGAAATGTGGCAACAACACTAAACATGGAATTATCATGAGCCAAGGCTCATTGCACATAGAGCATGAGTAAATCCACATTGCAAATGGAGCACAAGTAAAACGTCATTGCACTTGAATTATCATGATTCAACACCCATTGCACATGTAGTATCATGATACTATACTTT
This sequence comes from Viscum album, assembly GCA_963277665.1. Lineage (NCBI taxonomy): Eukaryota > Viridiplantae > Streptophyta > Magnoliopsida > Santalales > Viscaceae > Viscum > Viscum album. The sequence continues at coordinate 841,003,033 of OY728160.1, read as the reverse complement.
ACCCAATGCATTTGAGTGCTATAAGGGCACACCCTTCTTAAACATTTCATTTCATACATAAGTGTTCCACATAGATGTTATAACATAGATTCATAAAACATCATAATTTATTCCATGATAAAGGAATGTGGAATTCATACATGAAACTTTATAATAAATAAGTAAATGTGCACAATGGTGAATACCCTTGATAGAGAACTAGTATTCAGTACACAATGGAATTGGCTTGGAAAATCAGTGTAATTTCGGCAGCGTAATAGCATGACGTAAGAATTCGTAAAAATGGTTGATGAGAGAGAAACCGGTGTCTCATAATATTTACATGAAATTTATAGTAAGGGGGTCATATAGATACATGTACCAACAAATTTAATGTAAATTACATCCACGATACAAAAGAATTGCTTGAATGTAAATGAGGATAGATAAATTCCTTTCGGAATTTCAGCCTAATACTGTGTGTACATGGGAGGCTTTTAATGAGAGAGAAAGGGGTCTCCCATCATCCCAACATAAAGAGGGATGTATGGGGGAGGTGAAAAACCATACCCCAACATTTATAATTGATATTAAAATGAAATAACAACATTAATAAAATTGGACCAAAATGAGAAAGGAACAAAAAACCCTTACTTGGAAGTGTGCTTCCAAAGGCTTGAGAGAGGCTTGAGAGAGGATTTTGGGGAGATTGGGGAACCTTGGGAGGACTCTAGGGAGAGTATGGAAGAGTTTTGTTGACTCAAAATTCTTTGACTGAGAATAATGTGGGAGCATGGGGGGTTTATATAATAAAGGTGAGAGAATTATTTATTATTTAGGGTTGGGACACCTCATATTAAACTAATTAAAACCACAAACCAACCCATGTTTTTTCCCATGGTTTTTTCCGAAGTGTAGTGGGAAAAAATATTTTATTATTCCAAAGTCCGAAATTCTTAATATAATGGGGTTGCATATGTGGAGGTGAGTCAAACTCCCAAGGAAAACAATTTAAAAAGACAAGATGTTTAATAAGCCTTGAAGGGTCCATTAATGCTCTGTAAAATAAGGCAAACAAACAAAAAATCACATTATTTTAATGTTAAAAAGTATATTTTCTTATCATAAGTCTTATATTATTTTATTACATCACTATTGGGTAATTATGATGTCATAAAACACATTACATATTTAAACTGTATTTAATTTTTACCAAAAAATTTGACTGTCTCAGAAAATTATAAAAAATTCACCATTTGATAATTTCAACATCTTGATTCCAGAAAAAATATTAATTTTATCTAAATAATTTTATTAATATGCTAATTTTAACTTTTAAATTAAAAATTGACATTTATAAAAAATTCATTTGTTTTGACAAAAATGGCTTTCAACGCTTAATAAAAATTACGATTGCATTTATAAAATTATACAATAATTTATATTTAATAAAAATTAATTTAATAACAATAATAATATTTTATTAAAATATTCTTTAATACAAATGTCCATTAATTCATAAAAACATAATTCTTAGTGGAATATTAACTAAAAACAATATTTGAGCATTAAAAATTATTTATAAGGTAACAAAAATAACATTAAAATATATTCATTATTATATACAAAAATAATGTACATAACCATATTAATATTATCTTGTTACATGACCCCTTATAACACCAGCATAAGACCGAAGTGTAAGGTTTTCAATGGTGAAAATCTCTTTGGGGTGTCTCGGATAACATTTCTCAGGTGGTAATCTCTATCAACTTCCACTTCTCTCATAGGCGGTCCCTCTCGAGATTAACCTATTGAAACTAAGATTTGGCATGGTCAATAGAGAAGCCCAATGATGCCACCCCTTTTCTAAGTTCTAAAAAATGGGCTTCATATTGGGCGTGTCTACTAGATGAGTCCATCGCTTCCTTTGCCTGAGTAAATTGGATTTGTTAAAGCCTTATATTTATAGTAATCATGTAATCACTTTTCAACAGCTATATTAGCAACATTCACAATTCTTAATATAAAACCAATGAATATGACATTATATATAAACATTTTACATAAATAGTCATTTAATTAGATCAAGAGGGATTTTCATTAATGAATGTTTGGGTCTTTACACTTTAGATGTCCACATCCGATTGATCCGGATTGCCAAAGTTGCATATGGACCTAGGAGATTGAGGAGTTTGGAACTACTTTGGAAATCCATTTTACTTAGAATTGGGGAAATTGACAACATTGGTGAATCTAGTGATGTTTCATCATGGGGGACATCAGGAAATCCATACTAGTGTTGTGAGAGTTAGCGTGTAGTTATGTAACAACTTGGGTTTATGAACATTGTATAACTGAATAATGTTATATGTTTTAGTACCGTAACTTGATTTTAAAAATAAAGTCTCTATTTTAATATGGTTATTCCTTTCCGAATAAAAAATATCTCCTAAAATTTTCAGATAGAAGTCATGGGTTCATCAACCAATCTCCTGTCACTTCCTAGAGAACTTTTAGAGATTAAAATTTTCAAGACATGCTCGGAAGAATACCAACCCAATGAAAACATATGTTTGTTTGAAAACAACTCCATCGGGTGTTGAACCAGCCAACGATCCTCTATCTCTATCTAGGAGAAAATTTTGTCCATTACCATATTTCAAATTCACAATTTTCATTATACATGTAGAGTGTAAGGTATCACAAGGTCTTCTGTCTATGTTTCCCATTGGCTGATAACTACCATGCTATAGGTATGTTTCTTGAAGCTACATTAGGGGGTGACCATCAAGAATCCTACCTATTCAAGGTCATGAGTTTTAGTATGTATGGGGAACCCTACGACATCAATATTTTTAGGCACAATGTGGTATGATGGATTTATAGAAGACAAATCCACTTTGAAATATCCGACCTCCACACCTCTTGTGACTCCCTATGGAAGGTCGATTACATTATGTACAGGTTTGAACCTAGTTGTCCACTAGGTATCAGGACCAAAAAAATATAGGAGATGAATACTACCCTAGTAATTCATCTGAGGTTGTGAGCACCCTACTTTCAGTGGTGGTCCAAGTGAAGGGATGATGGAAGTGATGTGTGTTTGTTTTTTCCAATGGTTTTTGTATGAGTATTTTGGAATTGTGAGGATGAAATTCGTTTAAGGGGGGATAATGTGATGCTATAAAACATTTTCCCATGTAATAATAATATTATGATTTTATTTTGTTTTTAATTTTCATGCTATCCGAACAGAATGTGATACTAAAAACAAGGAATTTTATTTAATTTAACACAGAAGTGTCTACATTACAATAAGATCAAAGGAAACCATACTACCAAAAAATACCTATTAAGAGGCCTATTAAAATCACATGGATACCAGAAAATACTAAAAAAATCCCATGACAGTAGTAGGGGTCCTTTAGATCTAACACAATGAACATCAATATGGGCAGAGCCACTGCAACTCCACTGATCATCAGTTGAATGATGTGCACCATCTTCACCATGATGTTTTGAATTTGGAACACCTGGATTCATGTTTTTATAACACACTAAATCAATCCAATTGTTTCCTCATTTAGGTGAATGTTGGAGATATATATGACCGTTGTTTTTCTTTTAGGATGGTTAGAATTTAAAATAATGTTACCGTCAGTATTTTGTGAAACCAAAAAAAAATTAAGTGAAAAAAAATTAAGATATATTGTATGAATTTTCATAAAACCTATATAACAACCTGAAGAATATTATTTTTTTGATATTATTGACATATATTATGTTTCATCCTTGACATCATGGTTTTTAATTTAAAAGTGTATTTTAAAAAACGTAGTGTGATTTCAAACGTAGGTATGTATTTCAAATACTTTTCAAATGTTTCAAATGTTATAAATGTTGTATTATGGTAATTTATAGATATTTTAAATTATTAGTATAAGATTCTATAAATCAGATTTATATGGTTAAATTAATACTTCCTTTTAAACATATGAAATAATGTTCATATTAAGTATGTAATGAATCTTGAATGTTTTAAGTATTTGTGTACTTTGATCTTCCAAAGATAAAATAGAAATCAAGTTTTATAAAATCAGAGATATACATTATATAATAATATCATTTATATTTCATTTATATGTTTTTATTACATATTTTGAATGTTAATTCATAAAATAATTACCCAATGGGCCAGACATCTAACTGGGATGAAGAGGCAAGACATGCTACTACGGGAGTAGGCGGCCAAGCCTAAGACTTTAGCCTCAGCACAGGCTGACCAATGGGCATGAGCACTCACCTCAAGAATGCATGAAGGAAACAAGTAGTGTGCCTCCGTGTGGGGCAGCACGACGGCATGGGTTGGCATAGAGCGCGCCCGCAGAACCTGGTATGGGGCGGTACCAGGAGGGGAGAGGGAGTAATCTGAGCTACGACTTCGATCATCCGGCTTATATAGAAGCCGCGAAAGTTTCTTCATATCTATGGGGGATGGAGATTTCTTAGCGAAATGTGATCTCAACAGTGAGATCCCGCTGCAAGCGATCAAAGCCGTCTGATTTAGTTCGGTCTTCGATCCCCTGTGGTCGTGGTTGATCCTCTCTATTTTTTGTAGCTACCTGATCAATGATGATCAAATCTTGGCCGTTAATTTCTTTTTAAATACACCTCGTCGCTCACGGTCATAAGATCAAATACGACCAAATATATACTGTTCCTTCTTTTTAAATCTCTACATCTCATCATATTCATCTAATCGAGTCACAATCATATCTCATCTGTCCATTTTATTTCTGTTTTTCTTCCCCTACATGGTCTTCTTCCTCCTGTTTGCACCGTTCCAATCAGGTTCAGCATCCACTATCTCTATTTTTTCCTCCACCCATGACACTGGGTGGCCCATGTTCTATTCATTTTCCAAAAAGACTGACACCCTAATTCTTATTTTAACTAGGGGAGTCTCGGTTTTCCAAGATAGTTGCATTAAAAAGATATCATATATATATATATATATATATTATATATACATCTCTCCTTGCACCTGAACCCTACGAGTGCTCATCTTCTCCAAGAACCTCTTTTGAGCTTCCTCTGACCTATCATCTTCCTTCAAAACATGTAAGGTCCCTAATTTTTCATTACATTCTTCAGTTTTCTTTATATATATATACACACACACACATATAGATGAATATACCTGTATATATATATAAGTTTGACTACAAGACCTACCAGTTTCTCATAATATAGTGAATTCTTTTTCATAAATATGTTCTTAATCCATTTCCGAACAAGGGTTTGAGTTTTTATTAGTTTGAAAAACATTTATATATATATATATATATCGATTATACATAAGCATACAAATATGTATATGTTTCATAAATGAACCCTTTATATCTTATGGCCCAATTTGAAATTAACAAACCCATGTTTTAATAAATGTCCTTAATAAGATTAAAACATTTAAGTGTCATTTAATCATGGTATACAACCCTTATATATAATACGTATAATCAGTTATAAACATAAACTATATATGTATACTGATGTTTGGATAACCATATCTATGATTTTTTTAACAAATATACCGCTTAAATTTTATATCATGATTTAAAATTTTGGGACCCTTGTTATCTAATGTTCCTAATATATCTAAGTCATTATAGGTTCCATTGGATTTTTGGTGCAAACACTTTAATACATTATGTATAATCAATTGAGTGAGTATATGTGTATACATATAAATATTGATCCTCAATATTATTTATAATTTTCCAAACCTTACTTAGAATTTCCATGGATTTGCTAAGAATGAATGTTTATGGAAGGTAATGTTAAACATTCAAAAAAATTACATATATCACGTCGTATTACTATACCTAATCTTATATCTAGAATATGTTTATCACATTTTAATAATTCAAATTTCAAGTATATATATATATATAAATATGTTTTCTATTATTATATAATTTTTAAAGAATGGGTAAATTATCATGACATCACCCAATTATATATTAATCAAGGAAGAATTGTTATTATTTTTGAACTATTATCTTATAATTTTATATGTGGTATATGATATTTCATTCAAAAATTATCAGTGAAGGTAATATTCTCGTTGCATTAAAATTGTTTGAAGTAAAGTTATATATATTTATAAGATTTTTCAAACCCTAATTTTCAAGTGGTTGATAACATGATTTAATTAATGACTTGATGCAATTATTACTTGTAATATTTTTGTAAGTACTAATCTTGAATTTTCTAACCAATATGAGTATATAAGTATGCAGTGATAGATAAAAAATATATTAGAGGATAAAAGGATATTTATAATCTTGTTATCATGTTATGCTCACTTAATGTTTTATTTCATAATGAACCTGCTACAATAATTGACTATTAGTAAATAAAATTTATTATTTAATCTATTTTCATATTGACACGGTGTATTAAAAGGCATCCATTTAATTTAATTATTCATTTCCATGAATCAAGGATTTTAAAAATTAAGGAATTATCATTTTATGTGATAACCACATCCTCTATTACTTGTGTATTTTAAATCAATATCACATGTGCAAATAAAGTATACTAGTTTAGACATGTCATTAAGAAAATTGTTACCTAAAAAACAACTGACATATTATGATTTAGTACATTGAAATTTCCCTTTATCAGTTCATGAATTGATAATGAATAATATAATTTCTGAAGTCATAAGCAAGTATTATAATTCATTAAAAGTTTATTAGCATGGAAGTGTTTGTGAATTTACTATTTTATGTGACTAGTCCAACAATTTTTTATTTATTTTTCACCTATTATAATTTATGAAATAAAAATTTAATTATTCAAAGTGGTATGAGACACTTTGAATGAGAGACAAGATTTATTAAATCAACGTGTTATGAGACAGTTAGATTTAAAAAAATGAGGAATTCATTAGACAAAGTATGTGATGGGTGGGGCTCTCTATATCCCCTCGTTGCATCGGTAAGACTCATAAGATAAATTGACGTGGAATTGGTAGAGGACTTTCCCAATTATGATTTATGGATTTTGGATGTGGCCTTAATCATATTATGCGTCTTGGTCGAGGCCTTGAAAAATGATTCAAAATGTCCTACGTATGCACTTTCGTCATTATGACTATTAAATTTAATTATCCAAATGAATATTCGACTAGTAGAATATTATTGGTTAAAGTGATAGTACTTATGAGAATCAAAAGAAGTAAATTCTTATAGAATAAAATGTATTCAGCACAAAGAGATTTATTTTCCAATGTATGGCTGACAGTTTGTAATGACAGAAATTGAAGTTATTAATTAATCTGAATCTCTGATCATATATTGTTTCTAGTTGTAAATCTATAACTTGTACTTTCACATGTCACACTTGTTTAAATTAGAATAACTCTTATTTATTTAGTTGCATACACTATATTTGGTATGAGTATGATTATTATTGGAACATGTAGCATTATATCCCTGTTAATATTCCTTGAATTGTTCACCTGTATTTTGTGATCGAATGTTATGTTATTCTTTCCTTATGAAAATATTTTATAATTTTTTTTAAAGAAATGTATTCAAAAAATTTCAATTTCAGCATTATTTTATAACCTCCTTACTAGGAATTTATATACTAACCCTACGTTTTAATTCAAATTGTACAGGTTTAGTATATTTGAGGTACACTGTTTGGTGGTAGCATTGTGGAGAATCATGATATTTCAGTTTTTGAAGAATTGAAATAGTTGCATCTGATTATATAGTACCTAATCCTAAAAGATCCTATTTTGTGGAACACGATGGGTTATAATCAACTATATTTTTTAATAAAATTACACACCATGTTTTATGTGAACTCCACACTATCTCTAGGGTAGTCCAGGGCCAAGGCGTGACAATAGTTTTTCTTAATAATGTGATTTATTTGATATCTTATTGTGTAAACTACACCAATATAATCTGGTTATACATAAATCACATGATTAGCTTGTGGTATACAAAACACTATTCTTGGATTATGTTACACACACTGTTGAGTTATATCAACAGTTTGTGTTTAACACAATACTGAGTTTTACTAAATAATAGTATATTAATAAAATATTATTATTTTATATAGTAAGATATAATATAGTCATTAAATTAGAGATTATGAAATGTATTAACTCAATTATTAAAATATAATTTTTATAGTATAAATTTGTGTGGTTAATAATTAATTAGAAATTAATATAAATACCATTTTATTGTAAAGGAAATTTTTTCATTTTTATTCTCCCAAAGTTGGTTTTTGTTAATAAATTAAAGAAATTTCAAATAATAAATTATATTAATGAAATATATATATTATATATACAATAAAATATTTTTTATATTTATCCAATATATTTTATTAGAATAATATATGAACCCACCCAATTACATTCATAAAAAACTATATTTCCCAAAAGGGCAATTTTATAACATTTTAAAAGAGATCACATTTTAAATTGAAAATTTTAACCATTTATAGATTTTTATGAAAAAATTTACTTCTTAGTTTTAATTGGGATATAAAAATTTACTTTTTATGGAGTTTGGGTATTTTTCTGAGATGTTTCATTTTTTGATTAATAATGAAAAATACTGCATTTGAGGTTAAAACTATTTGTTCATATTATTTTTCAATATAGTTAAATTATGATTGAAATTTATTTTAAAGTATAATTAAATTAGATTTTATAATTTAATATAATTTAGGCCATAGTAATCAATTTCACTTTGAATTTAGATATAAAATCATTTCAATCTTTTGAATGTTTTTTACTTTAAAACACCATTTTTTAGATCAATCAACATGATTAATTTTAATTAATTACTAAAACAGTTATGTTTTAAATTGCGTAAAATAGATTAATTGTTCAGAATAATTGGATCATAATTTTTTAAATAGTTTTCATTTAGTTTTGTGTATTATGAATTGTAACATTGGTAATATTTTTATTACCACAGTGAAGGGTAAATAAGGTAATATAGGGTAAAAATAATTTTTTTAAAATTATAAAATTACCCTAACACATACGTAAATCCTATTTGATAAATAAAATTAAGCCCTTAAAAATTTATTTTTCTAATTGAATCATTAAATGAAGACGTATCCATGAAAATTTCATAGATAATATTTAAATAAATTAAATTAACAAACTTTCACACTCTTATTTCATATAAGTATAATAATTTCTTTAAAAGGATAAATAAAAGTTAAATTAGAAAATAACTAGTCTCGAGAAATATAAAATAGTTATCTACATAATGGATTTTTTTTATAATTCTTAGGGATGAAATACGGACATTAAATGTTGACACAACAGTGATGTAGTAATTATTTTATTAATAGAAATATCAAATAAATGATATTAAATATTTTAAAATAAATATTATAAGAGATAATTAATGTCAGACAAGATTTTTTTATTTATTATTTTGACATTTTAGTGATGTGTTTAATGATTTTTTTGAAGATATGGATTTTCTATGACATTTTTAAAAATTATTGTAATGAAGAGCATCAAAATTGACATTATTGATATTTTAAAATAATTAATATTTTATTAAATGGTATAAAATTTATAAAAAAATAATTTTCATCTAGCTAATTCGAATGAGACTTAAAATTTTATAAATGTCTCATTAGTAGTTATTTTTTCATTCTATAGTCAGTATATTGACCCATAAGTAGTAAAACACTTCATTTCGTTGCCAGAGTTAAAGGCATTAGTTAAGGGTTAGAAAAAATCTACGGTTAATAACATCTACTAAACATGTATAATAATAATTGGTTGATATTATTTAAATATATCCTAATATTTTATAATAAATAACTCATATTGGATCCATTTCGAATTAAAATTTAATTAATATTAATTTAATATTTTTGGATATTCCAAAGGTGCTCCTCTCCTATCTTATAAAAGGGATCATCTCATTCTATTTTATTCCCAACTATAAATCCATTTGTATTGGAAAAATTCTACCGAATTATCATATCAAATTTCTCCCTTTATTCTTATAATCCTTATATATTTCATAAATCCAGCCAATGGATTCATTTTGTGCAAATCAAAATGAGATACCCAAAGAAGATCCAACATCCTTCCTCAAGTTCTTTTTTTTAATTTCATTATACAACAACTCAATCCATATTATTCCATGAACAAAAAATAAATTTGGTATCCTAAATATAATAATATGTTTTTATGTTTTGGTTTAGAACTTCATTTACACACACATCCATCTAATGTGTAACAAATTTACGATTCTTGGGCACGAATAACTATCACCTCAAGAAATGGTTTTGTTCGTTTTTCCTTTACCACAACATAATGTTAGGATTTATGATTGAAACACAATTTTTTTACAATAAAAATAATATATATGATCTAATTAAACCTAATTAAATAAAATATAAGGTCTACCTTTGTACCATCGTATATTTTTGGAAAATAATAATGTCACACATGGATACTTATGGGTTATCATCTCCACAATGTGATATGATTCATTATTCACCTCTATTTCATGGATGGTAATAAGGAATAATTTTTATAAATATATATTATTTATATGACATATAATTTTTAATATAATTATAATATATCATATATGTTCCTTTCTTTTAACCTTACATGTAAATGAAAACAATATTAATCCATATGTACGACCTACTGTCTCCATGAATGGTATATTACACTTCATATATCTATCTCTAATATATTATTATATTTTTTTATAGAGAATATATTTGAGATATAATCATTTTTTTACATTATTGAAATAAGTAAATCATGTTTTATTTAATTTTATAATGAATGAATAGTCAAAACACGTAAGATAAACAAAGTGGTTATTACCCGAAATGCAACATTAACTTGGGATTGTTAATAAATGTGTAATATAATGTCATAAGTGAATCAAATATGGTATTATATATAACAATATTTCTCTATGATAGTTGAAAAATAAATATAAACATATTATATCAGAGTCTTTTAGATGTAAAACAAAATTCAATACATAAGGTATGTGGATTTTTTCAAACCATTATTTTCGTGAGACACATGCCATATAAACTACTAGTTTCATTTACATGGTGTATATACATCACATGAAACTATTTTATGAGTCTTATCTAGAATATTATGGTATCTTCATATCCATATATTTTTAATTCTTTAATAGGGAATATTATTCTAATGATTATAAAGTGATTGGTTTTTTATTTCATGATATCATCATTATTTGGGATTGTTTCATTTTAAGACTCTATTGGGGAATATTTATCATCCATGTCCATGTTTTCTAAAAATGTTTTGAAAAATGTTTTCCATTATTCTCCTATATATTTTTATTGTCATTTTAAACAAATTTTTAATTTTTACTTCCCATTTTGAAAGTAATATTTTCTTCTTTTTTTCAAATGTGTTACTTTGTTCCATTTCCAGAAGAATTATAAAAGGAATATTTCTTTTTATGTTATTTGAGATGTACAGAATTTTTTGAAATATATAATCCTTAATTAATTGAAGGTTCCATTATAGGCTTACAAATATATTATCAATGATAATATTTTCTATCATGGTCGAGCTTCATTTTAAGAAAAAAAACATTTTCCAAAAGAAAGGATATTTTCCTCAAGAATTATTATGATGTAATCATATAAAATTAATTTATATCTAATATAATGTTATTGAATGTTACTTATGTTTAACTAGGTATATTATTCAATTATATAATTCTTATTCAATCAATTAATTGTTTATGTTTATTATGAAATGAAATTTAAGAAACCCATTTCTTTTCAGGGGTTATATTATGATTGAATGGTGCTTATGAAATCTAATTCATTCAATGGGTTCTGATATGATGAATGATTTTATGTTGTTAGAGATCACATATGTTTTCTTTTTTATATTTGACATATATTTCCCTCCAATGTATTTTTTAAAATATGGATAACTCAATAGGTATTTCTATTATGCATGAGCCAGATTTCATGTTCAAAATTATATGTGAGGACATGGTTTTTGTGTCCATAATTTTATGCATGGGATTAGTTTTCATGTCCATATGATTATTCAAGGAATTTATTTCATGTGATTAATATAATGAGTGATCCTATTTCTATTTGTACATGTTCCGGACGATAAAAAATTATGTGTATATAAAAATTTAATTTCAAATGTTAATATTATGATCTCATAAATTATGTTATTTGATTCACTCATGATTCATGTCTTATAAGCTTCCAATATTTATCCATGATTCATGCGTATGATCTTTTTATATGAATGGTATAATATTTAAATGTTATGATCACATTCTCATACCATTATGTTCTTATTATGTTTACATATCATCCTTGTTTACCCTTACTGAGCATATGAGCTCTCCCTCTTCATATGTTTCATTTCCCCAGGTTATAAGGAATGGTTTTAACTAGGAGTACAAAAGGGAATTATATTTTCAAGAAACATTGAAGATCTTCCTATAGACTAGAAGTTTGTTTTACAGGTTTACAACGGAACAAAACTAATATAGACATTGGGTGACTATTTTTGAATTGTATGAAATGTTCTAAAAAATTGATTTAATAAACATGTATAGAAATCCTGGTATGTTATAATTACTGACACTATTTCCATAAAATTTTATTGGAAATTTTCTATTATTAGTACATATAGCTTATTTTTCCCATGTATGAATACAATTAATTTCTCAACACCATCATTTATGGATTCATATTTTGATAAGTTTAATATATATATATATATGTATATAGTTATAACATAATTAACCATATTTAATGATAATATCATATAAACATTCTCACCTACAAAATCATTGGAAAATGATATCATTGCCCGTGTATACGTGATGACTGCCACTTCCATGAAGCAATGCTGTTCTCTTTTCATTTATATTTCATAAAACTGGTAATAAGGACTAATATAATAAATATTTATGAGATATATTAGGCAATAATTAATCCTTAATGGTTATATATTATTTCCATTTTTTTATTCCTTTCATTAAAAAATGAAAATAGCATTTATATGTACATACAACCTACCATCTCTGTGAATGATGGAATTCATTTCTCTATCTCTACTTTTATGGATTGCAATAAATATATATATAATTAATATATTTAATATTTAAATAATTATTTATATTATTAATATTTTCCCCCATAGATTAAAGTAAAAGGAACAAAAATATCGATAAAAACACATGCTAAACAAAGCAGATACCACCCAAAAGAGTGATTTAATATAGAACTACATAAAAACTAGTGATAAAATGTATAAATAAATCATATATGGAATTATATATATTTATGGTTCTAGAATATAGGTATAGTAAATATATATTTATTATACATAAGTTTCCAACTGTTATGAAGGATTTCAGGCATGAGGTAATGGATATTTGTTTCACTTTTATTTCAATAGGAATCACACCATATTCACCACTTATTTCTTTTGTTCCATGAATATATAAAGCATTATTTTATTTTATGATATTTATAACGAAATTTATTTTTATTTATAGTTCCTTATAAATTTCATTCTTTCATGGGACTTATGATTCAAATGTTACCAAAGCCATAAGTGTTTTATTTTAGAATCTTATTATTTATCCAGATTTTTTATGAATATGTTTTAGATGATAAATTCTAATATTTTATCTCTTAATAAAAAAAATAATTTTTTATCCTATATTTATTTCTTGAGAAAACATGTTTTCCAATTATTTTTCACACCTTAATTACTCAATATAACAAAAACAATTATGGTAAAACAACGATATTTCACTATTTGGTCGAAAAAAAATCTTCTTCCAAATCTATAATTTCTAAAATGTTTTAATGAAGGTTTTTAATATTATTCAATGAATTTTTAAACTAATTTCTATCAATTTTTTAATTCATAAAAAATGGATTTAAAATAAATCATTGTGTAATTTTCCAAATGATGTACTTTTTTTCATTCAAAAGTAGGAGAGGAATTTCCAACCATCATTACTACTCAATTATTTGAAGTATGATTTACAATTTTACATGTTTATTTTCAATTAATGTGTTCTTCTAAACATTTTCATAATATTTTTATTTTAAATAAGTGATTTCAAAATAGAAATGTTATTTTCCTCAAAAATGTTTTAAAAGTATTTTTATTGTATTTTTATTCCTTAAGAACAACAATCCTTGATATCACTAATTCTTTACTAGGGATATGATCCAAGGATACCATCATTATTATTTATATAGATGTTCTATATTTATGGTGGAAATATATTTATAAAACTCATTTTTTTTCATGGGTTATACTATGATGAAATGATGAAATATTTATTAAACATGTTTCCTTTTAACACATTATGCTAGGATGAAATGTTTATGAAAAACAGTTCCTTTCACGGGTTCTGTTATGATGAATATTTTATGATCTTTTTTCACACATAAGTAATTTTTTTATTTTGTAATGGGTGAGACCTATATCTTCCTCCAATTCATTGAAAAAATATGGATAAATCATGAGGTAATTATGATATGTGCGAACCTGCTTTCTTGTTCACAATATCAGGTATAGATCTGACTTTCATATCCATAAGATTATGTGTGGAACTAGTTTTTACGTCTATATGTTTATGTGTAGACTTAGATTTCATGACCACATGATTATGCATGGACCTAGTTTTTATGACCATATATTAATGAATGAACATGGTTCTCATGAGCATAAGATTATTCATGAATCAGGTTCCATGGAAATATATATATAAGATGCCTTGATTTCACGTCCTTTACTTGATTAGTGAACTTGTTCCAATTTAATAATATTCAAGAACTCATAATATATTTTTTTTTGAAACAAATATCATTTCTTATGACAATTTTATTCTTCCATGGCTCATGTTTTTTTCATTTCATTAAGATTCAGGTGTTATGATCTTCTAACACTAATTTCATAGACAGAGATTTTGATATATGATATGAAGGAAATGAATTAAAAATGTTATTATTTTAGAATAAAAGACTTATATTTATATTATACTCAATTGATCATTAATGTATCCCTATTTACCCTTACTGAGTATCTTAGCTCACCCATTATTATGTTTCCTTTTCCCCAGGTTATTAATAGAAGATTTAAAAATGATATGTCTAATAAGGGTTCTAGTAATAAAGAACCTAATGGGGGATTATTATGAACCAGTTGTATATGTTTCCATGCTTCCAAAGGCATTGTACCTATAAAATTATGGAATTAATAGTTATTTTTTGTAATGAATATAAATCTAAAGAAATGAAATATTTCTGTATGAAAACCATAAGTCTCTACAGATTCCATGTAGTTGGTTCCCTAAATGGTGGGATACCATCTTTGGGTCTATTTTTTGGTTCTCCCGTGATCTATTCAGGTGTGAATTTATTATATATAGGTCAAAATAGACTTTATAGTTTTTTTTTTCAGTTTTTGGAATAGATTGGATATTTTTATATGGTTTGTATTCTTTGAATTTTAGAGTTCTTGATTATTAATTTCTATAGGTAATTTTGGATTTATTAGGGATGTAAGTATTTTTAGTGGTGATAATTTTCGCAACCCAACATGAATTTCCTTTTATATTATTTATTTATTTGACATGAATCCCATTTTTTGGATTTTAGAGTAAATACTTAACAGAGTTTTTGAGTTGTGCAGTTTTTGGTTTGTTTTTATCATTGTGGATAGTTAGTGTGCTTGTTTGGAAGGGAAATCACATGAACTATTTTTCACAATTTTTTTTAGTTATTTTTTTTCTTTAATGGTTTTTCTTGCGTGGTCTATGCATCGTTTGGTCTAACACATGTGAGGAAAATAATTAACCGTGTGATGGTCTTGGGGTATCACAGTGCTTGTGCATAACTTGTGAATATATTGGAAAACTATGTGGAAATCATGTGAGTGTGTCTATAATTTTGATAGAATCATTTTAAATGGATGTTTAATGGTTTACCATTTTTTTTCAAATCTGTGCAGGGGACTATTGTATTTCCAATAGAGTGCACATGGTTAGAGCATGCATTGACAAAATTTGGGTCCAAATCATGTGGATTTCCAAGAATCTAGGAAATTTGTAAATCCAATTTTTAACACATTAAATTAATACCCAAAGACGGGTTTTTTTCCCCATCCATTATAGATAGACCTTATGAGCCTTTGGTTTTCACTTCCTCCCCTCATCCAAGGATTTTATGTCCTTCCCTCTTTGATTATTAGTGGTTCCTCCCTTAGGTAAATATTCTTATCATTCTCCTTCTCTTCCCCTCTGTTTTATTTTTTTTCTGTTATATATATATTGGATAAATCCTAGAAATATGGTTGGATCATGTGGTTTGATTCTTCTAATGTATTGGTTTACATTTTTCCCTTGCTCTTGGTACATCCCTCTTCTAGAGTTTTTCTCACATTCATACACCATTGAGGTAGTTTTTTCATACATTTCCTTTATGACTCATACCATGTAATTCTTGAACATTCATAAATGAGTTTTTAATGTGTTACACGTGATTATGGTTCACTAAAATGTATTTTTATGGATTTTTCTATTATTTTTTTGAAAATGGATTTTTTAATGGAATACAATAACTATACTACATGTGTTCAATGTATACGTATTCTATGTGTTTAATAAAATGACAAGTGTATTTACATGTATATTTTGGTTCATTTAAATTATTCTTATCCTTTATATAAATTTTAATAAATGGGGTGGATAATTGATTTCTATTTTGAATGATTTTTTAGCCTCTTTCTGGTATTGGTGCTTGCATGAGAACTCTTGTGTTTTGCTCTGATGAAACTATAGAATCTTAATTGATCCATTAACATTCATATGGATATCAATATATATTCTGGTGTGATATTTTAATATACATAACTTCATGGGGTGTATATTTATATATACAAAAGCATATAGATGGTAAATTCCATAGAACGTTAATTTTCCAAAACCTAGTTTTTTATCAATTGATTTCATGTTTAATAAATTCTTCAAAAATATTTCTAGGGTTTCCAAATGTATTCAAATTTTAGTTTAAGTAATTCTATATAAATATTTATGTGGAGTCATGTAATAAAATTCGAAATGGTTTTTATCCTAATTTATTATTCAATGGGATATATGAAACATTGATATTTTGTTTTCATGATTACCATAGATTTTGGAAATGGTTTCGGATGGAAGGTGATTTCCCTGGAAATTGTTTGGTATCTCTAATGATATATTTTTCTAGTAACTTTGGACTTTTATTTAGAAGATAATTGATGATTCACTTATACCTAGGGATGTATAAAACATTTAAATTTTTCTTTTAAAATGTTTTAAAACCCTCATGATGTGTTGTCTATGACAGAAATTGTAAAAAATTCTATGTTGTTGGAACCCCCATTTTTTTATTTCAATTGGTCAGGGTCTTCACATAGTTGGTGTTGGGAGGTGGTAAATATAAACACATTGGGATTTATGGGTAATTTTTAGAGTCAAGAATGTGATTACCTTCTCCCATTCCCCTATACTATCATCAGGGGTTCCAAAACCGCATCAATAGGGTCGATAGATGATTAGATTTTAGTCTTGATGAAATAGACTAGATCATATAGGCAGACAAATGGCCATAGTGGGTTGTGATGTTGATGAGGCGAGAAGACCAGCCAGGTTAGTGGTAGACTATGAAGCACATAATACACTAATAGATGGTTAAAAACCAAGTACATCTACGGTATTCTCTTCATATATTTATGAAATTCCCATGACTGTGTACCATTTATATTCCAGTTTTTTTGTGGCATATTGTTTACTATAATCATGAACCTTATTATACTTATATTGATTATTTTTATGTTATAAATTTATATTTTGTTACACTGTTTAGCTTGTGATTTAATATGTTTCTTCTTGATTATACACTTACCTATGTTTTGGATTCTTTTTTGGAATTGGTTGAAAAATTGGGTTCTGAAATGGAAAACTATTTTAAAAATAAATTCATATTTTTATAAAAATATTTTTTTAGAAACCATTGTTAGGTTTTTTAAAAGTTGAAACCCATTCTTATTACTCTATGTTTCAAAAAAATATTAATGGATTAATTTTGGGAAAGGAAATTTTTGGATTATTTGATGCTTAACTACATTGTTTTGAATTCTCACACCATCCATGTCCTAATCTGATTAGGTAGACTAATTCTTTTTGGAATATTCATGTTTGGTTCTACTTTACTCATCGAGAGGGCTGGACATGTGGATGTTGGCGACTAGGTTACATAGAGATCGTATCTCTCAATGGATTGGTTTTTTTCCAGGTTTTATAGGTATTTTTATCCTATTACTAAATTTTTAGGTTTGGATGTTTATGAATCCTTATGATTATATATACTATATTTTGTTTTATGTTTATGGTTATTGGAAAAAATCAGACAAAATGATTTAACTGTGATTCCCCGATTCTTATTGTTAACCAATTGGGATCTGGAATGGCCTTTTTTCTTTTCCACTTGTTGGTTTGGGTGTTTGATTCAGGGATGACCCAAGTTGGTTCTTGAAATATATACAATATTATTTTTCCTAGAATAATCTTCAATATCCCCCAAAAATATATTCCAATATATTACTCTTCTTAAGAATACCCTAATTAAAAACATTCTTAATATCTTATGTAATGGAAACATAAGAATAGGTGCTATCAGATACTCAGTATGGACAAAATTTATATATCAATAACCACTAAATAATCACATGACCATAATGGTATGCAAAAAAAACAGAATACCATTTTATAACATACCCATCATATCATAGATCGTAATATTGAACCACAAAATAAATATTAGATTTCTATATTACATGAATAAAAAAAATTAATGAACATTATCTATGATATAATAACATTGTCAAAATACATTAATTTATGTATTATAGATAATAATAGAAAATCATATTCTAAGTAGTCATGGATCAATTCCAATATTTTCATAGTGGACTAAGTTCACTCCCCAAACTAGCATTTCCTTGTTTAAGGATCACTCTAAAGACTATCATTGTGAAAATAGTCCCTTATTAAACTTAGTCCACTCCCCATTCATATCCATATTATGTCATGAGATATCCATTTTTGAACAATGTTGGGGCTATATAATTCTTAGCATACATTTTATATAATGAAAATCAAACATTTATGTTAATAAATATCTTAAAGCATTCATCATAGCATTATCCATGGATATAAATTGGGTTTGATAAATATCTTCATCCTTTAATCTTAACATAACCTATGGAAAATGAATGGGGTTCACAAAGATATCTTCATAACGTAATTAAACCATGGGAAGAAAAGATTTTAATATAATCATCCTTAGATCATATTCGTCACAAGAAATCCAAGGAAAATATTTTGGATAGTACTAATGGATATTATTACTACTAAATCAGGAGTAATTCCAATTATTATTTCAAGAATGAAAAAATCCTTTAAGATATCACTATGCCATTTCTTGAGTAAAAACCCATTCTCACCCTACAACCAATTTTTTTAAATCAATGTTTTTCCCAAATATTATGGAAAATTGTTTCCTTTAAAAGAACCCTAGAAACCTATAGAGTATTAATAATATAATTTAGTGGTGATTATAGAATATTATGTTTTTAACGTCTAGTATGTTTAACAAAATATTACTTTCACAATTTTGTCAAAAGGAAAAAGTACCTCATTTAAAAAATTACAAGAAGAATGATTTTAATCCATTTTATACAAATTAAGACATTGATGAAATTTAATTTTAATAATTATAGGATAACTTTAATAAAATATTTAATTTTTTATAGAAAACATGCAAATGATATAAAATGGATTTCAAATCATAGAGATAAATAAAGTCAATTCTCCTTCAAAATATTCTTTAAGTCTCGTGGGTACTTAAAGTGATGAAAATGTATGTAAAACATTTAATCTACATAAATTATTAGTGGGATCTAAAATTTATTATTTTATTTATAATTATATCAGAAAATTTCTTCATTAGAAACAGAATCATAAACAATCCCGATAAACAATGATATTTTAATATAAATCTCTTTCCTCCGGTTTCACTTACTTCAAAGGTGATCCAAACTACTATATAATAAATTATGATTTTTTATAATTCTATTCCTAGATCATTTGGATAGATATAATTTAATATATCATATTATTATGACATTTTAACACCGATTTGTTAATAATCATTTATTGAAACCATTATTTCTCTGTGTTATGTATTTCATTTTTTCATGAGATGTGCATGGTAGTTCTGATAATTATGATTTGATAGTTGTTAAATCATCCATAAACATGAATTCATGATATAAATATAATTTTTTTTCATTATATGTATATATATTTAATTTCATATATGAAATTAAGTGATTGAAAAATGATTTCCACCATCTAGAGAGATGGTAGGTTGTTTGTGAATATGAATGTTGTTTTCACATTTCAACTAATGTAACAAAAGAATTTTTAAAAATAATTCGCCTTTTAAAATTAATTATTATATCAAATAAAACTTAAATATAAATTATTTATATCCTTATTATCAACCGTGTAAAACTAAAAAATATATAATCACATTACTTCGTTGAGAGGGTAGTCAACACGTAAACAAGAGAAATGTTATAAGTTTTTAATGGATTAGAAGGTAAGAAGGAATAAATGAAATTTTAATTATAGAATAATAATTACATAAAAATATAAAATATAAACCTTATACATTTCATAATAACCATCAATAATATATGGTGATGTGAATGCATTTTATCACTATGTGGATGTGGTAGTCCACATGTACGCAAGAGCTATATTTTATCTTCCCATTTAATGGGAAAGATGGTGAATAAAGGGAGTTAAAACCCATAAAAAATTATGTATACTTTGGAAAAAAGTATTGTTTTTATTATGAATACATTTGATTTATAGGCGGTTTAATTATAAACAATTAGAAAGAGGTTTTGTCTGATGATTACCTCTGCTCGAATTTTCCTCATTTAAATCCCTTTTAAGGACACTTGAAATGGTCGATTAAAAAGATCAGTGATTTTATATCGTGGATTTAAAATTTTCAAATATAATATGTATTTTTTTATAAAAAAACATGTTTGTGTAATGAATAAAATTTAGTGGTATCCTTTTATAAGTAGGGGAGAGGAAAAACATGGAATTTCTTAAAAAAATAAATTATAATAAATTCCATCCCAATAATAATTCTTTCAAATAGATTGTGAATCAAATTTTGGATACTATGTGGTTTAAATATGGCTATAAAATTGGATATAGTAAATTTTAATTATTATTATTACCCATATATCTTGATTTAACCCCTCCCCCATAATCCCATTTTTCCCTCAATTGCGGTAAAAAATATAAACTTTTTTTACAATTAAATATGAACAAAAACGAATGTGGCATAATTACCAAATTTTTAGATGGTGCTTAAAAATATTTATTCCATTTAATGAAATTAAATTTATATAATTGGTATAATTTAATTTATAATTTAACCCTCAAAATTCCATGTAAAAGAGTAGTTTAAAAAAGATTTATCAAGTAAAAAAATGTTTTATAGTAAAAAAACAAACAAAATAAATTCCAAAAAACATAATTGTATTGTTAATAATATAAATATACGAATTTTACTTTTAACTTAATTTTCAAATATAATATATGTTTTTAAATTATTTAAGAGGAAAATAAATTTTCAATAAAAATTAATATTTTTCAGTATTCATTGAAAAATCAATCTTTTCATAAAATTATCAAAAATTCAATCTAATATAATTTTGAATTAATGATTATAAATATAAATAACATTTATTCATATTAATTTTTTATAATTGGATAAAAATATTTATTTTATTCCTTCATAAAAAGTAATAAAAAAAATTTTAGTTAAAAAATATTTTTGAGGCATATCAAGACTTTATTGAAGAATGAGTACATCATTATCAATATTTTTTTTACACATATATAATATTTATAAGTAATTTTCATTAAAAATTGATTCCTATTCACTAATCCAATTTAATGGTCTTATTATAACTGTGTACTATATTATAGTTTTGTTAGACTCTATATTGTGGGTATTACAATCTACTGATGAAATTAAAATTATATCAAAAATAAATTTATCTTAAAATCTCATGTTGTTACACTTAGCCTATATCAATATGTAAGAGAATCATTTCTAAAAATCATAAATAAATATCATTATATAGATGAACACTGAACTATATACAATGTGTGCAAGAGAAAACAGATAAGATCAATATAGATAACCAGTTTGTAACCTTGAATGTAATGGGGAATGATATATGACAAATAATAAAAAATTCAAATCTTATAAAACAAGTAATGATTATGATTTCATTTTATAACGATTTCCCAGGACATTAATATCAAAAACTTATAACACATTATGGTACCAACATTCTCTGATAAAACCCTTACCCCTTAATTTCCTAGGCATCTCCTTCGAACATTCATCTGAAATACCTCATTTACCATGACATATTATAATCTGTTCACTCACTACAGGGACACATGATGTGTCATCTAAATTCCCTTGTCAGTTTATGTATAAACATTCTTAGTAGGACACCCTAAAACCATTAAAGAAACCCCATATTAAACTGTCAATTTTTTACACCCAGTATGATAGAGTGTCCAAGATGATGAAAGTAATGGATCCAAACATGATCTATAACTATTATTCTTAGAGGAATATCGATTTACCATTTAACTCCACTATAATCCTCAAATGGTTCACCTCATAAATTACTAGGCAGTTCTTGAAGAACCAAAAATGCCACAATGTCCAATGTCAATAGCCAATTATATGTACATATTGAAATAATCCTTTATGTTCCTAAGGAATCCTCTAAAATAATTTGGACAATCCATCCTTTATTCAACTGATATAGATTTTTTCCCTTACTTTTAACAAATATTTCATATGATAAATCCATATAATTTAATAATTTCCCTATTAATTTTATCATTTATAGAATATAAAAATATATTTGATTGAATTACAATAATTAACCAGATCCTATTATTTTTAAAATTGCATCTGTTTTGATATTATTATAATATATCCTGTAATTAATTTTAAATATCTAGATAATTTCCTAGAGTATATATAGTACATTTTTTGAATGATTTAGGATGTTTGAAGATGAAATTAATATGTATATAAATTCTATAAAACTATATATGGAAATTAGACTACTTGACCATACATATATCCGAATAAACAATGTGGGGAAGTCTAAAAGATATATATCTTTTCACTTATAGGAATTAATTTACATTTTCAGTGGTGGAAACGTGAAATATGTAAAATTAAAATAGCAAAACTACAAGGATTACAAGAAACGTCTTCAAATCCCATGGATTCACTCAATCTGATAGAATTCCAAAACTGACCCCCAATCCCACCTTCAATAATCTAGGGGAGAGTTACTAGCACTAAGTATGCATAACTATTATATGAGAGGACAAATCCCTATGAACACATACATACATAAAGAAAAACCTCTATATATACCAGAGTAATGCATAAATTTTTCATATTTATTAGTAAATTTATAAGAAAACCATAGAATTTCAAAATGAGTGCGAGAACACTTAATTGAAGTAATAGGGAAAATAAAATAATAATAACCCAAATTTATATCCAACCTAAAAAGGAGATGGTGAAATAGTCACAATAAGAAATAGCAGTTTGGCAACGAGTCACACTACTGAAACCTCTAAGAACTAATAAAAACCACATAGATAAGTTCATCTAATACATCTATCTTAAATCCTATCACGTGTACAAGAAACAAGAAGATCGTACATAGCCCATGTAAGGGTGTGTTAGGAACCAAGCCGAGATTCCATCCTACCAAAAATATGTCCCAGTCCAATACATTCCTTGAAGGGTGTTCCTAATCCCCATAAGATTGAAACTAGTGTTGGCCATCAATGTAATCCCAATGGGCAGTATTTTTTTCCAAATAAACCAATATCAAATATAAAAATGAACATGCAGGAGAACAAAATATAATTAAATGTCAATAAATATACAAACTGAATTTGTATACAAAAAATCCTAAAAAACTGTGTACAAAAATAAAATTGGACCATGCCAACAATATCTCCACATGACCTCTTGGTCATCACCAACCGCAAGGCCAACTCACTCTAATAGAAAGTGCACAAACCGGAAACCTGATCCTATAAAATAGCTCATGTCTACCAAAACTGCATGGCACATGTAAGGTGTGGGCTTAAACAGCTCAGTAGGATATCACCATATAATCCACACATTTCATTTCTCTAATTAGTCCACAAACACTAGTTTGAATTAATTTTTTGAAAAAAAACACATTTCATTCATTTCCGGTAAGTAAATAAATTCCAAATTCCTTTTTAAAACTGGACACATAGATTTTCACTCATAAATGGTTTCAACTTACAAAACCCATGTCAAAGCCAAAACCCATCGGAAATCCTTAATAAGTGGTTAATAGAGGATGTGTATAAGAATAAAAGTAACCATGTAAGAAGGTAAAAACTAAAAAGGATAGTATATAACATGCAGTAGAATGTAAACAGAACAAGTTGACATACATACATGGCACTTTACGGAGCACCCCTACAGTGATCCCTATAAGTACTTGGTTTGGACTCACCTCCTAGATTATAGTGCAACACCATTTTCAATAACCAATTGGATTATCTATACTAGAAAATCTAGGGGCATGTCCCATCGATCCCTATAATGTTAAGGGGGGGGGGGGTGCCAACCCATCTGATCAGGATAGACAAGAAACCATCACATGAATTTATAAAAGGCACCCATGAATTCCATGGTAATAATAATATTACATAGTTAAAGGAGAGGCCATCATAGCATGACTAACCTTACTTACTACCATAGAACATGTCGACCCCAATCACCAACACCACCCATAAGATAACCAATATCATGAAATCTGCCATAGGGGTTCCCATATCACAATAGTCCATTTAGAAGTTCCGACCAAGACGCCACCTCAAATGATATTTTAAACCATTTCGGGAAACATGATAGGATGTAAACCTTTCATTTGTACATTTAAATTTAAAATTCATTTCCAAAGCATTAAAAAACGCCAACCGGGCCCTACATCGTTCCCATTCTAAATATACATTAAAAACATTTCTCAACAATTTACAACATCAATATAAACCACTACATCTATATTGTGATGATATAAATGAATTTATATCAAATACAATTTCATCTACACTACTCATTTTTTTGAAATCTAGGTCATTAAGTTAATAAAGCTCATTCAATGCCCTTTTCATTTCTATCCCCATCTCTGCATGAATTCTGAGCACAAATGGATGTCCCCACATCCAATGCCACGCCATATGTATCCATAAATTTAAAAAAAACCAGTTTTAAAGAAATGAAACATTATCTACCAGGATCCCAAAAAGAAAAACAAAAGTATTAAACCATAAATGTCACCAAAATCCATACATAAGTCTCATTTTACAAAAAATCCATTGCATAAAAACATAACCAAGCTAAACACATGTCAAAAACTCCCAATTTCATTTAAAATGTCTACTTGAAATTTTATCAAACACATTCATCACATATATACAAAGTCACATTTAAAGTATGAAGATGAAATAAAATTTTCACCAAATTATATGTCAACAAATACACCATAATAAACCATAAAAACAATTAAAAATCATTAAAAACAAATTTATAAATTTTTTAATAACATCAAAACATCATATAAAATGTTTCATAAAGAAATCATATAAAAGAACCTACCTCAGCAGTGTGAGGATGTAATGAAACATTAATAGAATGGAGAACTGAGCCTAAAATATTATCTGTAAACCCTAGATCCAAAGAAAAAAAATCCAAACAAATATACCTTATCCTCTAGGGATCAAAAAAGGAGGAAAATCCACTATTAAAGTCCAATAACTAAATCAGGGAAGGATAAGAGAGGAAAAACACACCAAAAATTCAAATAACTCGCCTTAGGAACATTTAAGGAGCATTAATGGATGTTAGGGAGAAATAGAGAGTGCATTGGCGAATCCCTCTGGTACACCTTTGTTAGAGGAGGGGAGGAAAATTAGAAATGGGGTTTAAAACATAGAAGGGAAATCATTGAATTTCAAAATTTTAAGAATCCTGGAATCTGTCATAGTTTCGCCCCATGTTTGGGTAAATAGTGTGCCATCTGTGCACCATTTATTAGATAATATGGGAACCCCAAAAGGGCTAGCTGCATAGTTACCAAACCATGTTCCCACCATGATGGATGCCTCTATCAACTTATAGAACCAAACTACATGGTTTCATCATGGTTCACCAAACCATATGAAACCCATGTGCCTCAAAACTGGAAAAAAATCACAGTTACTTGGGAAAGGCCACATGGGTTCCCTTAATCGTTCTCTAGTCCGACATCCCTTGATTCTGAGTAAAAAACATCTATTCATTAAATTATACTCAAAAATTAAATTCAGAACATAACAAGAACCTCAACCAAAAGATCTAATATCGTGAAAAAATTGGAGTAAAAGAATTACTGTTGTTAGAGAGTGAATATTCTCCCCACAAAATACAAATTTTACCAAAAAAAATTTCCCTAGTCAAAAGATAAACAAAACATGATTCCATTCCTAGTCTAAGTGGGAAGGAATTCCTACCCTCAGTGTGACCTTTGATTCCACAACTCACACTCGACTGATTCATAGAAAATCATGCGATGATGAACAACGAGAGAACATGAGAGTGTTATCCCAACCACAAGAACTCAATTAACATCACCATGTGAATTGAGACCATGAACTCCCAAGCCTAAAAATCCAAACCTCTTTCATGACTGAAACAACATCACCAACAAAACTAAAAATACTCCACACAAACCAAACCCCACCACACAAGAAAACCCATGGAAGGAACATGATCTAGAACATAGAATTCAAAAAAAATGATACAATTTCTATAAAAAAATAATCTAAACAACCACAATAATAAAAATAAATAGATTCCCAAAAGGTTAACCATTTAAAGATATAAATTCAGATAAATAAACCTTCTAAAACTATGAAAGAACAATTTCACCACATTCTCAAAATGGGAAGACAGACTTAAAACTTTATTGAAAGCTAAAACAAAGAATCTTAAATCATTTCCACCCTAAAATAGAAGAAACATTTGAGCCATGGATCCCCAAAAAACCCTGAAAAGTCATGACTGTGCATGAGATTCACTCTGGGGAATGTGGCTAGAGGTCTAATGAATGAAGCATCCACTACCTCACAGTTAGGCACTAACATCAAGTGATCAAAATTTATTCTTTTGTTAAAGCTTCCTACAAAACATCTCTAGATGACCTAAAATACCACATTGATGAATGGAATTCAGAGGATCACGAAAAGATGACATTGAATACCCAAACTGTCCACATAAGAGTCACACAACCGAGTAGTCTGATGAATTGGAAGATAGAACCATTTAAAGAGTTACTTCATGTACATGTTCCTTAGGCACACACTTCTTACCAGATGAGAAACCATCACAAGTGATAAGAGATATAGTATTTCTTAATACCTGTTTCACAAAAACCAAATCAGCTAAAATAATTTTTCCTCCAACATCACACAATGAAGATCATTATTATTGAGGGTGTTGTCCTTGATCTCTGGACCAAGACCCACAATGAAAAAAAACCTTCCACATAACCTATGATGCTACCTATAAAGAAAAGGAACCTACTCCTTGAAATGTTCAACATATGCCTTCACAATCCGCTGGCCTTGTGGAATAATCATGAGATCATCCCTTTTATTCATATTCAACTCCTCATTTATAAACAATCAAACAAAGAAATATTAAAACAATTCCCCTATCATCACAAATTTCATCGATGGTAGATTAATAATACCCCATTGATCCAATGTCATACCCTCATACAAATCTAGTACATCACATACTCTAACAGATTTAGGAGTTCTAATCAATATGAAGATAAACTCACCATACACAATCCACATTACTACTTCTAAAAAACCTCACTCACCATGAAGGATATGAAACAAATGAGTATAATAAAAAACTGTTCATGACTAACTAGAAATTTCAGGGACCATTATGGGTTTTATTTTTTCAACAACATATAGATTAAAAAACCAAAACCAAAATCAACCTGAAACAAAATTGGAATGAATATCTCCACCAAACCGAAAGAATCGAAAGCCAAACATTGTATGAAAAACCAAAAAATCAACTTTTAAAAAGCCACATTTCATTTAAATTTTATAAATAACATCTTCTGAGGACACTATCCAATGATAAGGGCCACATTTCACGAAAAAGGAACACTTTTCAAAGAAAAAATCATTTTCCAAATTATTTTCCATTCAAAAATATTTTTGGAAAATCCCAACCAAAATTTTTATATCAATACTCTCCCATGGAATCCTATGATCCATATCATATGTGTCCATATCATCCCCACTTATATCAACCACGTTCACATGAAATCTTGTACTTTCTATACACACTCACACATTTTTGAACGTTCATAAGGAATACTAAGGGTTACACATACAACATTACCATCAAACAGTATAATATTATGAATTCACAATTCACTCTTCCTCCACATTTTACAGAACGTTTAAAAAATTTATAATCACTTTCTATTTCAAAACTAAAATTGTATAATCTATATCCATTTTAAGGAAATCATATCCACTTTAAAAATCATTTTCATTTTATAATTTCTCTTACACCAACAAAATCAAAATAAAACACAAATCATGAAAAACTACTGCAATGAGATAATAGTGTCTAAACCTAACTCAGTGATATGGTTAGTTGTCCATTCCCCGTGTAAGAATTAACAACTAAGAGGACTTTAAACCGTGAATGTGGACACCACATGGGTCATGACTCCATTTTGGATCACAACATGACACCAAATCTCTTACATTTTCATTCCTCAATATAGAACAAATTAGAAATTCTTAAATCCCAAACTACCCCTGGAAAATCGAGCCTCAAGAAGAGAAAGAGTTCATGACAAACTTCCCATACCAAACTCTCAAGTAATGAAAGTATTATTATTCAATCTACCTGACATCTCAAATAACAAGGCCATTCTATGATATCATTTTTTCATGAACCAAGATGGGATTCCATCCAGCCCAACATTCGACTAGGTTTGAGGCATGGCCCAAGGGGAGATCTCAATCGCCATGAGATGGAAGATAGTAATGGGAATAAATGTAATCACATTGCGATCAATTTTTTCCCTAATAATCCAGGATAAAATAAATAAAGTGATTTCACATGAGAAGAGACAAAAATTGTATATCAATAAATTTAAAAACTAAATATGGATACAACAACTACTAACCCATACAAAGATGAGTAAAAAACTAAAATTGGACTATTGAAACAAGATCTCCTGGTGACCTCTTGGTCACCACCAACTACGATACCAAGACGCTCCATCCGGAAGAACGTGAACTAGAAATCTAGAAAAACAAAATAGCTTGGGTCTACCCATGATGAGTGTGAAAAGTAGGGTGTTAGCTTAAATAGCTTATTCAAAAATCACAATAAAATCCATAAATTTCTTTTATCGATTTATTCCACAAAATTTACTTTCAATTGCATTTTATAAAATATTTTTTTAACCATTTTCATTAAGTAAACGTAGTTTTCCCAAATTCCTTTTAAAACCCACGCACACAACACTATGCTCAGAAATGGTTTCACATTACACAACCCATATCAATGAAAAACCCAAGTGAAATCCATACCATGTAATGAAAAGAGGATGTGCGGAATAAAAAACTTGTAGGTAGATTAAAATTAAGAAATCTAGTATTCAGTGTGAAACTAAAAGTAAAAAAAACTAGTATAGAGAAAAACAAGATCTATTCCTCTACATATATAGAGAGATCCTAGAATGTACTCAGTTTGGAATCACTTACGACAATACGGTCCATCTCTATAATGAATAACCAATTGTCTTCTCTAAACAAGAAAAATCCATTTCCACATCCCACCTAGCCCTATAAATTCAACGGAGAACCAACCCATCTAACCAGGGTTGACAAGAAACCATTAAAAACCCAATAAAGAATTCCTTGGAGTCACATGGTAACAATACTAATAAGTAGTGAATGAAGTGGCCTTTGAATGCCTGACTCACCTTACCTTCCGCCACTTCACTTACCAACCCCAATCACCGACACCACCTACATGATAACCCTTATCATGAAATCCACTATTGGGGTTCTCATCTCACAATAATCAATTTACAAGAGAAAACTAGGCCATCACATCACCTGATCCTTTAAACCAGTTCAAAAAGACACTCTATGATGCTAACAATTCATTTTTACATTTAAAATCACCATTCATTTCCAAAACATTATAAAATTACAACTGAACCTTATATCGTTCCCATTTCAAATACACCTTCCAAATATTTCTCAACCATTTTGAAAATCAAAATAAACCACAATTTTCAAGAGTGAAACTTAAAACAAGCCTTTATACCAAATCTAATTAATATTAAAACACCACTTCATGCCAATGTGAAAACACAAAACACAATTTAATATGAAAAATGAGATTCCATATACTATTTTGTTAAATCCTAAATTTATCCAAAGTACCAAATGGGATATAACTTCATATATCATTTTAATCCAAATTAATTTCATTTGAAAACAAATGGACCATTGGATAAGAGATGAGAGTTTGAAGAAGGAACAAAGGAGGTATGAGTGTTTTGAAATCTATGTTTTTAAGTGGGAAAGTTCATCCACGACCAATATCATTTTTGTGCAAAAGCATGTGTTTACATTAAGCACACATGGATGTTCCCAAATCTAATGGAACATCACACGTGTATATAAAATTACCAAATGCTATTTTTAAAGTAATAAAACATGTTCTACCATCAACCAAACAAGCTATACATAATTGTCAACCCTAAAAGTCACCCAATTCACACATAAAGTTTATATAACAATAAATCCATTTCATCAAAACATAACCAAGCTAAAACCATGTCAAAAATACAAAATTTAATTTAAAAATGCAATTTGGCATTTTTTCCAAACACATATAGTGCATATATACAAAAAAATATCAATGAATCACATTGAAAACCTTTTTTTTTACAAAATTACAAAATTATAAAATCACCTCAATAAACCAAAAAAAAATCAAAATCATGAAAGCCACATTTATTTGTTATTTAGAAACACTCAACCAAAAATGGAATGCATCAGAAATGAAACAGAGGGAAGCACCTACCTCAACAGAGTGCTGATGCGATGAAACTTCAAGGGAAGGAATAATCATCACCAACATATGATCTGTTCACCCTATATCCAAATAATAACAACCCAACACATCAAACCTATCCCCTAGGGTCAGGCCAAAAGATTAACCCCACCAAGAGATATGATTACATCAATAGGGGAAGGAGAATAGAGGAGAAAAACAACCAAAATCCCAAAAAATCACCTTAGGAACCATCAAAGAGAATCAATGGATGTTAGGAAGCAAGGTAGATTGGTTTGGTGAATCCCAATGGCGAGCCTACATCGGAGGAGGTAAGGAAAACCTGAAATGGGGTTAAAAACACAAAGGGGGAAAACATGGAATTTTGAATTTTTATGAAATTGGGAAGCTCGCATAGCTTCGCTGCACATTTTGCTAAAATATGTGGAAACCGTGTTCCCTATACTAGAGAAGTTATGAACCTCACATGGGGTTGATGAACTATTCCCAAACTATGCACCAACCATGTTGAATTCCTCGATCTAGTTCCAAAATGAAACTGCAAAGTTTCTAGAAAGTTTCAGTAACCATGCACAACTTGTTCCCCTCACCACTGGACTCCGCAAAAAAGTTCCATGGTAACATGGGAAAGTCCAAATGGTTTCCCTTAACTATGCTCTAACAGTGTTCCACTTGTTACCAAAGCCAAAACATAAATTCCTTATCCAATAATATAAAATTAAATCGGGAATCAACTACAACCTCAGCCTAAAGATCAAAGATCAGGAAACGAATTGAATACAAGAATTCATAGGGATAGTGTGTGATAGGTTAATTATATACATAACCTATATAAAACAACCAAATCCCTAATAAGTATATAATCAAAGAAAAATTCATCTTGAATGCATCACTAATAATTCAAGGGAAAGGTTCACAGGTGGATATGTTGATATAAGGATACAAGTCCTAAGGTAAAGTCTCAAACTAAAATCCAATCAATCTATTCTATATCCACAACTTTTCAAACAAAATATTCCAGAAACTACATAGTTATTCACAGATACTACACTTTAGGATCCATAACCCTTGATTACGGGTGTAATAAAAACTCTAGTTTCAGATTCATGTCATGTTTGAGCTCTATGGATTATGATATTATTGGCCATAGTTAGAGAATCCCATCATCAAGGCTGTGGGTGGAATAGAAACCTTAGTAGAGGATACATAACTTGTATGATATCTAGGAAATTTCTAACTTTTACCCCATATATATAGGATCTATGTCCCATATATGGTGGTGAACAACCTGTCACCATCTGATTCAGCCAGTAGGGGATTCTGATCCCTTTCTTACATGAAAAAAATAAAAATTCCCAGGGGGATCCTATTCCCATCATGTGAGATATGAACTACATATATGAATAAAAAGTTGTAAAATATATTTATCAAAGGAACCAATACAATATTATAAGGGTAACATTACGTCTACTAGGGTAGACAATATGTCATCCGTAACCGGGTTACTCAGAGAGTACCTCTCCTGCCTCATCCAGGTCAAAATAAGTGTACACTGGGTGTATTCCTTCCACATGGTTTGTAGAGACACCAAGATCCCATGGTGTGTATTCCATTATACACAATTTCCTTGCCAAGTTTAGGATTCTTGGCCTGTGACATAGTCACTTGACTATTTTATATTTATCTCCCTCAAAAATCCATTCTTCCAAAATAGTCAGATACACGACATGTGTTCATCTGAACTACCATTCCTATAGCTAGAAAATTTCTATAAGGTAATATTCTGGACTAATAATCCCTTTTTCAATTCTCCATTCATCAATTAGATCGATAATCAGACTCTTAGGGCTTACAAATTAAGTATACCATAATTAATGGTTGGTAGGATGTTGGATTTCAGCCATTCTTCATAGGGAAAAACGATCATTGCCGCTTCCCAATCCATCCTTGAACCATGCCTTGAAAATAAAATCATTAAATTAACATATTTATTTCATTAATTATAATTATATCTCAATCGTGCTAAAATACTCCATAGACCCCCCCCACATAATATAAATCCATAGAAACCATGATCAGTGACGTGATAGAATGGGTTCACGGTAAATAGTAGAATCACTAGCCAATTGAATACTGATGATGAATACATATAGAGAGTATGGGTAAAACCACAAAAAATCAAAGTGAGTAAATATAAATGTTTATGTTAATTTTTTTTCAACTTTTTATTATATATGATTAATAATAATAATCAATTATAGAAATTCCAAATAAAATAATGAATTATTTGGAATGAAAGATGTTGATTATAGATTACCTTGATTGTGACAAATCCATAATCAATTTTTATCAAATAATAGAATAAAATCCTGAAAATACTACATAAATAATGAATCATTCATTAATAAAGAGATACGATCATGTAATTGTCATTTAAGAGTTGATTGAATTTTTATATTTTTGTGATTGATACATGATTCCGATGTTGCATCCAATAATATCCACTAGGAATCACGACGGCAAAATCACGATTTAGCGGCGGTTTTTTTTTTCATTTCGCGGTGGTTTAAACCGCCGCAAAATAGATTGGCAGCGGTTTTGAAAAACCGCAGCGAAATCGAGCGTTGGGAAACGATTCGCGGTGGTTTTTAAAACCTTTGCAGAACGTTTCGCGGCGGTTTTTTAGCGTCGGTTTAAACCGCCTTTAAATGATTTAGCGGCGGTTTTTAATTTTTTTTTGAATTTTATTTATTTATTTATTTATTTATTTTATTTTATTTATTTATTTATTTATTTTATTTATTTATTTTATTTATTTCATATTTATTTTATTTATTTCTTATTTATTTTATTTATTTTATTTATTTTATTTATTTCGTATTTATTTTATTTATCTATGCATGCACATCTCATGCACATGCCCATGCAATATAAAGAAATACTGCGTTTGGTGAGATTTGAATTTATTTTATTTATTTCGTATTTATTTTATTTATTTCGTATTTATTTTATTTATTTTATTTATTTTATTTATTTTATTTATTTTATTTATTTTATTTATTTTATTTATTTCGTATTTATTTTATTTATCCATGCATGCACATCCCATGCACATACCCATGCAATATAAAGAAATACTACGTTTGGTGAGATTTGAACCCCTAACCTCTTGCATATTTTCCAAAGACTTTACCACTCCAGCAAGCTCGTCATGTGGTTAATAAATAGAATTTAATATACTTATATATATTAATTGAAAAAACAAATAATACAAAAATAATAGATATAAACTCAATAATAATAAATAATAAATAATGAATAATGAATAATAAATAATAAATAATAAATAATAAATAATAAATAATAAATAATAAATAATAAATAATAAATAATAAATAAATATAATTAATAAATAAATATAAATAATAAATAAATATAAATATTAAGTAATAAATATTAAATAATAAATAAATATAAATAATAAATAATAAATAAATATAAATAATAAATAATAAATATATATAAATAATTAATAAAAATAAATAATAGATAATAAATAATAAATAATAAATAATATATAATATATAATAAATAATAAATAATAAATAATAATTAATTAATAATAAATAATAATTAAATAATAATTAAAAATAAATAAATATAAATAATTAATAAATATAAATAATTAAATAGTAAATAGATATAAATAAAAAATAAAAAATAAAAATAAATAATAAATAATAAGTAAATATATATAATAAATAATAAATAATAAATAATAAATAAATATAAATAATAAATAAATATAAATAATAAATAATAAATAATAGATAATAAATAATAAATAATAAATAATAAATAATACATAAATATAAATAATTAATAATTAATAATTAATAAATAATAAATAATAAATAATAAATAATAAATAATAAATAATAAATAATAAATAATAAATAAATACAAATAATAAATAATAAATAAATATATAATTAATAAATAATAAGTAAATATAAATAATAAATAATAAATAATAAATAATAAATAATAAATAATAAATAATAAATAATAAATAATAAATAATAAATAATAAATAATAAATAATAAATAATAAATAAATATAAATAATAAATAAATGTAAATAATAAATAATAAATATATATATATAATAAATAATAAGTAAATATAAATAATAAATAATAAATAAATATAAATAATAAATAGTAAATAATAAATAAATATAAATAATAAATAATAAATAATAAATAAATGTAAATAATAAATAATAAATAAATATAAATAATAAATAAAAAGTAAATATAAATAATAAATAATAAATAATAAATAAATATAAATAATATATAATAAATAAATATAAATAATAAATAATAAGTAATAAATAATAAATAATAAATAATAAAGAATAAATAATAAATCATAAATAATAAATAAATATAAATAATTAATAATTAATAATTAATAATTAATAAATATAAATAGTAGATAATAAATAATAAATAATAAATAAATTTAAATAATAAATAATAAATAATATATAAATAATAAATAATAAATAATAAATAATAAATAATAAATAATAAATAATAAATAATAAATAATAAATAATAAATAAATATAAATAATAAATAAATATAAATAATAAATAATAAATATAAATAAATATAAATAATAAATAATAAGTAAATATAAATAATAAATAATAAATAATAAATAAATATAAATAATAAATAATAAGTAAATATAAATAATAAATAATAAATAATAAATAATAAATAAATATAAATAATAAATAGTAAATAATAAATAATAAATAATAAATAATAAATAACAAATAATAAATAATAAATAAGAAATAAATATAAATAATAAATAAATATAAATAATAAATAATAAATAAATATAAATAATAAATAAATATAAATAAAAAATAACAAATAAATATAAATAATAAATAATAAGTAAATATAAATAATAAATAATAAATAAATATAAATAATAAATAAATATAAATAATAAATAAATATAAATAATAAATAAATATAAATAATAAATAAATATAAATAATAAATAGTAAATAATAAATAAATATAAATAATCTATAATAAATAATCAATAAATATAAATAATAAATAATAAATAAATATAAATAATAAATAATAAGTAAATATAAATAATAAATAATAAATAAATATAAATAATAAATAAATATAAATAATAAATAGTAAATAATAAATAAATATAAATAATAAATAATAAATAATAAATAATAAATAACCAGTAACAAATATTATTATTAATAATAATATTTTATTATTAGTACTAATAAATAAATTAAAATAAATAATAAATAATAAATAATAAGTAAATATAAATAATAAATAAATAATAAATAATAAATAATAAAGGTAACACATTAAAAAGTATGAAAAGACGTGGTAAGGGATGAAAAATCATGAAAACGCATGAAAACGGGTGGAGAAGCATATGAAGAATGAGGCATTCGAAAGAATGAGAACCCATAAAAACACATGAAAACTCATGACAACTCTGGAAAACCCCTTAATAATTCAACGTAATCATCATAATAACCCACAAAAAACCATTGATAAAGATAACAAGTCATGGAAACCCAAATAAACAGTAATAAATGGAGGAACCGTTAAAACCTGTCAAAACGGTCATAAAGAGACAAAAACATTGGACTCACATTAACGGAGATAACTTGTGATCCGAGAGTCCATTTTAGATCCAAGTCCTGTCAAATTAAAGATCATGAAATGATCTTCGACCTGATAGTTGAAAGAGTCTGAATGGATAGGTGGATCGGAAGTTATGACCGTTTAAAAAAAAGCTGACGGGGAATGGGTGCTAGAAACGAGGCATCAAAAAACATAACAAACCCAATAACCACTAAAAAGGCCATAACATATGATCCAGGAGTGCATGTGGGCGCCGCGACCAGTCAAACTGAATCTCATGGAACAAGTTATGATCTGGCAGGTGGAGGTGTCCGAACTGACACGTAGATCAAATGTTAGGTCCGTTTGAAGACAAGTTCGACGGGACACCGGTTACGGAAATAGAGTTTCGGAGGCCTTCGGAGGGGTTTTTGGGGTCTTAAATCACGACAGAAAATTTCTTGTTTCAATAAGGTGCATATCTCTCTTCGCTGGCTTTGATTTGATATGTGGTAGAGCCCAAACGGACACCCGAAGCGAAAGTTATGGCCGTTTGAAGTTGGAGAACTTTTTTCAAAATTCTTATAACTTTAATATCTTCTACACCCTAGACCGTCTCATGTTTTTACTTATATGTGACTCTAGATCTCTTCATGAGCTTCGATTTGACTGGTCGTGGCGCTCCAACGGACGCCTGGATCAAAAGTTATGGTCGTTTCAGTGATTTTGGGGTTTCTCGTGTTTTTTTTATTTTTTCCTTTAATTTCGCGGCGGTTTTACCGAAACCGCAGCTATTTTGCGGTGGTTTTTTAGAAAACCACCGCAAATCCTCGAAAAAAATAAAAAAAAAATTATGGCATTTAGCAGCGGTTTTTAAAACTGCCGCGAAAAAACCGCCGCTAAACGGCTGTTTTCTTGTAGTGAATCTACTCTCAAATATCCCTATTGGTTATATAGCTAACCCAGTAAGAGTCTCTAGTGATATATTAAATAGATAAAACTAAATTTTTAAATATATTAAATGGAATAACTAGTTTATATAAATTAGTCAAATTTTTCATTTATTTTCAGCCCATGGCAACGCATTGACCATAAAATGATAAAAACAAATCCAATATCTCACCTCGGGAAGATCTTGTATTCCCAACTCAAAGATTGTATTAGTTTTACCATATAAGGCCTCATTTATAAGATATATTATAGCACATACATGATTATAATAAATATTTTAATTAATTAAAATTATTCATGCTAAGGTTCAAATAGTCCTCGATAATTACACCATTATGAGAAAAAAAAAGGAATTCATAAAAATTTATAAAGGGTAAAAACCCCACACCATGTTTATTACATTCTCCCACCCTTTATCCCTTTCTCTCCTTCGTGAAAAATTTTCTTGAAAAGGTGAGGGTCCTAAGCTCTCTTCTGGTTCTCACACTCTCATGAGATCTCATGGGGATTCTCATACTACCACAACACCCACACTATGGGAGTCAGTTTACCTTGGAGAATCCTAACATACATATCCTCAACAAGAAATTGGTACTTTTAATAGGTCCCCATATGAATTCTGTTTATCTCTCATCTATTTGTTTCATGTGTGGGAAAATTAATGAATCTACCTAAATATGAATCATTAAATAAATCATTCACTCATTCCAGTTTTGAGTGTAATGAAGAATGGAATGAAATAATTCAAACCGAGTGCATAATTTCTAATGAACCAATGCACCTGAGAGACAACTTACCTAGTCAAAAAATCATTATAATTCCGGATTCTTTCAGACCATAATTAACAAATGATATCCATTCTCAACCTGAAATGGGATCCGTCAAATTTATGCATAAGAGTTATGATGTCTTTATGATGTCCTAATCTGTTCAGGAATGGTCCACACCTTCTTAGTCGCAACCTTTACCTACTCTATCCAAATTTGTATTGTCTCTTCATACTCATGTCAATATAAAATTTTCCAATAATGTGTTCTATAAATGGACTAAAATATCACCCTATAAATAATTGAGTGACAAATTTTTTCTATATGAAATCTACACCAGTTTAAAATTATCCAACTATCTCTTATTGAAAACCAAAATGAAATCCCTCAACATATCCTTTAGAACCTGCATGCTTCACTCATTTTGGCCATCATTCTATGGACGAATAATTATGATCATTCAAATTCATGTTTTTAAATTGTCCTATGAACCCCTCAGTAATAGGGGTGAAAATGAAGCAACATAGTTAGAGACAGTCATTCAGGGTAGTATGTATAGCCAAACGATCTCCCACAAATACAAGAATCATATGATTCCCACCAAAAGTATACTACTTGATTTCAATAATGTGATTTTACATAGTGAGTTTGTAAAAACAAACCATGATATTGTCATGGGGTCTCACTAACCATGTACGTATTTTCATAAATCCTTGGATATACTATCTCATTTCTATTATAGAACCTCGAGGAGTTTATGGCAAACCTTCTCAAACCTCATGATCATTCATTACCTACCGATAGGTACGGTATTAAAAGAAAAACACTACAACTATACTCTTAGTCATTGGATAGAAAAAACTAGCACTCCAGATCCTAGTAAACCTTTACAATCCCAATATTTAAAACTAAGGTAGATGTATAGAACATTATTAGTACCTCCTCTGAATGTGAAACTAGTGCCACAGTCCACCCTCATAAGAGAATGACATTCTACACACCTTTATTAAATCCATCATAATCATGTATTCTTTATATCTAATCATTTAAGTCTTCAAAAAAAAACCATATTTTCATCACTCGCATGATGGAGAATGATAGATTTACAATGATAAATAAAAGGTACACTTCTAAATCCACATCCATTAAGGATAACTACAGTGAGGAAAACTTCTTTAACGACTTTACTTGAATGCAATGATTGGATTTACTACTATATCATATCTATTATATTTTTCTTTCTAGATCCATATACTGACGTGATTTCATACTCTATAAGGAACAAGTTCCATCACCTCTATTTTCTATTATGATATATGTTAATGAATATATAATGACGACTTTTATTATAGGAATAAACTACAAACCACTCTCCAAGAAGGTAGTGTCCCAATGTATTTATTATGAACACCACGACTTCTAACTCTAACTCATGTGTTTCATAATTATACACATGGGTATTTTCTTTATATTCCCAAACACTATAACCAACCTCCTTTATATCAAATCACACCAATCATAGTTCTAGAGTCATTATATAATACTATGCACTCAACCCCATCATATGAAAAATTTAGAACAAGTGTGCTCACCAACCTCTATTACAAATTCCTAAATGTATGTTGGAACTTATATTACCATATAAATAAATTTTTCTTCTCGGTTATGGTAGTCAAATTTTTTTCAATCCAATAGACTCCTAGCTCAAATATAATATTATAACAATTTATTTTATGAAACCTCTACACTCTATCACGTTCTTGGGGAAAAAACAAGGCATCGTTACCTC
Organism: Viscum album; assembly: GCA_963277665.1. NCBI lineage: Eukaryota > Viridiplantae > Streptophyta > Magnoliopsida > Santalales > Viscaceae > Viscum > Viscum album. The sequence continues at coordinate 840,962,360 of OY728160.1, read as the reverse complement.
AATATTTATTAGTTCCATTGATACAACCTATTCTGAGATGACAGCTCCTAAAATGTGATACTCTCTAATTTATAATTGAAAATTTGTTAGTATCCTATAAAAATTATTCTCTCAAAGAATATCTATTACCGTCCATATATTCCCTACATGATTATCATCCAATTATGGCTACACAAGAATGTCATTTATTAATAATTCCATGAAACTGTCATGGATAGGATAACAGATTTAATTCATGATTCCCATGAACACCAATGGGATTTTTTCATTATAAGGGGATTCCACATGTACTCATAATGACTCCATAAAAATTGTGATTTCATCTTTAGTATATACTCTTCACACACCCATATAAAATAATAACATATCCCATGGAATATATTAAAGTACCACATTTTCCCTTTTTGATAGAACAACTGGTCATCAATACATGGGAGTAGATATTTATTCTTAATGGTATCCTAATTCAGGTGAGTACAATAAAAAGATAACCTCATAATACCATATTCATTTTTTGATAATATTTCAAAGCTACCCAGGGGGACATTGATTGTCTAATAAATAATTTCCTATGAAGGTCCTCCAACTAAACCTCCATCTATCAAATCTCAGTGGGATACACAGAATACGCTACTGAATATATTGATGTTGTTCTTTGGTAAAATTAATTACTCTATTCAACATCCTCACAATGAGGTAAACCATATATGTATTTGGGAAAGATTCTCAATTAATCATCTGCTACAATATGGATAGAAAATATAATTAGTCGACTTCACCAAGATTCATGATAGTAAATGATGGGAGAATGGTTGTAATATCCAACACATGATCCTAGCCTACTATTTTTTTTAAAAATTCCCACGAGGGACAAAAATTCTCAACCAATCATTCCCAGTCCACCTGATCCTATAATATATACAATCAAGTTGGTGATAGATGAAAAAAACTAATCAGATAAAATATTTTCATTGTAATGTCTCTTCACTTATATAAAAAGTTACCATAAGAAAAGGTACCCACCAAGAACCAACTCCCATAGCCAATGGAAGAGTGTGATTGCTGGATCCCCTCTTGTATGGGTCTCCCTCTATAATGGTCGAGTTACTGGATTTTCAAGTATCTACAGTTCTCTTAATGTAAATATGAACATGAATAAATTCCTCATGAATGCTTCTATCAGAAAAAATTCTAAGTTAGTGAATACATATGTATTACCTCATTTCATGTTAGGAACCATTTGGTCAAAATCTTATGCTTTATGAAACATCCCATGTACTTGACCAAATGCTTCCAAGGCCTAATGGTGACCTCATGAAGGTGGTGCGAACAATATCCAATCATAACATCTCCCACCTCCTGTAGCTCTACCATTACCTCTTCCACAATCATGACCCAAAAGATACACTTTCATGGGTCACTAATATTATCTTGGTGTCTTTTACATAGTTTTCATATCCCCTTCCTCACGGAGGGTCAGAAAATCTTGGGTGATATGACCACACCCAAAATATGAATAACATCACCAATATCTTGAGTAACTAGAATAACTTCGAGTACCATAGGATATGAACACTCTGGTCTATGAATTGATATAATGATGATTCAAGGGTAATTACCCCAAATCCAAGAATTATCCTTCAACTATTGAATTCACTACTCCCAGATGACTGATACTAATAAAAACTGGCTGATTTTTCTCTTCCAAAAATCACTTTATCAGCATGAAATGATCCAAAAAGTCAAAATAGGTGGGGATTAAAATGCTAACAACTCTGACTTAAATATCTTCTTACCAGACTTGATAAAACATATTATCATCTAAGTGTTCATCATAAACCATTTCCTAGCATTTTCATGTAAAGTTAGTAAACCTTTACATGTACATAACCACTAATATTATTCCCTGCTAAATACGGAGAATATCATTTCTTTATTCTAATACTAGAGTCATCAGGATGAAATTATCCTAAAAGATATGCTAGAACTCAGTACATGGTATGATCACCTCATCATGGATTTGTCTCATCACACTCCATCATATTCTTTTCAATACAATAAAAACAGTTTTAGAAGCACTAATATCTGATCTTTAGTGGTCCTGATGGTTCGAAAATATAATACCACTGATACTGACTCTTCATATCCCATGTGTGTCTCTCGATCCCCTTGAATCCAAGGAAATTTCATGTAATAAAACTCAAAAATAAAACTCAACCATCATATTTCATTATCATATTCTCCTAATATGATCAATTATTTGGCATGAGGTAATAGTTTGTCTTATAATATGGAGGGAAGGTCGGTTTTCATATTAATGGGTGGAAGTGATACTCTCTATCCACCAAGAGGGAATAACTCTTAAACAAGCCCCAAATCTAAAGACTCAACATTTAAATTATATTCCTCATGATCATACCCTATGATATTTTCAAGCTATTTATTAGATGAATAATTAAATAGTCATGGTGTACCATGATCAAGATAATACATAGGTATATGACTCAATAAATACCTACAAACCACAATTTATTCCTATATGATGAATGTACAATTACATTCCCTACAACCAAGGTCTCATTATATTGATATAAAAAGTACGTTATCAAAATTCTAGGAAATGGTTACATTGGTTTCAGAACCATCTCATTGGTCCATGGACTGAGTGCTGAACTCAAAATTCATAAACACTACTACACTAATTACCAAATAAATCATCGCATTAACAAAAAACTAATCATTATTTCTAGGATAGAACACCATTTATTACCACTCATTCATATCCCAACCTACTAGAGCTCTACCCAGGCCTATGAAAAGCTAAAAGCGATACCCCAAAAAATATTCCACAAGGATTGGGGTTTGTGACTAATATCAAGTAGTAATAACACAATATGAGATGACTTAGACTAATGCATGCATACCAAAACACACACACACACACATCCACACACACCCCCACATCATGACATATAACAAATTAATGGAGAAATTAAATAATTCTAATTGTAATGAAACCAAAAGCTCTTTAATCCCACAATTATTATGACGTAACATCGTAAAAGTAAAGTGGAAAATGTTCGAACAATAAATAATAAGTTGGTATAACCTGATAATGATAGGGAGAAACATTTACAACATCAAATCCCAGTCTGAACACAAGTATTATTACAATATCCTATAAGAAACACTGATAATTTCCCACACCATGGACTAATGTATGTCTATGGTAAAAATTATCTACCACCTAAGTCACAACAAGTGTGGGTAATGCTCATCTAGGGGTGTAAGATCCCAACCTTTGCTAGATTCATCTCAAGCGCGCATTCATGTACATTTTAAATTTTTTTAATTACCTTTGTTCTAGAGTACTACATTGGGGTTTGTTTGGGTGAATTTTTATTAAAAACAAATGGACAGTGGGATTTGAATGGTTTTCACATGGATTGAAAACCTGTGAGACTAAATCATGCCAACCTTGAAAACCTGGATAGAGAGGTCTGTACAGTTTGTACATAGTTTTAAAAACCGTCAAACCAAACCGTTCCAACCGTGAAGACATGAATAGAGAGGTATGCATGGGTGGAACATGGTTTTCCATAATTGTGCACCACTGCCTAGGAAACCGTGTGAGCGAGTTCAATTATAAAAAAATTTATTTTAAAACCAATCTAACCCGTAGATACTCCCATATTTCAACCATTTCCAGGGATAGACAAATTCTTGGTGATCTTAGATCCTTCAGGAGGGATTACAAGGATATCCAAACAATTTTTTTTTGAGATCGAAAGCCCGGATTGAAGATCTTCTCTCCTCCCGGTAAGTGGATTTCATCCCGTTGCTTCTCCCCTTTATTCCCCTGTCTCTCCCTAGTCTTTTCATGGAATATATCTACCATTTCCATGGATCTAAAAATATCAGTTGACATCTAGAAGTAGGATTGTGGATCTAGATCAAGATTTTCTTGATCTTGATGCCTTTGATTTTAATTTTTGTTAACGGATTTAGATCCGTAGCTTGATAGATGACATTGTTACACTTTGATTTTTGGTATTTTTTTGGAATAACATCTATCACTAAACTGAGGATGATGGTCTAAATAAAACTCTCATAGGCATGAATTTGATATGTTAATTTGAATTTATAGATATGATAACATCCCTTGATAATTGATTTTTATAAATTGGAGTAATTGGGAATGTGAAATTTACTTTAGATTGCCTTGGTGATTTACATATAATTGAATCACAGAATAAAATAAGGGGGTATCCCAAAGAGATATATGTTTTAGAGATTGGTTATGGGTTGAGATAATTTAATTGAGATATTGAATTGATTTTCTTAATATAAATAATTGGGGGAAATTAATTATGAAATGTTGTTGGCTATAAAAGATAATTAATTTTGAGAATTAATTATGTTCCATAATGTGGATTAAATATAATTAACTTGGAGGATTATTTATGACAAGTTGAGATTTTATATGGATAATTAATTGTGAAGAAGTAATTATTGAATAGGAATTTTTTTGATTATTTAATTAATCGAGGAATAAATTAATGGATTATGTGCTTAAATAATTGTTGAGTTAATTAATGTCCTTTAAAATATTTAACTAATCATTGGATTAGTAATGTAATAATGTGGCTCATTCTTGTGAATTAAGGAAAGATTAAATGGCTAAGATCATGAGGTACTAGACATGGCATTATAGACCAATTAGAAGTTGGGACATGGACAAGGAGTTCCTCTAGAATAGTTATCCATGCTTGAGATTTTGGGGTGCTAGGCATGACGACCTACACAGAATGAGATATGGAGTGCTAGGCAGGAAGACCTACACTGAATGAGGTATAGAGTGAGAGGCCTAGCCACCTACACTGAATGAGATTTTTGGTTTCTTGAAATGACATTCAACACCAAATGAATGATAATAATGAATGATAATTCAAAATGAAAACATAAATTGAAATTTGGCCTATTGTGATGATTAATGATTAAATGAAAATTTGATTACTGTTTAATTATGAATTGTATTTATTACTTCATAAAACTATGTATGCTATATTTTGACTATACCTGTTATTGACACCATTTGTTGTGGCATACTAAGTTGTACTCACACCCTATTCAGGCTACCAGATCGGCACCCAAGTAGACTTTGTTGTTGCAGGAAAGGATAAGGGAAAGGTCCTGGGATAGTTTTCTATTTCGGATTAGTGCATGGGAGAGGGAACCGAATGTGGTTCAGGACCCACATGGGAGTCATTGTGTCTTTACTTTTAGTATCATTGTAGACACTTGACATTTGAATTGTAATATAATGTATTACCTTTTAGTTGAGTATTTTATTTTCTTGTTTTGAATAAAATATCACATGGTTCTGTTCTTGTTATTTATAAAATTCCTCACTTGGTATTTGATGTTTGATTTTGTTGATGTTTTATTCTTATAAAAGAGGGTATAGTCTCTCCAAGACTAAATTACCTGACCATCGCTACTAGTAAGCACCCTCTAGCATACCGGGAGACGTGCTTGAGGGCATGTGGCTAATCGGCTCAGGGCACCATTTAGTGGCACTCAGGTTGGGATGTCACAAAGTGGTATCAAAGGAGTTTTCATTACTTTCTTCTTCTGTATTCATAAAATTTTGGGAAAGGTATACAAGAGACTTAGAAATTTCTAGGATTTGTAATGATCTCATGCGAGGGAGTTTCAAACCGAAGTATGAGGGAAAATCTAAGTACTTAGGGGTGATTTTTGGGATTGTTATTTTTTGTTATAGTTAGATATTATTTCACATTTGTTGATGCACTTGTGGTGTGATGTGATATTTGTTTTAATAGTTGTTGAATACTGATTCGCTTCCTAAATATGCACGATACTTGAGTCTGCATGCATATTTCTAGGAACAAAGGGTTATTGTGAAATGCATAATTTTAGGCACTGCTGGGAAAATGGGTTATGGGAATGTTGTTGAACTTGAACTATTTTCCTTATTGTGATATTGAAATAATGATGAAAAATGATAATAAATGGGTGTCTAATGAGAAACATGATTGATAAAATGAGTATGATTAATTAATTAATTGTTGAAATAATTAATTTTAGATAATGTGATTAATTAATAGTTGAATTAATTAATGATTACGTTTGTTCCCTTATTAACCAAGACATATGAGTACAATGGTTAAGGGTATTGAGAAGGCATCAGAGTTGACAGTGTGGTGAGAAAAATGGGGAAAAGGTCTTGTGGAAACATGTTGTGTTAGTTTATGTTCTTATGTAAATGGTATAAGGTGGTTTCACAATACATAAGATGTGTGTTTGGAAAAGTATAGATATCCCTCCATGATGATTTATTATAGAGAGACTGAGGGGTATGGCCCAGAAAAAACTTCCAAACAGGGAACATTAAGAACCATTAGTGAAATATTAGGAGTAAGGGGAACAATTTTGAGATAACATTTCCTATTTCATGCAATTCATGGAGAGAGACCCATGGATTTTTCTAAAAAGCATGTCTAAGTTTCTAATAGTGTTTCTGCTGCATCACCCTCCTAATTTACTGGAGAGGGTTGAACTGAGGGAGACGAATTAAATATTGAATCCATTGAGATGATACTTGAACATTTGGAGACTCCAGCTTAGAGGAGGGTCATGTTAGATACTTATATTATATGGGGGTCAGTGAAGCGCTAGTGGTACATTCAGGTACGATCTGTATAGACAGAGGATATGTTATGGAAGGAATTTTTGGATTAGTTCATTGATCCATTATATCTAGAGACACTAAGATAGTAGAATGATTTAGATTTTATACATATAACCCAAGGAATAATGTTGATAATGTATTACGCTGAAATTTTCATAGATGTACAACATTTTTCTCCAGTTTGGGTGGCAGATGAGGCTTCTTCAACAAAACAATTTCAGGATAGACTTATGTCCTTGATATAACAGGATTTGACTTGATTATGGGTATGGACTAAATAGTCTCATACTAATCCCACATTGATTTTTTACCGTATTATAAATACCATTGTATCTCCTAAGGGTGACAAGTATGTTCACAATATAGAATGAGATATCCATACAGGTCAATCCAGGACAATTACTCATTAACTTGAACAACTCACAACCTAAGTTTCTAGTCTTTTTCTTGATGAAGGGAGTGGTAGACAAGGTGACCTTCCACTAGTAGTAGAACTATTTCATGATATCATTCTTCAATAGTTTTCTGGGTTTCCACATGAGAGAGATGAGGAATTCACAATCAAGCTCATGTCAGGGGCTGTGCAGTTATCTATTACACCATACAGAATGGAACTGATGGAGCAGCAAGAGCACAAAACACATTTGGAGGAGTTGGATGATAAAGGGTTTATCCGTCCATGTACGTCTCCTTGGGGATCACCTATATTGTTTGAAAAGATGGTTGATGGGAGGTTACCCATGTGTGTCGATTACTTGATGTTTAATAAAATGATAGTGATGAACCGAAATCCTCTTCCTTGTATCGGTGATTATTTTGACTAGATGATGGGGGATTGAGTTTTCTCAAAGATCAATATGAGATCAGGGTATCATCAGGTGGGAGTTTTGACCACTAATATACAATGAAATTCATTGAGAAGTAGGTAAGGATTTTATGAGTTTTTCACAATGAAATTTGTCTTGAAAATTATCTAATAATATTTATGGCCTTGATGAAAAATATATTTCATCCGTATATAGATCATTTTGTGCTAGTTTTTGTGGATTACATCTAGGTGTACTTCATGTCTCCGGACGATCAGGCCCAACATCTTGACATCATCTTTGGTAAACTGAGTGAGCATCAGCTATATGCCATGATATCTAAATGTCAATTTTTGGATTGACATGGTACACTTTTTGGGGCATATCATCTCAAAATAAGGTGAGGCAGTGGACTCAAAAAAGGGAATACATTTATTTTTTTGGGAGCATCCCAAGAATGTTTTTGATATCTGATGCTTTTTGGGATTTTCTATTAATTATGGGAGGTCCATCCAGGACATTCCTCGATTGTCAGCACCACATTCAGGTTTGACAAAGAAAGGGGTAATGTTTGATTTGATAAAATCATGAGAGAATTTGTTCTGGGAGTTGAAGAATAAGTTGACATCGGCAACAATTTCTACCTTACCTGATTCGCTAGAGTAGTACACATTGTATTGTGATGCTCCTGTGATCAGAATCAGATCATTGTGGATGCAAGGGGATTGAGTCATTGCTTATGGGTCTTGGTAGTTGACGCCACATGAACATAATTACCCTACACATGTCCTCGAGTTGGAAATAGTGGATTATGATCTTATGGGTTGGTGACACTATCTTTTGGGTTAATAGTTTACATATTTTATAGAACAAAAAATCTTGAAGTATATCTTTTCACAGTGTGACATGAAACATCAGTATCCAATATTGGTAGAGTATATTTAGTCCTTTGATATTGAAATGGCATATATACCCAAAAAGGGGAATAGTGTGGATGATACCATGATCCGGAAAACTCAGACCAAGTTGGCATATGAGTCAAGTGCGGAGTCGAATATGATGACCTTACTGGTGGAAATTCATGTAGTCGTTTATGAGGGTCAGGAGAGGATGACTCTGGTTTCTGTAGCAGTGGATTATACACTATTGAGATTGATCAGGGATAGGCTATATGGGTATCCAAATTGATTAGCCTTAAGGTAATGCTTAAAGGTGGGGAAACACCATCAAATAGGATAATAGATGGGGATTAGATCATCTATGTGAAAAATCTGGTATTTTTTCCTACGAGTGTGTGAAAAGAACTCATGCAAGAATTTCATGGCTCAAGGTGGGTGGTACATTCTATTGTGAAAAAAAATGTATCATGACCTATGATAATAGTTTTTTTGTCTAATATTGAAAAAGGAGATAGTAGGGTTCATAACAATATTTTTCACCTGTCAGCAAGTGAAGATAGTACATCAACAACATGGATTCCTATTGAAACCATTGCCTTTTACAAAATGGATGTGGGACGATGTGAATATGAATTTGTTGGTACAATATCCATAGAATCATAGAATGAATTATTATATTTGGTTCATTATGGATAGACTATTGAAGGTAGAAAATTTCTTTCCAATAAGAACAATATTAACAATAGAATAGATTAGGGAATTTTATACACGAGAGATTGTTTGTTTTCATGGGGTGCCACAGACTATAGTTTCATATCTCGATTGACATTGTACATCACTATTCTGACATTGCCTACAAAAGGCACTTTGTATACATGATTTTTTATGTATTTCCTTCGACCTATAGACAGATGGGCAGTCGAAGCGTACCATATTGGTGTTAGATGATATGTTATGAGATTGTGTTCTGGACTTCAGTGGTTATTGGGAGAAGCACTTGGATTGAGTATATTTTTCCTATGACATCAGTTATTAGAAAAAAATAATGGTGGCACCATATGGGGAACTTTATTGAAGACCTCGTAGATCACTGATATGTTGGTAGAGGTTGGTGATTCAGAGCTGTTAGGATAGAGTCTCGTTCAGGATACATCAGAGAAGGTACAGTTGATTTGAAAATTTATAGATACAACTCAGTGTAGGGAGAAGTTGTATTATGATATACGGAGATAACCCCTAGATATTACATAGGGTTATTGTGTATTCTTTAGGGTTCCACCTAGATAGGGCCATCATAGGATAACGAGGTAGGGAAAGTTGGTGCTCATGATTATAGGACCGTTTGAGGTGCTATAAAGAATTGTGGTAGTGATGTACCGATTAGCCCTTTCATAGAAATTTATCACTATGATTGATCTCTTCCATTGGTCCCAACTATGGAGGTATCACACTAACCCTTATCATTTGACTGATGTGTAATAGGTTGACCTTGATATTGTTGCATCCTTTTAGAAGCGTCTGAAACGTGTGTTGGGTTGTAGTGAGAAAGTGTTACTGGGAAAGATTGTGTGGTTAGTACATGTGTTATAGAAACATGGAAGTGTTCAAGAGGAATCTTGTGAATGGGAAGAATACATGATGTCTCAATGGGCTAATATTTTTGGCATGGAATCATAGAGATGTTCGGGAGTCTAGCTCGAGGATGAGCTGTTATAAGGTTGGGAGATTGTATGATCTTGATCTTTTCTGAAGTCATCTCATGTGCATTTTCAGGTAGGTTTGGAGGTATTTAAGTACCATTATTTTGGAGAAGTGGCATGGGGTGCCTTTGGGTGAATTTTTTATAAAAAATAATGGACATTGGGCTTTTCATGGTTTTTACACGGTTTGACAAACGGTGTGACTAAAATGTTCCAACCATTCAAACCTAGACTGATAGGTCTGCACAGTTTGTGCACGGTTTAACAAACTATGCGGACAAACAATTGCCAAACCTGGAAACATGGGAAGAGAGGAACGCAATATTGGCATATATTTTTCCCTGAATGTGCACCTATACCTAGAAAACCATGCACATGGGTTTAATTATCCGAAAATCTATATTAAACCCAATAGAAGCCTCCCACACTAACATATTTTGACATTAGCTTGGGCTTGGCAAATTATATGAGATACAAGAGAACCCAGAGGGATTTGAAGGTCATCCAAACATCATTCTTTGAGATCAAAATACCATTTTGATGTTCCTCTCTATTTGTGGTAAGTGGATTTCAACCCATTACTTATCCCATTCATTCCTCTATCTTTCATTGATCTTTTTCATGGAATATCTCCACAAATTCTAGGGATCTAAAACTATGATTTGAGATCCAGATCTAGTATTGTGGATCTAGATCTCATTTTTTATGATCTTTCTGCCTTTCAACATAATTTTGGTTTAGAGATTTAGATCCAGATCTTGATTGAAGATGTAGTGTCGATCAGATTTTGGGGGTTTCTATTGGGCTAACATCCATCAATAAACTGAGGTAGGTTATCTAAATAAAACACCCATATTCTTGGATATGATATGTGAATTTGGGTTTATGGATATTATAGCTTCCCTTGAGAATTGATTTTATTAAATTGGAGTAATTAGGAATGTGGAATTGAATTGGAATTGCCTTGGTTATTAATTAATAATTGAATCACAAAACAAAATAATGGGTGTTTCCCAAACACATATTTGTATTGGAGATTGGTTATGGGTTGAGATATTGTAATTGAGATATTGAATTGATTGTGTTAATGATAATTAATAGGGGAAATTAATTTTGAAATGATTATGGCTATGAAAGATAATTATTTTTCAGAATGAATTATGTGCCATAATGTTGATCAATGATAACTAATTGTGAGAATTAATTATGAAAAGATGAGATTTGATATGATTAATAACTTGTGAAGAATTAATTATAGAATGAGAATTGTGGTGATTGATTAATTAATTGATGAATTAATTAATGGATTATTTTCTTATTTAATTATTGAATTTACTAATGTACTTTGAAATATTTAACTAATTATTGGAATAGTAATGGAAAAATGAGGCTAATACATATGAATTAAAGTGTGATTAAATGGATAAGATTTTATTGGTGCTAGAAATGGCGTTTAAACCTATTAGAAGATGGGACATGGAAATGGAATTCCTCCCCAATAATTATCCCGGCTTCATATTTTGGGTTACTAGGCATCACAACCTACACTGAATGAGATATAGAGTAATAGGCATGACAAACAACACTGAATGAGATGTGGAGTGATAGGCATGGAGACCTACATTGAATGAGACTTTGGGTTCTTAACATTTCTTTCAACACCAAATGATTGATAATAATGAATGATGATTCAAATGTAAAACAAGTATTGAAATAGGGCCTAATGTGATGGTTAATGATTAAATGAAAATGTGAAAATTATTTAATTATGAATTGTATTTATTACTTCATAAAACTGAATACACTCTCTTTTCACTAGACTTACTTTAGGCATTGTTGGTTGTGTCCTACTATGTTGTACTCACACCCTATTTGAGCCACCTGATCAGCACCTGAGTAGACTTTTAAATTGCATGGCAGGTTAAGGGAAAGGCCCAACGATAGGTTTCTATTTGGGAATGGAGAATGGAAGAGGGACCCATACGTGGTTCAGGACCCACTTGGGAGTCATTGTGTCTTTATATTTTGTTGCATTGTAGACACTTGACATTCCCATTGTCAAATCATGTTTTACCTTTTAGTCGAGTATTGTATTTTTCTTGTTTGGAATATCATATGACAAGGTATTGTTCTAGTTACATATATGTATCCACACTTGGTATTTATTGTTTTATTTCGTTGGAGTTTAATTCTAATAAAATATGGTATAGTCTTCTCAAGACCGACATAACAGTCCCATGCTGCTTGTCGGCACCCTCTGGCATATGAGGAGGTGTGATTGAGGGTATGTGGCCAACCAGATCATGGTTCTATTTAGTGGGTACCCATGTCAGGATGACACAAGGGTTGATTAAATGAATACCTAGTAGAGCACCATTAAATTTGAAAAAAGTATTGAGTCATAGAGAAAGTCATCTCAAACACCTAACTAAGAGGGTAAAGGAAAAGGGAACACCCATATATTTTCATAGAAGGATACATGTCCTAGAGCATAGTTTCAACATCATACCTAGCCATAAAACTCAACATCTGTATATTTTTATCTAGAAGTATCAAGATAATATAGATTCATTCCATCAAATAATTCTTGAGGATCCATGCCCCATTATTTTGTGTGACATATATACTCAAGCAGTGGATCCCTATCCCATCTGAGCTCTATGTTTGGGTAAAATAATATTCCATGGATGGAGAATACATACAATATACATGTGGGTGGAATTACTGAATCTATTTGATTTTGTAGGTAGTGGATGTATGCCTCATGATCATATTGGTGAAATAGAACTCCCCAATAGTATTATAGACCCAATGAGTGATATATCAAGTCCACATGAAAATCAGAAGGAGAAAATACATATATAAGGGAACAAAACATGGTGAATTGGTGGTATACAATGTATAGTAGGGCAATATGGCATGTCATCACTATGAGGTTACTCGACATGTGCCTTATTTGTCATATATATGTTCCATTATGTGTACATGGAATGTAGAAAATCAAATATGTCATGTAGAGCCACACAGATCCTTGGGAGTTTACTCCATTGTATATGCCAACTTTTATGGGTGGCGGTAATATGACATGTGACTTACTCACATGGTTTTGTGATATTTGTCTAACCCAAAACACTAACCTCAACAATAACAGGACACATGGATAGTGTTCTTCTAAACTACATGCCATGGAAATGGAGAATTTTAGAAGGGGTTCTCCATGGAATGTCTTCCATTTTCAACACCCTTTTACTAATTATTTAGTGAAAAACCCATAACTCCCACAAATAATATTGACCATAAGAAACAGTCTTACATAAGTTATATTCTAGTCCATCTTCACCAAAAAAATTGATCATTGTTTTCCCCCAATCCATCTACGCATCATGCCTTGAAAATTCGATAATTTGATTCTCCTTCATCATTCCATCAACAATGTTGCATCTTTTTTCTGCCATAATCTACCATTTAAAACATGCAATCTCATTCTATGGAACCCATGATCGATCTAACAATGTAATTGTTTCATGGGAGATAATTGAATAACCAGCCAATCAAATGTTGGTGATGAACACATTTATAAAAGATGAGGAAAACCCATAAAACATCAAAATGTAGAATGTTCAATGATAATTTTTTATTTTCCAACAATTCAATGATAGGGGAGAAATGATAATAATCAATAACCAAAATTCAAAATAAAATAATTTATTAATCATCATTAGGTACATCGATTATGGATTTGTTTTTTCAGGACTACACTATAATTAAATTATTATCCAATATGG